>OY744559.1:3816291-4518408 GCA_963556235.1 Cryptophagus acutangulus | reverse complement strand
AATCAGTTGTGTCATTATGCAATATTATATATATATATATATTTTTTATATATATAATATATATTTTTTATATATAATAATATATATTTTTTCAATATTATATATATTATGTTGTTATTGTTATTATTTTATACAATACATATTTTTGTTTTTAATTTTTCAAAATGTTTCAAAATACAAATAATTTAAACTATTTGCATTCTTGTTCACCCTGTGCCAATCTTATATTTCTGCCTCGTTTTATCATTCAACGATTTGGAGTGGGGACGCGAAGCGTTAACGCGGCTAGATCCAGGCGCTCGGACACGGGGTTAATTTTTTATCAATTGTTCGGTTTGTATTAAATTAATAAAATAAATAAATATACCATTGTAATCCTGATATATTGGCCAATAACTTTTATTTCAAGTGATTTTTTGATAAAACAATTAGTTTGAAAGATATGACCTGATAAAGTAAAAAATAAGAAATTTGAAAATGTTAGTTTTGAATAAATCGTGTTTAAAGTATTATTTTCCCGTAAGCTTTCATGTAAATTGATGATTGAAATATTTTTTTTATCCTATATAGAGTTGATATATGAATTTATAGTTTACGCAGTGGATAGAAGATTTTCTGTAG
Organism: Cryptophagus acutangulus; assembly: GCA_963556235.1. Taxonomy (NCBI): domain Eukaryota; kingdom Metazoa; phylum Arthropoda; class Insecta; order Coleoptera; family Cryptophagidae; genus Cryptophagus; species Cryptophagus acutangulus. The sequence continues at coordinate 4,517,787 of OY744559.1, read as the reverse complement.
TTTATTCTAATGTAAAAATCTCAAAATCGATTTTTTTTTACAAAAAACCGCCCCCAGCCGCCCGGCACCATACGAATTTTGGACGACCAGTCAGAAATCGTTTGTAGGGGTGTATGCAATAATTTAAAATAGTTTTTAGCCATGAACAATTAAGTGCACACGAAATTAGAATCTAGACTAGTTTTAGCCCATTTTAAACTCTACTATTCTATTGGCTAGATGCATCTATTTTCTCCACTTTATCCTACACTTACTTTATTCAGGTGGGTAAGTCCAAGGACCTAGGATTTTCAGTCTGTCCATATTATTCCACTTCTAACTATTCTTAGTAAAGAATAATATTTTTGGAATTATAAAACATTAATTGGTCCCACACCCAACGTTTACAAATTTATTCTAAAATTATATTGTTATTGATTTATAAAAAATTAATAATTAATTAAATTATTAATTATTAATAAGGTGGTTAAAAAACCCAAAGACGTCAATAAAAATTATGCAAATTCCACGTTTTCCTTTAAAAATATTTTTAATTGTTTACAAAAAAATACTTTTAACATATTAAGATGGAAAGCGAACGATTCGTGGAATTCGACAATAAAAAATATTTAGGAGAATCTGAATTTGTGGTATCTGCAAAATTTATTTATTTTTAATTACTTATATGGAGAAATATATTTTGTATAATGTGTCTTTTACACGCAAATCAGAATTACTTTATTATTTTTTAAATAAACGATTAATGTATAATCACCGCATACTTTTATGCAAATTAAATATATTCCATTAAAGATTGATACAGAGCTTTAATAAATTTAAGATTTTTTTTCATTATGCAAATATTATGTTTAATATTCCATGTTTTGTAATTGGGAAATTATTTTTAAGTCTATATTATTAAGCGAACAACCTTTTATTTCTTTGAAAGCTTGTTTGGCAAAGCACTTTTATAGTGACTGTATAATGCAAAATGGAAACTTAATTCTATAATATTTAATTACAATTTAAATTAAGAAACTAATTAGTTTGTATTATCGCAGGCACGGCAAAGCAGCAAGAAGAAGGCATTTTGGCAGAGGTATAATTTGTATCATACGTTAAATGTTAATCATGCATTTTTGCGATGCAAAGTAGGTGTTCAAATTACAAAAACTAGTTTTTCGATTATAATAAATAAAGTGATTTGCGTTTGGCTGATATCAGTTATAACATGAATCAAGTGTAGAAATGCCGATCGGAGAGTCATCGTACATCAGTCTGCGTCCGTGGGTTTAATTGCGCCCTGCAATACTGGCCTTATAACTCAACCAGAGAAACTTTGATCTGCTTTATGTATATTTGCAGCCATTAATTGAAGTTTATAGGCTTTGCAATTATCATAAGATAATGTAAGGGAGTGACCGGCAACCGACAGAACTGCCTTCTTTGCTGCTATTGCTGTTGTTGTTGCTGCTCCTGCTGCTGGCTGCTGCTGCTGCGGCCTCCAGTCCTCCACTTGTTGTTTTAATACTATGCCTTTCAATGTGTGTGTGTAGAAGTCATTTAAGTTTCTTATTCCAACCACTTCCTACACGGGGATTATATTTTAATATTGTATTTATTGGCATTCTTAAACGTCTGCTAGTTTTTGCCCCAAGAGAAACTCTATTTAATCACTAATAACTGTATTTCATAATTAATATTTCGCATTTTTATGCAATAATAATGCGTTTCTGCTTCATAACTCAATGAATGATAAGCTTTACAATTCAACTAATCCATCAGAAACATTTTTATAATTCCTATTGTTACTTAACTTCTTACTCCACTTAGTTTGCAAATTACAGTGCGGTAAGTGATCACTTACCGCACGGGAATTCGGTAAGTAAATGAACCTTTACTTAGTCATTTTATTTCCAAATTAGCTAAAATAAGTTCTAGTTAAGTTAACCGATGTTGTTTCAAAGGCCATCGCATATGTGAAATTTGTAACAAGTGTATTTACTGTAGCTCAATATTTGCTTTAACTTTATAGACCAACTTCTAGTATAATAATTAAATTATTCATTGATTGCGTTGCTGAAAATGATAGGTGTCAATTTTGTTTAAAAATTCATATTAATTAATTTTGTAAAACTATTCCCAATACGTCCAATTGCAAATAATGATCTATGTAGTAATAAGATCCTAAAAATTGACCCATTAGACATTTTAGATGACATACATAGATAAAGGAGCACAAAATTTGTGCGACTCCAAAACTAAACATTGTTGTTTAGCATATTATAGAACATAGAGAGATGGTCCTCCACAATAAGTGTCGCATTATTAGGGGGTGGTATAGTGGGTACACAGTGTTCAATGTTTCTGGTAGGATGAAGGGGTATATGCTAAATATTCAAGCATTACAGCTCTGCATAAATTCATTTCATTACGCCACCAAATATTGCTCCAGCATTCTACTTCGCCTCATGCATATGAATGAATTCATTATATTAAAGCCTTTTCAATGTATAATTTACTTTGCGTGAGTCATTTCTGTTCACTCCTCTCGTTGCTTATAAAGTGGGAATCGTTTCAAATATTATAATTATATTACAAGAAATCTGATTGCTCTCAAACTGATGGTCCAAACTCTAAGCTGGATGTGGTGCCATACCCGCTCGAAGAACAAAACTTGGCAGAGACTCGTTATTTTTTCCCTTCTTGTAATTATATTGAAGAACGTCCATATTAGTTAAAATACCAAACATAATCTGAATAAGATAATAGAAAGGTTTTCAAGCGAATATTCGATTAATAATCCTAATTCTTACACTCACCCTCACTTTTATTTACAACCTACGGCTATCGATGAATAATACAAATCATAATATTACTACGAGAAGAAGTAGCTTTAGACTGGTAATAAACGTTTAAAGGGTATAAATCTGTTCAACATGTGTTCAAAAAGTCGTAGAAAGTGAAATTTTGCATCAACTGCACTTATATATTGAATATCTCCATGTATCCCTATCTAGAGTCCTTCCTTAAAATTTTCAAGGTCAGAGATCACGAGATATTGCGTTGCTCTAATACAAGGAATTAGTTATTATTTATTTAAAAGGATCAATAAATATTTGTGAATAATTTGATGGAAATTCAGAAGATTTAAAGTAGTTTTAATTTCGACATCTAACTTTGTCTGTGATGCTTCAGTCTTTGTAACATTAGCTAAGCTTAGAAATCATCCAAGATTATTTAGATTATACTCTGTGCACTGTTTGAACACCAAAGCACTATGCATATTTAATGAAATATAAATTAAAACAAAAATTTCTCATGGCTACGGATTTTTAATTTTAAACTAAAATTTTAAAATATTTATCACTAAAATTAAGAATTAAAATTGTGATTTCAAATGTTCTGATGGAACAGGCAACAAACCGAAGCTTTTGTGCCTAAAAGCAGAAGCATATAGCATCAAGAAAAATTATTTAGAACAATGAACAATTTTCAATAAAAATTAAACTTGTAAACATAATTTATAATTCATTCATTCATTCAATGTACATCGATTTTTTATTTTAAATTATTCCTTAACCCCTTCGGCCCTTCCCCTCTGTGTTATAAAGGAATTAACTACATTTTCATTTTAAAATAGAATCTTCAATGTTCGATGCATTGTATAAATTAAAGCGAATTTCAACCCTTCTAAAAAATTAATGGAAAAAAGCAACTGTGGAACGAGTTAATTTTATTTAATAATCCTGACATTTTTATATGCTTCCAATTCCATAGTCGTAAAGAAATTAATAGTAGCGTGTTTGCCTTCAATACTTTAAGGGCTTCCAAATCTGTTTTCAAACCACAAATACCATTAAATATGGATGCAACTACTACATAATATGTGCTTTTACTAGCTATCTAATTAATTGTAATAAATAATTATATAGCAGATAATTTAATTGCATGCTTTAGACAAATGTCTGATATTTTTATTAGGGTAAAATGTAATCAATAATCCATAATTTATTAATTAATGTTTTTTTAAGAATTATTTGAAATAATTCAAATAAAGGCAATTATGCAAAACTGTCATGAAAAAATATTATTGAAACGAGTTGAAAGTAGAACACTTCACAAATACGAAATTATTATCCACCCTTGCACTCGTACACGGTGGAAATTTATTTCGGCCCATATCATCAGACGCAGTAAAAACAATATAGAGCAAAAAAATATATATGCATTGCGATTAATTGAAATCCCTAATCCATACATCTTTATTGAACGTGTTTGGAGAGACGTGAGAGGGCGATTTTGAAATACAAAAAATAAAAAAAAAATCCTGGCGTTATTATTTACAGACTTCATTAAGCGTAATGCGGCTTTATTCTCCTCGACTGGACTGGTACATTATTCAATTTGGGCAGCTCGATGCTCCAGCAGAAGCAATGGCAAGAGATGAATTGTGGGGGATGCTTGGCTGTATTTTTATATCGCGGATGTATGTACGTATGTAGATATGCGTTGCATATGTATGATAAGCGTGTAGCCTCGTCCTTTATATATCTCTCATATTCTCTCGCTCCACACTTTCAATCATTTTATATTCCACCACTGTCCGAACATTTCTCAAAACGCTTCCTTTTTTATGGCGAATATGGTGAGGAAGAGAATGGAAGAATATGTTGGAAATTTTGGAATAAAATCGCCAAAATTTAAAACCGTTCCTTTAACTGTTTAATGATAAACTGAAATGCAGAATGTATCTCCATCATTACTTATTGAAAATTAAAAGCATCTAAAATTTAGATTTGTTCAAAAAAACTATTCTAACTCTTAAGTATAAATATATCATCAACAGAAATATCATAATTTATACTAAAAATGATAATCGAATGATATTAACTAGAAGCCATATAATAAATTCGATTGACTCTTAGTTCAATAATCTACAGTAATTGAGAACTATACAAATACCGGTAAATTAGATGATTAACTACTAAAGAAATAGATATCCATTTTTTATTAATACAATTTAGTAACAACTAATCAATATAGTTCATTACATTGTTATACAAAAAGTAAAATGATCAGTAAAATATTAAACTTGATTACAGATTGAAAATCGTATTAATACTACTTTTGCTTTTGATCCAAAATATCTTCATATGTCCAAGTGATTTCGTCCTTCAAGAAGAATTCACCTGGACTTGGAAGTAAATTTTATAATATTCCAATTAAAGATTAGTAACATGAGTACCAAACCAAGTTTAAACTTGTTAAAAATGTAGCAATTTTCTTTCAGTTTCTTGCATGTCCTCAACTTCAACATTATAGCAAAACCTCATTTTTACGCATAACTCCTAACTGCTAATTCTACATACATTTTGCTCCTGCATTGTAACTAAACTAATTTATTAGCCTCCGTACACTAATTCGCAGTAGTTGTTGAAAACTAACACATAAGTTGCCTATAGAATAATAGGCCATTACATAATTTCTGTGGTGGAACAGGCAAAAGTCCAATCTCCTGCTACATAATTCAAAGTCCATCTCCAATTTTTATTATTTTCCACAGTCAAATTCCCTCTATTTTTCTGCCTTTCGGTCGGTCAGTTTTTTTTTGCATGGCTTTAGAGAGGGGTCTCCCAATGTAATGATATTTCCATCCAATTCTCCCTCCTATCTGTTCCCTACCTCCCCCGCAAATGCCCAAGGCATACCGCTACACGAAACTTCAGTTCAATCGACATTTATATTTTTACAATTTTTATTTCCTTTATAATACCCGTTCCATATATTGCCCAATCATTTCTGTTCATCTCATATACTTATTAAACAAAAATTCGCTACTGAATATTTATGAGGCTTAGTATGCTTGCATTCGATTGGAGAGCTTTTATGTTTCGGCGTCAATGTCGTTGTGACGTAGAGCTCAAGATCGAATTGACAAATGCATCGATTTTTCATTGGCAGTTAAAATAACAATACAACAATCCTTCCATTGGTTACTCTTTCCATTGCATGGCATAAGCCGAACAAAGTTAAGTGTATAAGGAAGGTAATTGCAGGGAAAGCTGGAGTTGGCTTTGGGTTCGAGTGTATAGAGAAACAGCAGAGGGAGGATGGGGTTGTCAACTTTTAACTAACTTTCCAATAATACCGTTTATGTGCAAGTCAAATACAAGTTTAAATTAGCTTTGCGAATAAATTAGCGAGTTTTGTGCGGCCTATCTCAGCAATTATCGTGCGACGCCTCTTTTGTAATTATTGTTATTCAAAATTATGGAATTTTAGATGTTTTATTATGCTGATTTCATAGCTGAAAGCTTTTGGGTTACGGACCTTTCAATTCTTATTCGTTATTCCTTATAATATCTTGTACTGGCTTTAATTGTATTTAATTTTATAATCGTCATTTAAATTTTCATGCAAAAATTTGAATTTCTCAAAAGCATATTTTACTTTTCGTATTATCATATTTATTTTCTTTTAGACTAATTTGAATAATAATTCAATTTGCATATAGAATTTTAATTGCTAAATTAACTATAGTTCAAGACATATATTTTAATTAGTAATTTAAGTTGGCACTGCAAATTTAATAAACCCTCAAATTCACTAAAATTGATCCAAAAATAAAAAATATGTAAATAATCCAGTTTTGTCACCTTTCAATCTAATTATACAAAACTCTATTTGACACAAAAAAGTAATAAAGTTCAATTATAAATTGAAACATCATAAAAGTAACAAATTGATTTGAAAGATTCTTAATATTCTAAAAGCCATTAAAAATAAATTGAATCCCGGTATATAGGAACGGAAAAAAAGAGTTTAATATTGAAAGGTCAAAAAATTTAATTATAAATTTCTGCGAATGTAATTAAGGGTTAGGGTGACGGAAGAGGACAGCCCTTTTTTGGAAGCATCATCCATCACAAAACGCGCGTCCCCGCATTACATATTTGGTGGAGAATAAAAAAATATTTATATACAAAATTTAATTATATGCTACTTAAATTAATGGGTGAACAGCAACCAAAATTAACATAAGATGATTTGCATTTAAATTAAGTTTACACACATTATAATGAAAGTAATTCATAATGGGTATGTAGATGGCGAGCATTTATGCTGTTCTTCATTTTTTATCAAAATCTACGAAAATTAAAGTCACTAGTCTATAAATTGTATGAAATAAAGAAAGTTTTTCAATTATACAATTCGACACGAGACTGAATAGAGAACGCATTGAATTGATTGAGGGTGGGTTTCTATTTTACGCAGTAATTTAAAAGTACCGGTATACTGAAAACTGAAACAAATATTATAAATAATTAAGTGGACCAATTTCAATCTGTTTTAAAAGCCGAATCGAACTGCATATGTAAAATTCTAATTACCTATAATAAAAGGTTTTGCAATGCAAAAATATAAAATATCGGAAAAAGTAACTAAATTCATGCATTTTATCAATAAATTGTATTTTAATTATTTAATGAATTATCAACAAACCTATATTTTTTTTGGTTGATTATTTATTCTATTAGTAAAATATTTTGTGCAACATTATAGCGAAAGAGATTCATTAAATTTGCAGAATATAAATTATAAATATATTTTAAACCGACAAAGTTATTAAATATTTTTTTGGATATAGAAACAAGAGATAAAACTGTATAGATTAATGTAAACAATTAATTTCAAAAATATGCAATGCACCTAATGAAGTAATAATTTATTAAATTGTATGTTTGGAAATCATATTTTTTAATTACATTTCTGTATTTTGTTATAAATATTAAACGTTTAATTTAAAATATTGCAATACTCTACATACAAAGTCTGGCGATGTCGATATAAAATAAACGGAAAAAAAAATATTGTAATTAATTTATTAAATTATGAATGGCTAAGCATGGTCAAAATAATGCGTTAATAACAATAAAGTAAGCTAATGAAAAGTTCCTCACGTTCTTTATGATTTAGTTCTGGGTAGCATTTACATATTTTAATGAGGGTCTTGTGATTTAGATTGGGGGCCGTGAGAGTCAAGTCTCTATATAGATACTTGCCCACTTCTGTTACCAACTGCTAATGATCTACCAAGAGCACCCGTATTGTAAATTATCTGCAAATCAAACATATTTATGGTATTCTTTTCCAATAATAAAGTCCAACTACCTTCCTTAGCCGAGCATTCATTTTCAAACAATTATTTATTATTCCCCATATTTTTTATTGAGCGCTCATAATTGTTCGAGATTTTTTTGTTCTTTCGCTCTGATTGTACCGGTTTTTGATTATACTAAGAATATTTCATTTTCGAACCAATTTAATTGCATTTAGAATTCAAATGATTCGAAAAATATCATCTTCTCGTTTCGTTGCACATGTGTGGATGCAGAAGTCTATTTTTATGGAAGTCAATCAAAGTTTTGCAAATTAGAAATGACCACACTTTTAATGAAATACTCATATCCACCATCGGCCGCAAAAACGCATTAAAATTGGACAAATGTAAATGAAAATTCAACTACAAAACCACACAAACGAATAACAAAGTTCATATGGAAAATTAAAAATCATCAAATACAATATGTGTGTGTATATGTATTTAATTGTTTTTTGTTTAGATCGTCTCTATAACTGAAATAAATAATTGAAAAAAACCGGCAGCATCAATTTCATATTTAATTATTGTTTCCAAAAATAAACTGAACGAATACCAATAATAATCGCGACAATAATAACTTTGTGCCTATATGTACGATATGTAAATGCAATTAAATAATTTTCTAAAATAAAATATGTATGAAGAAAAAATAAATATGAATTACAAAGGAAAAAGTGGCAAAAAGTTAAATGGTCTAAATAGCTGCGAGGCGCAAATGTAGATTACCGCCCTTGCAGTGTGTCAATGTTAATATTCAAATACGAATTGTAATATTATAGCTAAAGCAATAAATAATAATGCAAACACAAAATTATTTACAGATGAGAAAATAAGGTTTACTAAATAAAATGTAAAGTACAAATTTATTTACACATGATATAACAAGCTTTTAAGCTCTACATTTAAAATAATTATGTCTCGATAAATTGAAAAAATGCGGATTAAATTTGCAATTAGGGAATGTACAGTTTTTTATTGTGCTACAAATGATTTTCTAAAAAGTAAAACAGCGCGAATATTTTAATTTGTTAAAAAAGCCGCTTTTGCTTCACCCTTTAAAACACAACGTAGGTGTAGTAGCACTCTGATATATCTAATGAAATAAGTTAGCCCTGTATTCAATTTGGCATTTCAACTTATGTCTAAAGCAATTTCGAAAAATTTAATTACAACCCTAATTTTTAAGCTAAAATTATTTTCTAAAGTTAAATGCTCAAACCGTGTAGGTTTCAAATTATAAGAAGATTAGACGATTGTGACTAAAAAAGGATAATTAAGGACTAAGTTTGATTATTTCGTTCTGCGTCTGTAAAATTGCTATAAAGTGGCAAAATTGCTTTAAGGAGCTTAACGTTTTTCGAAAATATTTGATAGGCTAATTTAAAAAAAAAATTAAATAATCAAAATTTGATTTTAACATAAAATATTAGTTAAACAAGTTCCTTAATTCGTAATTTGAAATTGACTGAAAGTTTAAAATTGCATTTTCCATGAGTGAAACGTCTGTTTCATAATTTAAGCAAAATAACTCCGCACATGTTACTGAAAACATAATTTTAACTGATTAAATTTTACAAGAACGTGTTATTCACAATTTAAAAACCGGGTGTCAATACCATAAAAAAAATAAAATTTATTAAAGTTGACAGAGAAGAATTATGAGCGTATTATAATGTGATATTAAAAAGATTGAATATAAATAATTTGAAGGGAAGAGTGTCTGTTCTTTAAATTGTTCGTAGTACGCGGTATATATTTATATTAAAAAGTTAATTACACAAAAGCAGAAGGTCATTATTGTTGAGCTTGGGTTAATTATATTGTATAACCAGTCGCGTTGGTTATTTTTGAACCGTTTTAAATTGTTGATAGTAATAAATTGTATGCAAACATGACACATTAAAAGCTGAATAGATATTCTGAATGACTAGTTCGTATATCTGTCTCAATACTTATAATCACAGTGGTTAATTTATATCGTTGAGGTGGCTAAGTATGTGATCTCGGGTGCGTATTCCATATAAATGAACTTTTATTCAATTACTAAAGACAGCTAATAGAAATTAACGTACATTTAGATTGAAAGTTATTACTTTGATTACATACATTAATATAAGTAAACTTTCTGTTCGTGTTCTTTATTATACTTCCGATAACACTTCAGACAATTATATCTAATGCTACTTTTTTTCAGGCTCTCTGCCACTACTCTCATCAGCGATTCAGTTTGCCTTTACATGCTGGGAAAATTTTAAAAGCGGAATTACTTCAATTTCAATACCCACTACACTACCGCAGTGCAAATTGTCATCAAGCTCAATAAAGTTGATACTTTTTTTATATTTATTTAATTTTAATTAGATATGGATATTTACACACACGAATTAAATTTTTCGAAAAAAGCGCTTTTAGTTAAAAAATATTTTTCTAAAACTAGAATAATATGCTATTTAAACATTTTCATGCAGTAATAATTTGTTTTGAGACACCCTGTATAATTTATTACTTTAATAACAGATTATTAAATCAACCGGTAAATAGTTAGATTATTGGTTTAGTTGATGACTTAAAAATAATTACTATACTAGTTAATGTAATTAAACTGAGATTCATTTTTTAGTTACACAAACATACTTTTGTATTATAAATAAAATTAAAAAATTACCTAATAATAATTTTTAAAAAATAATTAAAATTTTGCAAAATGCTACTTTCAAGCTAAACGCTCCAAAAATGTGCGTTTTTTAGCGTTTTATTGTTTAATTTTTTCAATACATATTTTGAACGCCATATGCCACCTATTCAATTTAGTTTTCCATTAGTAATAAAATTAATTTTTAATTTAAAACTTGCATAATGATATAAAATTTAATTAAGTTAAAATAATTAAATCATATTAAAAAATAGAGAATATTTTAAAATTGCTAGTTGAATCAATAATATATGTAAATGAATAAGAAAAACACACATTAGTTATTAATGCTTGTAAGAAGAGGAAAATAATTATATATTTTTCGATTCTTTGCTGGGTATTTTTTGATAGCATGTACTTATTAGTATTATAATAATATGTTTGCGAGAAATCTCTAATGTTTATTTTTTTTAAACGTTTTGTATATTACTTATGCATATAAAATGCCACACCTCTTCTGAAAATTATAAGCCTAAGGTTATAAAATACAGTTGGTGAGATTGATATTAATTATAACGTAATAAATTCAAAGTTGGAAATAAAAGCATCATTTTTAATTACAGTATTAATAATTAAAATAATAAGCCTCTCGGTGATTATGGTGAAATTACCTAAATAAATTTTATGTTAAATTCTCTATGCAATTACTATATAATTAGGTCTATACAATTGTGATTAATTGTATTATTCTCGAAACAACTAATTATATTTATATATATATTTTGTTTACTTGCTTGTTAATATATATGCTAATCGCTATAAGGTTGATGTATATTACTGCATATAATTATATAATTAAGTTTTGCTTGTTGCAAGTAGTTTCAACATTTGCCGACACGAACAAACTTCTATAACTATTTGTGATTGTGGGATAATTAATTTAAAGCTGTAGTTAATTATTGCTATTCTAACATTATGTCCAATATGCGCGGTTATTCTTGAAAAGCATCGTAAGTAGAAAAAAGAAACTTTATTTCACTCGAATTACAATCATTACATATTTATATTTATAAATTAGCTTAGCGGTTGAATATTAAATACATATTCGATAATTAACCGGTACTAGTCGTAGCTTTCCTTTTTCTTTTGTTACCACCAGTACTATTTTCTGCTGGTTTAGCAGCAGCAATCTCTTGTAATTTTGCATCAACCATTTCCTTCTACGAAACAAACAATTATTAGCATAGTGAATTCAAAAATATCTGTTACATTTTTATGCAACCAGCGATACAATTTTAAAATAAGTGTACCAGATACTTTTGCATGTATTGTATAATGTCTTACCAAGGAATCGTTTCGACGCACGATTAATTTTACATCGTCTGTATTAATAATAGATCTCTTGGCATGTCTGAAAATATGAAAATTGAATATAACTATAAATTAAGCTGGGCACACACGCTCGTTCGTCTGTACATTATAATTTACGCGCTTTGGGTTTTCGCTTTACGGCTTTATGGAGAAAGAACGGCGCTAATATTTTGAAACTAAGAAAATTATTTCAGTATTGAGTATTTTTGGGATAATAATGCTTTTTGATACATTTGATGAGTATAAATCTAATTAAACAAAAAGAGAATAATGTAAATTTTTGATGGAATTTAATCGTAAATGCGAATTTGTCTCTAGGTCTCTTAATTTCGTTCTTCATCAATCTTATTTAAATAAGACTTGTGTTTTGTCCTTGCATTTTCGCATAAGTCTATTCCGGTCTATTCAATCTGGCAAAATCGGTTCCGAGTTTTTGTCATTTAAATCAGCATAGTTTTTGGAACAATGAGAAATATATATTTTTTTAAATAAAAATTAGAAATTATTTTTAAATTAAAATTGCAACAAAAATAATGGTGTTAATTAAACAAAAGTTACTTACTTTTGAAAAGCCTCCAAATCTGATGCATAAATCAATAATTTTTTATAAACTAATTCCCCAATTATATCAACGCCTTCAGTGTCATAGTGAACGTTAAGCTGTTGCCCAACTTCTTTGCACAGTTTTCTGGTGGTGTTGTATATGTTTTGTTTGAATCTCTAATAAAATAAAATATTAATTAATTTCAAACCAATAATTATTCGGATGACATCTATTAACAGCATCCGAAACTAGAAAGTTAAGGAGAATCGTTGATTCTCTAAGGATGTAAAGAATTTTGCTTCTAATAACGATATAACTTACAATAAATTAAATTTGTAATAGAAAAATGATAAAAATGGATGTAATTATATATAAATAAATTAATTACTTACGTGTTCGTTCGACATTTTACTAAAAACACGGAAGAATAACAAATGGCATTTAAGGTTAAGTTTGCAATCCTTTCTGTCAAGAAAGGAAACTGTACCAAAAACTTCTTTACTATGTCTACTCGCTCACAGATGGCACACAATTACACTTTTAAAATTAATTTGAATCACAAGATTAATGACTAACAAATTAGTCAAATATTAAAATTAACAAAATTTATAAAAATAAATAAAAACCACAGAATAACATTTAAACAAAAAACAAACTTTATTAAAATATAAATACAAATAACAGGATTAACACATTAACGTAAAAGTAACTTTGGCAGTTATTTCTTTACCGTCGATCCACACATAACAACTATATACATCGCTTATCTATTTATTTATATCTACAGACAAGTTTCTTAACCAAAATAATAATGATGCAAACTTGCAAATAAAATTCGTTCTAGTCTCTTCTAACTCGTAACACCCTATAAAAAATTGTATTTTATCAACTATGTTTAAAATATTGAAGCATAAAACACTACACACATATATGAATAATAAAAATAATAATATCGTGTTAAATGTTAAATGATAATGAGAATTAATAATTACTGAGCCTGGATAGTTTCATCCGGTTTAGGAATATAAATGCTTTCAGCCCTCTGGTCCTGCTTGGCTGCAATTCTGGAGACCGTGAACAGAAAATCGGATAAACGATTCAAATAAACTTGCGCCTCTTTATCCAAAGATCCTTCTCGCACCAGCGGCACTACAGTACGTTCGGTTTTACGACAAATTGCTCTGGCCACATGCAAAGACGCACTAGCCACTCCACCTCCCTAAAGAAACCAAAATTAGCTCAAATTGCTACTATAATTTGATAATAGTTACCGGAATAATATATTGTTCCGGTGGCGGTAGTTGCTTGGAATACTCATGGATCCAGTCTTCCAACTCTTTTGTGTAAACGGGAAGAATCAGTTTCTTGTTCGGATCCTGAGAACGTGATACGGCCGTGCTAATGTCGATGATTATCGTTTGTATTCGTTTTAGTTTATCCGTGTATTGATGCTCGGATTCGTGGGCGTGTTCGCGAGCCATTCTATAAATATGTTCATTGTTCATTTTCAAAATATAATCACTGCCAAATTTATTAATAAACTTTGCATAAAATTTAACATTTTTGATAAACGGCCAATATATTAATTTAAATTCTAATTTTGTGTAACAATGACTAATTCTTAATGGTTTTTGACTGGTATATGACAAGCTATAACAGCTTTAAATTTGTACACATGCAAAAAGTACATTTTAGATAGTTTAAAATTTGATAAATTAAATTTTCCGTTACTAAAATATTAGCGATTCCAATTTAATTTACCAAATTACTCAGCAAAAATTGTTTTGATGTAGAAATCTTTAACAAAACGACCCCTAACCCTAAACCCGCAACTTTGTCCTACTAACCCAATATACGATAGCAGTTCCTCAGTGGCTCCAATTGCATTGAAAATTTGATGATCCTTATCAAGTGTGGCCCCCGTCAATGTTTTCGATGTCCCATTATCACCTATTCTACTAAATGTATCAGGCACTGTTGCTGTAGGCTTCGGAGGTTCTCTGTAAATTTCCCAAATGTAACATTTGCAACAAACTAAATCGGTTTTCAATACTTACACGGGCGCTTTACAATATTTCCGAAGCTGTAATAAATGCCTGGCGTTTAGAAATCGTCCAAATACCATTGTTATGTTAAATATCGACTAGCAAACATATAGGTTAAGTATAACCATTTTTGACGTCTGTCAAACTAATCAGAGATGAGGGTGGGCAGTGGTACCAACCAAAAAATGTTTGTGTTGCAAAATAATTAATAAAACGGAATTTAATTTAAATGCTGTTTGGAATGTATACTAATTAATGAATTTATAAATTTGAATGTAATTTTATGTATTATAGTCGTCTTTTTAAAAAGTAAATTGCAAAACGTCGTATTATTTGCTTTGATGTATAAGAAGTTGCCTAACTTCGGTGCCTGTAATTAAGAATAAAAAAAATAAATGTAACCAAATAGTTATTATTAACCCATTATTTTAATTGGAACCACAATAAATATTAAATAATCATAATAATTATATAATTTTGACACTTTTTTATCGTTTTTTTAATACAAAACGACAAAAACAAAAAAAAACAAAAAAAATTGTGCAATTTTGATTGATGGTTTAATGTAAACTTTCATACAATTAGATAAACATATCAGCAACAGTGTAATGCATAATGTGTTGTTTGAATTCGAAATGAATCGTAATTAGCTGCATAAGTAACGAAAAACAATTACGCATTAATTGGGAAAGAAATGAATATATTGATGACGATCGCAAAGCAATGCGTAATGAATAGGGTGGTAATTTTTTAAGAGGTAAATAGAGGGCGGTTTCGCGCGCTATTGAGCCGGTATAATAGTTTGTTTATTTTCCCACTGTTCACCGCCGAGCGAGCCGATTTCCCGACAGGCCTGTCACCTACGTTACGTCCGTAAAATCCGCTGCCGTACTCTGCTTGTGCTTACATCCGTGCTCCTCTATGCAAAACATTACAAAGTAGATCAATCTGTGATTCTCCGTAACGCATGTCAACTAATTTGAAGCCATTACAAATATTTATCAATGTGTAATTCGTGATTTCGGGTGGCTAAAGTGATTGAACAAACATTTCGGCAGTTGATTGTGCCATTCATATTGTGTATTGTTGACCAACAAACAGTAAAAATGACCGTGAAAGAAAATAATTTAACTAGAAGGCAGTCGCCATCTTTCTCGCGACTTTTTCTCTAGTAGTCATTCGGTATTTAATTTGGGATAATTATGGTGGTTCATTACAAAAGTTCAAGTGAAAATTAACATAGTGGGATATTAAACTGCCTTGCATTTGGATTATTTCACCGGAATTCTTAAGGTAGGTTAGGATATTTTCGACTTTTTTGCAGCTTCTTAGTTTCGTCGTCGTCATAGTCTGGCGGCATTTCTATTACGAATTTTACTGCTATTGTGTGGCCATTATGCTTTTATCACTATCTACATAGCATATTTGTGAAAGCTCGATCAAAGATTGACAACAAATTGCTTGGAAATTAACGGGCACAATTAAAGAATTTACAACATTTTTATTGGACACTTTACGAGACCCATAATTTACGATAAATTTTTACACTTTTCAATGGCTACAATTCCACGATTAATTATGCTTTTATAACACTGTTAACATATGTACCTATGATATTAATGACAAGATTAATCTGTCGAGTTGTATGTTTAATTTGCCTATTTACAAACGCCGTATACAGACACAAATCTAGGTCTGCAAAATGCGATGCGAAATATCAAAAGAATACCTACGTAGAGATCTAAACTGAGATCTGCACGTATCCATTTTTATTTCAAAGCATGATTAGAGCATCACAACAGGCATCTGCAAAAACCTCCACAAAAACAATCTCGAAATATGCGCATTTAATCATATGATCGGGTTTTAGCTTTTCCTGCCTTATCTGATTGATTTCAAATGCAATTTGTGAATTTGTTGCTAGGGCATTTTCTTCACACTTAAGCGAAATGGAAAAACCAGTAATATTATTGTTATGCAATACTTTTATGGTAATCCGAAACTTTTCTATTGAAAATACCAGTAGTATTGGTACTCGGCTTGGTACTCGGCATAATAGTGCCCGACTCGGTGCCGATTATAGCCTAAACCTCGGTCTAACCGATATGACTAAAATATTGTTGCAATCCAAGGGGTTTCAAGTAATCAAGCAAGTCGACTTGCTTCCAAGCAAAAAGGGGTTCAAATTCAAATGGGTTTAGGGCTTTTGACGACTATCGACTTTTTGGCGAGTATCGACTGGAGTATCGAGCTCGATATCGAGTAATATAATAGAATTTTTCGAAAGACCTATAATATTATTAGGAAGGAATTCGTAAAAACTCAGTTAATTTAATGAGATTGATTAGATCTCAGATTAGATTATAATTGTTTAAAGAAATATAAAGTGTCAATTAATTTCATACGACCATATCCGAGAGCATATCTATGAACTGCTCGGTAAACTGAGTACTCGATTGAGTATTAATTTTGAGATTTAATCTCGGATTAAATTATAAACGTAAGTTATAATTCCGAGGTTTGTTCTGATGTAAATTCTCGAGTTAATTCTGAAAAACAATGCTAGTTAGTGTTAGTTTTAGTTCGAGTACTCGTTCCAGTGTTACCAACCACCGAGCTAACCACTAAAGTAACCACGTTTTACATCGAGCAGTTAATGTAAGAATTCTACGAGGAAAATACATAGATTTTAAGAATATTTTATTAACTACTGGATTAAATATTAATCCATACGAGAATCACCTTTTTAATTAGCCGATAGGAACTCTGATGGTAGTCTAATTAATTGCAAGCCTAATTCTAATTAGTACGATGCTTGGCGTTCAAGAAATCATCTTAGTGCTGCCCAAATACCGAACCAAATACTTTTAAAACTAAATTATCAATTTATTGGTATTACCTCGGGTATTACTAAATCTATTACTTGGAGTGCACCTCGGAGTAAAGTAAGAGACGAGCCTTAAGTTAAAATCTTGGTTAAAATTTATTATCATCTCCATTAGCATCTCCATTATTATTGATCTGGTAATTTTGGATTTACAATTGAAATTTAAAGTTATTTCTTTATTCCAATCCTTGCAGCAATAAACGTTCCGAGAATCGTTCTAAAAATCAATTGGTAATGTCTAGGCTAATGTTGATATTAAAGTAAATAATACTACTTAGTGTAAAAAGCCGTGTAAAAACTAAAAGGGAGAGACTCGGGGACAGACTAAGCAAAGTATAAAAGATCAATAAAAATGGTTGCCACTTTTTGTCGCTTTGTTTTGCTTACAGAATATGTATTTAGTTATAACGCAAGTCTGTGAATCTTACATTTCAATGAAACTATCGACTAATTCGTAGTTTTCCGAGTATTTTTCCATTATTTTCACAATCATATTAAGTTGTTTGAAACACGAATTTAAACCTCAATTTAAAATGCAAACATATTTTTATTATTTATTGTTTATTAGTAGACTTATTATTTGAAGAGTAATGGATTAGCTCCCCGATTGGCTGAAACTTTCGTCACTGGTAAATCAAATATTTTTCAAATTATTTTATATATTTACTCTTTTATTTATGTACCGAGTTTACATTTTATTCGAGCTTGTTAATCGAGACTCCTCGATTTGCTCTTTTAGAAAATTATTAATCTCGGAAGAAGCTGAGGGAAACGTAGGAAATTATATCGTTCAGTTATATTCGAGCTTATATTTTACTTCCGAGTCAACCATATTTAAATTTAGGATCAAGTTTAGGCCCATATTAAATATCCGAGTAAATCTCCTATGATCATAACTATACGGCAAAACATTCATTTATTTTTCAATTGTAGATTCAATCATATTCTTTAATTTGTGAGGAATATTTAAGATATTTTATAGAGTATTTTATTAAAGTAGTTAAATCTAGAGAACTGCTATTGGATACCAGAGTTTAGAGCTTATTATTTAAATATTCATTTACTCGGTAATGAATATCACTAAAAAAAATTGGCTAATAACTTTGTTCTCGTCATTATTAGACCCTCGATTAGACGGTATCAAGAACAGTATACTCCTCGGCTCGCTCCTCGGTTTACTCGAATTAGGAGTTGAGAATTTCTTGCCTCCTCGCTTCTACTCGGCGAACGTTAAAGGTACCGGAAGGGTATGCCAAGGGTTTTCCAAAATATTTGTTACTCGACTTAAAATTAATTTGCTCTCGAATTGAATTGATGTGCACTCGGATGTACACAAATAAAATCATAAAAATTTTGTTTTGCGATTTTGTTTGATGTATTCTCCGAGGTAGATATGCTCGCAGATATGATTGTTAAATTTTTTTAAGCTACATATCTAACGAAAACTGTAAATAATAATGTGCAATCTCGAATATAATAGCAAATTACGTAGGTATTTTTTCGCTCGATATTTTTTATTCATACTTTTTTGGGAATAACGTAGGTAGGTAATAATGTGAAACGTAAAGCGATTTTAAGTAGGCCATATTTAATTATAGGATGCCAGGTGTAGAAGCACATTATGTATTTATTCCTATTCTTCAAAAACTGAAAACCAACGTTGTTTTGAATCTTTTGATCGAACTGTACAGATGAATGTATTAAACAACAAGGAGTTTCACTAACCCTGAAGATATTGAATCTTAAAACAGTTGTTTTATAATTTTATGTACATATTATAAGCCGAGTTATAAACGTAAAACCTTACTTACACAAATTCATCTGATATAAATTATTTTATTCGTTTAATTGGGTTCTAAATATAAAACTTGAAAGAGCTGCAATTAATAATTGAGTTAGACTTAATTATTAATTGGAATTAAAATTTGAGTCCCATTTAGTTTATGTGCGTGAAAAACGTATAAATGGTAATCATATATTAAGGTTGCATTCGAAATTTAATTCACGTGGTTAGCGAATATTATACGGGCTAATAAAATAGATATCTGATTATAAACGCTGTCTATATTATCAGGCGAGATATAATTTCGGGGTATTGTAAACAGATGGAGTCACTTCTATGTTTGTGGTTTTTATAAGTAAATTGCTATTTCCTTAGTAAATTGTTGAGGCTAATGAGTAAACGTGTAATACATTATACCACTATAATAAATGCAACCATTTTAATGTAGCTTTTTAAACCAGTAAGTATAGCATTGAATTTAACTATCCTGTTTTATAGTCATTTTCGAGATAAATCTATTGCACTTATTCTAAAATTAAATAATAGTAGTAAACTGTCTTTTGGAAACTTTTACAACTTTAATGTATTTAATTAAAATCTGGGTTAGTCTTTATTTCAGTTTGTGACGCGAATACATTGGATTATTTTTAACTTGATTACAAAAAAAATAACTCGAAAATTGCATACCGTTTAAAAGCGATAGATATTTGTTATTGCCTTCGATGTTTGACAAAACCAATAGTATGTAGATTTTGAAAGAATTTAATTATTAGTAAAAATTTCAATTGTAAATTAGAGATCAAGGTTAATGTCATATATAAATATTATCTTACGACGTATGCAGTGAATAATACCAAATAATACCAAATAGAACCAATATTTTTTATTTAAAACGTATACTGAAGATTTTACTAATGTGCATTATTAGGCAACTGGAAAATTTTATCTGAATATAGAAAACTTGTCTAACTGGTATTTATTTTATTACTACTATAATAATTGATAATTAATTAAATACATTTCTCGATACATTTATATTTATATTAGATTATTAACTAAAATCAAAATATTTGCTACTGCAAAAGAATGCTGAAACTGTGTCAATATGACTATAAAAAAATCGAGTTATAAAAAAGTACTCAACATTTATATGTCGATTCGAATCGATTTAATTAGTATACAGTTAATTTAACCTTTTTGCGATGCTTAAATTGCAAAACCAATTAATATTAATATGTAATACATAGTAACTGAAATCATTTTAAAGGCGTTGTCAAAACAATTATAGTTCGTCGAGTTTTTCATAGAAATTAATTAATCATTCGCGTTTACTCGTAATTTTAATGAACTATTTGGGAATGTCATGAAATTGTTTATATGTAGCATGTAAAAGCAGGAATTATGTTAAAGAGATTGTTCAAATTTAACATATACTACTGATAATAGTGTGTTGAAAATAGAAACAATTTTTGATTCTGATGACGTTCTAGCAGGATGTTGAGTTATTAATTTTAATTAGGAAAATGAATATTGTAATTGAATTGTTTACAATGATGGCAAATTTTTCTGTTTCTATTAGATCGAATGGGGGACGAACGGAATTGGCGGTATGGCAGATAACCGGTGTTTTTCTGGAGGCGGTAAGTTTAAATTTCCAACTTAAACCATTTATCAACTTATTCAAATATCATAATGTAAAGTTATCTTGCTTGTTTGTATACACTTTGTTCGATGTGGGTAGTGTAGTGAAATTGGTTTAAACCAATGCCTAGTATGTAAATTTTAGTTCTAATTTATGACGTAAGGAGAGGGAACAACTTTTTTTTATAACTAAACCATACAATATGCTTATGACCTCTAAATTTACGACTCTTTGTCTCTGAACTGAAGAAATGATGAGTATTGGTTCGGTTCCAGTAAACTGTCTGATGGTAATGTAGAAGTATTATTAAATATTTTATAAAATTGTGCAGTAGTTTTGCAAGTTATCTTGATATCATTAACGAAAATTATTTGTCACTCGTTCAGAAATTGTTAACGATAAGAATATCTATTTTTATAATTTTTTGAAATATCAAAACGAAGTCTGTGGCGGTATCTAGTGGTAAATAGTAATAGTATCCTTTGGAAAGATTTGCAACAAGGTACTTACTAAAACGAACATCCCACCGGGCATTGTTTTAATATGGCGTACATTTCATATGTTACCCGATTTGTTCCGAGTTATAAATAGCGAAAGCCTACAGATATCTTTATTTTTTCACGCATTTTACCTTTCGATTTAGGATTTTAGATTCAGTTGACAAGTTTTGAACAAAAAACGGTGCTTTTTAAATTTTGGTGGAGGCGCGCATATCATTTAATACAAAATATGCTGGTAAAATGATATCTATTATTATAGCTCTATTTGCTAACTGGAATTAGCTAAACTTAACGATCTTTGATTCATCTAGCAACATTAGCATGTTTACGATTTTCGAGATAATAATAACAAGGAATGTTGTTTTGATTGAAACTTGTTGTTGTATGTACTTGTCATTTGAACGTTTTACTATGAGTGGTGGTGCCAAATTTGTGATTTTGTAACAAATCGGTACAATTAGTTTATAAATGAAAAGAAGAAAATTTATTTAATTTTCATCGAGCAGAAACGAGCGTGTTCAGTTTCATGAAAGTGCGCACAGAAGTTGAACTATCTGTGGAATTCGAAATCCACCATTGGCCGTTTAGTGGGAAATATATGTGCAACAAGTGTTTGTCGATCGCTTGGACTATCTCGCTTACACTGGAAGCTTCTCTCCTGTATAATATAATATCTATCCATTCCGCTTGCTCTTGTTGCCGTTCGTTCGTAAAGCCGCTACGGTTATACGAACTTGAGTGGTTGTCGTCGTCGTCTCATGCCTCTTGTGCGGCGATCGAAAGCGACTTGAGCTTCGTTTAACAAACACATTCTCTGACCACGTACATAAATTCATAGGGGGCGGTTTAACTTCGCGTTTATTACGAAATAATTATTTTATCATTTTTTTGAGTTGAGTAATTTACATAGCATAAATATAATTTCTGCGGATGAGTAATGGTCGTGGAAGTCGCGCCAAAAATAGCAAATGTTGGTCTAAATTTAGCCTGCTGTATGAAATATTTTTGATAGAATGTGGAATGGCTGGTGTGGTGGCAGGGAAACAGGATGAAAAGACGATTTTACGATCAATAATTTTGTGTATGGGGCAATAATATAATTGAGGCATTGATTGAGGCTGTGAGTTAAGCTGACAACAGCGCAGGGGCCGTCAACGATATGAGAGAGCTTAACACGGAGCAGAACAACTAATCAGCCCCGGTGGTGTGGCGGTGCAACTCTTGCTGACTAACATTGACGTATTATTCGTTTACTAACGCGATGTTGTGAGATTACACTATACACAGTTCAACACCCATGAAATAAGGCACTCAACTATAAATACAAATATTCGCGCCTATTTTTAGATTTGTTTTATACTATGTATTTCCACATTCTTCTTCGGCAGTGGTCGCTTTCTTTAATCGCTTGCCACCGGCTTTTTCACTTTGTTTTGTATAAATTATAAACGAATGATAATATAGTAATAATTGTAGGAAAATTGATGGTACGATTTCTAAACTACATTTTATTACTAGTAGTGTAGTTTGTGCAAAATAGGCCCGTTTTCGCACAAACTTGGTTTTTTGGTGGTGGTTGGAAATAATAAGCTTCGGATAAAAGAAGTATCATCGATGGTCATTTGGCAAAAAAGCAGTTTTGAGTGGTTTATTCCATCCAGCGAAAACCAGCTGCAGATGCTCGGTTAGTGGGTGCATTTTCCAGTTTGAGAAGAATCTGGTAGTGTTTGTGATTGGAGCTTTGTATAATATAGTTTGGGTCGATTACATTATACACGATCCCTGTCGGAATCGAGCGGAACAAATAAATGACAAACCACTCAACGTGTATAATATTGAAGCAGTGGAAAGTTACTGCTACTTTTATACTCATACAAGTTAGAAAACAAAAATAATTGGCCTTGTAGCAATTATTTTTATTGTAAACTAATATACAGTGTTAATATAATCTTATTTTTAAATTTGCTAAAGCGTAGTTGATTATATTTTTTAGTAGCTAGACATGTTCCATCGTCAAGGTAAGAAATGTTGTGTTAAGTTTCATTTTGGTTGGTTGGTGCATTTATGGATACTTGTAGAACATTCGTTAAATGCCAGTATTATCGTCAACTGTGTCATTTTCAGCGTGTTTAAACACAATCAATTTCTCTCTTATACTAGTTGTAACTATTTGCATTTATTATGTTCAAGAGAAATCTATTTGCACGAATATTTCCATCCATTGTAATTGTGTGGGTATCTATAAAAGGATGCTTACCTAATTTCCTATTCGTTCATTTGTTTCAATTATCGATTTGATTATTTTTACAAATCAATATTTTCCGTATTTACATTTTTATCAAAAGTGTACATGTATACGTATGTGTGTGTGTCTCATGTCAAAATAGAGAGAAACTCGCTCTACTCGTTAAACTATTGATTTCCACCCTCACATTCAAGTCAAATTGCTTTTCCTTCCAACTAATCTTCGTGCAGCAACTCAGATTCTTTATTTACAGAATGAATCTTGCCTTTGCATGTACTATTCATTGTGATAATGTGGACAAACATTTTGTAATACGTATTTAGAATCGAGTACCTAGAATTTGTTTATACTTACACACGTTTAACAACTTCATTTCATTTGAATATCAAGTTCAATCAAAAACACCAACTTTTTTCAACACCTCGTAAAATTCCGGATATATTTTGGTGTTTTCGACGGATTGTATGCCAGATATTGACGTGGTTTCGACGAAAATTCCCACCAAATAAAACCAGATGGTTATGCATGGATCGAGTGAAATTGCACTACTTGGCTTCCTGCTGCTACATTGATCCACCCCTGACTGGTCTTTAATATTGCAGCCTACTTCACTTTCACGAGTCTCCATAAGAAATTCTAAAACTAGTCAAAATATTTTACAAGTTTATTATTAGGAAACTTGTAGGTCTATGCACTTTGCATGGAAGGGCCCTTTAACTTCTCTAAGAAGTGTTGAGCACAATCAAGTAGAAAATACTTCCAAGTTGTGCCTGAAAATAATTACGGGAGAGTAACGATTTTTATGTGTGGCAAACAAAATTTTTATTGGCTTTGTGGTGTGGCATTTTTCTTCATGGTGTCCGAATGAGTTTGGCACTGCCAATGTTGCTGTACTATTGGAGGAATCCATTAACAGGATCGGGTCAATAAGAGACTGAAGCTGTGGAAGCGTGAACCGGGGGATTTGAAGGGGGTGTGCGGGGGTTCTCTCTCTCCCAAAGAGGGACCGGGTGTTGGGAAGTTTACCACCTACTAGTATATGCATGCACCTGGGAATCGATCAAGTCATGCTCAGATTGGGTCAACTAGTATTATCATGTGCGCATTTATTTTGTTGATGCGTAATATGAATTTCAACTTTTATTTATTTTTTTGTAGCTTTTATATTTAGACTCGCAACACATCAAGGTTGGTGTTTGCTGAAGAGGAAGACTTATCAGTGTTGGCTTGCAAGTTGAGTTCTTCTTGGTGGAAGGCTGTTTTGGCGTTTTGTCGTTCGTATGTGTGGGATTATTTTGCCACAAATGTGAGGGGGTGGTGGTGGTGTATATTTTCACCTCGGTACATATGCAAGGGCTATCCTGAGATCGATATTTTGTTCGGTGGCACGGCAGATAGAGCTGCTGCGGCGGTCGAGGACGTCCCGATGGATTTGGAGCGGTGTGGAGTCACATCTTGCTGCCGGTTACAAAGGCGCGCGCCCACCCGTCTCTGTTTACCCTATCGCATACACATATCAAAGCAAGGCGGTAACATGGCGGATGGCGCCTATTAGCAGTGTGAGGCCGCAGTGCATCACTGACTAGTGCGCCGTGTTCAGTTCCGCAGAACCGGAGGTGATGTGCGAATGCAGTGTCGACACTTTTCGACGACGTTGGGGTGAACTGTGCTTCTGACGGCCGACCAGATCGCATCGCACGGGCCCCTGCTGCTACTCTTTCACCCTCTTACTGGACTCTGGATTATACGCCGTTCGGATTATATACAAACAACACACTTTTTCATTATTTTGCCTTAACAAGTATATTTTGATATGCCATGGCTGTACTTAGATCTGCTGTTGGTAAGAAGGATTGTTGACATTTTATTACAATGCAATTAATTTATTATGCAAATTATAAACAAGCTGGGTTAAAACTGGTGACAGGTGTTTGGATCAAAATTTGCAAGATAACCGAAAAGAGCGCATCAGTTGCGTTGTAAAAAAGTTCTTGTCACGTTTTTTGCTGCACATGCTGTAAACACGCAGGCGTTTATAAAGCTGTTAATTTCGAATTACTTTTTTTTGGGGAAACGATTCATTTTTAAAGTTCCCTCTAGACTCCTTCACATGACTGGGAATTTTTTGGGGAAATAAAATCAAATGGTGACCTTGACATAGTACAGCTACAACTGCATCCAATATAGGGCATTTTGAAAATGATCTTTTGGAATATTTCCTTTCGAGTACCATTTTAGGATAGACTTGAAGTTGTATAACCAGAATTGCATTTGGTCGGTTGGGTATGTAGTTATGCTGAAGAGTAGTTTTCTTCTGCATTCTGCAGCATTGATATCTCAGTAATGTAATTGTTAACGTGTGAAATGTGTGCATCTTTGTCTGGCTCGCTCAAGTTGAAGCTAGATGGCACATTCATTGTTTCCAAAAGGACGTGCATGCCACAACAAGTTAAATCAAGTGATTCTTTGTCGCCAGATACATGATTTAGTTCGTCTCTATGTTTGCAAGTCGTAGTGTATATCTACACATAATGCGGACAGAGTTTGCTTGGTAACGTATTGATTTCTGTGGCCGCCAAGATAGGGGTCAAAGGGCATTTTAGTCTCTCGCCGTCTTACCTCGTCACGATTTTATGTATCCCACGTTGTATTCAACTTCTAAATCGCCTGTGGATCTTATGCTATTTCAATTGCGCGACATCTCTGGTTTCCAACATCAAGTCTCAGATGGTTAGAACCGAACAATTTCAGTGCATTTTGTATAATGCTTTCGGTTCCACTTGATTGAATTGCTTGCCGTACTTATCATGCTTCATTTACAACTCAACGAAGAATTAATAAAATATTTTTGGTTAATTGAATTAAAATATTCATCAGTTCCATTAATTATTAAGTGTACACATTTTTGAACGTATTGTACAATCCGTCGTACTTGTCAGATCAATACGGCATTTATTTTTAGATTTGCTTTCGTGCAGCTGTAGAACGAAACCTCTCCGTAGTAGCTGACGACCTGTGGAGCGGCACGTTGTAATCTCATTGATTCTATTATCCCAGCATGATTTTAATTTTAACCAAAGCGACGACGACGTATGCGATCCATCCATATCTCGTAAAAACGATGATTGTTCAAATATAAAGGATTTGATAAAAAGAGGTCGAAGTCCCGGAGAAACCGGAGATGCCATTTCTGGTTAAAATGGAACCGTCATCAGGTTGAACGTGCAAGAGGGGCGGGGGTGTCTAGTAGAATCTCTCACTCGCGCCGATCCGCTTTGTACAGTTGTACCAAGAGTATGCGACACATTCCCACAGCTTCCATTGGTGGATCATTCTACACACGAGACTGAAAATGTTGACTCGAATAACACTCTTGTATTAACTAGAAAACTTCCATTTTACGTGGTAAATTTGGCAGCAGCCAGCCCCTTTTAGTCTGCTCCACTTTCGACGACCACTCGATCAAAATTTTTCGTATGAAGCTACTACTCATACGCTTGTTCTACCTATCCTTTAAAGGAGATTAGTTTTTGCAAATATTTACCATACTAATTAAATTATCGAGCTATTCGAGATGAAAATGTGGCAAATTATGAGCTAATTGGTTTTGAATTTAGCGCGTTTTAAAGTTAAATTATATATTTGTAGTATGTAAAATATCCCACAGAGGAATTCGTGAAACACTGAAAGCTCAAACAGAGTTTGTTGGTGCAATGAGATGAAATCGATCCATTTTATCCCCGAGGCTTCGCTGCTCTAGCACCTGACCTTGTGGCTTGTAGCTGTGCCGCCACCACCAATGACTGGCTTTTTAGCAAAGTTGCTTTCGACAAGTTTTTAAGATTTATACAATTTTTTGTCAAGTCAACAAGAACAAAAACGTTCTGTATTTGGAGATCTTATGATTCATGAGCTAAAGATGCCACCACATATTTGCGAAGTAAATGATGCGGTTTCATCATTAAACCCTCGATTAAACCTCGTTTCGTTTTGAGCTATGTTGATGTTTGGTGAAGTCGAAAACTTTTTAATTTCATGTGCAACTCGTGGCACTCGAAATCCGTTTTAATTGTTCGAATCGGAACTGATAACTAGCGCGGGCAAATTTAAATCCCATTAGAATACTTTTCGTAAAAGAGATAAAGTGGATATGCCACGCCCCTGCTGTGCTGCTCAGACCTTTGTAGACTCTATTTACCATTACCAAGATTGTAGAGTCGACGTCCGTAATACCAACTTTTATGGATTGTGATGGGTTTTCGTTCTGCGTTTAATTCTTGTTGCTACAAGAAAAATTAATTCTTTGTTCACGTCATACGATTACTTAAGTTGAAAACTATTATATATGTCAAATGCGTCGTCGTCTGATTCAATACGAAACATCAGATCGGGTCCTTTGGGCTTTTGAATTCTTCATGTTAGAATGGAACAGATGATGGAATGTTTTGCCTTGCATCCCACTTTGTTTAATATCGACCTGGTTCAACAAGACTGGGATCTGTGAGTGTGTGTGCAATTGGACGTATCTCGCTTTTCTCGTTTTGTTTGTTGCTCACTTTTTATTGATTTTCTTCATATCATTTCAATCCTTCCTGCAATTACTTGACTTTATAATAAATCATAAGCCTTCGTCTTTTTTGTAGACATTCCAATAGAAATCTTGGCAAATTTGAAACATTTCAATATAGAGACGAACAGCGAAAGCCAAGCCAGTGGGAGATAGCAGCATAAAGAGTAGAACATTGCTGGTGATAATATGGGTGTTGCCTGGTTGTAGAACTTTTTCAATTTTCAGTAGCTCCATCTGACGGTTGTAATTGGGGGTGCACCGTCCACCCAACCACCCTCATCGGGTGCACCCCCTATCCCGATCAATGTTGACACGGCACGCGAGATCGCCGTGACGTCACAGTCGGGCCACTTCCGGACCCACGACGCCATATTGTTATTGCTAATAATACCTGGCGACAATAATTTATTGATAGCCCTTCTACTTTCTTTCTATTCGCAGTTGTCTTCAGAACTTAGACAGACATTTTGCCGCAGTATTTTTAGCTTGAACACTTTGGACATTTATTTTGTCTTAATTAATGTAAGGATCTTTGGGGGGTTAATAATATGTTTGATTTAAATTTGTGCTTTTTTGTTTTTAGATTTTATTTAGATTTTTTTGTTTGTTTTTATTTTGCTTTACACACGCGATAATCGTGGCCCCCCTGTAAATGCATATCTAAAATCTCAGCGTTGTTACAGGCGCTGGAGTGAAGATGGAGCATTTCCAGGCGGCGCTCGACCCCCGGAAACAGGAGCTCCTAGAAGCGCGCTTCCTTGGCGCTAGGGTGAGTCCTATGCAGTATTCTTTTATTCATTTTCACCTTTTTTCATTAGTTTTTGTTTGTTCACTTTATTCATACATTTACTTTATTTTAGATTGATTTTTGACGCGTTGATCAATTTTTGTTAAATATCACTTTAATAATGAGGAAGTAATTTTACATTATCAAAACCAATAACAAGCAATTAAAATATATTGAGCATAGGTTAAAGTAGAATTTTTCGTTTGCTTATATGATTAGGAGTCAAATTGAAATCTCGTGCTTTCTTGCACTGGTTTTTTCCCTGATTAATTTTCTAATTACGATTATTAAAAATAAGTACAAGTTTGCTTGTACAGTTAGATTGCACTGAAACGACCATTTTGAATTATTTAACTTTGACCTTTTAGTTTATCCGATTTTGTTTGCAACAACTTTGAGAATAAAATTCGATGTTTGCATTGTTCGTGTTAATAGTATCCACGATTTTAAGAGAATACTTTTCGAGTGACTGTACTTTTCTAGTTTGAACTGGTTTGTGTGATTAAATAGTAAGAGAAATGCTTTGTATTGATTCCTTTACGATATTAATAAGATCAATTATGCTATTTTTAATACGGGCAATCGAATAGTAGTAAAATGATGGTATTGAGCAAAATATTTTCAAAACAGTAAATTTGAGTTATTCATGTACAGTTAAGTGAAGAAAGCAAGTTTGAAATGATTTCTTGCTGCTTATTCTATCGACTTGAGTAGTGAATAAAATGTAATTGAATTAAAATTTAAAGTTGCTGTTTATAAATGTGTATGCGTCAAGGTCATAAGTCTGTATGGTTTAGTGTAGAAAGAATTATATAAAATAGTGAAATCCTTGTGCCAATATTATCGTGACAGATAGTAGTAGTCCGAAGCACCTTGTTTAGGAACTTAGACTGTGTCGCGCATTTATGTTGTTTGTAACTCGAAACTTGTTGACGCTAAAATAAAAAAAAAATAAAGTTAAACGTGCACGGTTTTTATTAGTGGTGGCCGAATCGCAAAGCTTCTGGTTTGAATCCATCTCGAAAATGGCCAGAAATACGTCTTTGGCTTGTCGAAAAACTCGATAAGTGCGAGCATGCCAACTTAATGCTGCTTTGACCGGAAACTTTGGATTTTTGAGCGGTGTAAACGTTGCGTTGTGATTCTATCTACTACATGTATACATAGGAAAAGTACGTTTAGTATCTCTGTATATATGCATTTTGCTACAACGAACGGGGCAGGTTGGAGAGCAGCAGAAAACGAACAGACGAGAGAAGACTTTTCTTGTATCGTGTGTTTCGGTAGTTGAGTAAATCGGTACACACTCTAGGTTTCGTTAAATAGCCAGCCGTCTTGTCTCTCTCTCCACCTTATTGTCATACCGAATACGTAAGGAAGGAAGATCAACCGTGAGGAAGGTATACGGTTTTATAAGAATGGTGTCGTTGCACCTACTTGCAATGCGAATAGGGTACAGTCTGTGCCAAAAGTATTCCTAGAAATGTCGATTATCTTTCATTTGGATATTTGCAAATCTCATTTGCTTTCTTCAACAATCAGAATCAAAAGTTGCGACTTTACTTTTCCTCAAATTCCGCTGTCAAATTATTCCTAAGTGTTAAACCAGTTTGAAATTTCATTGGTAAGTGTTTGTTTATTGCATTACGTCTATTAACTAAATAAATATTTAAGTTAAAACATTACCCACAGTTTGTTGAAATTAAATTTTTTATTCTATCCGATTTGACATTGTGAATGAATAACATGTTGTTCAGTAAACCCACAATATTTTAGGAAGGCGTGTTACGCAGGCGGATTATGGCTTTCAGGGGACAGATATTACCCCTGAAGTCTATATTTTCGAGGGGTGCAATGTGTTACACTCTATAGAATGTAAATTTAGAATTAAAATCAATGATAAGACTAATGTTAATGGACTAACTGTTCACCCTGTATAATTTTAGATTTTACAAATTTTTACTTCAAATAAATTATTGTAACTCGTTATAAATAATTTATAAGATAAGCAGTAGAGTAAAACATTTATTTATTGTAAACAATGTCAGAAGCCCCTTGAAAATCCAAGCAGGGAATCATTGAAGGTAGACAGCACATTTCCCCCTTGAAGATGTGTTATTGTTAATATGCCCACTAAAGTGTTTAAAGGAAAGTCAATAGTAAAACTATTTAAATTTTCCAAGCTATAAATAAATTAACAGATGATTACTATTAGTCATCATTATAATTGCGTCAAATTTTTTACTAAAAATTTTAGCAAGCATCTTTCCGGCATAAATTTCAACTAATGGAAAGCAATCATTTAATTTTAAATTATTCCAATGCGTCGGCTCGAACTTTTTGAATTCTAAAGTAATTTCATTACAAGTAATAAAATGGCTGCACTCCAAAGCCGGGTTTACATTAGCAATGGAAGTTTTTGGTAGATTTTTAAAACAATCAATTATACGAGCAATGAGGTGTTGACGGTATGTGTTAATTTTCTAATGGTTCCACAAACAATGAGCTATAACAATCCAAATAAGGTTACAAAAGTAGCTTATTAACAGTGATTATTGCTACATTATTGATTAAAGTTAATTTCAATTTGATTGTGTAGTATAATGCATTTTATATGCAATCATTTACATAAGTAAATGTTTTTACGTTGAACTATATAAACATATTGTTAAATATGTTCACATTGGTGTTATTACTATCGTGTAAAACGGACTGAAAATTGTGACATTTTAATATTATGATAACAAATTTATTATTGTTTAATAAACACCATAAAATAAGAGAAGTAGGTAACACACAACCACGAACGGGCATACATAATTTCACAACAAACATAATGCAGTGCAAATAAAATATAAAAATTGTGGAGATTTGAGTGTTTTGTTGGCTAAGAGCCGCCGCGAGGCGCACATAGTCATCATCATAATGATCGGCATTAGCGGCGGGATGATTCCGTGGGTCGCACGGGCAATTTTTTGCGGAACGGCGCGCGCGATTGCGAGTTAAAATCGGGTTACTTGTGTGGATATAAATGTATGTGTTGAAGGACTATTTGAAGTCCGATTTACCCAGCCACATTGTACGTCGATCGTTGAACTTGCGCTACAACTCAGCGGTCTCGGCATTAGTGTACAGCAGTCGATTACGGCACACAGCCGGTCGGTCGAATTGGCCCCGAGACAAGTGGAAGCTCACACTACTTCGTTCACTCTCTCTGCTGCTGCAGCACACTCACTGTCTGTTGTAGTGACTCCGTCGTCGGTTGAGTATGTGCCAAAGCAAGGCTATGCCGGTTTTGCACCACTCAGTGCAACAACGCAGGTTGCTTGCTTTCTTGCCTGCTTTGCTTCGCTCACCGTTTTCTGCTCTCGCTCAATTCGTATCGTATCATATCGTAGTAGGCCTTGGCACGCTATAACTATGTATATGAATTACAGAGCGTTTCCGATCATTAAGAACGTTCGTTGGCTCTTTTTATTTTGATTATCATTTAATATTCAATTAATCTAATGATATTTATTCATTTCGTTTGGTGAATTGATTTAATCGAACGTGAAATTGTCAATATTTACTCGATCAAAATTTTGTCCGTCAAACATTTGCTAATTCATTTATTAAATAAATATTTGATCAAATATGGTCAAATTTTAAATTGTTTATTGGATTAATGCAATATGTCTATTGGTATTTATGTGCACTGAGTAGAATTGAATTATTTTCAATAGGATGCCAATGTTTCGCATACAATAGGGAATTTTGGACTAAAGTCGATTTTGATTGACTATTATTTAGAGCAGTTGTGGCTTCCGAAATATGGAGTGATTTCAATAATAAACCAACACAAGGAAATTGTTGTATTTATTGAATAGCGTTATCAATATTTACTGTTTAAAAATCAGTAAGTCGTATTTTATGACATATTATGATTCATATGTTAAAATTCACAGAAAAGGATTGGGATTGTGTTATCGAGTTTAGGGTTAACTGATCTAAATACCAATATTTGCAGTAATAAAATCAAAGATAGCTTTGTCTGTAACACTTTTGTCATTGATGATGACGTACGAAATATTTAGTTTATTACGAATAAGAATAGTTTTGAGTTGAAGTGAAGCTTTGCGAATCGATTTCGTCAAGTATCGAAAAAGCACGGAAGCTTTGGTAAGTTCGGAAACTTTGTCGCCAGTATTATATTCCATTCTATTTTAAAGTTGTTCGGCTATGTATAGGCGTTTACGTTTCTTTTAAGAGAATATAGGGTATATTACATTTTACAAGTCAGTGCTGATTATTGATTTCTATTCCGACTTCTCCATCCAGCCATAGGCTTTTTACACTTTTCCTCCTTTACTTTACCCCCAATTTAAACAACAACTTTTATTGATTTTATTCATGATGAGTAAGTACTAAGCTCGATTTCAATTAAATTGTTACTAGTAAATGATAAAGGTTAGTGATGGTATGTTCAGTCAGTCAGTTAGGTTTTCGATGTTATCATCATCAGTTTTGTGCTAGTCAGTTCAGTTTGGTGGCACAGATAGTAGGTTTAAAGTATGAATACAAAACGAAAAAGCATCAGTGTGAAAGCAACGACATCTACTCCACAATAGCAGCAAATGCATCCCATATTAGGTAATGAGAATCGGAAGATACATCACATTCCCCTCCTGCTTCGTCCCGCTCCATACCGCGTGGAGTCCGTTTTACAGATCGAATCAGCAGCCGACGCCCAAAGATCAATCTTAAGATGCAGGATTCGA
Organism: Cryptophagus acutangulus; assembly: GCA_963556235.1. Taxonomy (NCBI): domain Eukaryota; kingdom Metazoa; phylum Arthropoda; class Insecta; order Coleoptera; family Cryptophagidae; genus Cryptophagus; species Cryptophagus acutangulus. Next base: position 4,483,875 of record OY744559.1, on the reverse strand, counting down.
AGAACCCTGAACCAGACACCTCTTTTGTATGATGTGCATGTGTGTGTGAGTTGGGCCCTCCGCCGTGGCATTATTCGATCAATGGCGAAATGCACCCCGTATTCAATTATTTTCATTCTAAACGGAATATGTTCTTTATTTTTACTGATTTTATTTATGTCTCACACTGGCCTTGTATGAATTATTATTATTATAGACTTTCCAATTTGATGATGTAATTTTTTACGCTATTCTATCATTAATAATTAATTAATTTATTATTTAGTGCAACAATAATACATATGGTAATAATTGTATTTCTCTTTGTTTCAGGTATGTACATTTTTAATGTAACGTTAGAATTATGAAGTTATTCGTTAGAGTTAATGTAAGTATTCAGCAGTCATTTTATTGTAAACCTTTTTACGAGGCACTTTTACAAATTAGTTTAAAATGTCATTTGTATCGATGATGATAAAACGACTAAAATGTTTATGATGATTAACGCTTTCGTATCCAACATTGTTTGAGTATAGAAATTTTCAAGTATTAATTTTAATTCCCTTTGGTCTAAACTTCATGAATATTATCAGTATGTAAACATAAATTCACGTTTCTTATCGCTTGGCTTCCACATATATCGCACCATAATAAATTACGTATTATTCAAAAATTATCATTCGGTTCAAAACAGTATTGTTCAAATTAGGAGTCCTTGGACTGTTAAATCGTCTGCGTCACTTGCATATCTGCCGCTGACATACCTACAGACAACAGAGGTTTCTATTTCAGACTGCCCAATTATTTTTTGCATCAGTTTTGTTGCTAAGGCGACCTGCTTTGTGTTTGATTATGTGCCACCACACGAAACCAGATCGACCGTTTTATATGTTCGCTTGCCAACTTCAGTTTAATATGGACAACTTCACGTCAAATGATGGTATGGTATTAGCAAGTCGGGTTGCCATGACAAACATTTCTTATTTCCCTCTCTGCCTCTCGGCTTTTCATCGTGGAATTACGCATACACATTCATACATACTCGTCGTTCGCTTATTATTAGTGCAACCACATTGATTGGTGTATTTTAAACCCTCAAGGGGGCGATAAACGTCTTAATTTACAAAACATTCTCTTCTCAGTAGAATTTATATATAAAGTAGGTTTCTTCCTCGGTTTCTTCTGTGGGAAATATCTTATAATACTGGAAAGCATGTTTACTTTTTAATTCAAAGGGACGTGATACGATATTAGAAATGCGCGTTTCTGATTGGTCTATTTTAAATTGTCAAATCATATCGACCAATCAGATAAGTGAATTTCATACAGTGGCGTTACGGGAATAAACTAAAAGGAAAGCTTAGACTATTTCGAAAATTAAAAATGTTTTAAATTAAATCACTTTAGTTGAATTTTATATAAATTAGTTGTTCTGATCAACTTTCGTTAAAAGTCCTTAATCACTTAGTTTTATACAAAAAAACCGATTAACTTAGTTGAAAGTTCTATGTTCATATTCACATTAATTATTTTTCTTTAGTTTATATGAGAATTACGTTACTAGATGCGTAAGTTTGTTTTATTCCACCAAAGAAACCATTTTTCGGAAGCGCACAAATTTCTATTAAAAGTGTAAAAAAATGGCTAATTTAGTGTCACTAACAGGTATGATTTAGTAGGCGATCGCTGTTTAACCACTTCCACTGAATAATTTCACGGTGATTTGAATATTACACTCTTGGCATTGCTGGATATTTTATAGACGGCAAAAACCGCGCACAATTTAAAACAATTCACATATCGCTGGTTCCGGTTTTGAGGTCGAGTACGTATGATTGGACGGATTAGCCGAGTTGGTTACCGACCGATGAGTGTGTAGAGTAGTAAGTAGCAGGCCAGGCAGCATCGTCAAGTTTTGCTTTGGGTTCATCCTTATTTTGTTTCACCAGAGTCGGTAATCGCGTCTGAGCGACGAAAGTGAACGTGCCGGTTGTGTTCCTGCAGCAGGCGGAACTGCAAGAGCGAACGAAGAAGAGCGGCGGACGACGGAATGTGCAGTATGTTACGAAGCGAGTAGAGCGAGAGCCGAGCGACGTGCACAGAGCTCCGTGGCACTGGCACGAATGAACTGCTGAGTGCTGGGGAAAGCTCCAAAGCGGTAAACAAGATTCTCGGACGAGGAAAACAGTTCAAGTCTGGGCTGGCATGCGCTATGTGGTGTTCGGCAACATTGTTCGGCGCCAGCTGATAGCTGAAGGCAGTGTTGCCGTGCGATGGCCTCGATGAATGGCATTGCAAGGTCTATCTCGGTGCAGTGCGGTGCTGTGTGATGTAGATATGTGCGGGAGCGGCCACTGCCATGGAAGGGCTGTTGCAAGCTCTCCTGGTTCGTTACTACGTCAATTGCCAGGTTAGTTTGACGATGTCGACATTTTCGACGCCTTTTTGTCGGCCAATTTTCATGTGTTTGTACATTCGCGATTCGTCCACGTGCTCACGGTGTACGCCGCCGCCACAACGGGGCTTGACCTACTCTCACGAGTCTCATTGATTTTACGGCTAGACAGACGTTTGGGGGTTTAAACGTGTTCCGCGCCGCTCAAATTAATTCTCCGCCACATTATCTCTCTTCTTCAACGTCCGTCCGTCGTCTATTCCATATGCTTTTTCAGGGATTTTCTTTCTTTGTGGCTTTTTTTATATAGTATTCTATTTTTGTTTATTAGATTTTTACATACATCCATACTTCCGTTTTGATAAAACTTATCTTCAACATTTTTCAAATAACAGATAAAATATCCTGTTTTCTAATCCAACATTTAAAATGTTATGTTTAAAGGTTAACTTAGTTTCTTTGCATCTGGTAATTGATTAGAATGTAATTAATGTGATATCGATTACAAAATCATATAATTATTTACCTAGTACGTCGCTACATATTATTGGTCGAAAATTAGTTTAGTTGCATATCAAAGTGTGTTGGTATGAGACATCTTGTTGATCATTCAAATAATATACCGGCTCTTCTCATTGTGCGAGTGTAGTTCAAATGATGTCAGGAGCTTAAATGTCACCCATAGGTAAATGTTTTTCGAATTGAGAGTTGTTTTAATTATTTAAATTCTTATTACTAAATTAGTCGACGCAAACATTTTCTATCGTGTTGTTGAGGGTTTTAAAATTAAACCACCTATCGGAAGGTATACTCTTTATTCTGGCTATCAAACTTACTTACCTGATATCAAATTTTGTCAGCTGCCCCGGTTACTTGGAAATTTTCGAATCCCTACTAAAGCAACCGACACCACAATAGCAGCCAGCAGCAACGGTGATTATAATTTTGGCCAAATGTCGACGACGATATCCGAACCGCATCGTGTAAATTAAATTAGATAAATGCTTTTCAAAATTAAGCGCGATATGATAGATGATTCGTATCATTGGTTGCATTAATTTTTTCGTCGATATTTAAATATTCGGTGACTAATATTTTGTACTATACGTCATAAAAATATTGCCAATAATTGATTAAACGAATATGACGTCTGTCGTTGCAGGCATTACAATTGTCAAAATTCTAAGTTGGTTGCTATAGTTACCGGGGATAATTTCGATTTCAATGTCGACCATTTATTTACATTCCGGGAGACCAACAGTGATCCATCTACAGGAATAAAGAGAGCGAGTATATGGAAAAATGTAACAGTTATTGATTGGTGGTGTAGACAAGTTTTGCTTTAAATTTTTGTAACATCAAAATTGGTGAGTGAATTTTTCTAAAAATGCGATTTGCTGCGATTTAATTCGTTACAGTTTTCTAGAGTTGTTTCGATTAAAAGGCAAGTGTAATCGAAAGAACTTGTTTGATTGAATATCGCGATTCAGTGTGATTATTAAATGTATGCCTACGCAACGTGGCAGAAATTCAAAGTTCGCGCAGGTAGTGAAATTGTCCTCAGTTTGAAATTCTGTGAAATATTTGAAATACAAACAATCGCAAATATGTATAAGCATTCTTAGATAAAGTTTTATTATGCTAGATGTTTTAAATTGGTTTGCTTTTGATGAGTGCCTATAGTTGTAAACAAGTACGTATAAAAAACCAGTTGTAATTTCAGTCATCCATTTGTACTTTTCATGGACAAATAATTGTAATACATACACACACCATATTAAACAGCATAAAAGTCTGTGCCTTCAATGTGTGGGACGGTTTTATTTTTTTGTCGAATCGAAAAGCAGCTGCTCTCCTCGTCCTTTCTTGTATGTACTACTCTTTCCGGTTTACAAACAAAATCATTTTGCTAAATGTCGAAATATTTTTGAAAATTGTTCACCATCTCGTATGTGCGATTTCTATTGGTTGAGTTCACTCGTATTTAAAATGTGTAGATATTTTTAAATTGTAATGTGCTGTATTATTTTATTTGTTGCTGCGCTACTTTCTATCTTGGCCGGTGATTGAATTCCTCGGTGCATTTGCATTGTAATATTATGTTATGGTCGAAAAGAATTAATTTTAGTTTTCTTGTTTGTTGCGTTGGTAACATTATTATTCATTTACGTGGCGGCATTCTTGTGGATTTGAATTTTTGACCATAAAATTACAGTTACTTTGATGAAGTCAGGTATCGAACTATTTTATTATAAATTGATTAATTTACTAATTATTTTACGAATTTAAGTATGCGCCCTGTATATCAGTATTTATGAGAACGTTATGTAGTTATGTTTTAAAGGGCAGGTGTTGTCAAGGGCATTTCAGTTATGCACTTTACCTGGCCCACTGCAGGTTTCAACCCCCTTTTGCAACTCTAAAAATAAACTAAAAAAAGGATCAATTGAAGACTGGTAGTAGTTGGTTGGTTTAAAATTACATTAGAATTGTACTACAATTTGGTGTAGGTATAAATTGTGCAAACGTTTGAACAGTATTTTAATTAAAGTCGAAAGAGACGGAGGAATGATTATTGGATGGGTAAGCGAGTAGTCGCGGTTCAAGGGGAGCAATCCCTCGCGATCTTATTTTGCCTTATTTTATGTGTCCGGTGCCATGCATCCTCAGTATTTCTATAGCTTTGATAAAAGAATGAATGTCTATGTGAGTAAAGCGAGTTTCTACGCGTACAGTTCCATCAAAATTACTGGTTTTCTCTCAAGATGACCGACCTCCCCCCGGTTGGTTTTATTCAGCAATGTGCAAGTGAGTGTACTTGCTGAAAAGGTCGTGTACTGTAGGGGTGTCCGTCGTCCAACTTCCAACATCTGGAATAATCAATATTAAACTCACTCACCCTGTGCTGGCTGGCTTCTTCAATCTTTCCACACTTTTCTCTTTAGCTCGCAAGTGTTTTTTTTCGCATTTGGTTGGTACGTACTACGCATTTTGGTGAATATTTTCAAATCGTATAGAGTTAGTTGCCCGTGTCCTTCCTAATAGGGCGAGTTGCATGGCAGTGGTGGCCACGTTATAAATATATACATATACAGGGGATCGTGGAAGGAAAGGAAACGAAATAAAATGTGCAGCTATTGATCGAGAAGTCAGTGGTATATTATTGGCGACGTTGAATAATCATCGCATACTAGTCGAATCAAACGGTCTAGATAATTGTGAGTTTTGCCAACTCGTTATTGCGATAATGTAGAGAACCGCCGTGTAAATGAGGGACTTTCGAAAAAATGGCGATGTTTGCAAAGTATTATAACTAAACTCGGTGTTAGTGTTTATATATATATACTATATAGGGTCGATAACCTACATTATTAAGCATTCTATTATATCTTGTACCTGGACTGAATGGTCGCACACGGTATACTAGATATATACACACAGAAACTCTCAGCAGTAGTCGACGAACGCCAAGGAGTCTTAGCGTTTTATTAACCATTCTAAAAATGTAAGTCTCTTTGTCGGTCCCAAAGTGTATATATGATGGCGTAAGCAGGCGTATTGCATTGATTAATCCGTGACAGGAAAATTATCTCAAAATATTCTCTCATTCTATTAGAATATTGTTCGTGTGGTTCGACCTGACCGACCGTGGTAAATATTTGCTACAACAACTCCATTTGCATACACATCTTGTTATTACTACCATTCTTTTCTATCATTTCAAATTTTTTAAAGTAAAAATGTGAAAATATAATTATTCGATCGTGTAGCAATTACAAAACGCGATCAGAATTTTTTAATAATCTAATAACTTGATAAAAGAATCATCACAACTGTTATTGATTTATATTAATAGATGTTTATTAATAGACGTAATATAACGCTCCCAGAAAGTACTACGTAAATGTGATCTTTTATTTTATCGAGTATTTTATACAATAGAAAATACACCATGCGAAATCAATAGTGAACAACAGGGGAAAAAACGACATATTTTGTGGGTCAAGCTCCGTTTCATTAGTTTACTATCTTTATATTGAAATGATCGAATTTAACAAATTTGTTTCGAACTTTCAGTATGCTGATGACGATTCTGACTTATTTTGAATTTATCTGGCTGAGAATGAGCAGTGAGTGTGCAGACAGGGGGAACCGGGGGTTGTTTGAATAGTGTTTAGTTTATTGGTGCTATTTCAGTTTTCAAAATACTTATGAATACATATATATGAGTATTGAGTGGTTAAATATAGAAATGAAATTTGTACATCATTCGAAGGATATGCTACTGCTCGAAGATACAATTACAAACAAACAAATTATTTGGGCTGTTCCAGATCTTATTAAATTAACGACCAAAGTAAGTCTAAAGTTTATTTATGACGGAATGAATTCAATACCGCATATCAAAATACAGACAAATTCTAATTACAAATCGTAATTAGAAAGTTAAAAATTATCCTTTCCAACATTATTATTTTAACATAAATTAATTATTCAAAGTATTTTGATAAGCAAAGTGTCACAGCACAGCCATTTATTTAACATTCCAAGAAACATTACTTTATAACATTTATTTATTTGGAAAATTGTTTTTTTTTAATAAATCAAGTAAAGTACGTATGGAATTGAATTAACTTGGAACGTCTTGTATCATCTACATGCATTCACCAAACATGGGGTTTTCATTTTAATAACGCCATCTATGAACGATTTTCTTACTGGTTGATAAAATTAATAGATTAATTGAATTCAAAGTCTTGGTATTTGCGTTAGTTGTTATCAAACAGTTAGATCGAAATGCTTTTGTCTTAAGAGTTGTGTAAATATGAAGATTTTTTTTTGCACAATATTGTATTTTTCTAAAGTAATATTGAGCAATAAGCTTCAGCGAATACGTAATTATTTACACTGTTTACAACAATCAGGAAAATCATTGTTTGTATCAAACTTTTAAAGTTAAAAATAAACCGACCAGAAAATACGTAATCATTTTAAAAAGCTGATAAATGTTTTCATATATAAAGTTTGCTGTGTTTCGAACGGGTAATATAATTTCGAATTAAGAATAATAATGCAATTTGGAATAATTTTTGCATAAATTTCGTGTTGTAGATACTTATCAAGAACGAGAACAGATAAGATAAAAACAATTATACGTTTTATCAACTCGAAATTATTAACTAGTTCTGTTACATGTTGACTATGGTAACATATTTGAAGCGAACTTTGATTATCAATTACGTGAAGGTAACAAAAATTAATACTTAACATTCTGAAATAATAAACAGTTTAATGGAAAAAAACCCAGAACAAACAAAGTTTAGATGAAAAGCAAATATTTTTTGATAAATATACTTTTTAATATATAAAATAGAATTTTTCGTTTGCTGTCAAGTAGTAGTATGTATTTCCCAATACGTGTAGAAATTGTGATGTGAAAATGTATGGGTGCTATCGAGTTGCCCAGATTTCGAACCGTTGCAGCTGAGGTCACCTGGGAAGCACGTTAAATATTTCAAAAAAAAGTTGTCTACTCTAAAGACGTTAGCGATAAAGAAAAGTCGCAAAATTTGTAAATCATATCAAAACTTGCTAATTTTTCCACTCTGGAACAGTAATTCTAAAAATTCCTTGAGATTGATTTCCAATACATTTTTAAGTGTTTGTAGTGGAAATATTTGGTAAATGAGCCATAAAATATTTATAATTTATTGACCAATACGCAATTTATGCAAAGTGCTCCGTTAATAATTCGCATAATGAAAAGTAAACTTTTTGTTACATATGACAATAATATTTACATAAATTACATTTTTTTTTATTTTCATCATAGTACATCATGGTCAGTAATTCAGTATCACAGATTTGTTGAGGTCAAAAGTGTATCGTTTAAAGTGCTATTGAAATTCTATTAAAAGTGAGACTGGTGTGTATAAAATTTTCGAACATGGCCAGCGAGGGACCCCTTTAAGTATATTAGAACATAATATAAAACGCCAAAGAATAATATTCACTTCTCCCTGCATGCATTCTAAATTGGTGACTAGTGACTCATTTCATTTTAGTTTTGATGTACACGTTGTTAAACTCGGTTGTTCTCAGTGTAAAAAAAAATATTTATAACTTGTTCCATATTTCTTTTTTCGTATAATTATAATTATAGTAACATGTACGACGTGGATGAGTTCATTAGCCAATTAAAATTACTCTTTGTATACTGTTAGTTGATTCTCTGTTTAGATGGAAATGAAATTCGAATGAAATCGTTTCGATTCAAACTCAACTATTCACATAAAAGCCGCTCTATTTTCGTATTATCAGTCAGATGACGTAATGAATTATGATTTTTTTTCACCACCACGTACTACTATTAATGAAATCTAAATTTAAAATCGTCGTGTAAATAAAATAATGTTCGAGCTGTAATGAAGTCGACAAATATGTTTTAAATTCTCGTTAAGTGTGCGAATATCTTATACCAGATTTCTTTATTCATCACATTATACGTTCTACTATGCAAACTGAAAACATTCCATTTGTCGAGCGTTTATATGTTAAGGTGTACGATAATCCAAAAGTATTTGTTCGTATTTATATAAAGCTCATTTTCATTTTTGTTTCAGATGTCAGCTGGATCACAGATACAGATGGCACCGCAGTCAACAGTCAACACAACTCAACCAGTACATAGCCAGGACTCCAATATGAGTACAGGTACTAAATAATTACCACCCCATTTACATTACATTGATTGATTTCTGAAAAACAGCTAATATTTCATTCTATTTTTAAAACGACGATTGTTTTTCATAATAATGTTGTTAGCACTCTATTACAATTTCTCACCTTGAAATTGCAACTACTTAAATCATCATATTTATTAGGTTATCAGTTTATATGTATGTTTAATATTTCTGAGAATCAAGGTGTCACATCTTTTTTGTTACCACAAGGTCATAAGCGAGTGATTTCGTAAATAAACGACGAGCGACTACCCTCATGAACGTACTTTTACAACTTACATAGTACTTTTTAGAAATTGTTTAACTATTCATCGTAGTACGACGACTATAATAAAAAGTTAATAATAATACCATTGAACGTAATAATGCACAATTTATAAAAACTCGTATATTGCATAATAAGAAGGTAAATAAAAGAAATGGTTTTGTTTGCAGGTTCGTCTCACAGTGACAAAGAGGTGGACCCCAATACTCCGGAGAAGGTGCCCAGAACCGGATCGGATAGGAAAAGAAAAAGAAAAGTCGAGGACAGTGGTGGTGCGCCAGGAAAAGGTGTTCGAAACGCATCTTCGGAAAAAAAAATCAACGAGTATTTCAATAAACACAATACAGCCAATAGTCCTATTCGACACGGCGGGGCGAAGAGTCCTTCGCCCCTACAACCTTATCCAATGGTAAGAATTCGGCGATGTTTTGATCAAAAAAATTGTTACTAATGTACGATAATTTGCATACTTAGTTACCTCCGTCACCTCAACAAGTGGGAATACAGTCTCCGCAGGTGTCTGTCAATCCTATTCCTTTTGATTTTCTTAAACAACAACAGGCTCCTCGGTTGTCCTCCCTTCCTGTTATGGCTAGCAAACTAATACAGGTAAACTAAGTGGCATTTTTTTGTTCAAAATGTTTCTCATTTTAATAATGCGTTGTCGTTTTATTGCAGACTGAATTAACATGTCACCGGATAACGGAATTTGAAACGCAAGCGTCGTCAGATTTAGAAGTCCGAAACAATAAAATAGAAGAATTAACACGACAAAATGAAGAGCTAAGGCATCAATTGTCAACGCAACAAAAGACTATAGACCAACATAAGCAACAAGTGAATAAATGTATTGATGTGGTGAAGAAACTGCTCAAAGAGAAAAGTTCCATAGAGAAGAAAGAAGCGAGGCAGAAATGTATGCAAAATAGGTTAAGGCTGGGACAATTTGTGACGCAGAGGGTGGGTGCTACCTTCCAGGAAAACTGGACAGATGGACATGCTTTTCAGGAACTAGGGAGGTAAGACATCACTTTCCATCACTTTTTACTCAAAAAAATCTGGAAGATATTCGACTTCCAAAAGTATCAATTTTTTTGGTTTAATTTAATGTTGGGTTTCTTATATTGTTGTAGGCGGCAAGAAGAAATAACGGCAGAACGAGAAGAAATAGATAGACAAAAAAAATTATTACTTAAGAAAAGGCCTTCAAATACTGAAAGCGGTAGAAAAAGAAATAATTCAAACGCACTGCACAACGGCACAGATTCCGGTTTTTTGAAGCCAGATGCCGTACCCGGTTCCTTAACGTTCCAAGAATATTATGAGGCTGATGAAATATTAAAGTTAAGACAGAATGCACTGAAAAAAGAAGACGCTGATTTACAATTAGAAATGGAGAAATTAGAACGCGAACGCAACCTGCATATTAGGGAATTAAAACGTATACACAACGAGGATCAGTCTAGGTTTAATAACCATCCAGTGCTCAATGACAGATATTTGTTGTTAATGTTACTTGGCAAGGGTGGTTTTAGTGAAGTGCATAAAGCGTTCGATTTGAAAGAACAGCGATATGTGGCCTGCAAAGTACATCAACTCAACAAGGACTGGAAGGAGGATAAAAAAGCCAACTATATAAAGTGAGTGGTAAAAATCAATCAAACTAATTTCCATTCCATTTAATGGGAACCAATCCTAATGATTTCGTTTCGAATTGCAGACATGCGTTGAGGGAATACAATATTCACAAGGCATTAGATCACCCCCGTGTAGTAAAGTTATATGACGTTTTCGAAATAGATGCGAATTCCTTTTGTACAGTGTTAGAATATTGTGATGGACACGATCTGGACTTCTACTTGAAACAGGTAAGATTCGATCCAATTAGCTTTCTAGTAGATCGACTAATGTTCAGAACAAATATCGTAATTGAAATCAAACTGATCTTGAAAAGTTTCGTAAAGTGTTTATGACACTTTTTCAAATTGTAAATAAAATCGGAAAGTTCTGGATATTAAGTATTAATTGTATCAGTTTAAAACTTCTTGGTTTATGATGTTAAAATTGCATCCAGAAATACAATGATGGTGTTTCAAGACGGGACTGATAGTGATAGTCATTTGCTAAATATTTTATCTTAATTAAAAATCGCTAATTTTGTGCTTTTGTTGCAGCATAAGACAATACCTGAGAGGGAAGCTAGATCGATAATAATGCAGGTTGTGTCAGCCCTAAAGTACCTGAACGAGATTAAACCACCCGTGATTCATTATGACCTAAAACCTGGTAATATTTTATTAACCGAAGGCAACGTCTGTGGTGAAATAAAAATTACGGATTTTGGTCTAAGTAAAGTTATGGACGAGGAAAACTATAACCCCGATCATGGTATGGATCTTACGTCGCAAGGGGCTGGAACCTATTGGTAAATATTTAAATTTTTAATTTTTTAAGCTTATCGTAACGATTTTACTTCGTTTTAGGTATTTGCCACCAGAGTGCTTCGTTGTCGGTAAAAACCCACCAAAAATCTCGTCGAAAGTGGACGTCTGGAGTGTAGGTGTAATTTTCTATCAATGTCTGTATGGCAAAAAGCCGTTCGGACATAATCAGTCACAAGCAACTATTTTAGAAGAAAATACAATTTTAAAAGCAACTGATGTGCAGTTTGCGAATAAACCCGCAGTAACAAATGAAGCCAAGGTAACTATATTAATATTTCGTTTGGAAATCAGTTTTTAATGGAAGTATTTTTCAGAGTTTTATCAGAAGCTGCTTGGCATACAGAAAAGAAGACCGCATCGATGTGTTGTCATTAGCGAAACACGAATACCTACAACCCCCAATGCCTAAACATTCAAGACTAACATCGACACAGCAACAGCAGCAGCAACAACAACAGCAGCAACAGCAACAGGCTGGCTCCTTTTCAACGGGTATCTTTGGGGCAATGAACGCTTCCTCTTCATCTTAGTGCAGTGCTATGTTTAGTGAAGTTATTTAATATCTCAAAAATAATATTTGTTAAATGAAAGAAACAAGACAGACTTTAGTCATTTAACATTTATTGCGACGGATGCAGCACTTCATTAATCGTGAAGGGAAGGAACAATATATTAAAACGAACTAGTGATTTTATTTAGTTGGCAAGATTATTGACTTGTAGTCGAGTGTAAAGAATGCGAAACAGACGATTTTTGTTAATTTTTTTGAGTGCGAATGTTATGAAGAGGACGCCCAGTGAGTGCGCAGACTAAATTTCAATCTCTTCTCTTGTTGCTTAAAACGCTTCCCTTTTTCTCAAAAAATGTGTTTTTGTTATAAAGGTCGATATCTATCATTTATTATACTGGTATGCAATTTAATTGCACTCACTATACTTTTTTTTTTGTTTGTTTTGTGTTCAAGTTCTATTTCATTGATTATGTGATATCATTTTTGATTCTGATTTTGATTTGTTTCTTATATATTTTGCTTTATATATTATGAATCACAAAGCTGCTCTCTGAAATGTATAAATTTTTAAAAGAAATAATGCGAATGCAGCCAGTGCAAGCAGTGTTAAATAATGGTCTTTGTAATGAGAACTGAATTTATCCGCAGTCCAGTTCATTCATATTTAAGTGCAAAACTGATAGTCGTATTTCCTTTTTATATATAATAATTATATATAGAAAATTAATAAGTTATTTTATGAAGTGACCTTGCTTTGTACCATAGTGTGTTTTTGGTTGCCTATATCCCCTTTCCTCATTATTCATTATAACATAGTGTAATGTGTACAAAAGGCCCATGTTTGCCCGGAAACTCAAAAAATAAATTATTCATAAGATTTTGCTTATTAAATATTGATACCTATTTTTTTTTTATTGCTCAATTCACTGAGCCCAATTTGTAATATTTAATGAGCATTATTTCCATCTTTTTTGTTTTTTTGTCAAACGTATTTAGCAGCTGTTTATTTTATTTTGAGGCATTTTATTTCTTTTGATTTTGCGACTACTGGCTATTTACAACCAACAGAATTATATCTTTTTTTTTATTATTTTTTGTACAGGGTGTTTTGTTTTGTAGCTTCTATTTTAACAACTCTAATTATTACAATTTAGTTCAATCATCAATTTGGTTTTATAATTTTCAGAAAAACCACAATGACTCATTTAAACCAGTTCAGTATGAATTAAGTGGAATAAGGCACATATTTAAATTTTTCTCGTGTAGGGTGTAATTTTAATTTTCAAACTTTTTTGCATGTAAACTGGAACTAAAACTCAACACCCTATATATTAGATTTTTTGATTCGAAATGCGTGTTATTTATTTTCATTTTGTAATAAGGTAGGAAGGCAAAATCAAAGAGTAACCTCAGTATTAATTAATTGTTAAAAATGATTCTAAATTGCATTTGAACGAAGAAGACGAGAAAAAGGAAAAAAAATGTATATCATCTTCATCTCTAGGTATAGTTTGTACATGTTTATATATTAGTGAATAAATTTCAAAGACGAGCGATTTTTCTATAAACAAATACATAGTGAGGTTATTTTTTATTAAAATGTCTCAAATAAATAAATAATGAATGAAACAATAAACGAGAATAAAATGAAGAGAATAAGTCCGTTAATTGGCTTGTTGTTGAAAATGAAATGGGTTTCAAATGTACTGGACTGGTTTTTTTATTTATTATAATAAGATTGGTGTATATTACACTTTGTTATGGTGGTAATGTTCATCCTTGAGTACATTTGGACCACCATTTATTCTTCGCGGATTAGTATATGTAAATATCTTGTATAAAAAAATTAAAAAATAAAATCGTGCTGCAATACAAGTGAATGCCAAACATGTCCAATATAACTAAAACTCGCAATTAATAAATACATGTTACTTATTTATACTGTGCTGTTTTGTGTGGGTGGTGCGCCACGGACATTGTGATAAGAGTAGTTAAAAAAGTCATGTCTAGAATTCAAAAAAAAATGTATCGTTATTTTATTGTTTATTGTATTGTATCAACTATGATTTTTATTTTATACAATCGTTTCACCGTTTTTCTCCTGCTATATTTTACCATTGTACATACCGTGTGTATTTAATTACACAGTAAAACTTTTCAAAATCAGTTAATTTATTTCAACAATTTTACTATAAAAAATATAAGTTCTACTAATTTAATTGACTTTTTACTTTTTTTCCTTTTTCGCGCGGTATTGTAATAAGGTAAGTACGTTTATTATTTAAATAAAATGCAGTTTTATTAACTAATAGCAACAGTTTTTCATTTCAGGTTAAAGGGATCATCCGTCTAAATCTTACTATAATTTCATTGTGGTACGGTTGAGCGTTTGCCACTACAATACCACAAATAGTTTTCTAACAAGTTTTTGATCAATTCCGCTGTTATTTTAATATTTATTAAAAAAGTATAACAGTAAAAATTAGTTGTATTCAAATTATTTACTGGGATATAATAGAATATTGTTGAATTTTTGGATATTATGGATTGAAAAATTAAATAAGTCATAAATATTGAATTTTTTTTATTATAATTCACTCTAAAATATTAATATTAAAAAACAATCTAAGCTCGAATCTAGGTCAATATCCGGAAAAATAAAATCATAATGAATTTTGGAATCAAATAATGAATTACTGGTTGCCTAGATTGCGGTGAATTATTGATTATTTTCTTATATCTATGAAGGAAAAGACATGAGAATTTACTGGTCTTGACTCTCTAGCACCCAGATATCGATTTTTTTTACCGGATTTTTTTTCAAAAAAAAATACATAATTGTTCTACATTCTCTATCATACTAGTAATGTCAGCTTTTTTGTTCGGACAGTCAGAATAGCTCAGACTACTACTTTTTCCAACTTACCTTTAATATTGAGTACTTTTTACAAGGAATGGTACCCCGAAATAAATGACAAATTTGGCCATATTGCATATTTATTTCAAATTAGGTATACAGTAAACAGCTTGTAGTATACAATACAAACGAAAACTTAATAGATACAATGTAAAATAATAAAAGTAATGTACAATGAAAACAAAGCCACTTATTAGCAGTTTTTACAGTTATTCATCAATAAATACTCACAGAAAGTATAAATGTAATAACACCATCACGTTCATCTATTTTGTAGTATAGCATATTGTTATTCATTCAAGTGGTTTGCATTCCATTGAAATTCAGAATAGCGAAAATTGTGTAGTTTATTATTTGATTCGGCAGAAGCTAATGGTTAAATGCAAAAAGTCGTAGTATTTAAGATGTTTTATGTTATTAATAGCATTCGTATTAGTATAGAATACTCAATATGAGCAGTATTTTTGATTTGAACCTACATGCAGAGATTGACTAAACGTATTACTTTTACTATTTCGTAGAATAATTAATGGAAATATGCGCTGTTTACTGTTCATCAATGAATCAATGAATCTTCTAAAATTACTTGAATAAATAAGTAAAAAAATAAAATATTTCTTATAAATGTTATAAATAAAATCATTGAATTGAAACACTCTGCATGAACGTTCTATGGTTGTCTATGGAAGAACAATACATGGTATTAAAATAGTTTTACAAGTAGAATACAAATAAAAATAAAGCTCTAGTGGACCATCCCAGATTTACGTATTGTATACTTAACAACTAGATAACTAAGCGTTACAACCTAAAGCCATTTTATTTTCATTGAGAAAATTAAAATACTAGGTTGCGCACTTTTAAATGATTTTTCCTATTAATGGTTTCGATCTTTTCCAATCTCTCTTTTTCGGTGAAAAACAAACGTCAAACATTGCCGACAAAATAACTTTTCTTACTTTTTGAGCGAAATATCACACGGGACCTCTAACACAAAAAGGTATACTCAATAAATATATGTAATAAATAATATATACTTACAAGCTAAGTTTATTTCTTTTTTGTTTCAATAAAAAATTCAATATCTACAGATTTCATACAAATTATTACATAACTCAACTATTTACATATTTCTTAATTTAAACAAGAAAAGCCAGAACGCTATTCAAAATTCATACAGTTCCTTTTCACTAATTGAACATCCAAAGTACTAGTTGGTTTTTTGCACCAGTAACAAGTCGGTTTATTTACTGAACAGTTAAAGTAGTTTTTTAATTAATTAGAAATGTAATGCAATTAGTAATTCGCTTATCAAAATACACATATCCTTCAAGTTGAATTTAATTCGCCAAAAAAACATTAAAACCACTTTAAACATCCAATATAAATATTAGCTGAAATGTTACCAGACTTTGTTGATCAAAGTTACACTACATTCGAATACAGCCAGTTTAATTTAAATAGTTGAACAAAAACAAAAATTCTTTCGAATATTTGGTCGAGCTTCTAGGCCAGAAAAATACATCAAGTTAAAGATTTGGATTCGTTGATTAAAATGTCTTTTGAATTGAAATTAAGAAAACTAGTGTCCCAGCAGCTTGCGTACACATCTTTCATCTGAATCCCTTTTGAAATTTGGTCCTGTCCTGATACGACTACCATCTAAGCTTATATAAATATTAACATCAGTCTCAAGGGGCAAACAATAATACATATTTGCAACGAGTATTTTAGACTTCTATAATAGTAGAAAGAACGGAAGCTAAGTAGTCCAACTTACCAATAAAATGAGCAACAACGACAACCAAAGTGAAAATTCTGAACGCTCAGATGCTGAATATTTCACTGATAAGTTGTTTTGACTATGAAAAAACGAACGAACGAACATTTTACACTAGCGGGCTCTCGCATTTTGTTTTATATAAAATTATCATGTACAATATTTAAACAGATCACATATATATTTATATATTATGAAAACTTATAATTAAAAAACAGTCCAGTGTTGTCATTGGAGCTCTAATCACAGATTTACACATGGTCGCATGACTAGTGCATTGTCCAGCAACGTATACAGTCTTCATCAAAAAATTCCCTATCTCTCTTTCCTCTCTCTATCAATCTACGCGATAAAAGCCTAAGTTTTTAATAATGTACAGAAAAAACAATGCAGGCAAATTGACCAGAAAAAACGACGAACGAAATTGAGTAGAATTCAATTTGCTTAGTTAACAAAACGAAAATAATAAATCCTGCATTAATTTTTAGATATAAAATTTTCAAATTTAAACTTAATTATAAATTATCATTCTCTGAGACACTGTCTGCGATTGTTAGCTTCAAACGATTTGAATCTTTCTCTTCATTCATTCACTTAGTAAATCAAAGTGTTAATGTATGAGGGATTGGCAGTTTCGACTACTAACTAGTGGTGTGCATCGGCACTTGAGTCGCATTCGTGTTGACGACGGTGGTCAATGGCGGCACAGAACTGATTAGCGGGTGTTGGGAAGATGTTAGTGTCGCTGCGAGTGATGGCTGAAAGCTATGGGTTGGACTGTTTTGTCCGGAACAGCTCTGCATGGTGTCTTCTATTAAACTTGCTATTTTATCACGATCGATCTATAAATAGTTTGAAATTAATAACGTGTCGATGATGGAGTTATATTGACTTATTTACTTCATTAATAAAACCATAATGTACTAATTCTTGCGCTAAGTCCTTGGGGTTGTCGCCTGGTGCCACATTACTCGTTAATTGCCTATTCATTTTATCATCCATCCTAAGCACAATAGTCAACTGGGACAAAAGAAAAAAACAATCTTATAAACTGATAGTGCATAGTAACAAAGGCGAGCGATTTTTATAACGGATTATCTTATCAACCTATTTACATGTTGGAGTTGTAATGAATCTTCTCATTTTCCCCCAAAAATACTAAAATAATGCTAAAATATCTCGACAATAAAATAAATTAAAAATAAGGAATTTGGCTATAAAATTTTATTACTAAGAAATATTCTACATAACAATTGATTGTATAAAACAACTGTTGAATATTAAATCATTTTTAAATAAATATAAAAGCTTGTTAATTTTTATGCAAATTTTTTAATTATTACTCAAAACAATAGTCGCGAAAATTACCCAAATCGTTCCCAAAATTAACAAAAATCATATGATCAGTAAATGAAATGATAATAAACGAATTTAACGATTTAACGTGCTAAAAATAGACAGAACGTTTCAAAACCACATAAATTTCAAAGGAAAAGTATTTCAAGAACTAAGAGAAAAATATTTAAAGGTCTACTTAAACCGAAATTAGAACCAGCTTGATCAAATTCTTTGTTGTTAAAATGAACACTTACCATTAAATCACAGCTTTCATCTTTGGACTTGACATCACACACCATATTCACAATTTTCCTAGTTTCCACATCGACTGGTTCTGGAGTGACTGATTTCACACTTTCGGCCATTTCTGGCGAAATCGCTCTAGAACGAACAGGCGGCGGTTGTTTGGCACCGAAAGCCGTCAGCGGATAAATTCCATTTCTATGCGAGCAAACAAATCACAATTAAATATGATGGGACAACAAAATATTAACGAACTAGTAATTTACCTAGACACAAGCAACACGGTATTATTACTCGATTGTACGAAACTTAAACAAGTATTTTTACTGTTTAATTTATTATATAATGACAAGGTGCTATTGCACGCAGGTACAAATTGATGAAAACGTTTCATTGTGAGTAAGCACAGAAGTAATGAACAACTGTCAGCATACGATGATAGTAGTAAATTTAGAACAAAAATATTTTTAAAAATAAAACTTATGTATCGTTTTGGGTGCCAACAGAAAAAATATACACGATGCTAATATATATTACTAAATCACCAAACGAATAACTTCTTCAAAATGTTTATATGGCGGCCGACCGACAAAGTAAAAATACTAATTATTCCGATTGATCCAGGAAACAATAAAAAATAAATTAGAATCACGTTTTGCAACTCAACGTACTATCACCAGCACTGCTACGAGTGTTCTGTATGTGCCAGACAAATATTTATTTATATATATATATATAAAATATAATAATCTTATCTAGCTTTTTATTCGAAAAATGATTCCACTTCAATGTAAACAAAATTCATTTTCATAATAGTACGTACGTATTCAATTGTTTTTATTTTTTTTTTGTGTTTGTTAAACCACTTTGCCTAAAGGTTATTTTTACGTATTTGTGTACAATCACCCATACTGGAAAATTTTGTATCTGTAAATAAATATAAACTTTATATTTGCAACGCACAAAAGGTGGAAGGAATATTTTCAAACTTCTTTTGGCCACAATTGAAATTTTTGCTTCCTCGTAGCAACTTTTCTATTTTTTGCCATTTCTCCGAATTTAAAAATTAGGTCGGTTCAAACTTATTTTAGCAGTGCAAATTTAAAGTAATTAGCCAAAAATACTATATAGTAAAAATTTTAAATATTTCGCAAGCTGCAATTATAATAATAATATGAACATGCACAAATGCCAGATAATTATGTTTTGCGGAAAGATTCGTTAAAAACAAACGTGGCAATTTTTAGTTTTAATTTAAAAAAAATTTGAAGACTTTCCTCACTTGAATCATCATTAGAGAATCTTTTAATATTTTAGAGATTCTCTACTAAAAAATAAAGGCATACTTTCGTGAAGCACTTATCTGTGTATTTTTACAATGATAATTTTGTATCAATTTTGATCAAAAAAATAAAACCTTGATAGATGATGAACTTGTGGAATATTATCAACAAGGTATACGCTATTTTTGTCAACACATATATATTGTTCAAGTGCTAATTCGATTAATTTACAAGATGACGATTAAATTAAATAAATAATAGATTAAACACGAAAAACATTTTCTTGTCGGAATAAAATTTAAGCAATTCGATAAACTGAACGACTTTTTGTCTAGTAATAGTTGTAGCGTCAAAACAATGGAACATTTTTTATTATTTAAAATTTGAGATAATTTCGTGTAGATGAGAATCAAAATATTGATAATAAATAACTCAAAATTTAATCTATTTATTGAAGTGTAATTAATTTGGATAGAATCAATAGATGTTTTAATATTAAGCACGTCTAAAACAATACAGGAAAAATGGATAAAAATAGTCAAAAATACACTAGAAGCCGCTCTAAAAAAAAATAACCAGTTCCTAGGGCTGTGAAGACCCCACTTTAGGCTTAAAAGCGAACTAAAAATTAATCTCAATTTTTTTTCTCAAGTTATTTTTACACCAAGTGAGTAAAAAATGATATTTCTGGCCCGCGGCAAATTATTTAGCCCTCAATTCAGCCCAAGGTTTTAGATATATATTGTTCCTGGTGAATATTTTTAGAAGTTATCTTTAATTTAGTAGTATATGTGTCAGTATATTTTTTTACTGTTCCGGGACACCCTGTACGTACAAAAATAAATTTAACGTATATTTCAACTTAAGGCTTCTCGGTACTACAACAAAACTCAATGGCTCCTTTTTTGCTCCTAATTAACACACATGTACTAAAATATTTAAATGAATTACGTAATAATAAATATGGATCCAAATTATTGAACGTATATAATGAACAAATATTAATCAAAGAACTATGTGGAATTACGCATACATTATAATAAATAAAAGTACATTTCAAAGTGATTATATTAAATATTTACTGCTAGATAACGAGCAGTTAGTGTGTAGGTTGTGTAAATTGAGTCACAGAATGCTCGAAACTCACATTACAATACCATTATTTATTTGCGAAAAAGCAATTTTTTTGTACATAATATTATTGATTCAAAGTTTTTCAATGAACTTTATAGGAAAAAATGTGCACCCACGTTGCAAATAGACATCCCGCATTAAATCCGATAAATTATCATAATTAAGGTTACGTTTATCATCTTTAGACAAATAAATTATATAAAAACATTTATATCGACAAACGATATTCATAAAAAATCTGAATAGTAATCTTAACTGTGTAAAACAATAAAATTTGCTTAAAAATCAACTAATTACATAACTAGCGAAAACCACTTTAATCTAGTATGTGCAAGCAAAAAGAAAATAAAAGATAACGCTAAACCTCTAAAATAAACAAAATAAAAACAACTTACTTGACGTCTTCCACAAATTTCTCTAATTTTTCCGTAACTGGAATATCGGCCATTTTCATTTGAATTGATGGTTGACACTTACGATTAATATCAGCTACAATTACGTCAGGTCCGTACCACCTTTGCATAAGCTCGTCTGTTATAGTTTCAGATATGTTTGCTGCGAAATTAGAAAACAATTCGTATGAATATCGAGTACCTCAAAATTATTTTCTAAAATTGTTGTTTAGATAGACTCGCAGTCTGCTCGTGTCGTCCCCGCTATTTTTAAATCATTCCATAAGTGTGTTTGTTGATTCGCTCTGATAAGATAACGTGATTTAGGATGAAAAACACTCAAATATGAATTTCAAAGTTATTTAACAAAATAAAAAAAAATTGCCAGATGTTTTTGAAATAAGCCCGGAACTCATTATCGTGTTGTAGTTGCCAAAACAAAAATTTCTGGCATTATATTGGTTTTGGACATTTTTATGTACATTTTGAAAACATACATTATTGCTCAATCAGTAAATAATATTAGTAAACATTTTGAAAAGACGAATTTAATTACGAAATTTTACATTATAAGCACAAATTTATCTTGAGTTAATTAGATAATTATAATCGCTGGAAAATTAATGATAATGACCCACAAACTAATAATTTTTGACCCACTAAATATTCCAACTTGAATTTAAATTTTCAAATATTTGTGCCAACGAGCGCCATCTACAGTGCGAATCAAACGACGCGACAAACAGATTCCTGCAATTCGAATAGAACACAATTTCTCGTAGTACTCACCAGATTTCCTAACTAGACAATGTGCAGCTAATAATTTAAGACTATGAACTTCAAATAAAAGTGGATGAAATAGTAATTCCTTGGCAGTCGGTCGATCTTCTGGCTTCTTTTGAAGACACTTTTGGATAAAGTCTTTTTGTTGTTCATCTTCCAACGATTCTATTGTCTTCTTAATGTTCTCCTCAGTCACCTTGTTACCGGAATCTCCGTTACCCAAAATTTCCAAAGCTGCCATCTCCAACGCACACATGCCGAACGAGTAAATGTCGATTGGTGTGCCCATATTTGCTGCACAAACATAAATAGATTAAAACAAAATACTAGTTTTGTCAAATGCGGTCTCAGCAAAAAATTAGGAAGTATCAAAATTAGTTTCGTAATGGTACGTTATGCTATTAGAAAAAAAAAATGGATATTTTTGGAGCTCCTGTATTTTTCAAGATTACTATTTAGTTCAGTCTCAACTACTTTACTAGCTACTAGACGAGAAGTGTTTGAAATGTTGAGAAAATACACCCGCATTTACTTTTTAGTAATTTTTGAAGTGGTCGTAGAAATAAAATAGTGCGCACTTCGAGCAGAAAGAGTCCTTCAGTCTTTTCCATGCGCTACGGGCAATAGACTACTTTCTGCTCTAAGTACGCAATTCCGAGATATTTAAATAAATGTAAGGGTTCATCCATTGTTATGTTGTGCACTTATTTTCGGTTGGCTCGATTTTGACTATTTTTGATGTCAAAATAATTTTATCCGAAATCGGCATAGACATAATAAATTCCGGCATAGAAATGTGACAGAAGAATCATAGAAATAGAATTTTAATTTGATAATTGTTAGGTGAAACCGAGTGTATTGCTGGTTGCCTTTACATCAAAATTATACTTGCATTCTCCGAAATATTTTTCACAAAGTGAAAATTCATAATAAAATGGATATTATGATTAATAGATAATATAGTACATATACAGTTTATAAAAAAGCTTTTAAAAATATTGAAACCATTAGCTCTATAATGGACAAATTGGAACTAGAACTTTAAGAATGGAAGTAATATCCATTCATGAACATTTTGTCCGAGGGAATTGAATTGTTGCATATTCTGTCCTGCTTTCCGGTAGCTATTCCACTCATAGAAATATTTAGTATAGAATACTTTTTTTACAACACGTTACATAAAATTGCAAAATAAAATACTTCCCATTAATAAAATTTGATGACTTTTAAATGTTTCTGTTTAAAACTAATTATAAAAAAAGATATTACACCGCTTTAAAAGGAAAATAATAAAAATCTGAGAAGATATTAAACTTTTTGCCTGTATAAATTTCCCATTAGAAAAAGCCACATTAAGGTTTTAACATGAACGATCATTAATACCGGTTACTTGTCGATATTAAATAAGTTTTCCATTTAATTTTGAATTTAATATTTCTAAATATAAAAGTTAGTTTATCACTTCTATTAACAATATCTTAACTAACGTACGTAGTTCTCAACAATAGCACATAAAACATTATGAATGATATTTTATTTTAACAACATTGACTTTAACCATTCTATAATGTATTTTAATATTTCCTTTTCACAATGGTTTTAGCAATAAAAGCGAAGTTATTATCTTCGAAAAAAATTATTATTACTAGAAACATAGGAAATAGCTAATAATAAATTAGGTTAATAGGTGTGAACTAATAAGACTGTACTATACTATTCAAAATAATTTTTTGCTGAGACGCACAAAAGTGAGAACTTTCAAATTTAACTATTTTCTAGACGTACTCGTATTAGGACTAGATTAAAGAAAAGGAAAAAGTTAAAGCATGCTGATGATATTAAGAACAAAAGCAAAACATGTAAGTAAAACCATCACCAAAATCATAAACTACAAAATTTGACAACAACAAATTCACATATTTTTCCTGAAAAGTGAAATTTCAATGATATGAATCTGATCAACCCTTCGTGAGTTATTCGATGAATGTGCATATGCAGAAAAAATATGTGAACACATTAACCAAAAAAACGTTAGATTATCTAAACACCACCAAAACTTAGTAATTCTTCGTGTACTTACAAGGAAGTTCTGGCGCAATAAAATGCATATTTTTGAAATCTTCCTGGCATGTTTTAACGTGATGGTTTATCGAATCAGGAGCCACTAGAGAAACGAAAGTGAAATTAGTTAAGGCAGTTTTTAGCTGAAAAATATGTAGCTGATAGTAATAAATTTATGTCGAGGCAGACCATCGAACCATTTTCGATACTGGATCGCAAAAAAACTGATTCCAACAAGAAAAACCGTTTCGGTTTGATTTAAACTACGTTTTTTGTCTCCCAATCGAAAATGATTGGGGTGCAAAATGGGGTGAAACGTTTTACAGAATATCCATCCTTACGCATGGATAGTGCGTGTAAGATACTTTTAAGGCGATCTTACATATACGATATGAATGAGCATGGATTAACGAACACCTTGCAGATTACACCCTGCATGCCCAGATCAGAACCATCCAACCTCAACGCCTTCAAACACCTGGTGCACCTCCATAAATGTTTCGTGCTCTTTGAATTTGAATCAATTAAAATTAAAATCGATGGAATAAACTTCTATTTACAACCCTATAGAAATCTATTTTCCAACCAACCTATCCCATGTTTGAAAGTAATTGAAATTGGAAGGATGTGACTTGCGCGTAACGTTCTGTCGACACAAATTCGAAAAAAACTATTCAGCAAATAATGTTTCGATATAAAATAAAAAAACCAATTTATTTAAAATTTGAGCAAATACACAATAATAATAATAATAAATTTTTCAGGAAAAGTAAAAATTTTTCATTTTGATATTGTTCGGTAGTGAATTTTTACCTGATCCAATCTTGACGAGGCCATTGTGCTGTATAAATATGGTATCACAGGTCAGATTGCCGTGGATGATTGGCGGTGAACAGGAATGCAAGTAACTGGAAAGAAAACAGACTGCATATCATAGAACTGAAGAACGCCGGCCGATCTCGCTGCAAAAACTGTTTCAGCAAACTTCAGATTTTCATGCTAGTGGATTTTTTGAACTATTTCAAATAAATATCATCAAAAGGCAAACCGAGCAAAAATAGGTTTTCGGACGTTTAGCATAAAAATCCCCAGTTCGTTTTCCGTTGTGGTTTCATGGTATAAAAAGCAGTGTTTTTAATATATCACAATTAAACAAACACCTTCATTCACTTACCTTGTGATGAAGCTGTGAACACAGTGCATTATCATACATTTAGATACAAATCTTCCACAATAATTTTTATTACTTACAAATTTCAATTACTGTGGACGACGATAATTAATATTAATATTACATTGGCAAAACAACTTATCAACTATAAACCATATAAATAAATCGAAAGTACATTTCTATATCAGCATCATATAAAACCCTTTTTCTTACAAACTAAATTACCAGTTAGCGATCGCATTTCGATTTACCTTAAAGCGGAGAGAATTTGCGTGCACCATCTTCTCCAGGCCTGGAGGGGCAGCCTTTTCACATTGCGCTTGGTCCGCTTCAAGAATTGCTTCAAAGAACCAGACGACATGTATTCCGTGATAAAAATGACCTACAAACAGAATTATGGTTAACCCGCAAATCATCATGGAGCAGAAATCGTACCCGAGGTTTATCATTGAGTGAGTCGGTCCAATATTTGTGAAATTTGACAATGTTTGGATGCTCAAGTTGGGTGAGATTTTCGAAAATGAGTTGGATCTTCTCCTCCTGATTCTTAAACTTTTTCCGCTCGGAAAATTGAACCTCGTTCCAGACAACTTCGACACCTTCTTCGGTATCCATGGCCAAGTAGGCGCAGTCGATACCTGGCACATCTCTTTGTTCAACCTAGAACAAGACATAGCGATAATGAACCACTCGTAAAAAAGCAAGCGGATAATGGAGAAAAACATCCAAACGAATTGATTGACAGTTAAGTATTTTCCTTTTATGTTTTTATTTATATATAAGGAATAGAAAGTGTAATAAACCAATAGAAAATTATTTTAACATCTTAGGTGGAGTTTCTAAGTAGTCGCGTTGCAATCTATCAAAATGCATTTTACGCTGCACATTAAACTTAATGTTTCAAATAAAATGCTAATTGAATACATTGTCCTTTTTGCTAATTCGAACAATTAAACATGCGTAAGAACATTTCACAATGAACATAAACATTCAGAGCCATAACTCTCAATTAGAGGAGAAATTATTTCTATTTCTAGTCCAGTAGTCGTCGTTGTCGTTTCATTCATTATATATTGCAAAATCAAACATGACCATAACTTAATGGGTTTCGAAGAAGAGAAAAGGTTTACATAGTGTTATCAGAAAGACTAAACATTTTCTACCATTCATTGTTTGGAAAGAAAAATCTATTTAATTCATTAATTAAATATACGGTTACCATTGTGTCGAGTAATGATTATTTATTATCGTGAAATAGTAAATATAGTACAACTGATACAGGGTGTCCTAGAAAAAATAAGTCAATTGGTATTCGAGCAAAAAATCTTTAAAGTTAATCAATTTCACAAGTTTGAACATGTGTTGTTCATTTTAGTCAAGTGAAGAAAAATTTCAAAACTGCCGAATTTTGTATACGTGACCATACTAACGTGCCCAAGATGAAATAGCTAAGAGTAGGAAGTTGTTGAAAATAGATTGGAACGAGACATAAATATTAATAATAATAATAATATGCAGATTTTTGCAATAAATAAAAACTCTTAATGATTCTCGTTTGATTTCTATTTTTAAGCAGCCGAAAGGCGACAAAGTAATAATTTAATTTTACAAAATTTAGCAATTTGGAATTTTAGGAATGTATAATATAAATAAACACTACTTTGGTTTATTTATAAATTCATTAGAGTTTTTGTTCTAGATGTGAATTCTACGAAAAATAGCTTTCCACAACAGAAACAAATAACTGTTATTTAAATGATGTGTAAAGTACATATATGTTTAACAATCAAAAGAACAACTACCAACTTTTAGGCAAAATAGTAAAGTCATGTTACCATATTGTCGCAGAGACACACCCCGGAAAAATCCGAACAAACCTCCCTATAGCTATTACGCCCATAATAAAGCGCAAGATTTCTAAAGAACAATAATAAATATTCCATTATTATGAATCATTACTCGTAGTCGAGACAATGCATATAAATGATACAATTATTAAACCTATTTACGATTTGCGTTGCAGTCAAGCGCCTGCCCTGCACTTTTGCAAAGAATCCATTGTGAAACTTATTTGGAACGTCTTTCAAATACTGCATTCCAGTAATATTTTATTTCAGAATTCAATTAAATATGCATGAGACCAGTCTCAACTTTAAAACTTGCCAAAAGTATTGGCAATTTTTTTGGCTATTAGATCTTGAGCTCTACGTCACGAACGTGACGTCATAGTGCACCTACATCGATTACTATGGTGCAGCATAAATTGAGCACTTTCAGCGAGTAATTTAGCGTAAAATTTTTATAATGAGCACTTAATTAATAGGCAATTTAAATCGATTGAAACGATGCACACATTTCAATGGAGCACCATCCAAAATCATTAGTAGAATACTTTCTAAAAATATCCCACAGCCACACAACAATTTATTACCCTGCTGAAATGCGCCCCTTTCTTCACAAATACCAAAGGCTAATATATATTTCGTTTGACGTCAATCCGCTTTGGTTTTATTGTATTTTATTATTGTGATGCGTGGGAAAGCCGTATGGCGCAACATGGCTGATGTGATGTAACATGTCACAATTATGCAGAAGAAATCCCATTTCATCGACCAAGCTAGCTGAAACAAGCAGTTAAAGCCCTTTGTTCATGTAAATGGAACTTCTTTGACACGTTCAACTACTGCTGACGGCGTGTACGCCTCTGGGAAATGTCTAAATAATAAAATTACGGCTTGCTTGATAAAATTTGAATAATAAGTCTCAGCTTTTTCTACCGGAGAGGAAACTAAATTATTAACATAGCGATGAGTTAAAATTAAAAGTCAAAAACAGAAGGTCTTGTTGGGCGACAATTAAGTGCAGTGTTAATCCTTAAAATCGCGAAGGTGCAACCAAATACGACGAACAAAAATTGTGATTACGCGCAGAACGCGCACTTTCCCTGAGCGCGAGTTCTGCGACACCCGGTATACGAGAATTTAAATAGCTTATTTATTTATTAGGTTTATTAATAATACAGCTTCGCACATAACCCGAGATAGAGCACAATTGAATATATAGTATACGATTTAAAATTTAAATAGATATTTGCATGCAAAAATCCTGGCGAATAAAGTTCAAGTATAAATATAGAGTTCATCGCAATTAATTTCCGAAAATAAATGACCATGACCATTATAACAAATTTGCAACTAAAATGGGTTATGAAATCAATCGATCGTTTTATTATTTTTATTTAATCAGAATGTATACTATTGTGTTCAACACCCACATTGTGAAAAATATCATTTGATTTTCGTTCCGATGCGAATACAGATACAGACGTCATGAAATACGAAATTAAATTTCACAATCGAAATAAAATACGTCGTGTAAATTCATTGTGTTTTATTTCATATTTTTACTTATTTAAATATATTTAATTTAATCATATAAAAATAGTGCGTCATTTCATTTTACTTGTAGATTTACGAGTAGATTTATAAATAATCTCTGAGAAAATAATTTATGCAAATGTAAAAGCTCATTTAAAAAGAGTGCTAAACTAATAATTATTAAACCGTCTTCGTAATAATTAATAGAACTTTCCAAAACTAAAAACTCATAAAACTTGTTCATCTTCGATATAAAATATCTATAGAAAATAGATGAAAAGCTCCCACGCAAAATCCATTTCCCCCAAAAAAAATCCTAATAAACTTCTGGTTGGCCGTTTGAAGTTAAAATCCACAAAGACGGAACTTTTCAGACTTTGATCAAATTGACTTCATAAATATCTTTCAGTGAACCTGCAGCAAAGTCATTGTGTATACACCACCGGTAATTAAATTTTACTTTCAATTTGCCTACTAGTCAATTTCTATAACAGAAATTAATGGCTTGCAGCCATTACATGAGATTTTCTTTCCAAAAAACGCTCGTAATCTAAAACAACAACCAAACTTTACAAGTTCCTTATTTTCATGCGTAAATATGCTCAACAAACATTGTAACATTGATATGATAAGAAGGATAAATTTAAACCGTATTTTACGCGGTATGAAACTATTTCTGGAACGACCTTAAATCGATTACCGAGTCGATTACATTATTATCAATACAGTTTCAATTTATAAATAAATATATTTTATTTTTCGAAATTATTTGCACAAATGATGATGACATTCTGCGAATTTTTGTGGGATGGAAAAATGAATGGATGCCAGATGTAAATGTTTATACCTCATGTAATGCATAATGTTAGTGAAATGCCTACTGTTTACTCGACGATTAAAACATTTCGCACAACTAGCTCTTTTTGGCTATTTTTTTGGCCGCCGCTACGTATAATAATATTGGCGCCAAGGATAATTTTATGCTTCGATTAGAAATTCGCATACTTCCAAATAGATGGCATACAAATTGCTATTTTAATCTTATCACTTCATTATCAATATGTACAACAGTTTAAACCTACAATATATCTATATTTAAACCGTATAACAGATAAGTTGGTTTTAAAAATGAAAATAATTTCAAAAGATTAATATTTTTTCGAGATTATTTTTCTATTGCTTGACCTTAGAATCCTAGAAAGAAAAACAATATAAAAATAATTGCAAAGTAGTTTCTGACCTTCTTGGCAAAATATAGAGTGCTCGTAAAACAGTTATCAATTGGCATTACACCAAAATATCCACTAAATATCGAATTTGTTCAAATTTATTAATAAAACTTTAAAACGATGTTACATACATGCTGCATAATAGTTGTAGTAGAATCTAAAATACTTAGCACACGCCATTACTTTTTGGCATACAATTGTAGCTAATATTTTGCGCTACACTTAAATATCGTGCCAAGCCAAAAAAAATACAAGTTAGTGTTTATAATCGTTGAATATTAACATTAAACACATTGTAGTAGATTGTTCAAAATTTACCACATTGCAGAAATGCAAATTAATTTTTATTTCAACGTATAATATAGAAAATAAAATGCAAGCAGTGTAACAACCATATCGAGTGTATGAGATTGTGCTTTGATATTTCTGGTTCATACTTCCTTCCATGTAATGCAACCACGTGAAATTTCAACTGACTTGTTTGCAGGAACTATTAATACCTAGGTACTTTTTCTCTACATTTACAAAGTAGGAATGCAAATAGATAATATTTAAATAAATATGTGCCAGTAGGTAGTTATCTTAATTGTACGCACTAGCAAATATGTGTCGTTGATTCTATTAAAAAGAATGAGAAAAAACATTCCTAAGTGTCAAAGCAAGCAAAGCAATGATAATCGTCATTGCATGATGACTATTGCAGAAAATGTAAATAAATATATTTTTAAACTTAATCCAATGTAAATAAGAAAATCACTGCATTTATTGGTGTGTAGATAGAGACACTAAGACATAAATATTATAATAATAAAAAAAAAACGTAAAACGCACAAATAGTTATATGTATTTTATTTTAGACCGCAGATAAGTGTTGTTTACTTTTTAAAAAGTGCATCGTAGATTGATTGATATTGTTGAAAAACAGTTTCAGTTTTAGTAAACATTGACATGTGATGAATATAAATAAATATTTTATTTTATTTTCGAATCGTTAACATTTAAACTCGTATTTACCCAACAATATTCTGAGTATTCTCAAACCACCCCCACCATAAATCAATTTAATTTAAGGCCATCTCGCTGATCATTCAAATTAGCGCTAGTAAATGAAGTATAAAAAAGAGGAAACCACCTAGTATATTAACTTTGATGTATGTACTCGAGTAGTGTAATAGACCAACCAGCAAACAAATTGGCATTGAAAGTAATTTCGCACAGTTCGTCGACTGTTGATGCGATTGATGCTGTAAATGACCTTCAGTTACTATAACTCGACAAAAGTGCTCGTATACGGATACAAAGAGGTAATTTGGCCCATTGACGTTCAAAAAAAAAGTACGCAGTTGCAATTTAGCACCACAGCACACCAAAAGCCCGTGCACCCAATTGTTCAATTGAAGGTGCAAACAAAAAAATTAAGCTGCTCAATGTCATTATCACGACTAAGTAGGAAGGGGTCGGATAAGTCGTGGGTTTCTGCACAAATTGAATCAATTTTTTTCTGCAACGTTTTTCTGCCGGCTACTGGATGTCGAGCCCAGAATGGCTTTTCAATAATAATCGACACGTATCCTAATATGTATTCCTCAGGGACTACCACTTAAATTCGCTCACTTGTGTATCTTTGTTTAGCGAGTCAGAATATTGCGTTGCTTCTATAAAAGTTTCACTGAATGCATTTGAATTAATGTATATTCAAGGTTAAAACAGCTGTTCAAGTGGACGGAAAAAATAAACCCGGCGAAGTTATTTCTTGACTATCTTTATACAGTTGTCGGGATAAATCAATATTATTAGTTTGTTTATTTGTAATTGATCATCGCTTATTTACATACTATACTTCTTTGCTTTGCTTGTAAAAAAATCGTCCTAATAATTAAAGACCAACTATTTTCATAATTATGACCGGTATGTGGCATAATATCAGCTTCTCGCAACACATAGGTATTTCCGTTAACTAGTCAGAAAAAAAAATAAGTATTGAATCATGCAAACTGCGAACCAAAACAATTCTACAAAAAAACACGTTAATAATCTATTATAGTTATTTCGAGAATTTTTTTACTTGGCGCCAGTAAAGTAATTGGGAACGAAAACTTTTATGATGCGTATTAGGAGATAAAAACGTTTTGTTAATCAGTTTTTGTTGTCTGCTCGCTAGAATTATTTTTATAAATCTAAATGGACATAATTTTTATTTATAAATAGCATTATTAATTTTCATGATCGTTTCTCGTGACAAATGAGGAAAATTGCAGTATATTTCTTATGAGTAAAATACTATACGCAATGTTTTGTTTATATTGGCTATAGATTAGATACTATATCAAAATTTCATGAATTAATATGAATAAAAATAATCTAGTGCATTTACAACAAGTATTCTGTCAATATAAAAACCCATTCGATTTCATTATTTCTAATAAGAAAATTACGAGAAAATCTCTCCAAAAATAGCTACTAAAATAAACACGATTAAATTAAAACGTCACTAGAAAAATTCTGTTTACCGTAACTATTAAAAAATTGCGAAGGCTGAATGCATTATAAAATTTAAAATTCCACTAATTAACGATTTCATGTACGAACGATTGTTTACAGTCGTCTTTTATTATATTTGATTTTTGATTTCCATCAAATATATATTAAAAGTTTATTATCATCGTACATTTTTGTTTATGTTCAGGCACTTTTTATACTGCAACAAATCATCAACAATTTATACAATACGACGCCAAATATTCCCAGCAACATTATGTAATTATTCCACACAATTAGCGGCTAAAAAAATGATTGTAGTGTTATAAAACGTTTGATTATTGAATTAACAATAATTATTACAACCTTGTTATTTATATATTCATTTTGTAGTAAATTGATTATAGTATTTATAAATATACAATCAATCAAATGAACACTTAAACTATGTCCAATTAAAACCATGGGGCAATGCATTACGATCTGCGAGGTCTTGGAACACCCCAACACCTATAATTTTATTTATTTAAATTGCATTGAGCAAATTAAGAAGGTTGGAACTTTTCAATGAAACGATATCGGAAATTATTAATATTTTTAAATCCGGAAATGTGCATTTGCATGTTCAGTTTTAAGCCATCCATCAAAATTATTTATTAATACAGGTTTCTTGGCGTCGCAATTTTATCACTTAATAGTTTATAGTTGGGATTGGCCATATATTAAGGTTAATTTAATTTCCAAACAAATAACTTGTGCTATTTTATCAAACAAAGCAACTCCATTATCAATAAATGTGTCAGAGCTGATTATGGTTAATAAATTATGAAAGTTTAAGAAAAAACGGAAAATATTTAACGACGCATTGTAGTGAGTGATTTTCTGTTGAAATTATTGTTGCAGGTCAAACTTAGCAGATAATTCCGAACCAAAGTCCCACATACAATATTCAATTTAAAAACAATATCGGAGTTGTCGCTTGCAGACGGAAGAAGCCCTTGTCATTTAAAATTTCTAAATACCTATTAGTCGTAGCTCAGACAGATAAATCTGAAGCTTTTCAAGAACAACATAATATCCACAAACAATATGCTTAGTACACATCCTGGAACCTCGAAGTAGTGAATTTGCCATCAAAGCTAATGTAAATTAATTGACTCGTATGTCAAAGTGTGTCGCAAATTGAAATGATGTAAGATCCATTAGCAATCTTGTGACATTTTCTATATTAGATCGATGAACGATTCAATACACCGCATTCATAACCAATTTGGATCCGAGCCAAAAACGAAAAACTCCATCTAACAATCACGGACAGGTGCGACCTTGGATGAAACCTTTACCCTGAGTTTAGAAATATCAACGTTTTTCATTTGGATTCCTGACAAAAAATAAATTACTAGCATAATTGTTTTGCGTCTCACAAAAGCCAACCCTAGTTTAAGCCTATCGGATCAAATCGGATCAGTAGTTGAATAGAAAAAAAAGGTTACATCATTTTAAATATCCTACTCAGATGGTACTCTTGAATCTTGAGCTCTACGTCATGAACGTAATAAAACTTAATTAAATTTCGCCCACACGGTATATTTTTTGCATCCTGATTTCCTACGAAAATATTTTATATAATATTTCTATTTACATAACTTAATTGCTATGCGAATATTGATTGAGTGGCTGTTCACAAAAACCGAACTTCAAGTCTATTATTGCTTCTCCATTTACTTAATTAAATGTTCACCAATTGAATAAAAATTCTATACCAAAAATAAATTACTAAAAATTAAATGGTATTTCTATGAAAGAAAAAAAAAACCTAATTTACACTCAAGTTCAACCAGAAATAAATGAAATAATCAATTTATTTAAGTGACATTGGACAATTAAATAATTAACTTTCGGTTTTATGTTTATAGGGCAATAAACTGTTCCTCAACAATAGGAAATTCGTGAACACTTTCAGGATCTATGAAATGATGAAACGAGGTTAGTCGTTTGTGCCCGGAAAACGTGGCAACGAAAGTGTCTAGACTTCGTCTGGGCTTCGCTATGCTATGTTTTAAGCTTGGGCTAACCCCCATAGTGACTGCAAAAACGATCGATATTGGTTTTGCAGGACGTCAGCCACGACGACGACGACGTCGACGTTTACGAAAAAAGAGTCAAGGTTCTAGTCTCGGTTTAGTTTCGTTTAGGGATATAAAAAACTTAATGATATAAATTCGGATATAAAATGCTTTTACTTATTTATAGAGATCATGAAATTATTAGGCATCGTACCAGGTTCCATTATAGACAGGTTTTTTTGTATCGTTTGGCAGGTGATCCTGCAATTTATCAATTTCAAGGGAGTGAAATGGCGTTCAGACGACGTGTGGTGGAAATGAGATTAAATAGGAAAATATCAATGAACTATTAACGTTATTTTATCAACACTTGATAATGTGACGCCAATTTGTAAAATCCACTCTGACGCAACATTTTATCTATAAAGCACATCGTGCTTTATTGCGAACATTTAGTGTTTCCGTTTATACAAAAATTTAAAAATTAATAATTTTTGTAGTGTAGTGGCAGGCGTTCAAAAACACCACAATGAATTTATAGCGAAATGTAGGTGGATGTAGCCCCTTAAGTCAGAAAACAAAATTACTATAATTAAATTATTATTATGTTAGAATCAAGTTTAACTTCATCAACATTAACTGTTCTGAATATTTCCTAACACCTACATTCCGAACATTTTCTTACAGCTCGACTTACAGTAATTTCCGTAGTACTTAAGCATTTCAGGCTAGAAGAAAGTAAATCAATTTGTAGTCAATTAATTAATTTAAACAGCAAATATTAATTAATTGAATTCGTAATACAAGCAACTTGGATTGCTTCCTTTCTTCCCTTCAATCCTTGTTGACTCAAAGTGGAATAAATATTTCAAATTTGATATAAAAAAAGTGTGACAGCTTGTTGAACTTCCAGAATTAAATATTCTAGGGGGTGGAATATTTCAACGAATAAAAGTAAAAAACATATCTCAAGGATCATAAAAGTGAAATGAAAAAGTGATGTAATTGTCCTAATAAAAGTTGCATTTATTTCGTATAAAGTAAAGAGAAACCCGAATCGATAAGCAAGGACACGGCATAGATTGCACAGGATTTCCGTGAGTCATTCGCCCCTTGGCAACAGGAATACATTTGGCAAAGTTTGGGCTGAGTTGGTTATGCGATAGGCGGCGGCGTTAGGCGAGTTCTGCAAAGTAGGGTGACCCCCTGAAGGCAAAAGGCATCTACAGGGACCGGAAGCGAGTAGTGGCGCTGGCCGGTCGCACCGGCCAGACATTGCCGTCAAGGATATCCAGGGTCATTGCA
The DNA here is from genome assembly GCA_963556235.1 of Cryptophagus acutangulus. Classification (NCBI taxonomy): domain Eukaryota; kingdom Metazoa; phylum Arthropoda; class Insecta; order Coleoptera; family Cryptophagidae; genus Cryptophagus; species Cryptophagus acutangulus. Next base: position 4,447,981 of record OY744559.1, on the reverse strand, counting down.
CGCAACACATTTGCGGTAGTTGGCCGAATGCCTTCTGCTGCGCTTACCATCAAATTAATACATATGTGACCTGCGATGCGATGCGACGACGATTCCAACATATCTAACTAGCCTACACACATCTGCTTGCATTTCTAGGTAATATAACTTGCCATTTCATTTCGGCATTAAAATCTTAATTGGTCGCTAACAGACTTTATTAGGCTCATCACACTTTTTGACCACATTTCCGTTTATTGAACCCACGAAGAGGTTCATTTTAGTCATTTGTATTTAAATATATCGCATATACTACTACGCGGTTGATGGTAGATGCAAACATTTTCACCGCAAATTGTTCAAGGATAATTAATTAATTAGTTAGTTATGTTATGGCAACCTTCAAACTTTCATGGTAATCGTATTGAACTTGGTGAATTTTCTATACCCAGCAGAAAAATACCGCGGTTCTATACTCGTGTTTTCCAAGAAAATTGTAGACGGAATCAGTGAATGATAAGTCGAACAGTAACTTCCGTTGAAATACAATGATAATAAATTTGTTATTTAAATAACAATAATATTTCTTGGTACATAGAATATGTATGCATATAGTTTACAATTTGGTGTATTTGCACAAATGTTCTTACCACTCTCCTTTAATTAAAATGTATTCTAATTATCGCATAATTTAATTAAATAGTGTGTATTACCATGCTGCTTAACAAGCATTATCTAAACTCGATTATATAAAACCGTTAATTAAATAAAATTACGATATACGTAAAATTGAACCAAACCGAGGACAAAACATCCAATGGCATTTTTATGAATTAGTAATAAGTATTTTTCATTTAAATTACCGCTAATCCCAAGTTGAAATTAATAAAAAGATTAAAATATTTATATTAAAAAACCCGATTAAGCTCGTGATTAATTATTATCGTTTTAAAAATATACAAATTCTAAAATGCGATACAAAAAATACTCTCGATTCGACAAAAACGTACTGATTGCGCAAATATCTCAATTTACTTTTAGGTATGCTTGATCAGCATATTTTGCTTACATGTATGAATAATCCTGATAAAATTTAGACTACATAAACTACTAAATCGAGTTTCTTTATTTAAACGCACGTGGCTATTCATTATCAAGTTTTGAATATAAAGCGTGATTTGATTTGACGTCAAAATACGCACTAGCATTAAATATGCTACATTATGAGTATGAATTAGCATTTGTGTGGTTCGAGTCTCAAATTAAATTCTCAATACTTTTACTTTTACATTGTAACGTACAAAATAATCATGCCATCTGAAATGGACTGTTGTAGTATTTATTTTGAGTTAGCGCAGCGTTCAAAATTTATAGATTCTCGGACATAATGCCACAATTTATTGTTCTGAAAATTCTGTCTGCAGAATCGGCAGAACGACTTGAAGTTTTGCCAGGATGATAAATTATTGTGTATTTAATCGATGGACATTCCTAGTGTTTAATGGAATTTATGTCATTAAATTCTCTTTCGGGCTAATTGTTCAGACTGCAGAAAATCAGTTCAAATTAGTTTATTTTATATTCAAAAATCAATCATCAATTAGAGAGAAGAACTTTTCGTTTTTCTTAAATCAACATTTAACTTCTATGTTGCTAATAAGTAATATCCTTGTCACTACCTAAACAATTAATCGTATTTATATAACAATTAATAGATTGTTATAGTCAGCAAAATATTCTTTTACAAATATACTAAGTTTTAATATAAACATTCACTCGATTGACGTAAAGAGTAATTATAAACCAAAATATGAATACCAAGTAAAAATTAATTTTTAGTCTAATAAGTCAAAATTCGACATACATATTAAAATGCAACTATTCACATGCATTATTAAATTGAACGTACATTAATATAAACTTAATTAAAAAAAGAAGACTAATTATATAGTTTTTGGAAAGTAAATATTATTAGACCAGAGAAAGTCATTGATCTGAAAAAAGCTTGCATCTGAAAATTCAAAACTTTTGCAATATTTCGTTCACTGACTTTCAAGCTTTATGTAAGTGAACTTATTTCCTGTGAAATTATTTGTTTTCCTGCAATATTTTTGCGAAAACACATACGAGAATCAACACTAAAAATATTTTCTTTACTGGACAAACAAAAATATCATCACTTAAAAATAGCAGCGACATAGAAATCCTCTTACAACTGCAACGTTTTTTTTTTAGTTGACTATCCGTCCACACAAAAAAAGTAAAATCTTCGCTAACAGATTTCATAAAAGATAAATTAATTTAATTAATAACGAAAACTATTTTTGTCCTTTCATCCAATGTTTATAAATTAGCAATCCTGATGTTAATTGCGTAAACTTTCACGAATATCTCGTGAGGTAAAAAAAATATAAAGATCCACATAGTTCGCGACTGGCGCCCGCATTTGAAAATAGAAACAAATGCTATTTTCGAAAACTAGAGATGCCAAGATGCATTTGGCATGTCAAATGTAGAGTGATACAAGATGCTGTTGTATTCTTTTTCTCACTGCATATGGTCCACGAACACTAGTTGCAGTCATTAAACCTGCACGTCTACAGTTTAAAAGCTTCTACTCTAATTCGAAACAACCAATAAAACTATGTAGCACGCAAAACGAGCTTTTTATATAGAACCACTGGTATTTGGAAATCTCAGTGATTGTACTCGGAGGAATGTGTCTTAATTTATTACAAATTCCATCCGGCCTAGCAATAAGAAAAAAGCGGCAGCTCTAATCTATATTTATAATATTTTTGAGAATCGTGTTGCCACCAAATGGTAAGATAAATTCCCGGATTATTTTACAAGTGATGAATAATGTGCCATGGAGATGCCATAAAATGCTGTATCAGCATAAACCGAACCGTTCAGTTTGATAATGCAATTATGTCATTGTCATTTTCAATGTAAATGTTCAAAATTATTACAGAACTTCAAAGTATACAAGCAAGATTTATGGACGTACATAGATCGTTACATTCTCACATAAATAAATTTATATATTTAACTCAAGACTAATGCGGAAGATATGAGATATTTTATATGCATTTTACTATTTGGTGACGGCCATAATTAATATAATACATTTTGCTGTTGTTAAATGTATCTTTCATACGAATGCAACGTGATAAACTGAAGCCAATGTATTTAATTGTTGACTGTACAAAAAATATGGCTGCTTGTTTCAATCTGATTTAATGAATATCCTTCACTGAACTACATAGCTCCATGAACGTGGATCTAAGTCCAACTGTAAAAGCATTGTTCCATGATCTTATCTTGCATGGAATAGATCGAGTACAAAACAATTGCGATAGAGGATGATTTCATTTTCATTGCATGATTTGATTCAATTCAGAATTGAATCACTAAACATATCAATGCACATGAATAATCGGTTAAGTTCTAATCAGATTTTACAGGTCAATTACGAAAAAAATCTCCACATCTAATAAACAATTGCCAAATTTAACACATTCTAGGTCAATTGCACAATCCAAACGTAAAGTTTAAGGTTCGCAATTAACGAAAATGTTTGTATGCCAATTGTCATTATCAACAACCTAGGCCTAGTAGACGAAATATAAAACATGTGGAGGCAGTTCATTTTGTGAAGAACTGTACACTTTGGTTGCGCACTCGTCGATTAGCCACTGTAGTGGGCAATCTAAAAACATCCGGTACTTTCTGTATAAAACTTTGCAATGTTCAATAATAATCGAGATGCTAATAAATAATATTTATAAGAATTATATTAACCTACACAACAAATATGTGGCAGTTAAATATATTAAAACACGCAAACTATTTAAGTCGAGATTTAAGTTGTATGCAGCTATGTTACCCTTTTCACTCGCCTTCTCATAATTAATAAATTCTTAACTTTTGCTCTAGTGGGTATAATAATATAATTACTAATTAATTTTATGAAAGGTACAAAGTGCTGCAGAATGACAACTCTAAGCCGTAAATTAAAAATATATCTGGATTAAAATTTAAATTATAAATGAAATGAATACTACACTGTAACAGAATAAATAATTATAATATGTTACAGATCACTGTACAATGCAGAAACTCGACCAGAAACCTCAACTGACAAATTCGATTTTCCTGAACATGCTTCCACTCCATATGCAGAACGCTCACAACACATATTGTTATAAATTTGTCAACACGTAGTCCTGACGACACTAGCGTTATTTACAAATACAATACAAAGTCCAGAAAGAAACAACCTATACAAAATGTGAAGCGTTATTAGAAAACCTATCAAATGTCTGGTAACGGTCTGGCGCCATTATAATTAGGGTCAAATAATTGAACGACTCACTCCTAATACAATACGAATACTCATCATCACGCCTCGAAAACTTTGCATTACCTATATGGCGCTAAAATGTGACTCACAAAATTCATGCTTGTTATACGCCCAACTTGGATTCAAATTGCTGTCGCAACGCATTTGGCAAGCGACTAATTTATTTTTTATTTGCACATGTTCCTTTCAACTCGACTCGAGAGAAAAAAAACGCGTTTGTGCATCATGGATGGATAACTGCCATATTTCCAAAAGTTGTTTCACTTTCGTCATTCAATTAATATCGAGCCGCATTTTCTGGCTTCCTTATCGGGCAATAGCAGCGTATTTCCAATTGCAGTTAGAACTGATAGAAATATGCACACATGGGATCGTGGATGAAGTTTCAATAGACTTTATATGGATAGGAAATTCGATTGTTGAGGCAGGATGCATACACATAAAACATCAAATAGAACTTATACAGAAAAATATTGAATCAAAGCAATCGTCAATTCATGTCGCGATCCATGTGCTTAAGTAAATATATTCCAAAGCTTAAATTGTTCCACCGATTATTCATTCTGGATTCGCCGAGTTTAATTTTGGAACATGTTCCTCGATATTTTCAAAGTTGAATACTATAATTCAACCACCAACGTAATCAACATTGAACAACTAAAATATTAGTCTTCAAAGAAGCAACCAACCCTTTTCAAAAATACCTTTAAATTAAACCTAGCTCAAACTCTATCCTCCTTCCGATGGCATTGACGTTAGTTTATTTACCAAATGAAATGATTGTATAACTAAAGTTGCTTATATAAAGGCATTTATATAATGAACGAATTATACGTGTTGGTAAAATGTCTTATTGCATAATTCATAAATGGCAACTGAAAACGGGATTAATTATGGAAGCATTAGTTAGACTAGAAACACACTTTTAATCTCAAAACGAAAGGTCCTTTTGAGTTGCTTCCTAACAGAAAATGCGACAGATTAGCATTTCAACACATAAGTCATCCAGATGGCTTACAATTTAGTCCTATTTTAGACGAAAAACGTAGAATTTTTCTGTGTATTAAACAAGATCAAAATAAATAAACAAAAAGACGTTGAAATATCGGATCAAAAATACACAAACCATCCATCCGGTTCTCTTAAACCTCTATTGTCAAAAATAAAATAGTCGTTCGTTCAACAATGTGAACAATACAACAAGCTATAAGTAAGGTCAGTAGTATATATTGATTAATTTGTTTTAGTTGTTATAAGCACGAAAACCAGTACATTTCATGTTTTACATTCAGTAATTGTATACCAATCAAAAGTTGTTTAAAAAATCTTCCACATTAATGCCTATTAGGATAATAAACATCCAATAGTATGAAATGTAGTAACGATTAATAATAGTAACTAATGCGCACTTTACTATCGAAGTATCAAAGCACTTCAAGGTTTGTTATGCTTTCGTATAAATAAAACCGATTGTACAAATAATATTATTTAATGGCGCCTATATGCACAATAATTATTCAAACAAAACAAAAGACCAACTCTCACAGAGGATGTTATGTTTAACTTGATCGAGGCTATTTGGTTAAAAATTAACCGATATTTGTGTCAAAGAAATTCAATCATGAAGTCCGGGGCTTTGATGGTATAGTTTGACTTTTGGATCTTGAGCTCTACGTCACGAATAAGCAGCGATGTCGTTGTGACGTAGAGCTCAAGCTCGAAGCGACACACTGTTGTTTATCTCAGAACGAGGCGTAGATACCCAACACCTGCATAAATTAAATCAATAGAATGTTTCCCAACAACTCGATTTTTATGACTTTACTTCAATAATATGTAATTATAAATTTTCAAACTGTACTAAGAGTACAATTCGAAAACTAATAACTAAACTTGTAATTAATGGATTAAACATCAAAAATTAGAGTCGCTTTTAAAGTTTGAAATTAGAAATAAGAACGTTTTGCTGAACTAATATGAAATGCAATATGCCAAAGTCTACTGAGATTCTTTGTAATCTCGAGTACCTATATAAAATCCAAACTGAAGTATACAATATCCAAAATAGAAGCGGCTTCCTCGAAAATGCGTTAATAATGTAATCGTTAGAATGCAAGTTTCAAATCTCGTTCGAAATAAACGAAAAGTGATTCGTTATCATGTAATATCAACCTTGTACTTTGGATAGTCAATTAATTAATTAACACTTCATCAGATTTCAGTTAAATAAGGTCGTGTACATTGTTTGAATTAAATTTGAGGCTAATGGAAATGTATACAATTTACTCTAAAACTAAATACACACGTGCACATGCAATTGTAATGTTTTCCGTTTCATCTGTATATACATTACAGTTTATCAACTATAAACATAAGACATGCTTTAATCGAGGATTTAATACAAAAGTCGATCGGTCTTTACAAGTTTCGGTCTATTGTATTCGTGCCTTTCATTTAATTAATTCCAGTTAATTAAATGATATATAATCATATAGAAATTCTCCAATTACTTATGCATATCCCGATACAAACATTCCCTACCCACATTCACTGAATGCTCGAAATGTCGCTCAGAAGCCCTAATGCTAATTACCAAGTCAATTACAATAGTATATAATATTCTCAGAAAATAATGCGCATGTGTAAAAAAACAGTTTAAAACTCGAGTTAAAAGTAAAAAAAAGAGGTTAAATTATAACTATGCGCAGAAGGACGAAAGTCCATAGCCGATTGTTTTACGACAATAACGATTTAAGAAAGTTTTCGATCGTTATAAATAAACAAAATATCCTCGAAAATTCCTATTAATATGAATATTTTAATACAATATGGATTACCAAGTATAATTAGTACGGTATTAGGCAACCTATTGATTTTCTAGAAATTGGGTCGCACTGATTCGTTAAAATGTGAAAAAAGGTATATGCATAAATCACGAGATAAATCATAGCTAATTGATAGATCTTACTGAGAAAACAGGTACATTCTCGGGCATATTCGTAGAAGATGCAATTGCATTTTCAGCCAATTTCCCACAAGCTTTCTTCGATTATTGAAAATATAATAATTCAACATATTACGAGTTTTAGAATGTAAAATCCTTGGCTTCAATTATTGCGTCGCGACGCATTGTGTTCAGTAGGCGTATTATGAAGTCTGGCATCAGCTCATCAGTCTAGTCAGTCGAACACTTGTTGAAAATGATAACTAAATACTCGACTAACTATATTTAAATATATGCTTTTAAAATGCTTAATAATAAAAATAATTATAAAACAGAGAATTAAATTTTACCGAGAATTTTATGAACAAAAAAAAAATAATTAGAATTGACCGAGGCAATGACTAATTCAGAATTCTAATGGGATAGTCATTAGCAATGAAAAATATATGATTCACGTATACATTTTTCTACTTAATTATTGTGAGTATCTGTCAATATCATTAAAAGCACGAAGTAAATTGCAAAATATATGTAAATATTAATTTTAATTGCATATTTATTTAAATACTAATTCTAATAATTATTTATAATAAAATGTATTTTTGTAACTAGTGGGATGATGCTATTTAAATAATTAGACGATGTAAAACTTCGAGCTAAACTTTCTGCTGTAATATCCGAAGTAGTAAAATAGTTCTTGGAATTTTTCATTTTTGTTAATAAAATTGTAAAATCTGTTAAAATTAAAAAAGTAGTATGTAAATAGTTTACAAAATAATGTATTTATAAATTCATTGTTAAATATATTTCTAAACAAATTAAATTAAAATTACAATAAAGCGTATTTAGCAAACAAATATTGATCTCAACGAGAAAAAACTACGTATACGTAATTAACATGCTGGTAATTCGTATTAAGTATTTTTAACTTTTAAAAGACGTAGTAAAAATTGATTGTTTCCATTACAAAACAAATATCTGATAATTGAAATTTCATTTTCTCACGATCGCGGTTTTTCCGGGCTTTTTGGAATACATGCAATATTGATGTAGCAGAATTTCTAAAACTGGGTCCAAATTATTTATTTAAGAAACACTTCAAGCTTTCTTACATTTTTTTTTAATTTAATTTGGATCGTGTGAAAACTAATTTATGCCGAGATCTTGTGTAAGTGCATTTAACAGAACTTCGAATCTGTTAAATTGCAACTACCCAACTTGTTACATGTACTAATTTCTAATTTCACGATAAACTCGAGGACAAACTGTAACTAAATAATAAAATAAGCGATGAAAAATTATAAAAATACGAATTCTATGAATATTTAGAAATATATTATATTTCTAATGAATATTATTTTCACTTACAAGGTCAAGGTCTGATGTAATTTTTACATTTAGTTTGCTCTTGAAACACATAAAATTTAGCGTGCAAAAAAAATCATTAACTGCCAAATTTTTTAAGTACACCTTAACACAGATTATTTAAAACAACATTTGCATAATTTGAAGGTCCTTTTAAAATAATATCAAAGTAATGTGTCTATTTGACACATTTATGAGAATTGTGATGATCAGCCATAAATCTATTCTGACGAAAGCTTAGATACGTTATTTTTTTTTGCTTTTAGGTAAATGAGTTCGGAACTTCATAAAGAGAGTTTCAATTTTCCAATAAACTTCTCATAAAGAGGAACCAATCAATTTATATTTATTAATACTGAGATTAGAACGATCGATCGAAGAATAAATGAGTAAAATATAAATTGCTTAGAAAGCTCGGTACAACCCAATTTTTGGCTATTTTATTACAATAAATTTAGTTTGATAAAATTACAACTACAGATGATGAGTTGAAATTCAAGGCTTTGGTGAGTGGTACCATAATTAATTATCCTTATATTGTGCTATAAATAGATAAATGAGAAATAACTAATTCACTCGGTAATTCATTATGTCTAAAACCCAAATCTCAAAAAAAAAAAAACAATTTATGAAATTGAATACAAATTTCAGAATTTGAAATTTGTTTGAAAAATACCCTTCCTCCAGTAAATTCGACTTTTACACCCAACTAGCATTTATGATGCATCCAAGCTGGTATTAACGTATTCAACAGGAGAAACTCAATGCTTCCACGATATCGTAAAAATAAAAATCCTAAAAATAGTAAAAAAAATTCCTCGGTTTTTTCCTAGAATAAATCGCTTATAAAATGCAACATGCTCGACCATACGATCTATTGTTGTGGGTTTTTAAAAAGCTGTTCAGTGAAACTATAAAAATACTTGTACTTCTAATTTGATAATCGATGAAATATTTAATTCACACATAGACATAGTGCGGACCACCAAAAGTCTAGCACGTGTCAAGCATACATAAAAAACTCGTGTATTTGTCCATATCATTAATATTATATATATTTAAATTTACACATGTAATATTACTAGAATAAATTGAAATAGATACAGTTCTTCGGCACATGGCAACAATTCCAAATTCTAAAATGTCAATGCTGCAACTGGTGTCGAAACATCAGTCACACAAACTCTTTCAATAAGAAACTCATTTTCGTTTCGCTAGTGATAGCAAAATTGTGAACGTGGAATAGATAAGAAATGGCAACGAATTGGTAGACACACACATTTTAGTTATTATTAGATTGCCATAACAGATTGAATAAATAGAATCTATTAATTATCGGTCATTGGTTTGAACTTTGAATAGGTCCAGGTATGAACAATGACAGATTTCATCGAGGTTTTTATCTCGGTTTTTACCTGATGCAGTTGGCAAGTCAAGTTTTAAAGATCTGTGATGAATTATGAGTATTGTTCTGAATTCTGATAGATTATGAATAATGTGAGGAGTAGATCTCCTGGGAAATAAGTGTATGTTGGAAATCAATTGAAATTTTGTGACAAATTTGATGGATTTTATGAAAAATCAAACATTGAAATTCATAAGAAACTCCAGAGAAACTCGATAAGACTGGCGATAAGATATTACAAGAATTCTTGAAAAATCATAAAGCTACTGTCGAGATAATATCAATTTTCTCGCGTATTTAATCTTTTTTTTACTCGTAAATGAACATCAAATGTCTTTAAATAACTAAAATAATTCTATACAATGTTTTTCCGAAGCCTAACCCAATTCATTCATTTTAATGATCACTCGTTAGAATTATTTTCGACATATGATATTTTTCATTCCATTCATCATTCCTAGAACCATTGATTATAGCTCGGGTTATATGGCGAGGGTTATAGGCTCGGTTACAGGTGTCTCATCATTCGCACTGTACTTTGATTCGCTTTTTAATTGGTCAATACCTCAGTCAATTACTAATACATGACTCACAATAAAATAAGCAATGCAAATCAGATTGTAGTCGGGGAATGGTAACATGCTCGGTAACATGTTAATCGGTGCCTGTCAAAAGTATTGCAAAGAGAATTTATTTCACACCCTAAAGTTATTTTTCAAAACGGTATTTTTTTGATGCCCAAACAGTAACATTTTCGAGTGATCCGTAAAGAAGAAACTTCCACCAATAACTCCAATCAATAATAAAATGTGAAAAGTCGATAAAATGGTATCCTACAAATATTTTTGGAAAAACCTCGAAAAATTATGGTAAATCAACGGAAGCTTCTAGGAATTTACAGAAAAACCTCAAATAGAAATTTGTGGGGAATTACAAAAGTCGAGTGGAAGTCTCGACTGAAGACTTGGAACAGCTCGGAAGTCGAGTCGGAAGTACAAGAAATGGCCAATGGGAATTCCATATACACGAATATTGAGAAGTTAGATCTTCACCTCGGGCAAGTCAAGACATGTCTGTCTTATGATGAATTATGACTGCTACTCTGATAGATTATGAATAGCACAAGATACAAGTATGGCAGTGTGTATTTGTATAAAATACGAAATTCCTTATAACCGGTTGAACACACCAAGAAGGTCATAGTTCTTCTAATTCTAAAAATAGCTCTCATTAAATGTTGCAACCGCCGACCGATTGGCAATCGGCGATAAATTGACGCATATGTCGTCCACGTAAGATTTTCGTGTGCCGGTGTCCCGAATTTAATAAAGGGCTGGCTGGCGCTAACATCGATCGATCCCGTGACGTCACACGGTGATCGTACATGCGGACTAAATAAAATAATGGCAAAATGGTGGCCCGTTTGCCGGCAGCAGAGCGGTTGTTAGGTTAGGTTGTCTTTGACCATTTTTGCAGACTGGTCTATCTATTTATAGCAAGGCAATGTTGTGCTGGTTTGTACTCACCTCTTCGCGTCGTTTGAGCCAATCTGCCACAAGGAGATTCCTCTAAAATTTCGCTTTCGTCCTCCGAGTCCTCGCCACTTTCCCTGGGCGATTTGTGCTCTGCTTCGTTATTCATATGACTTCCCGACATTATAATTTGAACAAACTGTCCCAAAACCGCACTACCTGTGCGTTTAACGACAGGCCAATGCACCAACAACAGTTGTATTCCATCAGCGCATATCAAGTCGATTCACTAATTGAACAATAGATTCTTTTTTTATATCAACACACAAACTAGACACACTATTTCACTAAAATGCAACGATTATCCTCGACACACCAACACATCATACACTTAACGCCGTTTGTGCTGATGATTTATCGCAAATTGATCACCTGCAATTACATCAAATGTATGACTACAAATTGGTTCAACTCAATTCACCCGAATGTTACTACAAATTGTGAAATGATGACACTTTGGTCGTATTGTTAGTTAGGCACCGAAAATGATATTCACTACACTGATTGTGAGGACCACAATCGAATTGAACTAGAATGGATATTGGATACAGACAGAATCTTCAGGTCTCCGTCTCTACAACACACTCACTTTAACTGTCAGCTGTGTATAAAAGTCTGAGACTGCGCCGCTACTGTAGCGTTGCCGTACCGTAGTTCTGTTCACTTCAATATTTTTGCTATTGCCTACACTCGCCTATAAGCAATCCACAAAATAAACTTGTGCCGACGGTGACAGTTCACCTTGTATTTCAAAGCATCATTACAATTTTCTACAATTTCGTTTTGCTGCCATCTATCAACCACTGACAAAAGCTCGTTGAATTTCACTACAGTTTCCTGTTTACCATATGCATTATAAATATGGAGAACACGTGACTTAAGGGTAAAAAAGAGGTGGGTATACCACTTTAGGGTAACTACCCTTATAATTCCCACCATCAAAACCAAAAAGTATAAATAAATCCAACACTTTTAAATTACAAAAATAAATATATTTTACAGTAAAAAAAATTAATCAAATTCTTAATTAGACGGAACTCTCAGTTGTAGGAATAACTTCCATATCATCTCGGCATTTCGGTATATACAAAGTGGCACAAGTATGCTCCCAAACATCCTGCGGATACTTATCTTCCGTGGTCCAAGTACTATTATTAATATCGTAATATTCAATGGCAGCAGTCGCTTTATCAAACATAGCATCACTATGAAAACCTCCAATAAAATAAATCTTGTGCTCCACACACACGATGCCAGCATGGTAACGCGGCGTTGGCACTTCCGTCACCACCTCCCAACAATCCCGCTCCACATCATACACATCAATCGTGTCCACCAAAGATCTGGCTCTAGTTTCCGGGTCTTCCGTCCATCCGCCACACACGTACAGAAACTTGCCCTTCGCCAACATCACATGATCCGCTCTGGCTTTGAGCATAGGCGCGCAAATTTTCCAAACATCCGTATTCACATCGTAACTGTACAAATAAGGCTGAACAGTGTCTCGATCCAAACCGCCACTAATAAACAGCTTGCAGTCGAAATTCGTCTCGTAAGTGGCACCAGCATGCTGGGTAATGTAAGCCGGCAGTGGTTGAATCATAAACCAAGAATCCGAAGTCGGATTGTAACATTCGCAGGTACTGGTGTCGTACTCGTCGACCTCACTGGCACCACCAACAGCGTACAGCATATTACCGACCACATTCAAAGAAAATCGGCATCGTTCAATTTTCATTGGCGCCATCGTTGACCATTTATTGTATCTCGGGCTGAATTTAAATCCGAACGGATGGATGTTTTCTTGTAACGACTGATTGAAGCATCCACCGACTATGAATAATTCGTTATTGAACACGGCTGTGCCGAAATTGCATTGTTCAACGTGCGGGATCGACGTCAAATGTTTCCATTTTCGTTCGCTTGAGAAGCAGTAAGTGATTTCGTTCGTTATGCCGCTAATTCCAAATCCGCCGATTTTTAGGACTGCCATTTCCATTCCACGCGAGTTTAACAAGTTGGAACTGAAGATTGATTTGTCGGATGCGGTTTGGAAGTTGTCTTCCTGGAGGAGTATTTTGTATAACTGCCAGATATTTTTCTCTTGAGATAGTTTGTTTAAAATTGTGTCGAAATTTTTGCGGGAGATTTCTTTGAAGTGCACGTAGTGCAGGATGCTTACCGCGTAAGCCAAGCGGATGTTTAATCTGGAAAAACAATTAATTAGTAATCTTGCAAATTCAAAATAAAATCGCCGACGTGTATGTTTGGTTGCCTACTTTTTGGCGGTTTTCAAATTAATGTCAAAATTTTCAATATTTTAGAAATTAAATAGAAAAAACTTACTCGGCAGATTCCACATGCAAGATCCAAGCGACCACAATCCTCAAAACATCAGCTTCCGAGCAATCCACCGGAAAATCGTACGCTAACAGATTCTCCAACTGTTGCGGTGTCAGTCTAAAAAACTCATTCGAATTCGAAAAATCCATCAGATTACCGCTCATGAATCGATAGACCTTCATCCGTAATTGCGTCAGCGAATACGTTTCAGCAATTGTCGCGATGTCCACACAATTATCGATATCAATTTGCGATTGCAAGTAATTCGAGCAGGCTTGAATCACGGCCAACATTTGAACGTGTGAAGCGGCCTCGAGAACATCCTGCACATTCGCCAAGTTTAATGCAAGTCTGGACGTGTATGCATATTCGAGTAGCTGATTGAAGCCGGTCGCCGTGATGCCATTCAAACAGATCTCGTTTTGTCTGGCTTCCAGCATGTTATCGGTGAACATTGCGCGGAAGTAATCACTGCAAGCGGCGAGGACTGCTTTGTGTGCTCGAAATATTCGGCCTTCGATTATCAGGCTGATGTCCAGCAATTCGCCCTTTTGTCGGAGCGAGTTTAGGCCGTCCAGGAGGGTGCTTTGGTGGGATGAATGTTCGTAGTAGGTGGTGTGGAGGGGTTTGTCGAGGAGGATTTTTTCTTTAGTTTTCGTCATTGCTGCGGCAGTGATTTGATTACATATCTGCAATTCTAATAAATTAAAAAAATTATTAGTATTGAACAAAAAATTTTGCAGGCTGACGTTCGTCATCGTGCGATGACTTAATGGTCATTTGTTTTGGCGGGTTCATTTGTTGATTTCGAAATGAACTCGGAAATAAATCAAAATTGCCATGAATATATTTAATCCGCACATTTACCATCTGTTTCTTATAATTGCAACATATTTTAATTTTGTGATAATATGCAATATTTACTTTGATATAACAATGGATTAGATTAATATGAGTATTTGGCAAGCGTTGCATTTTTCTCACATTTAATTTAATACCACTAGTTTCATAACAAACTATTATTTAAATAATTAATTATTTCGTTTCATTGTACATTGTAAGTACGGTACTTCTATATTTGAAGTAAGTGAATGCCTTAATTAAAATTATTATAAAAGGAAATTTTAATAATACGTATGTATTGGAAAACTGAAAAACGCTTCCGTATTTTTATTGAAAAAAGGCGGAAGCGCTTCACGTTAAGAAAGCAGAAAAATAATCTAGTTAAAATCAGTTTTACTAGCAATTAAATTAATAATCACAAATACTTTTATGCACATTTATGTTAATTCAATAATTAGGAATCAATAGAGAAAGTGTTCATACTTCAATAGGAATGAATTAGAAACTTTGTTGCAATTATTTTAATTATTTATTAGATTGTCAACCAATAAATTGTGAATTATTTATTTGGGTGTAAAAAACTATAATTAACGCAAAATTAATTATTAATAAATGACATTCTTGGCTGCATTATTTCTAATTTAAACAAATAATTTCGAAATGCAAACTTTTCATTATGTAACTCTAAAAGTGACTACACTAAACAATTAATATAAAAAAAATTTGGAAATATCTATTAATTATAATTCAGTCATGGGTATTCGTCACAAATGAGTCACGGTAAATCGGTAAATAATTCACAAAAAAATTAAATTTTACAATAAATTAATAAACAACAAACTTCAAATTAAAACCTCATAAAAAACAATAATCTCGAGACCCAGTTTAATATTTGATCAATACTCGGTAACCCTAACAACGTTAATAATTTGATAAGAACGTTTTTGATTGACAAAAATTTAGTCTTGGTTAGTTTTCAGCTGTGGTTGCTATAAGTCAAATAAAAACCAAACTAAACATGAATACCGAATTGGAAGAAGACGATTTTGTGATGCCTGATATGACAAAGCCGTTTAAAATTATTAAAACGGAACCTCAATTGCAACAAGTAACCGTAAAGTTTTACACAGTCGATGCAAAAGTGTTTACGAAATCGTTTAAAACGTACTTCACCATCGCAAAAATCAAAAGTAACTTTGTGGATTTATTTGGAGTGCCCTACAACGTCATCAACATCCAATACAAAGATGAAGACATTGCAGATAACGTGAGACTCGAACATTTCAAACCCGACAAATTCGGAATACTCGAGTTTAAACTCTTATCGAAAGATGTCAATCACAAGATCAAGGTGGAAAACGCGTACAAAGATCTAACAATCCCAGACATTCTTACAGTTACGGTGCTGGGCGAAGATGGAATGAAAGAAATTGTGGTTGAAATTGAAAACCAAGCGATTGAGAAACCACATCTGGGCGGCTATCGACATATTGAAACTGGGGTCCAATACTTCCACGGATACACTCAAACTGGTCCACCAAAACCCAAGATTGAGTCGAAATGGAAGAACCATCGCGACACTCAAACCTACTCTACAAGAAACCGAGTTACAAACCAAGAATACGCAACGGCTACTCAAATGACGAACACCAACATCTGGATACCAAACATCACCGATCGAATTGTGTTAGCAAAGCCGTACGAGACAGCTGAAGAACGAGAAGCACGAATAAATATTGAAGGAAAAGTTCGAATCATTCAACGATATTTTAGAGCCTGGAAGATGAAAATGAGTCTCAAAGCGTTGCATGAGGAATATTGGAAGAGAATGCGATTGCAAGAAGAACGCGAGCAGCGGGATCGATTGGAAGATGAAGAACGCAAACGGAAAGATTTGGTCAGTAAAGTGTTTCCAATTTCGGCTGCTGATTTTTCGATGTTGTACACGATGGTGGAGCGATGGAAGAAGTCGGAAATCGACCGAATTTCAGCGTATCATTGTGGAGCTGCCAAAATAACCGAGTTTTCTCTCTTGCTGGACAAAGAAATCGAGCTGTTGCAATCCATAGATAAGATTCGCCAAAAAGTGCGCAAAGACATTGAAACGAAGAAAGTTGTCGACTTTTTCAAGTCGATTGGAAGCCCTTTGGAATGGGATAGCGAGTACAAAAGCATCCACATCCAGATGGACACTTTGGAGACCCAGAAGGGACGCGAATTCTTCGCGTTGTTCAAATCCGTCTCGGACCGAAATTTGGCGAAGGAAGATCGCATCGAGGTGTTGCAGGATTTGAAGCATAAGTTGAGTCAGCATCAATGCAATGAGAAAACGCAATTGATACAATTAATTGATCGCGTTTGCGAGATGTTAGCGCGAGGTATTAATGAGAACCATTTAATTATGCTGCAGAAACGTATTGAGGCTTTGCTTTTGCATCATTTTAAACTACCCGAATGCAATGAAGGCGTCACCGAGCATTTGAACAAAGTCAAATTGGAGAAAATGAACGAAAACATGATTTATTGTGACCGTTGTGGGAAGTTGAAGACAATTGATGCTTTTACGTTGAATGCTCGTTTGGAAAAAGTTAATGTTTGTAAGGCTTGCAAATGGCTAGACAAAGTCGAACAGCCATGGATTGATCTTTCACCTTACAGATTCATTCTGAAGCAAATTCGTAAATACGAGCGACTCCAACATTCACTTTCTTCGGTTTCTTTTATTCTACAAGATCGCGATATTTATCATCTGGTCGTGTACATTTGGCATGGACATTCGGCTTTATCTGAATGCACTGATATCTATCAGTTGCGATTAGCTCGTTGGAAAAGGGATGAAGAATGGACTCCTTGGAATTGCATTCTATTGACGGTTGATGAAGCGAAAGCGCATTTAAAAATCGAGGAGTTACGTGACGTTTACGAAGAAGAGTTTTTCAATCACATTTTCAACAAGCATGCTTTAGCAAAGAAACATTTCTCTCAGCTGATGAAATTTGATAAACATTTCACAGAAAATACAGCGAATGATGCGACATTGACTGAGGAGTTTTGGATGAAGAAACCGTCAGCACATTGCTTGAAGTTTGAATAATTATGTACAATCAATTATATTGTCAGGAAGTTAATGATCAAATAAATGTAAACTACTGTACTTTTTGAGGCGACCTATTTCTTCAATCTTTAACTATTTAGTACTTTTCTTATCTTTAACTATTTAGGAAGCCGAAAGACAAAGAAATTGTAAACGAGACAAGATATAAAAATGTGCAATATTTGTGATATTTTATTAAATTACATACCCTATGAAATGCAACCACAGAAATATTTACTCAGATATTTATGAAATAACTACTAGTGTTGCGACACGTTTTATTACTGCAGCAACCTTTCAAGAATTGATTTCTTGCAAGGATAACATCATGTTCACCTGTAAGAGTTATTTAAATTTCAACAACAACAATTTAATAATAATGAAAGTCTATCAGCAGCGATTTACGTTATTGGAGTGCATTAAAAATACCTGAAGTGTAACAGGGAAGTGCACAATTGCAAGCTATTGTTAATCATATAAGACCACTAAAGAGAGAGTTCAACAATACCAATTTTCAATCATAAATATTCAAAAAAAATACGTCAATAAATTTCAAAACAAAATAAATAAACAGTAAACTAACCTAAATAATTCTCACCACATTAGAAGGAACTCATCCTCGTCTCTAATCCTTAAAATGCTATCTACGAAATTGCTCTAAATTTGATATGAACATTGTACAATGTTCGGATTGAATGGAAACTGATCGGGAAACTGTTACATCTAATTTGAACGAAACAAAATTAACTAATAATTCGCAGCGAGATGGAAAATATCTGACTGGTGTTCGGTTCGAGTTTCGACGTAACATGACCTAGTAGGAAATGCTAGAAGGAAGAATATTTAGAGAACGCCTTGCAGCTTATGCAACTAGCAATGCAGCTGCTTACGCAACAGCTCGAATGGTGAGTTGCATGCGCTTAGTCGATAACAGCAAACCGCGCGAAAAGCATCTAGCACACCCCATTTTTAAAATTAAATGTAAATTTATTACCAAAAAACATACAATACAATATTATTTTACTCTATATCAAAAGTCTCCAGACATTTCAATACATTATCTAAATACAACTCCATAAAATCCAGCTTTTCCTTATGTTTATTCATAATCTTTTTGTACAGTTCGGCTTGGTCCTTGTAATATTTCGACTTCCTTATCAAACCCTGATTCAACATAAGTTCAGTTAAAATAGCCATTTTCAAAAACTGCGTATCCTCCACCAATTTCACATGAATTTTACTTTTGCTAGCAATAAACAACTCCTTATCGTCATTCGCAGGACGATGCTGCATCAAAACAATGGTCTCCAACATTAGATCAATATCATTCTGCAACAATTTTTGACGCTTTCCAGTGATTAGCACACATCTTGTAATATTCCTCATCGTTTCCATTCGATGTCGTGATATACTCAGACAATGGGAATATCTTAAGCCAGTTTCCTTTGGTTTAACATTCAAGAAAAATTGGAAACCTTGTCCACCTCTCAAATGAAAGTTTTTAAATCGGATCTTCAACAAGTTTGTGTGGTAGTTGTATTGCTCCGCCACATATTGTTGAACATAATAGTTTTGCGTCGTTATCGAAGAGTACAAAAACTGAGCGTCTACGTAGGATATGCAAATAATCGAGATGTACAAGTTGTATAAGAACAATGTGATAAACATATAGAGAGTGTAGTAGATATAATCGATTTTATATTTAAAAATCGTGAAATCAAAGTTCTCATCAAAGTTGAATGAGAGCACGATCAAGGAAAGTACAGATTTGAGTGTATTTCGAAAAGACAAAGCATTTGCCGAAAACAAAATCATTCCAACATTTGTAAAGGCCATCATTATCAATACCTGACATATGAAAGCGCAAAGCAACATACTGGAAGATAAGATCAACGTTTTTTCAGCTATACGAAAAATGATCAAAAATCTCAACAGTTTCCATAAACGAATCGTTGCGATACAAATCAAAACTGATGCCAAAACCGTAAACGCATGTTCCATGAAAAATAGTCGGAAATATCCTACAAATTCGTTATTGTAGGATGCTTTCAATTCCGTCACCAAAGCTTGGACTTCATCATTTTGTCGCATATTCATGGCTATACAGACTACACTCAAACTAATTATGAAAAGATCCACGATGTTCCATAAATCTCTCCACATAAACGTTCTATGTTTGAAAATTTTCAACAGCAATTTTAAGGTGATAATGGATAGTATTGTAACAAATGCTATGAAAACTACCAACTTTTTGATTTGTATTCTAACAAATACGAATCGAGCTGTTATAATCTGCAAACAAAATAGTTAAAGCTTTCCCAAAAACAACCACGATTTGCATACATTGACTTCCTTTTCCAAATATCCCGTGGCACTCTGCTCGAAAACCAAACGAACTGAACTGAACAAATTTACATTCGCATTATAAATCAGGAACTCAATCAATAGGCATCTTGAACGTTTGTCAATCCAGAAGTTACGTCTTATATAATTATGAACTATCAACGAATTGGTTAATGTTCGTCCTAATTTAATTTTATATCCTCCACCCGGATAAATGGCAAAAGTACCTTTAAGGAAATAAATTAACCCAAAAACTCGTCTTCGATTTCCCAATCTTACCAAAAAATAATCTAGCATCCATTGTTGAGGATCCAACGTATTGCCAGGCGTCAGCTACTCGCGAAAATTTTTGCTCCTCCGTTTTATTATTCCAACGCAAGCCATATGCTTTATAATCCGCACCTCCAACAAATTCTGGTGTACAAGTAACATTTAAATATCTCATTTGCTCTACAACTGCACAGCTATTCTCGACAGTACGATGTTGTCGAAGCCTTGCAACCCCCAGGATTTTGTTGTGATAATCGCCCATTAATCCTGGATCCATAAAAACAAATTTTTCGTACCATTGGATTGGGTGGATTGAATAGATTAAAGATGATGCCATGTAGAAATGGAAACTGAATTTTGAATATTAATAGAGAAGCTTAAGAATAATTTGAATATACTTTTCAATTGTATGAATGTCATGAAAACGCTTCATTAGTTTATTTGATCTGTTTATATTTGTGACCAAATTGAAGACAGCCTTATTATTCAAGTAAGAAAATTCGTCTTTTTCGAATAGTACTACCGTGTATAGTAAAATAACATATATGAGAAACATTATTAAATCTTCAATCAGCTCGTAAATTAGTTTTTTCAGTCGCTCTTTATTTTTTCGGCCCTGAAATAGTAATACTATTAGTAAAATTACCATTTGTAGAAAGTGGTACCACTTGTACCAAAAAGCGTTCAGTTTTCATTGGTTTGTACAGATGGCTGATATAAGGTCTTATAACATATTGCCCAAATGTCAAGTACAAAAACTCACGTTGGCTTTCAATGTAGTCAAGAAGAGTTTTCACAATCTCAAATACAGATCTTGTCTATAAGACGTCGCAATATTTAATCAATTAATATAATAATTTAAAAAGTAGGTACCACAACCGCAGTTTTGTACATAAACAGATTTATAAATCTACTAAAGTTTTCCAGGATAATAACATAGACAAATATGCTAATTGAGCTCGAAATCAACCAATTAAAACTCGTAGTTGTTGGCATCCAATAGCCACAAATTACAAGAGTAGACATTGCAATTACGATATTCACAATTAAAATTGCCCAAGCTATGGTACTATAATGACCCGGCTCCTTCCTCAAAAATACACCAGCAGCTTGTTTCCTAAATTATTTTATCGAACATAGCACTTGCTATTCAATTAATGGATAATTTACCTGAATAACCAAATGGGTACCAAATGTGATATATAAGTCAAAATAGCAGCGGATGTCGAATAGATAAAAATATCTGTAGGTGTCATCGGGAAAAATAAACAATCGTTAATTTTCAATTTTGGTAATCCAGTAAAATACATATTAATACTCATAATCGTCAAGATTTCGGATAAAATCAAGTAAATACGTTGAGTTTCCGATATTACTTTTATGGATTTACTAAAATTATACGAATTATTATTAATTTATCAAAATTTGTAAAGTTAAACAATAGATTCCAAAAATGGACTGCTTCAAACGATTCCCAAAATTTGTGTATAATTTTTTTGTATAGTTTATCATGCACTATAATTGTTTGTTCAGTCGGTTCAAATTCTAACAAATTATTCATTTCCATGTCTAAAATTTGAAATTTTGTATCGATTTCAAAAACCCAAGACTTGTCTGTTTGAATATCATAGATGCTAATTTTGTAACAATGCCTAAAATACCTCAAAACTTTAAGATTGGAGGGATGAATGTTGCACTTGCTTACCAGGAAGGTGTTACTCCAACCCAATGAATTAAAATTTGAATTTTTACCAATTCGCCCAAATGGTTATCGCAACCAATACAAAACCAATCTTCATTGTCTTTTTGGAGCAACTTTTTTTCGGGATCTGGATAATTTAACACATGTGCCTAAAATGTATGGATGTGCTAAATTTATAGGGTAAGAATTTATTTTTACTCTGCTCGATGATTTTTCGCCAATAATTTTTAAAACAATATTTGACGTGGTTCCCGAAAATATCAAATTGCTAGTTTGAACAACAATCACATAAAGATGTCTGGAAGTTTTTACAACATCGCCCAAAAACCAAATATTTTCACCTAAAAATCTCAATGAAATAGTTTCGATCCTACTAAAAAATTCAACCAACTTCTGCTCCTATGTGAATAGATGAATATTGTATAAATACAAAATATGCTATACACGAATACTACTGAAATATAAACTGTGTAGCTTTTAACAAAATATAGCTCAACATCTATCTCAATCCATTTAGGTTCCTTCGTTGCGGTAACATTATGTACAAAAGCAGCAATAGTGGAAAGATGATAACATAAACATACCGCTCTTTTGGTAGTTGCTCCCATTGCAGCCTAATTGGAATTGGCGATGTTAATATTACCTACATTTATATATCATATTTACAAAGCAAGTGATAACCCAGCTATAATTCGTTCCACTCCAGTAATCACAAGTTATTCTGTAAACCGAAAAATTGTAATGTACTTGTGATCCCTAAAAATTATTGTTTGGGTAGAAAATAATTTAGTTTGCGATTTATTTATAAAGTTACTGCTGATTTAATAGCCAAATATTGCCAGTGTTGATAAGGATGCTTAACATCGATATGGAAGAGGGAAAAATTTTCGGTAATCACAATTTTATTGTCAAAATCCAATATTGTGGGTTTTATATAATCCGTAACAATAACCTTTTAAACATTTTATTAATTAGATGAAAATTAAATATTTTCTATGATATACTTACTTCCAAATTAGTAGTTACGTCATGAAACTCTATTACAAAAAATTCGTTTGCTAGAACATTGATTCGGTGCACCGAAATCTCATCTTTGTATTCCTTATCTGGATATGAACCATTATAATAAGCCATCTCCAACTTAGAAACATTGAAGTCAAATTGAATTGAAAATGGTTTTCTGAACGTCGTGATATTAATCTTTCTTTTGCCATCAAAGGCAAATACCATTCCAATAGAAGTAGGAACTTTGACTTTATTAAATTCGTAAAATGGATTATTTGGTATTGTGCACATCTTCAAGAAAAAAACATTAAACAAATTGGTACCGTATAATAAAATGTTTTACCAAAAGGGAAAGATCTCTGTGAATATGTATCCAATCTTCTGAGGGTCTCAATAAAATTCCTTGTGAATCTATACTTTTAGTTTTCCAAGGTCTGCCTTTATTTTTGATAATAGTCAAATCAAAATTAGTAGCGTTCACATGGTTCATATCATCAGTAACCATCATGAAATCTATTGCTCTTCCATTAAGATAACACAACTTGATCATATTTTGACAAGCTTTCTCCAACTAAAAAATGGATGATATTTTAACTAACTGAAGAAAGTGAAATAAATACTTTTGTCAAGGAAATTGACTGATTTTCATCGTCTACATAATCTGGATAAATTTCTTCAATAATGGGCAGTTTAAGACTAGGATAAGGAGTTGTAATAACAACAGCGGGAACGGTGTTATTACTTGGATGTAATTCATCCTCGTTTGGTTGCACCGTTGACTCAGCACAGGCCATTAACGCTCTACAAAGTTATTCATGATAAGAATATTGCTACATTAAATATCATTAATTCACGATGAAGCCTCTGCGATATCTTTGTTTGAAATCTTGTTTAAATCTGATTCCAATAATTCGACATGTTTTTCTCCGGATTCTAGACAAATGTCTGAAACTTTTTCAGCAATATCACAATCGCCCAATCCACCACATTCGGCTGCCATTTTATGTGCCAAAGATGATACTTCTCTGTTAACTTCGTTTGTTTGAATATCAATCTAAAATACCACTATAGCAGAATTTTGACAAAATTTGTCCAGATTTTACTTCGCTTAGTTTATCTAAAATATCCAGATAGTATTTCTGTTGAAATTGCTTGTACTTAGGATTTGCTTTAACCAAATCATTCAAATCATCGATTACACAATTCAAAAACGGCATCAGGGCAGCAACATCTCCTATTTTCATTAAGATTGTATAGGCACTGTTTGAAGGCCCAACTAACGTATCGATGTCTGCTGCTAGAGCATCCGTACTTTTAGAAGCATCCAAGAAATTTGTCATCTAATAATTATACGAGTACTATAAGTTTTTTTGATATTATTAAGTCTAACGTACGCTAGGTCCATCAAAAGTATAATTGCTGAAATAATTCACGTCATCTCCACTGATTATTTTTACGGTCACTTTAGCATTTTTAGACATGATTATACTATATTGGTTTGGATTTAGATGTATGTCGCCTCCATGAGTTATAAGGGCAGCTAAAAACAGCACTTATCTCATTACACCCCTAAGTAAACTTAAATATTTACTTATATCATTTTTAGTAGTATAGATCTCAAACTTGGCTGAACCATCATCTGGCTGATACGAGCAATCGAGATGAAATATCGTACCGATCGTACTACCCTTCTCTGGCATGATCATACATTTATTTATGTGTGGAGGTACCTTAATTGAAATTGACTTAGATACTGAAACTTTTGGGTTGTCTGAAAATGCACAATTAATGACCTCGCATGACCACGCATTAAAATTTACTTTTAAAGTAGCACTTAATGTTATAACTCTCTCCAGCTTTCAACACGTCTGGATTGATGGAAAATACAAAACCCGATCTTCCATACTTTGTATTCTTCTTATAATCAAACGACGGAATGTTGATCTCCCATTCAAGATTGTCAGCTTCAACGTGAAGACAGCCACTTCTGCAACGTACCTGAATCAAGGTTTTCATGGCGCTATTCGTAGAACTAGTGGCTGGTGGACAATTGAATAAGCAGCTATAAAAATCGTCAAATATCAATCAAATCCAAAAGCACGAAAATACGCATACATCAGCTCCAAAACTGAAAACCCTTTTTCAACCAAGACAGTCTGCTTTGCTGTGTTAACCGTTGAATGTTCAGACGCTCGAACCGCCAATTGAAATTCAAACATTGCGGAATCAGTTGCATATTTAGCTGGTATAAGAACTTCATTTCCTGTAAGTTCCCAAAACGGAGAATAAATCTTGAATTTTTGATGAAAGGCGATTTACCATCAGGTTTAAGTGGTCCTTCGCACAAGGACTTTATGCTGGTAACATTAACAGTGCAAGTCCATACAGTGAACTCTGCAGGAGCTTTTGGTTTGGATGTCGCTGAAACTTTGAAAAAACTGCCGCTTGGTACGGTTTTTTGGTCGCCTCCTTCAAAGCTTGGTATTGGATCTGTTTCTGCTTCAGTTGGATGGGTATTAAATGCGAGCAGGTAAATTAGCGCAATTAAAGTAAACTTCACGGTATATAAATAGTATGACATTGCGACAAATTATTAAAGCGTTTCAAAAATTAGCCAACTAGAACTAGTTTTTAAAATTAGATAAGGCGGCAACTAATTAATTTGAATTCTTGTATTCAGAATTGCCTATGAAAGAAATTACAGTAAGTTCAATTTATGCGAGCCTTGGACAATTTCGTAATTATAATTTACCGTTAAAAATGCATTCTATTAACCCACTAAAAACTAAAAAAGTATCCAAATGCTAAATTAATTTTTAAAAATATAATTTCGCTTCCATCATTTATAATCAAATAATGAAAAGTTAAAAATAATAATGATGTTGAATAACAACAAACATCGTTAAGTGCATAATAAAAAGCTATTTTTATATCATTGCTAATTTTTTTGTATGCATTGTGTAACAATTATTTTAATAATAGTTATAATTTATTCATAATTTTTTTCTAAAATTTTTGTTTATAAAATTACAAGCAATATTTGAAGCAATATCAATTTGTTTGAACAGTTCGAAAATAGTGTCCCACCTTCACGTTTACGATTCCTGCTCCTGCAGCGAACCTCGACTCTACAGAGCGCAACTTGGAACGCCGCTCAGAATGTTGTGTTCCTGCTGTTAGGTGCGCAAGTTGACTTGAATGTAACAGGTGTTATAGAAATTGGTCGAAATTTCAGTAAAACGGAATCAAAAACACATTTTTTGTATAAATGATGACGGAACATGTGGTAAATGTGCAGGAAGCACCGAACAATAATGCGAATAAACCACCACCGAACAGTGATCAACCCCTTTCGTGGATTAAAATTAACGTGGATTATTTCAAAACGACACCAGGATTATTAAAACTTGCAGAATTGGTGAGTATTTTGAATTTTTGAATTTTATTATGAAACTTAAATACTTACATAGATATTTATGTAAATGTTAATGTTCCATTTTTTTGCGTTTGCGACATGCTGCAGATAAAAGTTTAAAGAAATTATTGGGTGTGTAGTAATTCCAATGCATTTATTATGTATTTAAAAGTAACAGTCGCAGGCAATAATATTTTTTCAAATACCATTGGCAATTTATGCAATAAACGATTGAATTGTTTAGACAAGACAATTTTTAAATAGAATGTAACATAATTTTTTAAGATGAACAAATTAATTATGTCATCCAAACAACTTTGTAAAAGTTTTGTTGAAGCTATTCCAGCCAAGGCGGAACTTTTGTATTTTTAGATAAGATAATATATTATTTCAAAATTATTTTTGTTTTCACATTTATATTCCGCACGATGCATTTGTTTTGTTGTAATACGTCCAGTAGTAGTATTATTGCAAGATGCAATGCAAGGACATGAAATTTAATATTCTATGGGATGTAATCATTAATTATTTAATGCTTTTATTATTCCACCTTTAAACTTCGAACCTACGTATTAAACCTTCCTTTGACTGTAAACCGATTTATTATAAAATTTAAAATTGTAGAGCAAATTGTGATTGAATGCAATTGAAAATCCAAACGAGAATCAATACCTCAATTTTATTTAATCTATTATTTATACGTCGATTGGTTCTAATCATTTCTTGCTTTTGTTCTTGTACATTAGCAGCAAGCTTAATAATATTTAATAATGCCAAACAGATTAGTGGTTAACGAAATTAGTTTTATTGATTCTTGCAATAAGTTTGTCCTAAATAAGTTATATTATCAAAATTTATTTTATTAGTACTTGATGAACTCGATTAGTACATTCAATTATTGTAATTATTATTAGGCTATTAGTAATACTTCAACTTATGGCATTAATAATTAATAAAAAATAAATAGTAATTTTTTTTAAATAATTAATTAAAAATGTTCAATTTTTTTTTCATTTTTCGATTTATTGTAAATAGTCGGATTGGACTACATATTATACTACTCGAGGAGTGAAAACGTAATTATAAAAACCGGACCAACCAGATTTGACTCGATCTCATTTATAATTTTTTTTTTGGTAATAGTGCTTCGAATTTGGAATGATATGTAAATTTATTGTATTGTTTATCGCAAAAAACAAGATAGAACATTAAAAATAAACAAATGTAGTGCAAATATTGCTTAATTTAGAACATAATGATATTGAGGAGCTATGATGATTTTTAATACCTTCACTTTAGTCAATGTAAATCAAATTTGGACTTGGTCCAACACAGTAAGATGAGTATACAATAGTTGCTAATAATAAACAGTTAAATGGCTTTTAGCATCTTGAAACCTTTGAGACTCTTTTCCAT
This sequence comes from Cryptophagus acutangulus, assembly GCA_963556235.1. Classification (NCBI taxonomy): domain Eukaryota; kingdom Metazoa; phylum Arthropoda; class Insecta; order Coleoptera; family Cryptophagidae; genus Cryptophagus; species Cryptophagus acutangulus. Next base: position 4,419,959 of record OY744559.1, on the reverse strand, counting down.
AGAGAGTGTCTGTATTAAATTAATGATCTGTATCGGAGAATGAAGATTTTTGTTAATTTTGAAGGGAAGTTGAAATATAAAAGTTAGAATAAAGTATTAGGTTTTGTTGAATAAATTATAACCTGTTCGAATCCATTCTAGCTAGACGACGACATTTACGGTGAACTGTAAAAGATATTTCGATTAAATAGTGACCTTGCTTCTGGTGACGTTGACTAAAATAATTATGACAAAACGGTAAGAATGCACATGTTGCAAATAGCCGCAATATTTTATTTATAACTATCTTTCTAATAACAATATGTGTTTTCTCATCAAATATTATTCTTTCCGACTCGCAGCATTCAAATTTAGAATTTTTGTTTTGGAAATTTGCTCAAAATTAAAATAATAAGAAAATTATTGTGAAGAGTAGGTAGAGCATGTCGTCACACTTCTCTACCCATATATGATTTTCCTTTTTGCATTATGTCAGCAAATCTGTGTGTGCCTTCTCATTCATACTCCTACTCACTCGCATATTTATTTATAAATATTTCTAGATTGTAGGCACGATGGAATTACTTATAAGGTCAAATTATCCTTTGAATGAACAAAATTATATCGAGCGAAGGTGTTAAAAATGACATTTTAAAAAATGTCTAGGATCTGATACAGGGTGTCCTAAAAGTCGCTTAATTATTTTTGCTTGTGAGTTAAAAATATTTGACTCCATAATAAGAACAGATTGAAGAATTTATGAAGCCAATTTCATTTGCCTGTATTAGTCACTATCCTTGTAACAATAAAATATTTCAAGTGTGAAAACTCAGAGGTGATAATATGCCCATGAAAACAAATTTGTAGAAATTGTTGCTAATGAATGACCATCCGTCCATATATAAATTTAATGATTGCTTTTATTGGTATGATTCGGAATAAGCAAGTTTTCTATTTATGTTCGCTATTTATTTTGAAAGTATATTTCAAATTTTAATAACATAATCAATCACAAGTCGATTTATTTCTCTTATTATTTTATATTTAGATTTAGCAATATTTATTTAAATGTAAGTGTTTCCTATTATTTGATCTTTAACCGAGTCTTTAACTATAGGTACGTTAAACGCAAAATATCAATTAACTTTATTCTAACATTTTCAACAAAATCGTGCTTATAAATCACCGTAAAGTAGTAATAATATTTCCGGAAAACAATTTGTGGCATTTTTGAACAATCAATTTATGGATTTTTTTATGTTGCCAAAATTAACAGAAAAATATAATATTATGTCCTCGAATTGTATTAAAAAAAGTTTTAATTCTCACAATTTTTTAATTTCCGGTTAGCCATTCAAATATATTTTAAATTTAATTTTAATTAGACCACAAATGATAATGAATCTTCCAAGAATTTTATCTATGGTTATTAAATATTTCCTGCAAACTTGCTTTTTTAAATATGATCGCTGATATTGTTTACGGTGAAGAAAATATCTGCTGGCAACTTGGCAAGTGATAAAATTACAATGTAACTAAAGACAGCACAATTTGCTCATAAATATTTGTCTCTAGTCGTAGAGACTCGACTAGTCATGCAATATTTCTCCGCTTTTTTAATTATCTTTGAGAAAACTTCTAAAATTAATAATTTTACTTTTAGTTTTAATTTTAAATTTATTAGCGTTTTTGAAACACCAGAATATTAAAAAATTTAGTTTGAAAGTTTATTTTTGGGTGATGCAGATATTTTGCGTCACGTTTGTATCAGTTAATTTCCTATTTGCATATCATAAAAATGAAATGAAAAAATAACAGTGAAATCATAAATAATAATTAAATACATTAGATATCCATTTATAGACAGACTGTTGAAGAAAAGCCATGATGCGAAGCTTACACACGCATCTACATGATTTTCTATGACCCACAAATGAATGCAACTTGTGAAAGTAGTTTTTTGGATAACTTTTTTTATACTATTAAATTAAATTGTTGAAATAGCGAATAATAACACACTGCCTGACACTAAATAAGGAAAGTTAATTTTTAATCATATGTTGTTAGTTACTCACGTCGTACTTATTTGAATTGTTACTAATACTAACTTGAAGATTGATTAAAGGCGTTAACTGCTATTATTCATTATACATAGTTGAAGCATAAATATGTTTAGTAAAGCAAAACTTATCGCTCACTTATAACGATTAAACACCGTGGAATAAAATGCTTTGAACAATAGTCTTTCAGAATTGAGTAAACTAGAAAAATGCATGAAACAATGGATAGTTAGTTAAAGCGAATAGAGGTAGTACTGTAATTTCGGAAAATCTCTTAGAATCCTTATTAAGCTTTTAAAGTCTGAGAAACTAACAATTATTTAAATTACAATTTATTTTAGATATTAATATAGGTGCATTCCATCAAGTACAACTCGTATATAGTGTACTTCCGGTTCTACAAAACAATTGTTAATTTCCTATGGTAATAGTCTGTTGCTTGTGTTTGGATTGGAAGTACTACTCGTAACCTCATGCTGCACCTGTATTTATTTACTGTGATTATGAGGTCATCTACCTTGCAACGAATTATGCAGTTCTCTGTTATGTCTGCGACAGATTAAATGACAAAGTTACGGCACGAAATTATAATTACAAATATTAAAGTTGAAGCACAACTGTGCTCTTGAAATTATAAAATTGTTCGCGTGGATTTTACTGCGTTCGAGATTTTATTTTCTAAGGATACCTACGCAATAAACAAATAGAAATAATATTGTGATTAAATTAACTTCCTCAAGATTATTATAATGTCGTTCCGTTCTGTCTAGATCGCGAGTTCTGGATCACCCTGTATAAATTTCCATTACGGATATTTGTAAAGCATTTTATAATCTTTTATATAAACATAATAAAAAACATTTAATATAAATAATTAGTGTACAAGTCTGCAATAATTATAAAAGAAATACATTTGTAGAAGCATAATTATTTATACTTTATCTATGTAGAACTAGTACATAGAAAAAAATGCAAAGAACTTAACAATTCGTACGGTTTAAATAGTACATGATAGCATATCCATAAAGTACTACTCATACTTCTACAAACGTAGAAATAAGTACCCAGAAAAATATGTCCCGTTAACAGTTTAATAATTCCGACCAGCGCTCGGATGTATATAACGGAATTACATAAATTTACGAGTAAATTTAAGAGAAAAAAAATATAGGTCAACTGTTAATTTATTGCATTAATTTATTCATTTGCCAAAAGATTTATTTATAAATTTTTTTGCTCAGATTTTGGGAATTCTGTGCATGGCCCTAGCTTCGCCGTATCTTGGAGGAACCCACTTCTTCCTGTTTGTAGCGACAACCAGTTTTATCCTAACATTAGTTTGGGTTTTCATTTATTTCTTGGGCATTCGAGAAGCATTACATTTACCAATTAATTGGATTCTTTCCGTAAGTATTTGCTTTCAACATAAATGTTCGTTATGAATAATTTTTCTTGGTTTAGGAATTTGTCAACACTGCTATTTGGACGGTTTTATATGTCTTAGCGTTTATTGTACAGTTAGCTATTTGGTCTCCAGTCCATCATCCTCATCGAGGAATCAATATTGCAGCAGGGGTAATTTAATTAATAAAAAAATAATTTTTGAAAAATATTAACAATTTTGGTTTCAGGTGTTTGGACTGTTCAACTCCCTGGTTTATGGCTTTGCCGCATATTTGTTGCATTTAGAATGGAAAAGCTCAACGACCAACACATAAGTCAAAAACAACGTATTTATAGCATTCAAATATTTCAAAAATTATAAAAATTGGCGCTATTAATGTGCCAATTGATTTGTGAATTTCGAAAAATTCAAGCAGCACTTTTAATATGTAATAAAATTAGTTTGTTCAATCATTAAGATTTTAAAATTGTTAATTCAGTCCAATTACAAACGTAACGAAAATTGTTGTTACCGTACGTGTTTTAAATTTATTTGGCTGGATAATTTATAAGCAAAGCTGTAGCTTTAGTGTCCTTTATTCGATTATTCTGCTAGTCTAAAAAAAATTATCAAAGCAAGATTCAAAAAATTTAAAGCGTTTTTGAAAAATATAATTTACGAAAAACGGAAAAATTTGCAAAGATTATTGTTTTTAGACTCTAAACACACATATTTCGTTTCTCACATTTATTTTGTATACTTTAATTTATTCCGCTATTTACTATTTTTATATATGTAGATAAAAATTAATACCAGCCTAATAAAAAAAAATCTCGTTTTAGTAATATGCGTTTTTTGTTTCACTATTTTAAGTTTTTATAAATTTTATCGACATGTACTAATGTACCTAATATTATATAGTTTATTTGATTAAATTTATTGTTTTTTATTAGATTAACGATGTTTTATTTATTTTATTGACCAAATAAACTTTCAGTTTGCGGTTTCATTTAACTAATAAATTCATACTAATACTACTTTTCAACCTATCATAATGGAACAAGTACATGTGCCTTTGAAGTTGTTATTATTTATTCAATAATTTCCTTTGTACACACCAGTTAATTAGTTTAGTTGATGGGTTTCGACGATAAGTCATCAAATAAATAAAAAAGGATTTAATTAATTTTATTATAGTAGTAATTATAGCAGTAGAGCATAGTGGAAATATAACTTGTGCAGAAACTGTAATTGCTGTACTATTAATAAAGTATAATTAAAAATAATTTAATTGTTTACTAATTACATTTGGAGTAAATTTATCAAATATTTTTTTTTTGTAAGAAAATATATTCATGAGTAATGATCAAACTTTAGTTCAAAATATTCCAAATTTGATAATTTAATCATATTTGAAAAAAAATACTAAGATAAGTTCGAAGAGTGCTTCAAAACAAAGGAAAAATATTTATGTAGATTCTATTTGTTCAAGCATAAATTTAGAGAAAGAAAAACCCGTTTGTTTCAAACTATAAATGTACATATTATGAAAACCAAGTGATCTGGAAAGCAAAACTTAACAAAACCACATACATAAAGATTCCAGATGCAGCGAGCAAAATCTCCTTCCTGTTTTTTTGGCTTCATTGAGCAACTTATAATGCAGGAAACTATTGTAAAATTTAATGTGAATATTTAATTTGGATTAGTTTGCATAAATAATGACAATAATGTTTGTAAAGTCTGTGTAAATAGCGGCAATCAAATATTTGAAAAGTTATTCATTGTTCTTATCACTAGTAATTCTTCGTATAATTAATAATGACATGAACAATTGATAACAACGCGTTCCTTTTACTCATATTCATGCACAGTGACGTCACATATAGCCTCCAAACAAGGCGCGTTATTATATTGCTTGAGAGGGGCGTGTTAAAATCTCTCCTTGCTTGGAGGCTATATGTGACGTCAGTGTGCATGTTGCGCTAAAAGCGCGTTTTCTGAAAATTTAAAATATCGCAAATTACTAAAATCTTTACCGTGGAATCTCATTGCCAGCATTTTTATCTTTTGTATAAATTAAACAAAAAAATTATTTGAATTTTGGCTAGCACCCAAGTTAGCACCACAAAGTTAATTCTGAAATTTCATCAATTTTATGGTTTCAAAAGTATATTATTAACTACGTTGGAAGCTGGATGCATTAAAACTGAAATGAAAACATGCGGAGGTATATATAAAACAGATTGGTGTAAATCTTGGGAAATTTATAGGCGAGTTTCAAAATTAGGTTACCACCAGCACCAGACCAACAACGTACTCATTTAATGAGTTTCCAGGCAATCGACACAACTCGTATCGCATTCGTAGTGGTTACACCCACTGTAGTATTATAAATTTATATAAACAAATCGTCAACAGGTAAGTTTCACTTTTCAATAAAACGATGATGCTAAATTGAACGATTCACACCCATTTTCCAGCCTTAAGATCAATAATTTTCCATTATTTTCGCACGTTTAGTCCGACTCTTCAGTGTTTTATTGATTACTTATAGAATATAGTGGGTGAGTCAGTTTTTATTTTAGTTGCAGTGCGCGATTTCTTTGGTGGACGAGCTATTTTTGTATTATTTTGCTGGTTGCGTTGCGTGCATCTGGAGAAACTGTAAGTTATTTTCAATTGAATTGCTTTCAATAATTTTTGGGATTTTTTTCAAAAACTCAATTTGTTGGTAAACTTCGCGTTAAACCAAAAGTTCATAATATTCGTTATTTTATTGTTGTTATAAAAGTTTCCCATTTTTAAAAAAAACCTCTAATTTTGGATAATTTTTCCAATTTTGGATTTTCAGGTGCGTTTGAAAAATGTCACACACCGTCACAGTAACTAGGACCACAACCACCACCACCACTTCAGCCATCATCCTGAATACAGGATATTTGAAAACATGGCCTGGTCTCCTAAAACTAGCTCAATTGGTAACTAAATTGTTTAACTTAATATGCATTTAACATCTGACATCATTTTTCTGCTATATTTGTAAAGGGGGCCTAGGTCATTATATGACCTAACAGCGAAGATATGTTGATGCAGATAGCTTTAAGGCACCATTCTTCAAGGTTTTAGAAATTCTTTATATTTCCAGATTTTGGGCATTGTCATCGTCGGTTTAGTCAGTTACTACTATCAAAAATACCAAAATTATACTCAAATTCCTGAAACATTCTTTTTGCTGATGTCTGTAACGTTTCTTATTGGCACGTTTCTACTGTTGACTTCATGTTTGATTTCCATTTCAACAGCTTCGATTCTTTCAAAAACAATTCACGTAAGTATTTATTTCTGGATATTATTGGAAGAATGTGTCTTGTAGTGAATGATGTAAGGAATTTATTTGAGGTCATTTTAATTAAATTATATTTATTTTGAAATGACATCATTTTTGCATAAATCTATTTCAGATAAACATATTTATGTGAGAAATATTTTATCATTTTAGGAAGTGGTGTTTCATGGTTTCGCGTTCATTCTCTATCTGGCAGCCAGTTTGACATTTATCATTGAAGTTAACCATAAGAAACGGTCCTATTCCTATGACTATGAGCCATATTTTGCAGCGGCCGTAAGTAAAATTACTCGCACAATTTATTTGTTTATGGATGGATGTTTGATTTCAGATCATGGGATTAGTTGTTTCCGTTTTATACTGTTTGAGCACAGTATTTGCTCTGAGGAGCTACCGAGGTCTCTAAACTACTCAAGCATAAGACCAAATTTTAATATTTATTTATTTAAAGATTTTGTTGAACTAAACTTATTATGTAGGTATTTAGGTCGTAATGCATTTTAATGGATGTTCAAAATAACTCAATTTTGCATGTAGGGAAATAAGATATTATATACTTAAATGTGCCTTAAATGTCTGCCTTTATTTGTTTGATAAAAATATTGTACTTAGGTATTAAGTCTTTTGCAGGAAGGCTTCCGGATCGTCAGCAAATTGTAAAAAGTGGACAGCCAGTCCAAATGTTGAAGATGCGTGGAGACATATTTTGAGCAGAATTTATTTGGCGGACTCTTTCTGGCGGTTTGCTGACGATCCGGGAGCCTTGATGGAGTAGAACTAGTATTTCTCTAATAAGCATTGTTTATATTTTTTTTCATTTTTAATAAATTTATTGAATATATTGCATTATTAATCATCAAAAAATAAGTGTAAAACCAATTATTTTGTAGTTTGCAAAATAACGGCTAAATATGTTCCTAAAGCACCTATGTTCTAAAAATATTGTCAATAGAAAAATATCTTAATTTTGATGTTAAACTTACAGAATAGACGAATATAAGATTTAGTGGGAAATATCCACCAGCACTCACAATAATATCCTCATGCAGCACTTGTAAAGATATCATTCTAACATGGTCTCGAAGTTTATGATTCAAAGACAAATCCATTAACGACTTTTTAAATAATTTCACCTACAAACCAACCAATTCATTATAACAGAATTTTTCAAAAATTTATTTTGAAACCTTTTTTTCAATTTTGCAGGCAATACAAATAAAGCCAACGGAATTTACAGAAACTAATAAAATTGTCACAATCGAAGCATATCTAGTATTAAAACCTGGTCGAGTGATAAATACGGTTTGAAAAATGTTGTAAGCTTGAGCTAAAACCATGTAGAAAACATTACCAAAATATTGGACTAAAAGAAAACCAAGTGTTTTGTTTAGATTGTTTGTAATGTTGAATATTTCGTTGTAAATTGTTGAGATAATATGCAAATCTTGAGCAGAAATTAACTTCGATTTTAAAACACGTTCAACGCTGCTAATAGTTTCGTAAATGATTACGAAAACTGTGTAATAAATGAAGGATAGACATAAGAAGGGTGCGTTAAAATAAAATGAGTAGATTATCAATATAAAATTGGTAACGAAGGATAGGTTTTGAACCGTGATAATGAACGCAAAAAAAACTGTGAAAGAAAGCATAAATCCCAAATTATAAATAAGGAAAAGCCAAAAAACTACTTTAACTTTCCTTGTATCCAAATTAATTTTTAAGTCGCTTATTAGTTTCTGCAAATTCCACAATTTTCGACTTAGTTGCAAAATGTTTTGGTTTTCTACGAAACTCCAGTAAATACCATACGCATAACTGAAATGCATGTAAAATATTGATAGATGACTCATAGTCCGTGCAACGGCTGAATTGCTGAAATATATTTCCATTTTGGTTTTTGTAATAGCAAATAGGAGCAACATTATTTTAGCCAAAAAAATAATATAGTCTTTTAACTTCCACTTATAGTTGGTAGTCTCAATATTTTCAAAAATATCATCCCTACTAAATTGTATCATTCCAATTACTTTCAGCATGAAATGCATTACTTTCATCAAAGACATCATTCTACTTTAGGTTTGATTATTACTATGGTCTTTTTGAATGGCTATATTAAAGACTAGAGGTTATGTTCAGGCGTATCATTATTAAGGAGCTTTTAGTTTAATTACTTGATTGAAATAATAATTTCACAATTTGTCGAATAAGTTTGGTATCTATTTGCTTAATGTATAGTATTGACAAAACTGGTCCTAATTGATTAATAAAATAGACTTAATTTCCAATTTTTTAGACCGATTATATGAAGGTTGGATCTGACTGAGCACTTTCAGATAAAACTAAAGCTAAATTATTTTTTATTTGTATTTGATAATTTAGAAATTATCTTGTAGTTTGTAAAAATACAACTAAATATGTGCACAAAGCACCAAGGATCTAAAAAAATTAACGTTAAATAGTTATATAGTCTACATTTTGTATAAACTTACAGAGAAAACGAATACTAAATTTAATTCAAAATATCCTCCCGCACTCACAAGAATATCTTCATGTAACACTTGTAAAGATATCATTCTAACAGAGGCTTGCAGATCTTGTTTCAACGATAGATCCATTAAAGATTTTTTAAATAATTTTACCTACAAATAACCATAAATGTATCTTAAAAATAAAATAATTTTTGGAATACTTGTAGTAATCTTGCTTGCCAAAAAATAATTTTGAAAAATAAACTACACATACCTTTTGTTGAATTTTCCATGCAATGGAAATGAACCCAACGGCGTTTACAGAAACCAATACAATAGTCAAAAGCGAAACATGTCTAGTATCGAAATTTGCTTGAGATACAAATACATTTTGGAATAAGTTGTAGCATTGAATTAGAATCATTAAAAAAGTAGTACCAAAATATTGAACCAAAAGAAATCCACGAGGGGTAAACACATTGTTGCAATACCGGGCCACTTGGGCCTGCATTACCTAACATTACTGTAATTACACCCAAAAAATGCAAGCATTACATGATATTACACTGCATTACGCGAGATTACGCTGCATTACGTTGCATTACGCAGCATTACTTGTAATTATCATGCATTACCGAGTGCATTACGCTCTGCCGAGCGCTTTGCATTACATTCGGGGCGGTCTCTCGCACCATTCTCGCACCATTCGGATGGTACTTGGGAAGAATTATATCCGAAAAACAGCCTTGTTATGAAATCAAATTTTTAAAATTTAATTTAAATAAGTTTGTATGGCCAAATCGACAAGATATTCATTTTGTTGACAAAACATTTGTTTTTTACGGGCCTGTTAGCCTAATCGGAGCATACCCGTTCGAAATTAGTAAGACTGAGCAAACTAACATTAAAAAACAATTCAAATTGTTTAAAAGTTCTATGTTAAATGAATAAAATTATATCGAGAGTTATATTAAAAACACTTTAATTTATTTAAAACCTTTCAAAAATCAAAAAGTCGGTTTCTGTGTTAACTTTTAAAAAAAATTTCCGCTTTTTTAAATTTATTTTTGATTTATTTTCGAAACGTAAACAGTACATCTAAAGTATATCGAGTATAACCTCAAAACAAGCTTTACTTTGAGTCTAAATTGTGATTTCTCGCCTACCTAACACTTTACTTTGGTTTTATTGCAAATAATGCTGAAATTGCATTACTTCAAAAAAAAGCTGTAGCATTACTAGCATTACACTAAAAATTGTGGAAGTAATGCAACTTTTTGCAATACCGGGCCGTTTTTAAGCCAATGTGTTTACCCCTCGGAAATCCAAGTATTTGGTTTACATTTTTGGTAATGTTGAATAATTTGTTGTGAATATCGGCGATAATATGTAATTCTTTAGTTGAAATCAATTTTGACGTTAAAACAAGTTGAACATTACTAATAGTTTCATAGATGATCATATAAACAGCGAAATAAACGATAGTCAGACTGTTTAGAGTTGCATTCAATAAATATGAGTATATCATCAATATGAAGTTGGTAACAATACCTAAATTTTGCTTACTGATAGCATATCCAAAAAATAATGAAAAAGAAAGCATGAATGCCAAGTTGTAGATGACAAAAAACCAAAAAACTACTTTCATTTTCCTTTTGTTCAAATTAATTTTCAAAGCGTTTATCAGTTTTTGCAAAGTCCACAAATTTCGACATAATTGCAAAATGTTTTGATTTTCTACTAAACCCCAATAAATAATATACGCGTAACTGTAATTCATATAAATTATTAATACGTTATAAACAGCTCGTGCTGCAGGTGTATCGTTAAAATACATTCCGAAATTTGAATTTGTGGTTCCAAACACGCCTAGCCATATTTGAGCCAAAAAAGTAAAATAGTCTTTTAACTTCCATTTATAGTTTGTAGTCTCAATACTTTCAAAAATATCAGCTTTATCAAACTTTATTATTCCAAATGATTTCAGCACAAAGTGCATTATTTTTATCAAAGACAACATTCTAATTTAGGTTTTGTTATGACTATGATCTTTTTGATTGAATATATTTCGGAATATAAGGATATTCAGAGCTTTTAATCTAATTGCTAAAATAAATAAGCAATTAAACGAATATAGAAACTTTTATATAATTGTATAGTATTGACAAAACTGATCATAAATAATTAATTAATTAAGTAAAAAACAACATAAAGAATTTTAGATATATCCAACATCAGTTTTTTCATCTACTACAAATTATGGTTTATTGCACAAAGATATTTGATCCAAATATGTCCCAAATTATGATGTAGTTTGTAAAAAGACAACTAAATATGTACCTAAAGCACCTAACGCCTGAAAATATAGTCATTAAAAAATTGCCGTACTTTTTATATTAAACTTACAGAGAAAACGAATTTTAAATTTAAGTCAAAATATCCTGCCGCACTCACAAAAATATCTTCATGTAACAATTGTAAAGATATCATTCTAACATGAGCTCGCAGGTTCTGGTTCAAAGATAGATCCATTAATGATTTTTTAAATAATTTCACCTATAAATAAGCAATAGTGTATTAATAAACAGAAATAATTATCTTCAAAAAAAAAACCTTTTGCTCAATTTTCCATGCCATGGATATGAATCCAGTGGTGATTACAGAAATCAATAAAATTGTAAAAACCGAAAAATATCTAACATCGAAATTTGATTGAACGATAAATATATTTTGAAAAAAGTTGTAACATTGAACTAAAATCATTACAAAAGTAGTACCAAAATATTGAACCAAAATAAATCCAAGTATTTCGTTTAGATTTTTTGTAATGTTGAATAAATTATTGTGAACAGTGGCGATAATATGTAATTCTTTAGTTGAAATCAATTTTGACGTTAAAACAAGTTGAACCTTACTAACCGTTTCATAAATGATCATATAAACAGTGAAATAAATGATACTCAGACCGAATAAAGTTCCGTTTAATAAAAATGAGTATATTATTAATATGAAATAGGTAATAATATCGTAATTTTGATTTCTGAGAATAAATCCAAAAAATATTGAGAAAGAAAGCACAAAAGTAAAGGTGTAGATAACGAAAAACCAAAAAACTAGCTTCATTTTCCTTTTGTTTAATTTAATTTTCAAAGAGTTGATTAGTTTCTGCAAATTCCACAATTTTCGACATAATTGCAAAAATTTTTGATTTTCTACTAAACCCCAATAAATAATATACACGTAACTATAATGCAAAAAAATTATTAATATTTTATAAATAGATCGCGCTGCGGGTGTATCGTTGAAATACATTCCAAAATTTATATTTGTGATTCCAAACACACTTAGCACAATTTGAGCCAAAAAAGTAAAATAATCTTTTAACTTCCAATTATAGTTTGCAGTTTCAATACTTTCAAAAATATCAGCTTCATTAAATCTTATCATTCCAGCTAACTTCAGCACCAAATTCATTATTTTTATCAACGAGAACATTCTAATTTAGGTTTTATTATTACTATGGTCGTTTTAAATGGGCATTGGGTTGGCTATTCAGAGCTTTTAATCTAATTGCTTAAATGTTTCAATAAATAAGCAATTTAACCTCGAATTTAACAAATAATGTATAGTATATTGACAAAAGTGGTCATAATTAATTAATTAAATGACATAATTTTAGAATATTTATTAATTAATCCTTCATCCATCCAATCTTTTAAAAATTGCATTTATCGACAGTAAAGTTTTACTGCCGATTTATAAATTCACCCCTCAACTGTAATCATTTAGGTACATATTTCGTTTGATATTAAAACAGTCTGGATCGTTTTGTATATTTTTGCTAGTCAGCTTTATATATTATGTAAAGTAGCATTTAATTAATAAAGAAATATTAAACAATCGCGCTATTTCAATTGAATGAAAAATTCTAACCTCAAATACATCCGTGGTTGTTTCGGATCGGCTCCATTTTCTTCTTTCAGCTTCAAATACTCAAGAAAAGTCTTTTTTCCATCGTAGACATGTTTTTTCTTTCATAATGGAAGCACTAAAACCTTTCACAAATGTTTTATTCACACTTTTTCACTTTTAAAACAAAATAATATGACAGTTCTCACTTGTAGCGTTCATGCACTGAAATTGCCTATCGGTCGGCTATCGTCGGAACCACTCGGAATAGAATTCGCTGGAAGGGCGACAGTCAGCCGGTCATTAACTTATGCGCACGCCTTGCACTAATAGCCATGTGGGAGCTGCACTGGAATGTGCGGCGGACGCATCGTTTAACGCAGGTGCATTATGTAACTGAGGAATGCGGCGATGCACCTCTTAAACGGTTGGGAATTCCCTCGCCCCTTCAAATCTTAAAGTTCAGCCGATGTTAATGAAATTTGGCACACAGATAGAGAAAAATCCGTAGAATCCAACCGAGCCATCAGCATTTTAATTGGGTTTATGGTTTAGAAGTTATTAATTGTTTGATAAATTATTAATAAAATAAATTAATTATTTTTATTCATTATTAATGGTAATAATGGGATTAATAATTTAATTTAACACTAAAACTTCTTAATAAATAATTTTACGCATGTTATTTTAACTTTAAAAATAATTGAACAATTTGTAATCATCAACCACTAATTAATTTAAAATGAATTGTTGCTTTGAAGGGAATGTAATTGGTGTGGAATTATTCACTCGTATCAAATTGGCAGTACAGTTCTACTTTACTGCCGATTTCGGATAAAAGCGATTGGTTGTGTTTTTTTATTCATTTATTCAACACAAATATTTTTTCTAGCTAAATATGTCCCAAATTATGACGTAGTTTGTAAAAATACAATCAAATATGTTCCTAAAGCACCTAACGCCTAAAGACAAAGTAATTAAAAAAATACTTTATATTTTATGTTAAACTTACAGAAAAAACGAATATCAAATTTATGTTGAAATATCCTCCAGCGTTCACACAAATATTTTCATGTAACATTTGCACAGAAATCATTCGAACAAGGGCTTGGAGCTTATGATTCACCGATAGGTCCATTAAAGATTTTTTAAATAATTCTACCTATAAACAAATTAATTTAATAGTAATTTAATATTTTTTATAATGCAAAAAAAAGATATTGAACTAAACAATATACATACTTTTTTTTCAATCTTCCATGCAATAGAAATGTAGCCAACGGAATTTACAGAAATCAATACAATTGCATATATCGAAATAAATCTAGTATTGAAACCTGATTGATCGATAAATACATTTTGAAAAACGTTGTAAGAATTCATCAAAATCACTATAAAAGAAGTAGCAAAATATTGAACCAAAAGAAAACCAACAATTTTGTTTAGATTACTGGTAATATTAAATAATTCACTGTAAATAGTTGAGATAATATGCAATTTTTGAGTTGTAATCGATTTCGATTTTAAAACCATTTCAACGTTACTAATAGTTGCGTAAATAATCATGTAAACTGTGTAATAAATTATAGCAAGTGTTAAGAAGGTTGAGTTTAAAAAGAATGAGTATACTGGCAATATAAAATTCGAAAGAAATCCTAAATTTTGGTTTTTAATCATTCGTCCATATAAAATTGAAAACGATACCACAAAACTAAAATTGTAGATAAAGAACGGCCAAAAAACTTGTTTAATTGTCCTGGTTTTTAAATTAATGTTAAGATCGGATATTAGTTTCTGCAAATTCCACAATTTTCGACATAATTCCAAAAAGTTTTGATTATGTATCAAACTCCAGTAAACACCATACACGTAACAATAATGCATATAAAATACTAATATTTTACAAATAGCCTTTGCAGCCGCTGTAGTGCTGAAATACTGTTCCACTTTGGTATTTGTAACACCAAATACAAATAACAGTGTTTTAGCCACAAAAATAATATAGTCTTTTAACTTCCATTTATAGTTTGGAGTCTCAATACTTTCAAAAATATCATTTCTATTAAACTTTATCATTCCAATTAATTTCAGCGCGAAATACATTACGTTTATCAAAGACAACATTCTATTTAGGTTTTATTGTTAGAATGATCTTTTCAAATGTATTCGTATAAAGCTTTTAATCTAATTGCTTGAACGTTACAGCAATTAAACAAATAAACAAATATATTTTTTTGTTATACCCATAACAACAAATTTCATGGACTTAAGTTTTTGTTAATATATATTGCAGTCATGCAAAAACATCCGGCAAATACAAAATTAAATTTAACATATCCAAAAATAGTACTGTTAACCCCTACTCGTTTACTTTGTGGGGCTCATCGCTCCCGCTAAGTTTATTTACGCCTGTGATAGACTAGACGCGTTCAATTAAAAATATTCCCATTTGTTGGTTAATTTTTCAAAAACATTCCAATATTTTTGAGTTTGTAAAATGTCGAGAGGACCAACGATTATAACAATGCATAGTAGAGGAAATAGTGGAATAAATTGTTGCTGCTGCAGTTGCTGCACGTGTTTAAATTTGAATGTTGTTCGCAGTGAGCCGGGAATTATTAAAGTTGTGGAAATAGTAAGTAGAAATTATAAATATGAAGTACTTACATAAAATTCTTCAAATCTTAGCAGATAACTTCAGAGTTTTAATTTAAATTGAAATGTAATGTTGGTTGCCTACTTATAATTTTATTAAATTATTTGAATAATTGAATTTATTTGTTTTTAGGGTTTGGGATTCTTTTGCCAAAGTCTTGCGTTAAATTATGGAATCCAGTATGCAGGAACAATTGGTCCATCTTTTCAGTCATTTATTACCACTGTATCTTGGTGTTTAATGACGAGCTTTCTATTGTTGTTTTGCTACGTTTTTTCTGATAAATCATTCAATTTGTTGAAACAATCATTATTTGTAAGTTATTCGTACACTTTAGCGGCAATTAGTATATATTTTTTAAGATCAATCTATACCACTTTAAAGGCCATTAGAAACAACATTCATCACCTGATTAAAATTTACTCAATTACTATATATTTAACTTGGAAAACACTTTAAATTTTATTTTAATAAATTGATAATTGTTTCTATTAATATTTAATTGAATTGTAAATATTGATGATTTTGATCAACTTTTTAGGAAACTGCATTCAACTCAGTAGCCGCCTTCAGCTACATTTCTTCATGCTCGTATCTTGGATATGCTGTGAACATGTTTCTGCAGCCCATGTATTTAGTTACCCCCTATTTTCAAGTGTATCCAGCAATGAGTGCGGCTTATGTAAGTATATTGCTAATATGGAATATTTTTTTTTGGAATGTGTGATTTTTGTTCTAGATGGTAGGATCTTTATTAGGAGTAATTTATGCGTATGACGCCTACAAGTCTTACAAATATTTTAAAGGATTTAGATAAGCTTTATCTAGGTAAATACACTCAATGTGAGCGCATCTGCAATTTTTGGAAAAACACATATACAGGGTGTCGCAGAACTCGCACTCCACTCCAAGAAATTTAAAAAATACTGTGCGGTATTCTAACTATTTTTATTCCTGTATTTTTATTTATCTGGGGCGCTAGCTCTGGGACACTCTGTATTATAAGTGCAAACCAAACTTTATAAAAATGAATATAAATACTTATTCTAGTCGAATGTTGCTAATCATATAAATTCAGTTAGCTGATAAGGGTTATATTTGTATCTTTATAAATAGAATTATTTAATTAAAAAAGATAATTGTCTGAATGAATGGTATTTTTTATGAGTCAGTTGAACTTTTTAATAAACAATATATTAAATTATTTATATATCCATGTAATGATGTTGGCTGATTTTAAATTAAAAAGACTGTTGGAATTTGTAATATAAACCTAATTGAATTTAATTTTAGTGTCAATATAGATAACATGATATTAAATAGCACTGATATTAAAACATGCAATTGTTTGTTTAATTTCAATTTTAAATTGCATATTCAACCTAGTTATGTGTGGAACAGAATTATGTTTGAATTACAAATCATTATTAAAAACCACTTATTTATTCACAAATTTATAACACAAAATATAATGGATTTATTTGTTTATAATTTTTTTCATGATGACTGAACAAAGTATGCTAAGCATAATACTTGCTTAAGGTTGAAGATATAATTATCCACATATAATCTATCGGCCTTGTACAATACCTACCTTGTAAAGCAATCGTCTATTAAACAACAAAAAATTATATCATTTTTATAGGAAAATTTTTATTCTAAAACCAATTCAATGATTATATTATACCATTTAATTGTATGTAAGAGTTTTTTTCCGTTCACACTCCACAGCATCCAACAATAATCATAATCAGTTTTGGGTATGCATGCAAACATCCTCGTCATCACATACTTTTACTTTTACTATTCTGAAATGATATAATAATAGAGTGTATTTTTTAAATTAAATTCCTTTGTTTACCGAGAAAAATATTATTTATCAGTGGCGTGCTTGTAGCGAAAGTTTGAGAGGGCTAAATGAAGTCCGATAGATGATCCGGGTCTACGCCACTGACTATCATAAAAAAACTGGAAAACATTAATCTAGTTCTGCTTAATACAACCGTAGATTAATAATATTTCTCATAATAAATTGACGCATTTATGAATATCTCAAATTTCATTAAATGAATAAAAGCTATTCCCGGAAAATATTTCATTTTAATGACATTTACAATTGCGTCGTTTATTTCCATTCAACCATAAAGCGTTGGAAGTATTTAGTACCGGAAATTGAGGCCCCCATAATTGAACCAAAAATATAAAAGAAAGCGAACTAGGTAAAAGGAGAATCATGAACCTCTCGGGTACCATTCGTACCAGTTCCCCTTCTTTACATACCTACTATCAACTATCCTCCCACCAATGCGGTTAATCTCAAAAAGTGACCGTACTATGAATATAATACAAATATTTTGTGACGTAGGTATATTTCCAATGATTTTTATCAGTCGTTTTCATGTAAAGAGCGACAGAGATACCGCATTTTTTTCGTTATACTTTAACTTTAAGTGCATTGAAATAACAACAAATTAAATTACTGCAGTTTCATAGTTAATAGCATTTGATTGTTTTAAATATTGTGCGAAGTGAATAAGCGGTACTTTTTGAAATTATGGATCAAAAATTCGGAGAAAGTGAGGATGGAATACCATGGATAGGTAATTATTTATAATAATATATTTTTATCTATTGATATGATTTTTCTATTTTATCTATAATTGATAGGATGATTATCTGGATGATTCTATATTTCTATGCAAGCTTTAAATTATATATTTATTTTGAATTATTGCAAACACAAATTGCCGAGTTAATATTATTGCTAAACCACGTCGTGATGTTGAATACCTTTATTATTGTTATTAAATTTAAGCATAGTCACGTGTTTTTATAAATATTTATATAAATTTGAGTTTTTTGCACAGGCGTTTATTTTCGCTATGATGAAAATTTCCTTTATTTATTTTATTCATACCTCAATTTATTCAAATGCTCTTTACGGTTTCTAAACAACTATTATGTTTGTAAATTTTGTTAAATAAATTAAAAGTAAAGTCACGAATTTTCAATACCGTTCAATAGTTTAACATTTGTCCTCGACTAAGTCCAAAATACCAACATTTTTGACGAATGGTAATTTTCACAAATGATATGCAGATTGTTAAATGATCAATTAAAATCAATGAAAAAATTCAGATTGCCAGTTAATGTAATATAATATACATTATCTACGCGCGTGAGATATGAGCTTCTTATCCCATTTATTTTGAGTGGGCTAAGCGTCTCTTATCTCACTTTTGTTTTACGTTTATAACAATTTTATATTACTTGTCAATGCATTTACCAATAAATTTATTTTATTTGCGATTTGCGCATCTAAAATATAAGGCTATAAAATTATTTTTAGAATGGCATAAAATAACAATTATTAATTAGAATTCATATATTTCCGCAATATATTCTTTGTGATTTACAAAGAATTGAAATGAATAAAATCCGAATAAAACTGGCATTTTTATTATATCCACATAAATAAATTCAAATTCAAAAATATTTTCGCTGTTTTATAAACTACATCAAAACAACTCGTAAATTCTTGTAAATTTTGTTAAACATATCGTACAACACGTGTCTACACAATTTTCCTGTTAAACATTATTCTCTTGATTAAATTTATAAATGATATGTGTTTATTACTTGCATTGTGCATAAATATACACAATGCAAACATTCTTTGTGATGTACTCAATGTTGCTTTGCAATACTTTATCGACGTGAGGAAACATGCGAAAAATGTATTTTTATCGGCCACATAAATAGGTTTATTTTAGAAAATGATTCACATGTTTGAGGCTAGTTATTAATTTAATTTTAAACTTCCTATAGTTTTAATAAAAATTTACACGAGTTTTTCCTCAAACGAGAATTTAAAAATTAAGAAAGGGTCATTTTATTCTGGCAGTTGGTAATTGAACTGATCGAAATTTGAATAGAATAGAGCAATACAACTTTAGCTGGTCAATAAAATAAGCTCGAATGTGATTCTGTGCAATAATTTAATGAATAATAAATATATGCAATACGCAATTCTTGAGAAGTGGACCTTAGCATACTTCATGTTGATCTATGCTAAATCACTAGATGGTCTCATGATTTTGATTTTCTCATCCAATAGCTACCAAACAGGTTTTAGTTGAAAAACACCATTTAAAAAAATAATAAAAGTCTAGTAGTAGTAATATAGCGTATGTTTTTTTTAGCAAAAATTAAATTCTCTACAAATTTTAAAACAAAATTTTGTTTCAGATGATTACTCAATAAACGAGTCCACAAGTTATCCAGAAGTCCTGGAAGAGAACGTTACACATTTGACCACAGTCGTCATTTTTGTGATAACCGCCATTTTTATGATTACCCTCCTATTCGTGATAGCTATCTTTATAGATTGTAGGCAACAGTAAGTGCATTTATTACCTTCAATAAAATTCTCAACATTTTGATAACAATTATTCATTAATATATTTTTTCCTCAGAAAACTTATGAATTTGACTTCAAAGAAACCAAAGAGATTAATAAGAATAAAGCGAGTTCCTCTGCGAAAAAATTTACCTGAAGATCAAGATACGATAGTTGATAAAATGGAAGAAGGATGCAGTTCATCAAATGTGATAGTATAACAATAAATGAATAATCGATTTTATGATTTGATTAAATAATTCGAATTCAAGAGCTCTGTAAATATTTTGCAATAGCATAATTATTTTATCTACCTATTATATATTTTACAATAAATAAAACTATGTTGATTAAAATTTATATTTCAATGTGATATATTTTAAAAATTAAAAGTATAAATTCTTATAAAAACTTAATAAAATGTTATGAAAAACTATGTAGTTAACATTTTCCTAAAACCATTGCAAGCAAAGCCATCCGGACATACATTCCGCATTCGGCTTGTCTGAAATACGCCGCTCTTGGATCGCTATCGAATTCCGAACTGATTTCAAACACTCGAGGAAGAGGATGCAGTACTACCATTTTCCTTTTCGCTCTAGTCATCAATTGAGGTGTCACCACAAAGTGTCCACATGCCTGAAAAATGCATCCATCAAAATAATATTCAATACAACAAATTTTTTAATGTACCTGTTCATATTCCTCTTGAGTGTCAAACCGTTCTCGCTGAATCCTCGTCATATACAGAACATCCGTATCGGGCAAAACGGCCTCTAAACTAAGAAATTCTTCCTGTGAAATACCTTTAGAAGACACAAACTGTGTTATGTGACTGGGCATTTTCAAATTTTGTGGGCTAACATAACGCAATTGGACGTTATATAACGTTAAGAGTCGTGCCAAAGAATGTACAGTACGGCCATTCTTTAAATCGCCGACCAAAGTTATAGTCAGACCATTTACGGTACCAATTTCTTCTCGGATAGTAAAAATGTCCAATAAAGCTTGGCTGGGATGTTCCCCCACTCCATCACCAGCATTGAGCAAGGGTTTTCGGCAATGATGGGAAGCTTTCTACAAACCAAGAAAAATAGCGTTTAAGGAAAATTATTAAACTATTTTATCAGAGTTTTATTAGAACTACAAGTAGCTAGATAAATATTTTTAAAAAATCAACAAGATTCAAACATTAATGAAT
The DNA here is from genome assembly GCA_963556235.1 of Cryptophagus acutangulus. Classification (NCBI taxonomy): domain Eukaryota; kingdom Metazoa; phylum Arthropoda; class Insecta; order Coleoptera; family Cryptophagidae; genus Cryptophagus; species Cryptophagus acutangulus. Next base: position 4,398,551 of record OY744559.1, on the reverse strand, counting down.
AGAATGTTATCTTTAAACATGTCTAATCAAAAGTCTTTAAAATATTTTTAAATCAACTTACGACAACAGATCCCGGAACAGGATGACGCAAAACCACGACATCAGCATACCCCGCCATGACCGAAACCGAGTCTTCTAAAGTCTCCCCTTTCTTAGCTGAAGAACTAGTCTCATCCATATAAATAACTCTTCCACCAAGCCGTTGCATAGCAGCTGCAAAGCTACAACTAGTTCTTGTGCTCACTTCATAGAAAATTAGAGCCATAATTTTCCCTTTCAAGTAATGGTCTAATGGTCGTTCCTTAGACACGTAAACACGGAAAGTTTGCGCTAAATTAAAAATGTAGTTTAATTGATCTTTGCTGAACATATCGACACTTAAAATGTGTTTGCCGGTAAGACCATGCGGATGGTCTTGAGCAGTCGAGAAGCTTTCAGTTCGAATTCGTCCATGTGGTGGCAAAGGTGAAAGCATTCGATTTTCAATAGTTTGCGCCTCATGAGCAAAGTGCACTTTACTATTAGTAACATCCAATAGTCGGGAGAAAATTTCGTTAGTTTGTCCATCATTATCGAAATCGATACAGTGACCATGCATAACATGTGGAGCAGGCGAACTGGATCGGTCCAAAGAAGATGAGGGTCGACATTCAGCAATTACATTATGACTGCTTTTATTATCCCATTCTTTGACGTTTTTTCCGAATCCAGGTTGGACCAAGAGCTGACCTTCCACGTAAGCCACTTCACCACGTAGAACTACTCTATGCACCGATCCTCGAACTTTCCTTCCAGCAAACGGTGTCCACTGTGCTTTGCTGAAAGGCATCGCTTCTGGAATCACCCATTCCTCATCCATGTCCACTTCAATATATGTGTTGAATTGTTCGGGTAGATTAAAAATGCTCTTAGGATTTCGATAGAATTTGTTAATAATATCTTCCATCGTTAGTTTTCCTTCGTGGACGGCGTTGAGGAGCAATGGTAAAATAGTTTCTAATCCAGGGAAACCAGGAGGTGCATTTGGACTGCTTTTCTCCGCTTTCGTATGAGGAGCATGATCTGTCGCAAAGCAATCAATGACGTGCAAATTATCCCATAAGGCTTGTTGATCTTCGGGCGTTGATAACATTGGACGAACTTGGCTTTTTAATGGACCTAACTTAGGAATATCATTTGTCGATAGGAAGAGATGGTGAGGACACACTTCGCAGGTTATTTTCAAACCTTTCTCCTTAGCAGCCTTAATGATCAAGATTTCTTCCTTCCTTGCCACATGGCAAATGTGAACCGCTCTATTTTCCAAGCTAGCCATTAGAATTATAGCAGCAGTGGTTTGACTTTCAGCGTGCACGCAAATTGGTGACGACTTCTTCGGCCAGTTGGCCAAATGTTTGTTCCAAACGCTCAAATCATTCAATCGCAAAGTTGTAAATGTTTCATTAAGATACATTTTCAGACCGGCAACATGAGGAGCAAATTCGGATATCGTGTTGGTGTTATCTGAAGACGCTCCTACAAACAAAGCATAATCGCATCTGGCATTTTCCTTAGCCAACTTTTTGACCAGCAAAAACGACTCTTCATCTACAATTGCTGGATCTGTGTTTGGCATGGCACAGATCATAGTGACTCCGCCAGCTAAAGCTGCAGCAGTGCAAGAAGCAAAGTCTTCCTTGTGCGTTGCTCCTGGTTCTCGCACATGAACATGCACATCGATAAATCCCGGCAATTTGATTAATTGTCGGGAACTCATGCAATCCGTGTGAGTTTTCATTAAAGGAGCTTGTCCAATTAGACGTAATGCTTCGACTAATAATTTGGTGCATTTTACATCTGTTACAAGAGGTATGGAATAATCAATCGCCAGTCGTCTGGTTCGATAACCATGAGTCATAAAGGAAGAAACTCTTCTAGCGCCGCCGTTTCTCATTGGTAGATTGATTACCAAATCAAACTGTTTTTTCGATAAAAATTCAGCTAGTGGTTTCAATTCGTCACCGTGATTTTCCAAACTATCTATGTTTTCAAAGGTCCATTGTACAGATTCCACCTTGGATTAGTGAACAAAATTATTAACTTTGGATGATCTGATATTAGTTAGGAAGATTAAATATTTGGCCACTTGAATTTTGTTGCTAATCTAATCTTAATCAATTTAAGTTTAAGTGCAAGTATTGATACAAAACTCTAATAAATACCTAATATATTAGTAGTGATCGTGATCAAGCAATGTTCAGTCAGAAAACATGTTAATAAATCATTAAATATGGGGTGCCCAATTTCAAAGCCAACTGAGCACAAACCAAGTGCACTCAGAAAAAAAATAGTATCTGCAGATATTGATGCTGGCTACAAAACGTCGACTGTTAAAATGTTGGATGAAGCAGAAGTGGATACAATTACGGTGGATCTTACAGTTGAACCAAAATACTTTTTGCTGAATAATATATTTTTGTGTATGATGTTTTACGAAAATTATAAAAAGTAAGTGAAATATTAAAGTTTAATATCAAGATAAGATAAAATCGGTATTTCAAAAATTTAGAGATCTAGAGTCGCTATGGTTCAAATCCAATATCAAAAAGGAATTACAATTGAATCAAACTTCGCTTAAAACCGAAACAGTGAATGGGTTTACGCCGGACGTAGTTTTTGAAAATGTTAACAAAAATGTGAGATTTCGACCGCTTCATGGACCAAAGAAGGAAAAAGCGGAAACACTCATATCTTCACGTATTTACGTCATTAATGATATCATAGATGTAGTTAACAATTTCGATGAAGCCATTCATTACACGACGATAGACAAGCCAAGTTATTACGTAGTTTTGGAATCGTCTAAACACAAAGGTAACAACCATAAAATCTAGTCAAAGCAACTAATATAAACTTAATTTGTAGGATACATGAAACTTAAACTGATAAGTCCACGTACCAATGACGATCAAAAATCCGAAGACCAAGTAACAGTAAGACCAACTAAAGTTCATATAATATTACCGGAACCAATGCCAAGCACATCGGCAGCTTCTGATTCTGATTACGAATACAACACAATAACTGAGTTAAACACTCCGAAACCCATAGAAGTACTTGAGGAACCCCAAAGGAAAAACACATTACCGAACTCCTGTTTTACAAATCGCGAAGTTAAAAAATTAGATTCCGACTCGGATTCCGACGAGTTATTTGAAACAGTTTCCTATATTGCTTCCAAAGGATTTAGGCGATATTTTGAAACGGAAGTTTTCCCGAAATCCGTCGGTAGAGCTTTGAATTTTCATCAAAATGAAATTGACGAAGCGCGAGTGTTAGCGGATAAAATAATTTGCAACCAATTGGACGAAGATGACAATCCTAAAACGTGTGAAATTTATCCATGTGTTTCATTGAAGGAATGGCCTGAAGAAGCTTACGAGTTTAAACAAAGAGAAGAAAGACCCGCTGTATTTCCAAACAATAAAAACATGGTTCCACTACATGGATATAAATGGCCGACGGATGAAATGATTCAAGATATTATGTCCTTGAGTTACGTACTAGTTCCAAAAGGTCACTATCCGAAAAAAGGGGTGAATCCAGATGCGGACTTGGAATGGGAAATTCAATTTCCTAAAGCCGAAAGATATTTACTGACTCGTATGACTCACGCGCAAATTAGATGTTTCCTATTTTTATTGGCGATTCACAAAACGTACATTGAACCTTACACAGGTCATAATGGCTTGCTAGTTGGACATTTACGAACTCACATGTTTTGGGAAGTAGAGAAGAACTACTTCAACTGGCCCGAACATCAGTTGGGTAGGAAGCTGATTAGGATTATTGAGAATTTGTATACGAAACTATCGGAAGGAGTATTGCCAGATTTCTTCATCAAAGAGAGAAATCTGCTGCAAAATGTTCCAAACAAAAATATTAGACTTGCGGCAAAAGTGTTTCATAATATAATCGAATTACCTGTAATGTATTTGCTAGATGCGCTGAGGAATATAAGATACACGTCGGGAAGGTTTTATCCGACTTTAGATTTTAAAGAATTGTACAAATGTCTGGTCCAAGATGGAATGAAATCTACCAACCCCAATTTGATGATCAGCAATCCCGTTTCCATTCCACAAAAGTCACACGTTGATAAAGAGACGCAATGGAAGATTAATCAACGGAGAAAAATACGGGAGCAAAAAGCACGGAAAAAGGAAGAAGATAATCTCAAGATGAGTAACGAAAAAAAAGTATCAGTCAGCTCAATAAACGTTGAAGTAAGTTAGACTCCCAAAAATAAATGCGAAGTAATTTTGATTAATTTTTTTTAGTGGAATTGCGACAAAGTTGATGATCTCCTAAAATTACGTCAAATACTGCAAATATTCATCCACAAATATTTGGAAATCGTAGCCAAAAGTCGAAAAATCGCTTCAAAGCAACAAACTTATTTCTACCTAAAGCAAGCTAGTTATCTGATCACGATCTTTGAAAGTCAAGCTTCAGGCTTTGAACACGATGTCATAGATATTAAAGCAATATTTCATGAAGAAGAAGCCCTATACAATAAAATGATTGAGAGCCCAGATTTACCACCTACCCCTTCTAGAAATTCAGTTCAAAAGTTTCATTTTGATAGAACGCAACAAGTGCAAAATAGTACAATCAGGTTACAGAACTTGAGCAATTCTTACAATAATGGGTTCCTTAAACAACGCGTAAAATAAGACAATATTAAAAAAAATTACTTACTTCTACTCCGTGTTCATTGTAGAAGTCGGCAGTACCCAAACTAGCGAAAAGTTTGTAACCCATTTTCTTTAAAGCTCTCATGCTAGCCAAAAGTTCCATTTTATGCTAAACAAAAAATTAATTAATTAATAAAAACGTCTAATCAATTTCTCCAGCGTTTTCTTTACCTTAAAGCTGCCAATTGACAGCAAAATATTCTTCTTTGGTATACAAAATCCGGTACTCATCATCGCCTTCAAATAAGCCTCATACCTATTTTCCCCAAAACAAGCAACTTCTCCAGTAGACGCCATTTCGACCCCCAGCATAAAATCAGCACCCGCCAACCGCGAAAACGAAAACTGAGGCACTTTAACACCAACTTTTCCGCAACCACTTAAAACATCAACGGGTTCCACCGGTTCCCCAATGATAACTCTTGTAGCCATCGCCACAAAATCGTGATCCAAAGTTTTGGAAACAAAAGGAAACGATCTGGAAACTCTAACATTGCACTCAATCACTTTCAAATCGTTATTCTTAGCGATTAGTTGCATGTTGAATGGTCCATTAACTTCCAGAGAAGCTGCAATAGATATGACGATGTGCTTAATTTTCTTCAACGTCTCCTGGTTAATGTCTTGTGGTGGTGTGACTAAAGTAGCATCCCCGGAATGAACTCCAGCGTTTTCCACATGCTCCGAAACCGCCATGCATAAGATGATTCCATCGCAAGCTACAGCATCCACGTCAATTTCTTTAGATTCCAATATAAATTTGGAGATCACCACAGGATGCTCCTTGCTTACATCACTTGCAGCGTTGAGATATGTTTCCAAGTCTTGGTTGGAATGAGCGACGTTCATCGCGGCACCACTCAATACATAAGAAGGTCGCACCAAGCAAGGATAACCCACTTCTTCACAGAACTCAATGGCACATTTCAGATTCGTCAGCTCCTTCCAACGTGGCTGCATTATTCCAATTCGGTCCAACATTCGCGAAAATTTGAATCTATTTTCAGCGCCATCAATCGAATCTGGAGAAGTACCTAAGATGACTGCTTGTTGTCGATGCAGATCAATCGCGATGTTATTCGGGAGTTGACCACCCATCGAAAGAATAATTCCACAAGCATTTTCGAGATTGTAAATATCCATTACGACTTCAAACGATATTTCCTCAAAATAAAGTCGGTCCGACATATCGTAGTCGGTACTAACAGTCTCCGGGTTGTAGTTTACCATGATGGTTTTGCGGTTCAATTTGCGTAATTCTCTGAGACATCCTACGGCACACCAATCGAACTCGACGGAGCTTCCAATGCGATACACTCCGGAACCGATGACCATTGTGTGCTCTTCGAGGAACGTAATGTCGTGACTTGAAGCGTTATACGTCATGTAAAGGTAGTTGGTTGTAGCGGGCCACTCAGCAGCTACTGTATCAATTTGCTTGACAAACGGAACAATTCTGAACTCTTCGCGTTGCTTGCGAATTGCCACTTCCGTACTTTTAACAGCTGCAGCTATTTGTTTATCCGAGAACCCCATTTGTTTGGCTTTCAGTAAAGTGTTGTGAGTGAGATGATGTTGGTCTATTGTTTCCAATAGCGATGTTAACTCGATAATATTTTTCATCTTCTGCAAGAACCAGCGATCGATTTTTGTTAACTCGTGAAGCTGATCAACGGTGTATTTATTCTTCAATGCAGCTGCTACGACAAACATCCGCTTATCAGTTGGTTCCTTCAATTCTTCATCGTCTACTTCTTGCAAATGCGAATCGAAACCGTTAACGTTTTCATCCACCATACGCAAAGCTTTCTGGAAAGCTTCTTCAAACTTTTTACCAATGGCCATCACTTCACCAACGCTCTTCATCGAGCTGCCAATTTTCGTACTAACTCTGGAAAACTTGTGCAAGTCCCATCTCGGTATTTTCACCACACAATAATCCAAACTTGGTTCAAAACAAGCAGTTGTCACACCTGTGACCGAGTTCTTAATTTCGGGAAGAGGTATTCCTAAAGCTAGCTTAGCAGCAACATAAGCTAACGGGTACCCGGTAGCTTTACTAGCAAGCGCTGAACTTCTAGATAACCTCGCATTGACCTCAATTATGTAATATTCTTCCGAGTGTGGATTCAAAGCGTATTGGATGTTACACTCACCGACCACACCAAAATGCCGAATTACATTAATTGCGGTAGTTCTCAACATATTGTATTCTTTGTTCGATAACGTTTGACTTGGTGCAACTACAATAGACTCCCCGGTATGGATACCAAGTGGATCCACATTTTCCATGTTACAAACCGTAATACAATTATCATAAGCGTCTCTTACAACTTCGTATTCAACTTCCTTCCAGCCCTTCAATGACTTGTCGATGATCAATTGAGTGGAATGCGCTAAAGCTTGTAAGGACAGCGCTTTAAGCTCTTCGGGATTGTTCGCAAAACCGGAACCTAGTCCACCAAGCGAAAAAGCGGCTCTTGCCATCACGGGGTAACCCAATATTTCGGCTGCCTTCAAAGCTTCTTGGACCGAATGTGCCGCCATACTTGGTGCCACCTTTTCACCAATTTTTCCAATCCGTTCGCTGAATATCTTCCGGTCTTCGGTATCAATAATGGCTTGTATCGGAGTGCCCAAAATTTTGACGCCGTACTTATCAAACACACCTTGTCTTTGCAACTCCACGCCACAGTTCAAACCCGTTTGTCCACCAAACGTTAACAAAACTCCAGCAGGTCTTTCGGATTGAATGACTTTCTCAACGTATTCTGGTACTAACGGTAAGAAGTAGACTTTATCTGCTAAACCTTTGGAAGTTTGCACGGTTGCTATGTTCGGGTTAATTAAAACCGTTTGAATGTTTTCTTCACGCAATGCTTTAATAGCTTGCGATCCCGAATAGTCAAATTCCCCAGCTTGTCCAATAGATAAACCTCCAGATCCAATGATTAGCACTTTACTTACAGTGACCAGCGCTGGTTTTTCAAGCGTAAATTTCAAAGTGTTCATAATAAGCTCTTTTGCAATTATATGTTTGGTAGGATAAGTTTTCACAACATCTAAAAAGATGTCAAATAAGCATTCCAGATCTTGAGGACCAGCCGTATGTTCTGGATGAAATTGCACACTGAAGTATGGTAGTTTGGAATGAATAATTCCTTCGTTCGTTTGATCGTTCGCGTTGGTAAAAAGCACTTCCCATCCAGCAGGAATCGATTTTGTATTGATAGCAAATCCGTGGTTTTGTGACGTCATGTAGCATCTACCAGTTCCCTCATGGATGCAAGGCTGATTATGACCACGATTACCATATCTATAAAATATTTGTAAGAAGAGGTACAAACAATATTTGAAGCTGCTTACTTCATCTTAAAACTGCTGCAACCAATCGCCATGGAAAGTAGCTGATGTCCCAAGCAAATGCCAAAAATGGGCTTCACAGTTTTCGAGTTTAAAATCGCTTGTATGTTTTTTATTGTAGCTTTGCACATTTCTGGATTACCCGGACCATTGCTCAGAAATAGTCCGTCAAATTCGTCGATATTTAATGGATGGTTCCATGGAACCACGTCAACTCTTGCACCTCGATTTATGAAGCAACGGATTTGATTGTATTTTAATCCGCAATCCACGGCGCATATTCTGGGTTTTCCATTGGGATTGTAAGTTTTGGCTTCCTATAAAAAGTATAATATTGGAGTTTGTTTTAATTTTGTAGATGAATTAGTACTTTGATTGAAACTTCCTCCACAAGGTTAGTTAAATTCGGATCAGCGATTTGTAGATTGTTCGTAACAATTGGTAATTCATAAACAATACGACCAAGTATTGTTCCTTTCTCACGTATCTTCTTTGTCAATTGTCGAGTGTCAATACCTTGAATGCCAGGTACTTTTTCCTGTTCCATCCATTGTGATAAAGTTTGCGCGTTCCTCCAATGGCTCGGAGTGTCACAGTACTCTCCAACTATTAAGGCTGATGCCCAAATACGATGCGACTCAAAAAAGCTATAAATCAAAAATATTACTAAATGATTGGATAGGAATAATTAATTTATCTTACTAAGGTAATCCATTTTCGTCCGTTTTATGCTCCGGGATTCCATAGTTTCCAATTATGGGATACGTTAACACGAGTATTTGCGAGTGGTAACTTGGATCGGATAGGGATTCTGGATATCCGACCATGCCAGTTTGAAACACTAGAAAATTGGAATAGGAACATAATTTTCTTTATTAAAAGACGCCAGTTAAAAAATCGGTAGCTTTTAATTTAAATGTTCAAAAGAGAACAAATAACTATTGTTAATCCCTAAAGTGTAATGTAATGTGTTTTTTTTATTGAATAAGTTGAAGGTTCAAATTGTTAATTTGATAATGCCGCGCTTAATATAGAAGAATCCTGAGAAATTAATCCCAGAGAGAACCAAATCATAAACAGAACGCATATCGTAAAACAAATATTCGTATTTCCAGTGTAATTATTTATTATTTACCGCAAAATCTTTATTGATTATTTAACTATTTTTGCGATGAGATGAGATTTTGAATGCAATTTGAATACTATTCGGAATAAAAACATCAGCAACCACGTGTTACTCATAAAACTCACCCACTTCTCCATCGATTTGTCTTTTGGAACCAAAAGATTCTCCAGCCAGGACAGTACCATCTTCAAGTAATAAAAAGCATGGCACTGAATTAGCACTATTAAACATATTTTTTTAAACCGAACTTCTTGTTTGAAGTTAAAAGATAAATTAATGCGTACGACTTGCTTATTGCTAGCATATAACCGGTATCTTTAATATATTAAACATATGAGTGGAAGTAGAATAATGTATTGTGGGTCACTTGGTGATAGGTTTCCCACTTGACTTGAATTATTATGTTCTTCGTCGTAGTTGTGACAAATTTCAAATAAATAAACAAAATGTGTAAACGGTTATTTATACCTAGGGAACGTTACCGATGCGATAGTGTGGGAACAGGTAGTTTTGGGATTGGGTACTAGCTTAAGTAAACATCCTTACAAATATAGAAGTAGAAGATAAATCTGTATGGCGCTTCCCAAAAACTTTTATAGAATTCTCAATTAAACCGGTTTGATAATAAAAGTTGAAATGAAAGATATTGCAATAATAATTCGTAATCCAAAATGTTTGAGCTTTCAATTTAAATGATTGGGGCGGAAAAATTCTAAGTACTACTCTAAGACCCAGATTAAGACAAAGGTAAAATTCCAAGATCGCTATAAGTATAGGACAAAGAATAATATTGATAGAAATATCTCCAGTGGTGAAAGAGTTGAATTACCTATTTATATAAATACGTTATATAAAATTTTAAAAATAGTATTTGAACACAACCAATCGCTGGACTTGAATAAATGACTTAACCTAAGTAACATCCGATATGGTCTAGTGGCTAGGATATCTGGCTTTCACCCAGAAGGCTCGGGTTCGATTCCCGGTATCGGAATAACTTTTTGTAATTTTTAGAATTTTGTGCGTGATCTGGCAGTTATGATCTTGGAACGCCTTCAATCCATCATTACAAATCTACTGGAACCTCAAGAGTACTGAAAAATCGAAAAATTACCTATTTACTATTTTCCCAATATAAGCAATAGCAAGGTCCATATTTAGTTATCTCATATTTGAGGACAAACATAATTTTTTTGGGAAATGTGGCGCCCACAAATTTTTAACTGATACCTAATGCTAATAATTATAAATCAAACAACATTAAGTAAATCAAGTATCAACTTATACCAGTACCATATATAGTTTCTAGTTTATTCAATCAAGTACTAACTATAATTAATATAAACCACAATAACCAGAGGTTATCGAACTAAGAATTTATTTTAAAATTTGCACTTGAATATTTTATCTAAACTTAACAAAAAACCGAGCAAAAAATATTATTTGTAATAATATTGCGTATGATAAAAGAATTTGTTGAAGCATATGTGTACACAATATAAATTTATAATAAATGATAGTACCAGTAAGCAATTGTTCATTTAAAAATTACAATAATTTAATCATAATTATTATATTTATTTGAATAAATAATTCATTGTGTTGTGTACTAATAACTAACATAATAAAATACAAATACCTAAATATAAATATAATTTTATTAACATTTAACTTTAACATATAACAATAAACTTACAATTCGATTTGTTAAGGTAAGTTCACAATTAATTTAATAAACTATATAATAATTAATATTATATTAGAAAATGTATATGTATTGAAAATAATATATTTTATTATAACAGCCTTGAATTGTAGTTTGGCACCCCTTCAACAGTTTACGTGTCAGTTGAACTAATTGTCTCCTTGATCCAATTAATATTCGAGGAAATTTTATCGTACATTCTTGGTCTTAGCATCCCATTTTTAGCACAAGCTATCCTCCAATTCGTAATTCCTAACAACATCCATCTTTTACCATTTTCAGAACAAACCATCGGACTTCCAGCAAATTCTTCCTCCTAAAATATTTTGTTTATAATTTCTACTAGATAGCAAAGAGTTAAAAATATAATTACATTGCAATCATCCTGTCCATGCAACGTCTCCGTACAAATACTATTAACATTCGAAATGCTGACATTCTCGCATTTCTCCATCTCAATAACCGTAACTTGCACCCTTTGCAACTGCTCCCTATTTCTAGCCCAACCTAACGTATTGCACTGAATAGTCTTGCTCTCACTAATCGAGGGCTTCTTTGGCAAACAAATCGGCCGCACAAAATCACTCAACAACACCGGTAGGTCCAACTTGATCAAAGCAATCGTACTACCCTCCACCGGCGACTTAACCATCCCAACAATTCGTCTTTCTTGCTCCCATGGCGCAAAACTCGACAATCGGGTAGTACCAAAACGTGCAATCCATTCCGCTTTTGGTTGTCCTTGGAAACAAGACGTGGTAGTTGCAATCCATTCCGGAGATACTAAGGTACCATCACAAATGTGCACATCTTCTTTGTAAAGGGTGACAAGCCATGGCCAGTCTCCATGCGTCGACATTTTTGATAGACCAAGACTTGGGGAAGGTTGAGTAGTTTGGATTCCACATTCTAAAAAATAAAGATTAGTTTCCTAATAATATGGGATGGTAGAAATATTTTACCTAAGTCACCGCAAGCTACCTTCAGGACCTGCTTGGAAGGACAAGTAGATCTGATAAAGCTAATCTCAGAAGCTGTAGGATCCTTCATCTGTACATAGGAAACATCGTTTTCAGAGTCTCGTTCCACTCGTACTGACAACACATGTCTGGAAATAAATTGTAACTCATTTGCTTTCGAGAAATTCGTTAAAATATTACCGATAGGTTAAAGTTTTGCAAAGCGAGGAAGCGACTGAATGCAAAACAGCAGCTGTTTCATTAGCTGGGCGACTTTGATTGACATTTTCAGTGCACAGTTTTCCAATTTCGCCTTTTTCGTTGAACGCAACGAACCCTTCAGATTGATAGAGTGCGAGGTGTGGCGTCACGATTTGCAATTTTTTCATGGTATTTACACTGGTTACTAAACTTACTGCAACATTTCGAAAATAATTTTATTATATAATCAATAAAGTTTTCCTAATATTGGATTTTCTTTTAATTATGCGAAAAGCAAGAAACAATAATGTTATCGAATTGTAATTGTATGTAAATCTTCGGAATTGCAACACTTACAGCAAGCACGCTCGTCGCTCCCATCTGGACAATCAACTCTACCATCGCACCTTCTTGCATGAGGAATACAAACGCGTCCAATGCCGCAATGAATGCTATTTTTAGGACAATAAGTGCACGATGTTTCATCCGAAACATCCTGACAATCAATCACCCCGTCACAGATTCGAGGCGAAAGAGCTTGAGCTTTCAGTCCTTCCACGCATCCTTGAAACAATCTACATTCACAAAAACTTAATTTAATTATATGGCGAAATAGCACCTGGTTTTGTAATGCAAGACCCTTTTCCGTTAAATTCCGGAAATCTGCTACAATCCAAAGATTGTTTAAACTTTTCCGATAAGCGCGCTCCGCAACCAGCCATAAAGTCCCTGCAAAAACTCCTACAAGGTAAAATCATCTCATCTTCATCATCACCACTTTTGCAAGGCGGCTGAAGGACTTGGCAGACGAATTCGTAGGCATGCCTGAAACATTCGCCATCGACCAACTCGCGGAAGGCAATTACATCTTCCTTCACATCGTTAATGTTGAGATGATTCAGTAGATTCGGATAAGTTGTCACGTTGTAACTGAGCTTGTTACAATACGGGAGCTGAAGCGGATAACATCTCCGTGGTGGTGCCGGCGTTTGAGTAACCGCTTGAGAAATTGCAGTTGTCGGAAGAGTGCTTGTAATTTGCAGAAGCATAGCACTGGGCTTCACTTCCAAACTGTGCGAGTCTATTGTAATATTTTGGAAAAATAGTGACTCCTCAACTGAAATCTCATTGGCCAATATTGCTTCGATGTCTTTAGCTTCCACACGAGCGAACACTGGATCTACACGCACATTGAAATGTACGATCAGATCTTTATTTTCCGTACTAGAATAATTAATTCAATTGTTACTCAAGCAAGAATTTATTGGTGTGGTGTTTTTAATTACCCATCTAAGGCCAAAACTTCGCTGCCCATGTAACCATGCTTAATCGAGCTTCTCTTAAATAATAAATTCAGTCTTTCCTTGTAGTCACGCGATCGGGTTTTGAAATTTTGCGTATTTGGATTCGCCAAATCCGGCGTGTAACTATCACCTTCTACCACTTTGAATGTGGCTCGGAAAATTTGCTCATCTGGATATTGCGGTAGGAAAAATGTATCTGGAATGGTTCAATTGATTGATATGACGATGAAAGCAAATAGGTGTGCCGTAACAAGGACAATTGTATATTACGGTTAGATATTGTAATATTATATGAAATAACTGTTCAACAATGTTGATAAATAGGTAAACCCATAAATGTTGTCGAGTGTAAAAACTTTTCTCTTACATAATCAATAGTGCTGAACACTACAGCTTTTTTTCAGGTATTGTGGTGTGGTAATTAAAAATGTACTTACATCCAACATAAACAGCTGCAGCTGCTGCTAGGAGTAATAGAAGAAAACTTGCTATTACACAACAACCACATCGATATTGAGATGTCAATTTTCTTCGGGTAAATCGAATATCGGAGTCGGATGAGAGGATTGAACTGGGAGATCTTCGAAAATGTCTGGTTCCTGTACTTACTGTACTTATAGACATCTAAAAAATGGAAAAGATATTTACTTTCATCTAAGATTTCACAAAGCAAATCATGCGTTTTATTTATATTCAAATAGTTACTGAGAAGAAACAGATAAAAGTAAATTATTGCTTTTGAAAGTTTTAACAACAGTTTATAAAAGTGTAATGAACACAAATTTTCAAGTTGAATAAATCTGAAACCTTTATTTTTATACTTCTTGCATATAATTCAAATAAATAAATAGTTTCTTAGTATTTATGATGGAAAATCTTTCTTTCAGATTGCAGATTTGATGAGGTAACTGAAAATTGGTAATTTGTACACCCAGACTCCTACTTAAGCAATTTCAAATGCAATTTTAGCAAGGTCAAAATTTTTACAATGCACTCTGCACTTACTTCTTTGTAGGAAGAACGCCTAAGACATATAAATATTCAATATTGCTTATGGCAAAATATACACCCGCAAAATGACTCAATACGAGAAGTAATTAATAATATAAAATTAATGACCCCGAAAAACCCGATTCCATTCTCCAAGTCGCTGAAAAAATAGCTCATGACAAAATAGTTTCTATACGAAATATTTCCCGCCAAAAATATCCGGATACAGTTATTTTGTAGTATAAAATTGAACTTTCTTTTAAATCCAGAATTAATGAAGTGCATGAAAGACAACATTAGAGTTTCTTAGTATAAAAATTTACAACAAATTTATCATTATAATAATATCTATTTCCATTTACTGAGTAGGTCAACGTGTTAGTTAGTCTTGCACATGAAACATAAATGATAAAGTTCCGTTACTTAATTTGCTTAATTTAAAACATTTATATATTTAGATGAAAAACAAGAAATATATGTGCGAAAGCACACTCACTAATCAGTATTGGAAGGGCAAAATACCTCTACTTCTACAACATAACACTAATTAACAATTTCAACAAGGTGATATTATTTTTTATATCGTCCATATCAAACGTAATGCTATAGCAACTTCGCAGGATTTGCCTTGATTAATATAGAGTAAGCTTAAAAAGGTTTATTAAATCTTTAGACATATAGGTACAAGGCTGCGATATTTATGCGAAATGTTACTATTACTTTTATTTACAATGAACAAGAAAAAACCAAACCCAATAACAAAAGTTGAACGATAAAAATAAATACCCAGTTAAATTTAATCATACAAGGTGTGCAATTCTTTTTCATTATTTTACAACACCCTATGTACAGGGTGGCCCAGAACTGCCGCTCCGGGAAAATGAGGCAAACGGGACAGCGCTCAGATATTTCAATGCACACATGCCTTAAGGGAGCAGGTCTCTGATTGGTCAACTTTTTTTTAATATATTTGTGTCACGTATTACCTCATTTTTACTGAGGCGCATGTTCTGGAACACCCTGTATTATTAACCATATAGCATTCCAAACAGTAATGCAATTTAAATGTCACAAAAGTAAGAGAAGGAAGTATTGCATTTTGCATTCAATTCGAATATAGAAAATATAATAGCAGATCACGTTCTTTGGCTTTACAAGTCAGAATATTTAACGCTACAGTAAATACCGTAATTGTTGACATTTATGTTACAACATTATATAGTAAATTTTGGTATCATTAAAATTATAGCTCTAGCGAAACTTTACAAATCTATAATAAAAATATTCTAAAAAATAGAAATTTATTTTTACCTTTGAATCCCAAGAACTTTTGCGGTGGTCCATTGTTGTCAATCAATTAGAGATTCAATAACAACGAATTTAACATCGCGAAAGCACTAATTTAATTTAATTATTATTATTCGTCGTAAGAACACAAAAAATTCAAATGTATGTCACAACTTAATAGTTCATCGGAGGTTCTGATTTTGAATTATAACATAAAATTCGGTTAACACACAAGTTAATGAAGAAAGATGATGATCAATGTTGTAAACACAATTTTTTTCTCACATTATTTTGAATTAAAAGAACGTTTTCTCTTCTGTTGTTGCAGCAGCGACAGCAGCATTCGATAGACTTTCTCTCCTGCAAAATATCAAATTCGTATTAAAACTGATTCTGCACTTTAGAATCTACATTCATGTACTTATTTGCATTATCGAAATAGATTTATTATAGAAAATTATAAATGTGGTTCAGCAGCCGCCTGTTTGAAATGCAGACTTTCTATGTATCCGATTAAATTTTGATTTATGAACAAAAGTGTTTAATTATCAAAACAATGGACATTTTCAAATCACATAATTATAAATAAATTACACTTTTGTTCAATATTATAATTAGTTTTCACTTTTTCATTTGTTTTATGATTATGCCATTATATAAAACCACTAATTGATTATCCATAAAGAATATTTCTTGGATTTATTTGTTATAAAATCAGTCTATTGTTGAAATGGTAAACTTCTTTTGTATTATTGTTGTTTCCTTTTCATTTTCCAAAAGTAACTCGCATTTTAACTGTAATCTCATTATAATTATATACAGTTGAAATTAAACGTATTTTTTATTGTTGATTGAAGTAATTGAAATGCAGATACAGATAATGGCTTTAGTATTTAATTCAGTGAATGCACATTGTGTGGTGAATTAAATTTACATTAGTTTTTCTGTTATATTATTTTTGCCGAGTTATTTGCTAATTGTAACTGTTTTTACAAAAATCTTATTATTATTTACACCACAAGAACATGTCACTTTTGCATAAAAAATGTAAACGGTTTATGTAATGTAATGAATCTACAAAACATATGTCTTGTAAATTGTTCGTTTAAGTTTAAGCACAGTTAAATGCTTTCTTGTTTAAAAACGGTGGATACTGAAACAATATTTTGTTTGCAAAATTATTTATCGGAGTGCAAATTTTATGTTGAATTTAAAGGAAAAAAATTCATTTAAAAAAATCTAGTAGTGTTCCTCGAGAATCAAATTTGGAACCTTTACTTTTTATCATATGCTTAACCGATTTACCTCATTTTAGTCAATCAAAATAGAAATTCTATGCTGATGACATTAAATTATTCTCGAATCCATTGATTAGCATACATTTTGGTTAAATTTAAATTTAGTATCAAAGTCGATTTTTTAAAAAATAAAAAAAATTGAAAAATGGGACCTTCATCCTTTTGTGACTCGATAATGAGTAATGTTAAATAAATAAATTAATCATCTTTAGCGACAAGTAACATTAACATGTTAACGACATATAAACGATAAAAACTATTACAATAAAAACCGCATTATTTAACTAGAATGTTTATGTTTTATACTTTATCGTAAATCGAGCACTGCATTTTTTACTCTTTGTGTATTTAAATAAACAAAAAAAAATCATACACAAAAAGATTGGTATTGTTAAGATAGTAGAAAGTCTAACTTTTCTTCGACTTTTTCAGCTGCAATTATAATAGATGAAAGAGAACAGAAAATGTGAACTTTTTTGGACCAAAAAGACGAAGCCAAACTCTGTGTTCTAGGTCAGGACAGCAGAAGAGAAAATCCATGACGCATTGTATTCTGTACGGTAGTACTGTCTTGATGCGATTGTTTCAGCGTACTAACGGTACTAGCGTAGTAGTCTGTTGTACTACTTTGCTAAATAGTAACAAAGTTTTTATGCCTATTAATTTTAAAGCCCAACAAACCATATACTAATCGTTTAGAAAAAAAAATATAATTTTGGTTGTGACAAAGTACCTAATAAATTATTTTTAGAATTTATAGCTTCAGTTTGTTTTTCAACGGTTGCGAACATTCACCCCCAAATTCAAATTTAAATGCAAATGCGGTTTTACATAGTTTATTTACTTTTTTTCTTGACGACTTGACTTCTATAGTCGCAAGTTAATTTATTGGAAAATTATAGCAATAAAATCATTTTTTTATTAGTGGAAACATGCTTCAGTAATTGTCAAAAAAACCTATAATTTAAATTATTTTGTGGGTCCTTGTAATATTTTCGTTAATCGACAAATATACAAATAAATTGGGAAATTTTAATTAAAATAACTTACCTTTTAGTTATCAAATCAAATTATTTTTATTCACTTTAATTTAAATTTTATTAAATACGCGCATTCACTTTAGCACAATTTTCAGAATACCAACGCACTCCTCACCAACAGCTGCATTAACGCGAATGGCAACTTCTTTCACCGGTCTTACGATGCGACACCATTCTCCAAATATGTTGATTTGCCCCCCTACGAGCATAAATTTATTATTTATTATTGTTATAGGATACCTTAATATTTACTAACATTCCTTCCTTATATTAAAACAATAATTATATCTAATTTCAAATAGTTAAATAAGAGACGTCTAAATTCAAATATTTTTTAGTGAGCTCAATCGAAAATTTTGTAAATAAAATATTCGGAAAAAAATTGTTAGTCTAAAAAAGCCCTTATTCTTTTCGCTCGAATGCCCCTAGCTGTTTTTTAACATAAAGGGATCTTATCGAAGCGTGAAAGTTTTTAATTTTAAGTCATCTCCTGCTAAATATTTGAAAGAGAAAATTAAATTGGTAGGAAAATAATAGAAAATTAAACAAATATTAATACTTGAATAGTTTATAACTTTTAAGTGGTACTAACTATTGTAAACATTTTACTTAAATCTATAAGATTCACATTACGCTGCATATATTTTTTGGAAATCGAAAATTTCCATTTAAACTTTTCTAGGATCTCTAAAAATTCCCTTTTCAAACATATCCTGCCAAGCGGTACCATTTGGATACTCGTAATTTTCAATAGCTTCCGCCTTAATTGTAGTACTATATCCCGGCAACTATAAAAACACAATTAATTCCACCAGATTAATACCTGCGCAAATAATTACCCTTGGCGCCAAATAATGAGCATTCTCAACAATACACGGATTTTCAAAATGCTCATGCTGTTGATCAACAAACTCAATAAATTTCCCATCCGAATTTCCAGACAATGCCACATAGTCCCACATTTGCAAATGCTGGACCATTTCGCACAATCCAATCCCACCAGCATGTGGACACACTTTAACTGCAAAAAATATTCACAAAATTTTGTCAAAAATTATTCGAAATTCTTTACCGCCAAGTTTCTTGGCCATCAAGTAGACGCTCAAAATTTCATTGACTCCTCCAATTCGGGCCGAATCAATTTGACAAAACTGCATAGCACCAGCTTGTAGGAATTGTTTAAACAGAACACGATTGCAGCACATTTCTCCAGTAGCCACACCAATACCTAAAGGATTCAAAGCACGAGCGATTTCTGCATGACCGATTACATCGTCTGGAGAAGTAGGTTCTTCAATCCACAGTAGCTTGAACTGCACCAATTGTTGCATCCAATCAATCGCTTCTTGCACTTCCCAGACTTGATTGGCGTCGACCATCTAGACAATTTTTAATTAGCTAGTTACTTAAGAAAATTTAGTTAATATACAAGAGTCTTATCCCAACCAATCACGTTTCGAATAAGTTCCAACCGCTTAATATCCTCATACAGATTTTTACCAACTTTTACTTTGAAGGCGGTAAATCCAGCTTCTAAATATTTCTCAGCTAGACTTTGGATCTTTTCATTGGAGTAGCCCAGCCATCCAGCTTGGGTGGTATAGCAAGGATACCCTTTTTCTAGCAAATTATTCAAGCGGTCCTCTTTACCGTTTTGCCCATTTTTCAGCAATTGCAACGCTTCCTCTTTGGTAATCACATTGGATAAATATCGGAAATCAATTGTGGAGACCAACTTCTCCGGGTCCATATCGGCCAGAAGTTGCCACAAAGGCTTCTTCAATAATTTCGCCCACAAGTCCCATAATGCGTTGATAATTGCGGCAGTCGCTAGATGCGTCACCCCTTTTTCTGGACCAATCTAAAATTTTTTGGACAATCTTCAATTTACTGGGAATTATTTTGTATGCTACTAACCCATCTTAGCTGACTCTCGCTAGTCAACGATCGCCAAAAATTGCCGAAATCTTTGTAAATATCGCTTGCAACTTGATCCACCACTAAAGTGCTAAGCGTTTCGACGGCTTTCACCACAATTTCAGTGCCTCTTCCCAATGTAAAAGTCAAACCATGCCCTTCCAAGCCAGATCCTATTTTTATCGTCACATATGCACAGGAATAATCGGGATCCGTATGCTGCAAATAAATTTTGCCGCTATTTTGGTACCAAACGTTATTTTTACTCACCATAGCATCGGATCCATCGGAGTGCAGAGATGTGGGAAAGCGCAAATCTTTCACGTCAAGTGACACAATTTTCAAATTTTCGATGGTGGATGACATTTTTAAGCAACGGTCGAGTCACTTGTAAAATGTTTGAGATGCTTTTTGCGGTGTTTAATTTGAAATTAAAAAAGATAATAAATGTTAAGTTATCGGATGAAGGTCAAAAAGCAAAATGCTATAAAAGTCACAAGATTTTCCATTTATATTTAGTTGTTGTTAGGATGTTACAATATTAAATGAGATAAATATTTACTTAAAAATTATCGTTCTTTGTTATTGTTTTTATCTTGACATTAATTTTTCGTTGGGGTTTTATTGGGCATTTTTAAAAGTGATAATTGTTCGAATAAAATACGAAAAAAAATATTTCTATTATTTTGCAAGGAATGTGACAACTAAGTATATGATTATCACCCGTTATAAATTAATTAAATTAACAAGAGCATTCTTGCTAATTTTTCTTTAAAATATATTATCATATATTTGCTTAGTTTAAATATTTGCGACTTCCCTTTCCCTTTACTGTCCTAGATCACTACAAAATTAAAACACAATGAAAAAATAATAATTTATTAATGGAAGATAAACACACTTGTACGTTCTTCCTTGCAAGCATAATTTATCGATAACTTAATTATTATTAAAATTTAAGTTAATTTCGGTATAAAAATATTTTAGAAATAAAACAGTGTGACTCAAAAAATCAACAAACAGGTTAAAACATAAAAATTAGACTTATGAGTAAAATAAATCACTTTTGTTTGGAGAACATAAACCTATCCAATTTTCGTTGCTTTGGACTTGGAGCTTGCTTTTCAGTTTCAGAATCCGGCTGCTTACGCTTTTCTTTTACCTACAAAAAAATACATTAAAAACTCTAAAAACCAAAGTAAATTGTAAAACCACCTCTGGAGTGCTGTTTGGACTATCAGCCATACCAGCAAATTTATCAGTTAAACTTAAAGGGTTGTAAGCCCCAGTTTTCTGTGGTTTTAAATTTTTTAAAAAGGGATTTTTTGGTTTATCGACCGAGTCCAATAAATCCTGTGTAGTAACTATAGAAGATAATTGCGATAAAGTGTTCTAAAAAATATTAAAATATATAAACCAATATTCCGAATTAAAGTAAAATTTACATTAGCATTAGATGAATTCATGCTTTCAGTCAAAACATCTGGAGTGGATGGAGTTAAAACTTCCGATGCTGGTTGTATTTTATTCTTTGGTGTTCGTTTAGTCGAACTTAATGTCAACTTTTTATAAATCGGTTTAATTGGATTAGCTTCCACATGCATTGCCGTTCTCTAAAAAATCAAAAATAATTCTTACCGCGTTTCAAATATGTACCAAATAAATTACCACATTTTCTTCATCTCCCTCATCAGAAGCAGCAACCTTACTCGCAATTTCCAGCATCTTCTCCACCAGTCTTTTCTTGTTCAACTTGCTCGCATACTTTGTTCCCAACGAAATCAATTGTGGATTGGCCATCAGCTCCATAAACTCGAGCGCTCTTTGATCCATATCAGTTTTACAAGCCAACTAAAACCAATTAATTAAAAAACAAAAAGATTTAGACAAAATAAAACTCACAGCAAACAATTTCAAAGCATTCTCTTTCATTCGCTTTTCCGTATTGTCCACTTGCAATGTAGACCAACAGAACACATTCATTTCCATTTGAGTTTTCTCCGAACTGGAATCGGCAAAGCAAGGCTGCAACGGCAACTCACACAACGTGGGACGCGGCGTAAAACCTGGATACACACTACCACGACATTTTATTCCAGCAACCGTTTGATTGGTTTCGAATATCGTCGTTATGAAAAATCCATCTGCCGGACTAACGCGCTATAAAAACCAAATTAACCGAGTTCACAATATTAAAGTTAAATATTACATGTTTAACGGTATCACAGAACGGCATCCACATATTAGTAGCCAGCGGGTACATGCACAACATCCCCAAAGAGTCCATCATGGCTGGTGTTCCAACATCAGAGAAACCTATCCAGAAAAGCGTCGATTCGGGGCCAAGTGCCGAACCGATTTCCTTAGCGTCAATCTTCATTCCATCCAGTTTGATCAACTTAATATTAATGCATTGATCCAATTTGCGAACGCCACTTGAGTGATATGCCACCATAATAACATTTGTGTACGCTGACATTGAGACTAATGGTCCAGGCATTGTAAAAACAGCCCGTTGCGTTCCGTAAATGGTGCAAACGCGTACGATGTAGTTCGAAGTCGCAAAACAAACGTAGTTATCGGAAGCAGCTACCAAAGTGATTTCTTCGTAGCTTTCTACGGTTAGTTTCCACTCTTTGGTCGAGGCACTTAATGGTATTACTTCAACGTGACTAGTCGAGTTAATAAAATTAGTAACAATTTTTGTGAAATATTATAAAAGTAGCTTACTTTAAATTAGCAACTATAAGGGCACCTTTACTAATCGACGCCAAAAAATAATCCTGATAATTGGGTAACATCATGCTACTATGAAAGGTGCAATCATGAAATTCCACTTCGATGGATTTATTAGCACCTTCGTCTTCAGAGTTGCAACCGTAAGATCGCACGACTCCCACGTCGTTCCAGCAAAGGTACCGTGGATCCAAATGGTCCGGGGTTGATGACGGCATGAAGGGAGCTTGTAGTGGTAATTCTGGAGTTCTTGGTCTTGGGGATGGTGAGTCAAATCTAGCTTCTAAAATATTTACAAAATTTCTTTTAACTGTCTTAAAATTAAAGCGACGAACTAATCACCTGGTTCTAGTTTTGACTCGGATCCAGCACCCTCCCCATATTGCCTTTTGAGTTTCTCCAAAGATATAGCGTTTTCGTTATCATCGTCTTCAAATTGGACATCGCCGAAATCAACCTCATTACTTTCTTCTATATTTTCATCTTCAATTTCGTTACTAATCGGACTAGGCTTTTGAATATCAGTTTTTATTAAGCTTAAATAGCCCTCAGTATCAGTGTAAACAATTTCACCGGTACCTAAAGGATTCCACATTAATCCCGAAATAGCCCGCCCTTTCTCATGTTTGCTGACACTAATCACACTTTCGGAGCCCACTTCAAAAACAACAAAATCGCCCTCATTCGTGGCCGCAACTAAATACTTCCCACAAGGTGAAAACTGCACAATCGTATAAAACGCCCCAACATCCTCGGTGTTTAACGTGCATTTCTCAGACCAATTGTTACAATCCAACAGAACCACGCTGTTATCAAGCGGATAAGCTAAAAGTGCCCCTTTCTTCGGCTCGAAATCCATGCGACACAACAATTCCGCATTTTCAAAACTATTGACTTTAGGAAAACATTTAACTTCGTGTAGTAATTCGCTGCTTTCCACGTTCCAAACTCGCATATAACAATCACCAGAACCAGCTGCTAGATATTTCGCATTCGGTGACAAGGCGACAGACAGACAAGGGCCGGTTGGCTCCGTAAAACTCTTCACGTTCTTATCGTCGGATTCGATGTTTAAAACTCTCACTTCCATATCTTCGCCGGCCAATGCAATCAACTAAAACCGCAATTATTAAGTTCAACGTATTAACTACAATAAACAAACTTACGTTGCCGCTTTTAGCAATAGCCAAATGATTGATAGGCGCTGAAAACCTCTGCAAAATCCCATCTCGATCTCCAGTAGCCAGCGACAGGATTTGAATATCGTTAGTGCCCGTCGCAACATACAATTTGTCCCCTTTTTGCACGACGCTAAGCGCCCACTCGCCAATGCAAGAGTGTTTTGGATCGAGGTTGTTGTCGATCGACCAAATTCGAACGTCTCCATCAGCTCCAACACTTATAAAAGAACTGTGGACAAAATGTTGTTTTTATTT
The DNA here is from genome assembly GCA_963556235.1 of Cryptophagus acutangulus. Classification (NCBI taxonomy): domain Eukaryota; kingdom Metazoa; phylum Arthropoda; class Insecta; order Coleoptera; family Cryptophagidae; genus Cryptophagus; species Cryptophagus acutangulus. The sequence goes on along the minus strand of OY744559.1, from coordinate 4,374,453 downwards.
TTTTAGGTTAGGAAATTTAAATTTCTTACTTTCCATCCTCGGCGTAACAGACGTCGGTGTGGCCTTCTGAATGGGCATACCGCAAGGGTTCGTGCTCCATAGACATTATTGTCTTTTAACTATTTAAAATTTTACTATAAAGTTAAAATTATGCAAATTCGGAGCTGATATGAAAAATACCGGGAAATTTTTGACAGCGTGGCCAACCTTACGGTAAGAAATCTCGCAAACGTTGAGAATTAAAATTAACAAATAAGTATATAATTGTTTTTTTTTAATTGATTTAACGTATTAGTGGTATTAATTAATAGAAATTATTTAATTTTTTATTCACTATTGTATTAAAATAAAATTATATGTTAGTAATATATATTTTTATCGGTAGATGGCAGCATCAAACTTTTAAAATTTACTAGTTTTTATTGCCATTTTATAGTTTTATTTTAATGTATTTTGTAATAAGCAATAATTTCAAATAAACATTGAAAATTAAAATTAATTTGCGTAAAAATATTGTTTAATTACCAATTTGTATCGGCTTTAATTAGCAAAATAATTCCCCGTTAGATGGCAGCACATTTTCCATTTGAACATTTTCATAATAAATATTTAAAATTTTTAATATTTTAGAATAGAATAGAGATTTTTTAATAATCTTTGATAAATATTAGTCATTTTCCATGAATTATATTTAAACAAATTAAATTGTTTATTTAAAAAAACCCATAAATGATACAATTCGATTGTTTGAAGGTTACAATTTGCTAAACGTCAAAAATTAAAAATGACGTTAACCAGAATACAAACGAGCTTTGGTTTTAAATAATGGAACCAAAATAGCTGTTAAAATTTTGAATATGAATTGAAGGCGTGGCGGCGTTATCGTATTGCATTTAACACTTTATAAGTGCTGCATTCTACACGCGTAGTTTGTCAACAGTTTGGTAAGTTTTAGCGAAGAAGAAGAAGAAGAAGTGAGTGGAGGGAGCCAGCAGAGCAGTTGACTAGATTGGGAGAAGCAACGGTAAAATTACAGTGCGCGGCGGCCGCCATCTTGCTATGCAGAAGTGGGGATATAGTGGGCACATAGCGTTATACAAGAAATTTACGAAAGTGGCCTATAAATCTGAAATTTAATAAAACAGTGATTCGATATTGCTAATAAGCAATAAATTTGTGGTATATGGTTGTTGTAAAGTGACCGTGTTATGTGTATTTTTGGAATAAGAAAGGTAGCTTGAGTTGGAAAGCAGCAGCGTGGCTACTACCGCATCTCTTTGTTTCTGTCACGGTTTACTTAGAAGGTAAGCATCATACCATTCCATACTAATCCAATTACTGTTCGAATCCTGAAGGCCCGTTTCGATAAGTCACAAAATGACTGGATACTAATTTTGTTTATTTTCGTCAAGTTAAAGTAGCGGGCTAATGCTAATGCATCTCCCAACACTCGGTCGGTGTTGTGGGCATTTCAATTCAATCCACTCTCATTGGATATGCCAAACATGTTTTGTGTTTTTGCCGGCACTTTCTTTGCAAATCTTTGAACTTAATCTTTTCGGGATTCTTTCGTAATGTTTGCAACTGTTCGACATAGCATCGTGAAAAGCATCTTTTCACACACACATGCACCTTGATCCGGCATTTTCTTTTCCTATTAACAATCATTTTCAGTTGCATGTTGCTTTCAACGGGAATATTGCGATATATCGCTTTCTGAAACCCGAAGTCAATTTGTTAATGTAAGTACTTTCTGGCTGGCAATGACCCGCATTTTATGAACGGCCCGAGTATCGTCGTCTCGTCGACATGTACATGTCGTGCTCTCGCAGAGAAATTGTTCAATTTATGGAAATTTACAAAACGAAAATAAAACTTGACCTAACCTAAAAAATGTTCATACATTACACAAAGTGCATAATTTTCTTGAAATTGACAAGTTCATTAAGAGCGCACGACATGCATTATAAAGCGATATAAACTGTATTAATTTAATATGAAAGGCAAATGAAAGTGCGGCAGCTGAATATTTTATGATCTCTTTAGCGTTTTTTTAAGGAAACCTTGACTTTTGCGGTGCCATAATATTTTTAGTTAAAAATCGCAGTGCACTTGTGCTTCCCTATCCAATGCACGTAGAATATTCTGGATGATTATTACAACATGATAATTCAAAAGGTTGTTAAATGAAAGTTTAGAATCCAGCTGGGCTATTTCAGTTTCAATTGCTGAAACAGTTTTCAAGTAACGCCACTTCAAGTTGGTTCAAAAATACATATAATGCTTCTAATTCAGTCATTGTTTTATTATTCTGTAATAATAATTTTATTTATTACATTATAAGTAGGTCGTATAAAAGTTGAGTTATTAGTTATCATTATATCTTACCGTTATTCTAATTTTACATATTATTGGTGAAGTACTTGTTTCCGAATATATCATTATATACAGGGTGTTGCAAAACTGTGGACTATAATTTACGTCCGGGTCATAGGAATCATCAATACAGACCAAATATTTATAATAAATCGTTTTAAAGCAATCAGAAGTTGTAAGCCGCTTATTATATTTTAGTGAAGCGGCTTATTCTTGTCTGCAATGGCTAACGATTTGAGATATTCATGTTATCACCACGGTTATCTCGTTATGTATGCCAAACGAATGGAAGTTGTACGGAAGTACATACTCAAGTATTAAACAACTATCTCAAGAAGCTTTTACAAATCATGAGAATGAGACACTACACATAAAAAAATTAAAAAATCTCAGTGATTTATCAAAAGCGAGATCAAATGGATTGATTGCGGCGTTATCTTAACTTTCTTCGACATGATTTACCAGAACTTTTAAATCATATTGAAGAAAAATGATGATTGATTTTATTTGGTATAGAACCACCTCGGTCACCGGATCTAACTCCTCTAGACTTTTGTTGGCAGGATCATTAAAAGAGTATGTTGTTCAGGATGAAGTGAACCGCTCGCCCACTAGATATATAAACTCGGGTATAAACTGCTACTAAACCTGAATATAACTTCAGCTTTGCCTCGAGTTTAATTAAAGTTTTCTTTAACTATATACACATCATAATAAATGATAATTTTATCGATTCTTGTAAAACAGACAAAACCGAAGGTGCATTCTCAATCTCCACTAGTGATTTATTAAATTATTCATTGGAATGAACGAAGCTCACTTTGGCTATTTTAAATTTATTGTTCTTATCATCTTGCTTTCATATTAATTGAGTAATATTGGACTTTACTAAAGTGGTCTGAACACCTTGTATAAAGCAGAGAGATACAATCCATTTTCGGACGAATGCGAATAATTAATTGTCACGTCAAGGAGAAATGAATGCAATTAAAATTGCATAAAAGTTGTGCTAATAGGACTCGTAATAGGTTAATAAGTACGTACAGCAATTTTATGGTCTATTAAAGTTGAGTAGAAATTATGTTTTATTTAACAAATATTTTGAAGACATTACAATTACACCTCGTATATTGCAAATTAAAATATTGTTTACTTCTATATTTTGCATATTATTATTATATCATCAACATTTTTTCCATTACAACTTTCACGCAGCAGAATTTTTCATGACTTTATTTATTACTCATTGTTATTGATTAAAATTATAAAATATTCCGCGAAATGTTTGACGAATAATATTTATAGCAATTACAATTAGTAATTCGGTAATATAAATACACGTTTTTTTCGTCGAAGAAACGCCAGCTACTTTCAGCAATTACCAACTACTTTATTGTACTTTTAATTAAAATTTATTCTCGAATTCATTCATTCACTGATATAACTCATAAATTTTTTCCCTCGTTTTTTCCTCACTTTGTTACTATTCACATTTATTAATTAAATCTATTGCGAATAGCACATTTCCCGAGACATTTCCTATTTTTAAATTGCTTTTTAAAAGTATAATGAAATGTTTATATCTTGCTTTATATTGTGCAAGGTCAGGTATCTAATTAATTATACATACATGGATTTGAGACTGGCTTTTATTGTATTTAAATGCAAAAGAAATTAAAATAATGTGCCCGGTTGAGTAAAGTATAGATAGATGTACTAGTAATACATACACAAAAATACAGGATGCTTTAAATATTTATTTAATGTGTTGTTTTATTAATGAATAATAGCCGATAATAGTTTAGGTAATTTTAACTCATAAAGTGATAAATGCTCTTTTTTTTAAAACATTTATCTTGAATAAAATACATAAAAATGATACTGATAAGTGTAATATCTAAAAATGTTAATATTTGCTGAGGCTAAATTTAAACCAGAGCTTGATATATGTATTTTTTTCGGAGATAAATTACGCTTACATTAAATAAATAAATATTGAAATATATAATTATATATTCTCGCCGAGATTCTCGCATATTTTTATCTATGCATCATAAATTCGAGGTATAATTGCACAACTTACAAATCGATATAGACTGCATAATTAAATCCTTTTCTCATTCATTTTTAAAACTATATCTTGCTTAAATATTAATTAATAAAGTTTTCCCTTTTTTTGTCGAGAGGCGGAACGAAATTTAAATAATTAAAATACACAATGAAAACTGACAATGCGACTGACAAAGTCGTGTTTATTTTAAATAATTTAATTGTCTTTGAGTCGATATGAATTTCAAATCATGCTGCACTAAATGATTCTCAAAAATACTTTATATCTTGCTTGATATGCAGAAAAAGTTTGCATCGCATCAGAAATTTGTCAATTTTGCAAAATGTATTTTCGCATTTTTCGCAAATCTCGTTTACATATCGAAATGCGGAATGATAATAATAATAATAATTTCAAGGTTGTTCGATAATTGAAATTAAATTACAATTTTTAATCTTCTCACATTGCTCGCATTTTATGAATAACAATATTAAATTGCTTGATATCGACGTGTTGCTGTTTCAATTTGAAGAAACTGAATGAAGATTTTTGGCCGCTCAGCAAAAGCTCTAACGCCAGTAATTTCGCTGAGTTTGCTTTTGTTTATTACTCAATTATTCGAAAAAATCCGACTGGCGCTTTATTGGCTAGTCGGGGTTTCATGCTGATCAGCAATTCTCGATACCAGCGGCTGTTGGTGGCTCTATGCGGTATTATCTTGTCATATCGCAATATTTATACGAAATGAATTTTTAAAATGAAATTTAAAATTAACTAAATACGACACCGCGCAACAGATGTAGTTTGCAAAGTTTAAATTATGTCCTTCAATGCGCCTCTCATCTTCTAACCGTCCCCGCCGGCCCCTCGTAAAACTTTTTAATTCGTTAAAAATTTATACATATATACGCCAAGTATAAGCAAAGTTTCACAAACTCGCCAGTTTTCGAAAGTTTTAATTGTTTTTTTATTTCTTCTCCTCGGCCTAAGAAAAATCTCATTAAACATTTAAATTTACCGGGCGGTATGAAAATATTGCACTTTCGAAACACTATCAGAAAATGTACACAAAAGTGTTTCCATCAAAACGTTAGGCAATCATTTATGAAATTCATTACGTAAGAGAGGATAGTAAAATTTTATCTTCGATAAAACGAATAATGTGAAGGAAATTTACAATATTTGCCTCCTTGTATATTTTATTAGATTGGATAGCAAACGAAAACTTTTAGAACTTCAGTTATAATTACACTTAAACTTTGGCGAAACTTTTTTGCCAAAAGACTTTTTTTTTAAAATTATTTACATAATTTGAGTAACTTTCTTAATTTGAAAATTAAATAGATTGCTAATTTTATTTGTAACAAGAACACACTAGAAATTTTGAAATTTGTTACAATTAAATTCCAGGAGTCTCCAAAATATTTAAGAAAATTCTTTCGTAATTATTTTCTTGTATTAATTATGTGCTTGATGACATTTGTAAAGGGGGACATTTGCAGAATATAAATTAGTTGCTACTGTGCCAATAATAGAATGAATAAAGTGAAAGTGGTGAAAATATTTTCATTCGATTAAAGATTTGAATGGATATACATTTTAATATTTAATAATTCGTTATTATATTCATATTAACTATAATTATTTATAATAAGCGAATATTTAAATAAATTCATTTGCCCCTCTAGTTGAATGGCATTTGACTTGACACTAAAATAGTTATTTGTGTGCCTAGTGCGCAAAGTGCTACTTTAGGGCACGAGAGTGCGCAAAGTGCTTTTTAACTGCGTAACAAATTGAAGAATTTCTTTTTGTTTTATAAATAATTAAAATTATTTAGATTACATGGAACTAAACAAAACGATAAATATTGATGCTCAAACCGTTCCTGTGTCCATACCGTCAATTATTTGATTGTCCAAGCATTTAATCGTGCATTTAATGTGCCGCCTGTTCTAATCGAAATCGATTGTGTTGCCAGTGTAATAGTTTCGTTTCGATACATCCTTTATATTCCATTCTCCGTTAAGTATTTGGTTGAAAAAAAATCAATTTCATTAAATTTTGTTTATGCAGTATAAATTGTTTGTGAACAATAATAGGCGGCGGCTATGTGAAGAGGCTGTTTCAGACAGGGGTTGTTTTTTAGAGAGTGCGAGAGCGACTTTCATGTATAAAGTTCGAGGTCGTGTCGCATCGATCGCCAAACTGTTAGTTCTTTTCCACTGGACCTAATCCTCCTCGATTCTTTTTTCATAATCTTCCTGCATTCGGTAAATAATTAATTGGCTATTTGGAAAAAAGATTAAATTAATTTCGCTCGGATTTTCGCATAAGCGCGGAAAAATTCAATTTGCATATACATTTTGCGAAATTTATTTCCGACTAACAATTTAATTTAATGTCGAGCGATTTTTTGTGTGTTTGGTGTGTTTGCGTCACTAATCACTGTTTAACCAAGTGTCATGAGAAAGATGGAAAGTGTATTTCGCAAGTAAACGCGATTTCTATAAATAATGTTCGAATAGAACATAAGCATTCATGTTTCAGCTATTTCCATGTAATTTGATTGTCAATCAAAGCAACGTTCTTTTTACACGTTTTATACAAATGGATGTAAACATCAGCAAATGTGTCGATAAATATATCAATCGATATATTACTTTATTTGATGTTTTCGTGTTTTCGGAAAATGCTTAACCGGTTGTCTAGTATCTTATGTATTTTCCGCTCTGTTGAGCGTGGATAGTGTCAGTTCCTGAAAACTTTAAAATGCCGGATATATCGATGCTTCTTCTTTTATATCACCAGTCTGACGAGCAACTCATCCACACACCCGTCCAATTACTTAGTTTCCGAAATTCCATCATTTATTAACGCCTTTATTAATTTGTAATTTATAACAATCGCCTAAAGTACATTTCAAAGTTTTACGCTACCGGAGAAAGCTTTGCTGAAACTTGAAAGTAAAGTCAAACGGCGATTATATAGTTGTGCAAAGTTCTCGGTAATAATTTTGTTTTCAAATACCAGACGCCTGAAGACTGCTTTCGGGGATGAGAAAGTGCGAGAGAATGGGGCACGTCTACATACAAACCAGGGCTTAGATTAACACAAACTACCAAGCGGAAACTTTTCAAAGTGTTTATATAGTACCGATGAGTCCTTTTATTTGCCAACTTCCCAAAACATGATTTTTGTATATGTTAGCGTTAGTGGGAGATTTGCCTGGTTTTATTATAATTTTTATGGCACTCGCAAATTTGTACGAAAGTCCGACAATATATCATGTTAAGAAGTTCCTGAAACTTCTTAGGAAGCAACATCATGAAACAGTCTCGAGAAATTCGAGCCAGGCTTAGTACTGTAATGAAATCCCGTGAACACGAAATACTGGTGATATATGATTTCCGTTGTTTTGACATTGCAAAACTATCAGCTTTTTTTACGAAAAGAACATAAGTGTGTTTACATTTTAATTTTGATTGTATAAACATATTAAAAACATCTAATGGGATTGTCATTGATTACTTAACAAAGTAGTGAATGTTTTTTCTGTATTATGACAACTGAGATTAGATTGTTTGTTGTTTTGTTGGTTGATAGAAATTATAGATTTCGATTTGAGCTGTAAAAGTTTTTTCTTTTGCCGGAGTTGTTCGAGTTGAAAAAAGTTTTCTAAAGCGACTGAATAAACTCGAGAATAACGGTATCTTTGGCCGTTTTTTTCGCAATGTGAATGTTTATATATAAATAAGCGAGTTTTTGTTTGTTAAATTTCCCGGTGGGATAATTCATTAGACGTTGAAATAAATTTCATTATGAGTGAAGTAGTTAAAAGATTTATCATCAGATATTTACATAAATTACAAAATTGTAGCGAAATGATGATGAGATTATGAAGCAGAGAGCACACACTGGTAAATGTAATATTCATCGATTACGTGCTCTTGTGACGTTGGGAGACTAAGAGGGGTTAATCTCCCCTAACTTGGAAGTGATTAACAACGCAAGTCGGGCAATGTAATGATGTTCAGCAATGGCAGCAGACGATGCTGATAACGAAAACCGCCCGGTCGAAAGAGAGAATGCCCGGCTGCCGCCACCACCGCCCCCATACAACATTCCCCGCGTGGAGGCGGTTATAATTTATTAAAATATCTAAAGTTGGCCGTCGGCACAACTACAACAGTGCTATTACGTACAAAGTGAAGGCATAACGTTTACCATATTCCGAAACACATTTACCAACTTTGGTCAAAACCAAACATTGTGCAATAATAGTTTGGCACAACTTTGGATGGGCGCCCCGGTTAGTCCTCGAGTTGGAATTAGTTTAACTGTATAGTAGTTGTGTCCGAGAAACTAACTCCAATTGCTCCTGCATGTTTACTGGCTTCTCTACTACGACCATTCCGCAAACTTTATTGCAACTTCTAACGACATTATTTTTTGCTGTGTTGTGATATATGGGAAACTTTGCCTTTTGGGCTTCTTTGCAAATTGCATCGTCCAAGCTAAAATGATAAATGACCAGACTAAGTTTCGGTCCTAATAATATCTGGATTGGAAAACAAGTGATTGATCTATATAAATCATCAGTGAATGCTTGTGCGTGTGTAAAATGGAAAAGTTGGTATCTATTGAATTCCGTTCGGAATGCGCCGACTGAATAGTTGTGGAATAAGAACGCGAAAGACTTTTGCACGAATGAAGAAGACGACCGACCGCGCCGAGGAAAAGTTTTGGGAAAAAGTTTCGGATCGAACGCGTCGCAGTTTCCGTGAACTAACTTTTGCCATAAAGTATATAAACTTACACTTTTGTAACAACTTTAGTTCTCTTGGTAAAGTTGTGAGTGTCACGAAGGGTGCGAGGGGACTAGTTAAAAAGTTTCTATCGTGTTTTGGTGTTGCCTGCCATCTTGCTCTTCGTCTCCTCTTCCAACCAACACTTTTCAGATTTGATATGTACCATCTTTGTCGCTTATTTCATTTCAAACTTCTTTGCCAACTTTAATCTCTCAGATATAGTTTAATTAACGGAATACCTTTTGTTTTATTTCTCGATTTCTTATCTATCTCCTTCTTCTTTCGTATATATACATAACCGGTCGCTTTCAAACTTTACGCTTCCGCTCCAAAGTTGGTTCACTGTTAGCTTTTCTCTCTGTGTAGTTTGGGAAATGTTGGCAAAGGGTGCGGAGTTTATGCGACGAAGGGGGCCTAAAAGAGCATCAATTAAACGACGCTTTAATAGACATTATCGCTATTCAAACATGCTCTTTATTGACTATTGCAAATAGTTTAATTCAATTCTCATTTAGGTAATTGAATGATATTTGATCTTTCTTTAACTACGACTATAAAACTTGTACTGTTTGAAGTGTTTTGTTACAAGACAAATAGTTTTTGTTACACTCGATTAAAAAAATTCAATCATCCCCCGTTCCGTGACGCACTATTCCCAAATTAAAATAAATGGTAAACGAGCCATAGGGGTGTTCCTGCACGTTTTTGCCACTTTTCACCCTGACAAAATTGATTTGCTAATTAAATTAAATTGTCAAATGTGGAATAATTAATTTATCAACCCAGTGTTTTAGATAGTCAAAAAACCGTTGTGTTTTTGGTGATAAAACCGAGGTTAAAACAATATTGATCGAAAATAATTCTGACCGTTAGAGTTTGTACTACAATATTTATTATATGGATAATTTATTTTTTGTTCGGGCTTTGCTTTTTTAGCGCTACTTATATAACAACATGTCTTTGACATTAATTGCCATTATTGATTAGTCAATTTTAATGGGCACGACTGATAATTAATTTAGCAATACAAATAGATTTTTTACGACCCAAACAAAAAGTTGGTTTAGGACACAAAGGTGAAGTCTCCCCTATCCGAATTTCTGACTGATGGGGGACGAAATATTTCATTTAACTTTTATGCGATAAAAGATATCCTTAGAAATAATATTTAAAAATGTTCCTCGTTCAGTTCCGGTTCTTGTATGCAAATAAAAACACCCTCGGGAACTAATACGGATAATCATTTATTTTCTCAAAGTGTTAATCGAGTTCAGATTTATTCGATTTAATTCTACAACTATTACTTAACTCAAACTAATGTTGTAGTCTTACGAATCGGAAAACATAGTTCGTCCAGTAAAAGCACAAAGGTATATCATTATCGATTTGGCTCATAGAGTCCTAGTTTTACATACTTGAACTAATTCATTCCCTAACTAGTTGGAAACTAGTGAGTTTTATACAAATTGCAGTTTATATCTGGTTGAATAGTATATAAATAAGTTTTACGACCGATTTCATTATTCATTTGGTAAAAGTTTCGTTTTTATATAATTGGAAGAAATTATATTTATGATTAATAATCCTAATTTGAAAAGCCACTCAAATTTTCCAGCCGCATTCAAATTAAATTGGTAAAGCTTCAGGTGCACACGATTTTTCATTTGTCACTTAACTAATTAATTTATTTTCCTATCGAATAATAAAAATCGACAAATCGTTGTATTTTATCCAAACGGAATCGTAGTAGTAGTTGAATTTTATCTAAACGGGGCCAATTTCTACGTTTAAACACTCAATACTGGTGTCGTGTCGATCTGTTGAATTGGGGTGCGGTAGGGTGGATTGTTCATGGTCCTCTGTCCTCGTTTAGTTGAATGTCGAGTCGAACAGTGAAGATGCCAAGTTGCCTTTTGTCGAGAAGACACGGTTCGCGCCACCGTAGCTTGCTCCTTTAAACCGGACATTTGGCGGACCACAATCAATAAGTACACCTGGCTAGCCATGACCAACCCCTCGCAACACTATCAATTTGTACACTTACATCCTGATTTATGTATGTTAGGATTAAATTTGAGGCATTTTATTGATGAAATGTATTTTTTTGTTTCAGGCATCTTCATGTGTGAAAATGGAGCAAATTTCCGTTCGAAAAGCGTAACCTAATTGAACACGGTGCCAGAGGAGCGGTGCCTGGAATCAACTACTTTTACGTGAGACTCTTCTTCCATTGGGGGGACACAGGAAGAAGAAGGAAGGAAGGCACTTGCAATTGAAGAAAGTGTAGTGTGGTGGTGGAGTGCATGTGCGGCGTGTGTCGTGTGGAGTGATTGTGGTTCAAATGGACAAGCGGAAAATGATGGCAAAGAGGCCTAGGTTTGAACCGCGCGGTCCCATCTCGAATGGACCAATGCAGACGCGACCGCTGGTTGCACTGCTCGACGGGCGGGATTGTTCAATTGAGATGCCCATACTAAAGGACGTCGCCACCGTGGCCTTTTGTGATGCACAGAGCACTAGCGAAATACATGAGAAAGTGCTGAATGAGGCAGTCGGTGCCCTTATGTGGCATACTATTATACTAACCAAGGAGGACTTGGAGAAGTTCAAGACTCTGCGAATTATAGTGCGTATAGGTAGTGGTGTGGATAACATCGATGTGAAGGCAGCCGGTGAGCTAGGAATAGCAGTGTGCAATGTGCCAGGTTATGGTGTAGAGGAAGTCGCCGACACTACGCTGTGTCTGATTCTCAATCTTTATAGGCGGACCTATTGGTTGGCCAATATGGTCAGGGAAGGCAAAAAATTTACCGGTCCCGAACAGGTAATTAACTTTTTATGTGCGCACAACACACAATTTTTATAATCGCTTCATTTAGATTGGCTCGTAAAAAAGATTACCGCTGCAAATTTGCATTACACTCTTCACGACCAAATTATAGGTTTTACGAGGTGAATCATAAAAGTGAATTTATCGGGCGAAATCAGTTTTGATTCATATACTAGTACTTAGGATAGGATAGACGAATAGACTCGCAGAGAGATGACAAAAATAAAATAATGATGACTGAAAGTTTCTTACATTTCTTTTCAAGCGATGTTTTCCCAACTATCTTGTGACAATTGCTTTATTTCAAGAGAGTTAAGATAGAAAACAATTATTAAGTGATAAATCTTGTTAGGAGACTATACTATATAAATTTGAAATGTAACACTATAAATAATTTTATTGTTAGTTTAGATTTAACGAGCTGAAGGTTTAAAATAACTCGGTTAAATTATTAGTAAATATTATTTTACTGTTAATTTTAGTGGAATATTAATTATTCTAATTAAAACTTGCGGATATTAAAGAAGTAACCGAAAGTACTTTATTAATAACTTGTAATGTAATTAATAATAAAATTTTATAACACTGCATTTATGATATCACACTGAACATGTGTTTTATATAGATAATAATTTAGTATAAAAAACAATTAAGTATAGAATGCAACCAATGCGAATTAAATGTAAACAATGATTTTGCTGTACTTAGCATTCATAAATTTATCAGAAAAATTATTAAATTTTATTTTAATTTAATCAATTCTAATTATAATGAATCAAAGTTATGATTAGTTTTGTCAAGCTGTACTAAAATTGATATCATGTTCGTCTACATGTATTTAGTTTGTTTAGGTGCTAATTACATGAATTATCTACATTTGGTTAGGATATTAATATGGCGATGTCTATTATCGAGTGGTTAATTACACTGTTTGATTAACTTAGTTATACCTTTGGTGCAGAATTTAATTATTATTAAAAATTAAATTAAAATTAAATTATTAGAATTTTCATTTTACTCGGGATTTTATTTGATTTAGCTAAATTTTTATAAACAATTATTTGGGTAGTTAATTCGGGATTTAAAATTAGCTAATTATGTAATCAGAAAATGCCGAGGAAAAGCCTTATTTTTCAAGCGTGTGGTTTTTTGTTTACGAGCGAATAAATTAAAATTGTAAAGCTATAATGCGAGAGATGTTTTAAAATTCTGGTATACTTTTCTTATTTTATAATACGACTTTCTATAATTGAAAATTAAAATTGACTTAAGTAATATAGATTAGTTTAAATCTAATGGAACAAAACAATTAAATTAATTGGAAAACAAATATTCACTATATTTCCGCAAAGTTGAAATTACAATTATTTTTATTTGAAGAAAGTGTTAATTTTGAATTTCTATGAATTGCTAACGAATTTTTTACATACTATTCACTATAAATATTTACATATATAACTTTTAAATTTCTCTATTTAAATAATTGTATCAAAAAATATTACTAAAATGATTTGATTGAGTTTTGACGATTTAAATTGAAAAATGTAAATAGCGTGGCATTCGCATTTAAATATTTACATTTCCCGATCAAAACATTTCCATTATAAATCGTTTAAATCGCACTGTAATTATATTAATCATGCAAACAACGAATTACATTTACTTTTGATTTGTAGGTGAGAGAAGCGGCTCAAGGATGTGCAAGGATACGTGGAGACACTCTCGGAATCGTCGGACTTGGTCGGATTGGATCTGCAGTGGCGCTTAGGGCAAAAGCTTTTGGATTTAATGTCATTTTCTATGATCCTTATTTGCCCGATGGCATTGAAAAGAGTTTGGGGTTGACGCGTGTTTACACACTGCAAGATTTGCTCTTCCAATCAGATTGCGTCTCATTGCATTGCACATTAAACGAACACAATCATCATCTCATAAACGAGTTTACTATTAAACAGATGAGGCCGGGAGCCTTTTTGGTAAATACAGGTAAACAAACAGCTTCCACTTTAAGCTTGCTGCTATTTATCTAATGCGCTTTGTTTGCAGCTCGAGGAGGGTTGGTGGACGATGACTCGTTGGCTCAAGCGTTGAAGCAGGGCCGCATCCGGGCGGCAGCATTAGATGTACATGAAAATGAACCATATAATGTGTTCACTGGTCCACTTAAAGACTCGCCAAATCTGCTATCGACACCACACGCCGCCTTCTACAGTGATGCCTCCGCCACCGAATTGCGAGAGATGGCCGCATCCGAAATAAGGCGAGCCATTATGGGACGGATACCGGAATGTCTGAGAAATTGTGTCAATAAGGAGTATTTTATGGGACCGGGCTCATATCCCGAAGGTACAGGTAATATAAGTACTATTAACAAGCACTACACTACTACTACATAATTTCATCTACTACTTTGATTTGGTTATAAATACTCGCTCATGTGAACATAATTGGATTGGAGCATCGGGTTCGTTTATTAATGGTGCGATATATTTTATAGTGTCTCCGGCTGGTGTAAACGGGGGTTACTATCAGGGTGGCGCCCTGCCCGTCCAACAGGCTCACTCCACCACACCACATGAAGCTCCACATACGGTGACTCCAAGTGCTGCACCTCCCACACCACAACCGGCACCTACAGTTGGACCTGTCCCAGTACCCCATGCTCTAGTGAGTACCACCATTTATCCCTAAGTAAATCTACACTTTAAACTTTTATCTCGTATTCAAATATTTAGTTTGCTTTTCAATTTCGTCGGCTTTATTCATATTAATTTAATTACGTTTCCGTGTTCGGTAGCAGTTTTACACTTGATTCATAAAGAAAGTTTTCAACTGAGTTTTCTTAATTGTTCGTCAACTTGGAAGTTACAAATGTGCAATACTAATAATCATAATTAGTTGAATAATTGCTTGTAATGAAATTTCTCGTTTGAATTGGATATTAAATGTTGAGTAAATATTATTCGTTTGTTTATTTGCTGTTAATAATTAAATGTAAATTTTTAATCATATAATGGTATTGTCAATCAATGGTATTAATATCAATCCATTAATATTTTCAATCGATTTCCAATACATTAATTAACTTGGCGTACAATATTGTTTATATTGTTAGATCACATACTATGGAGTTGTTTGAATCAAAAATTACATTTTAAAGTATTGGATACGTGCTGCGTTCAAGTTGGCACACTCGAGAATTTAATTAAATTTAAACCAAATTTCATGAGTTCAAAATTAAATGATCATGTTCTTTTTCTTTGTGCACATTTTGATTTACGTTGCTCATACTATTTTTTGCACGAATTACAAATATAAAACTCGTATAAAACCAATCAATATCCAGCTTCAAACGATTTGCAACATTTTATGCGAATTTTTTATTTAGATCCTTTAGAATAATAATAACTTTTCGATATAGAATATCGTTGATTTCTAATGAATGCCGAATATTTCCGCGTATAAATTTAACTCTCGATTTTATTTCTTAAAATAAATCGGTGCTATTATGCCAATAAATTATATTCGCCGTTCAGTAAAATACATTCGTAATTTATTGGATTGGAAATAATGAGTTTTGTTTTGAAATTCGTAATTGAATCATATTATTTTACTACTTGAAATAAAAGGCAGGCATTGCAACTTTCAAATAAATGGGTTAAAGTTATTATTATTCTTTAATTAGTTTCCTAGCAGATAAATGAAAAGAAAACTTTTTTGTAAAGTAATTACCAGGTGTACAAATTAAAATGCTCTTGATGATGCGTTTTGTAATTTCCATTTGTTTATTTCTAGCCGATAAGTACGCCGGATCCGGCAAATCACCATGCAACAAAGCCGGAACCATCAGAGGTGCACTAACAGCATCTCTATTGAGTTGCGTATTTCTTCTTGGGCTGCAAACTGCTGCGAATGTGTGAAGTGCTACATGTTGGTCACATTTTATATAAGTTCATTATTTTGTTCAACTCTTTAAGGTATACATATCGTAAAGTTTAAAAAAGAAATATGGAATTTAATTATTACATCACAAACAAAACACACTTTTTATCTTCTACTTTATTTTCTTCATTTCTCTAAAGGTTCGTCTAGAATGTTGCGCAATTATATTATGATGAGTGAATTTACATGCGAACGTTTGCGAGCATTCTAAACGTGCCTCGATACGCCTTTTGATATACAAATACAATAAATATAGTTGTGACTCAATTTGTAAACCTCTGATTTTAGTTTAGTTTAAGGATTTGTATGTATTTTTTATAAGAAAAAAACGGAAAAGAATAATCAAGATCTTTTATGTATATATAAGCATGTGTCTGGTTTCATTTTTTTATATATATATTTTAAATGTTTAAATTTGAAGATGAGAAAGAAATGTGATAGGATTTCAAATTGAGTCACTAGAAAGTTTATTTTGTAAAAAGAATACAATTGACAATATTATCATGGTTTACTTTATTTCTATTTTATTTTTTTTTGTTGTATAAAAAAATTAAGGAATTACAAACAAGCTTTCTTTATACTCGCGCGCTAATGTCTTGTTGTCAATTTCAGTCACCACAGCAAAGTTAAAAAAAAATATTGTGTAAATTTTGTTATTATTCGTCATGTGTCCAATCTTGAAATTGCAACAAAACGTTAGACGTACTTTATATTTTTTCCTTTAGTGTAATAGGTTTAATCAAAATTTTTGATGCTATCGACATATTAAATAATAGTTCTACATGTAAAATCTTTTTTTAGTTTTAATTAGATTTTTTTAAATTAAATAAGTGCATTATTCTTTTACAAGCGGTTAAAAAATAAAATACAAAATATATACAAGAATACACTGTGGTATTTTTTACATAAACATTGTCCTACAGCTATACAGAGTGTACTAAAACTAATCTCTTTTTCAATCCTATGCAATAAAACGACTTGCTACTTTTTTATCACTTCTAGTATTACATCGATTTTTACGGGGGCGTACTATATTTATACGTGTAATGTGGCTTAAGTGCTTAGGGAGCTCAGCTCATGCTAAAGTTCCTATTAAGCGTTGTACAAACAATTTCAGAAAGACAAAAATTGTCGTCAAGATTTTTAAAAAATACGTGTGATAGTTGTATTATATTAAAATGACTTAACTTGAGTTTAATAATTAATTAATGAAGAGAAATAAATAATCTATACGACATTTTTTCAAAATAATGTTGGCTTTCTAAAAATACCATTAGATTGTTTGTAAAGCGCTTAATATAAAAGTTTTGGGCAATTTTAGCGCAAGCTCCCTGAGCATTTAAGCTATGTTTCGCGTATAAATATAGTACAGTAACTTTCCCGCCTTAAATTAAAATTCTAGGGTGCTTGACTTGACTAAAAGAATTCTAACGTCGACGGTACTTTAAATGATAAAAGACTATTTTAATTTAAAAGTTAAAATTCGGTTTTAGTCCACCCTGTAGATGATACGATTCGAAAGCTATAAGACAAAGTAAAAATTTTATATTAAGATTTTTCTCGTTTACGCTATGTGTATAAAATAAAAAACTAACATTTGTTTATTTAGAAAATGCTGCCACGTGTGTATGAGTGAATAGCCCAAACATTTTATGTTTAAATTTTTAGGAAAGTATTTAAAAATAAATTTAAAAAAAATACAAAACACTACATTTATATAAAAATATTTAATATTGAGGAGACTTTTGTTCAAAGGAACCAGTGAAGATGGTTTGAAGTGAACTTATTGAAATATATATAGTATATATATTTAAAAGAAAAAACAGACAACTATTAAAAGGTGAAGTGCGGTGATTTAATATTTCTTTAGTATTTTGTAGAATAACTAGTGATATTTGTGACTAATTTCAGTGATATGTTTTTATTTTTTAAAATGCTTCAAATTTGTTGCTGCATTCTTTTGTTTCGTTTTAGTTAACATTTTTATTTGTTCACTATTTATTCTAATATAGATAAACTATGCTACATTCCAATTGTTTAAACTAGTTTAATATTACAATCGAAATGATGACAGTTTAGCAATAAAACAAGGTGTATAAAAACAGTAACGGTGTGCTATTTGCTGCTCAGTATATTTTTTATAACAAAATTTTTTAAACAATTTCTAAATGTAGAAAATGGTTCACCCAACTGAATTTTCCTAAAGAAGAATGCAAAACTAAATGTGTGGAAACAAAAGGATGCAGTTTCAGATCAATTAAGTAACAAATACACAAATAATAGAATCAGCATGTGAAATAAAAATTGTAGGGCTATTGGACTTCCAGAAAATTTTGAAATAAATATCTTAAAAATTGTTCCTATTTTTTTTTCTTATTTACCTTATTTTTCCACTTAACTTTTTTTCGCGAATGGATAGAGCACTCTGAAAATGGATAGGTATTGTTGAAAAAAATGTAAAGTTTCTTAAGAAATACAAATATTACAAAAAAATTGACTTGAAAACTTGAAAATATTTTGAACGCGTATTTCAAACTAAAAGGAATATGCCATTGGAAAGCTAATTTCTCAATTTATTGTTCTACTAAATTTTTTCTAATGTTTATACCTACTAATATGCATTTAAAATGCATTTTATTAAAGAAAAAAATGTATCAATGGTTGCCTACATTTAAGTTTCCACAACATCAAATAAATTTATAAATAGTGGTGACAGTTTTAACTTTTCACGTTTTTTGCATTATTGTTAAAAAAAAATTGAATAATATTCACCAATAAATTAATCCGTAAAATTCAAAAATTTATTATACTCAAAAATAAAAATGCATTATACAGTTGGCACCACTCAACCCTACCCTAAAAAAAGTAGCGGGGGGAATTTGAGTAATCACACAGAAACATGGCGTCCAATGTGTTCCTCTGTTTACTAATCCAATTGTTTTTTTAATTTACTGACTAATTTTGTGCAATAAATATAGTGAAGATGTCGGAATGGAAAACTGTTAGTGATAAGTTAAGTTATGGCATTGGTAAGTTACCTAAAAAGTACTATACGATATTGCGTGCTATGTTTATTACAATCTTAACCCAACTTTTCTTAAGGCAAACTTGTTGATATATTTTGATCTCCTGCTATGATAGTTGTTCTAATAGATTTAATTCGATATTAATAGTATTGCTATTCGATTGTAGCTAGCAAGTTTTGTGAGAAACTTTTCGTGAATCGCGGATTTGGCTTTTAAATTGAATTGGTGCCCCTCCCACATTTTATCAATATTATATTATTTACTATTTCCTTCAAGAAAACCAAAAGTGATTCAGCTCAATGATATGTCGCAGTTTTACGTGAATTTCATACTTAATTAGCTAGAAATCAACTTTCAACAGTTAGTAGAATATAAATAAAAAACCCAAGTTTTATTTTATTTTTTTATATTATTACCTTATTAAATGACTTTCATTAATGGTAAATAATTGTAAACAAATTAATATATGATGTAATATTATTATCTTATTAACTATACTAAAGACAATTAAAATTAAAATAATTATACACATTTTTTTCTGTGGTTTGTATAGTTGGGAATTTCAACTTGTTGATTTGTTAAAATGTACCTACTTAAATTAATAAAATGACAAAGTTCAAAGATGCAATTAACCTTCAATAAATTTATATGAAAATGTTATGATTTACATAATATTCTAAATTATTAATTGAATTTAATTGACCCACATTACTTTCAGTAGGTATTTATATTTTATAGTTAACATCCTTGTTAATTCTAAATAAGGGGAGCAATAAATTAGAATTGCATTTATGCAGTTTTTAAATAGCAATTTGCAGTATGGTTTTATCTCGAAAAATTGAGCGGGAAATTAATTTTTAAAATTTACTGAACTTTACTAAATCCAAAATGATAGATTAAAGTTCGTGGTTGCCCACTTCCTCTGTCGATTCTTTAAGAAAACTGGTAAAGAATTGCTTGTCAAGATTGTTTTAATTTTAATGTAAAACGAACGTTTTTAAATTTAATTATTTGGGGTGGCGGTTTTTCAACGACTAATTGAAGCGTATACCAACAAAGTGTTTCAATTAGTTAATGAAAATTCACCACACTAGACTGATCCCATTAAAAAACGCACATATTTGCTGAAACACATTGACAAACATACATATTTGTGCAATTGTATCCCTTTTAAAGTAATGAACTTTAAAATGCTAAAATTAATTATATTCAAACTTGTTGCGTATTTTATTACATTCTGCACAATATATTCTAAATTTACAAATTGGCAAGTAAAGTATAAGCTTGATTGTAAATTTATAAATAAACCAACATACTTGAAAATATTGGTTGTCTTTGTAGTCATACATATTATTAAAGTGCAGTTAAAAATTGTAAACATAAAATTGTAAAACTTTTAGAAAATTTGTAAAAATTGTGGAACTTAAATGTGTATAGACATGCAATAGGATAATGTCATGTCTTGGCGGCAGATAATAATCTAGGAAAAAGGAAAATGAAAAGCACAGGCAAAGAGCCTCGCAAATAGCAAATTAAATAATTCCAAACACTTCTCAGATATTTTGCTGGGTGGTGTAACTCTGTGGCGTAGCGCCATAGAGCAACACATTTTGGGAAGAACTGCGTTAATTAATATAGTTTCTACCGAAATATTCCGGATATTTCAGCACGTAGAGGTTGATCTCACACGGCTGAGAATAAACTTCATTAAAATGAAATTAATAAATAAAATTAATTAACCAAATTTTAGGTGAAAATATTTTCTGAAATTTCCAATTTTTAATATTTTATAAATTAATGCTTGTATTTCATTGATGTTTATGAGGATTGACTACAAAAGGATGAGAGGATAGACACATTTCTAATTATTATATCAATTTATTGCGCTCGTGCTCTTGCACCCACGTCTTGCCCTATTTAATTTATACAAGACTGATTTAAACAATTTAATTTGCATATTTTTCCACTTAAAATTGAACTTATAACCGAACATATAAATTTGCAAGATGCGACACTTTATTGAAAAACTGTTTACCAGCGAATAGAAACCAAATAATTTTTTTCAGTAATTTACAACTTCCCTGGAGGTGAGGGTTCGAAATTAAACCTTACAGTGGGTAATGCGGTGCATTTACTTGAAGAAGATGACTACTGGTACTTCGGCTACCTCATCGGCGATTACAACAAGCGGGGCTACATCGCGAAAAGTTTCGTACATATTAAAGAATGCGAATCGCTCGATAATTCGGGTTGCACTCCAAAATTCATTTTCAAGGAGCCCGCCATTACTCTGGAGATTACTCTTGCACTCAGAGAATGGGGGGCGCATTGCAAACAATTATACGTGGTACGAGATTCAATTAGATTGTATTGCCGAACAATTTTATAATAATGAATTTTGTAGAATCATAGCGACAAATTCGATATTATAAAAAATAAAATTTACGATTTAATGGCCCTTCGAAGTATGATCATTAGTGGAACATTGCCCGTAGATGAATTAAAGCGAGTAACGAAACAAGCGTCCGAGGAAATTGACATGGGAAACAAGATATTAGATTTAGATTTAGTTGTTAGGGATGCTGAAGGAAACTTGGTACATCCAATTGAAACTAGTACAATTCAACTTTATTATTTACATAAAAGAGCGACCGAGCGAATGCACAATCGAACAAAGGTAAGGCTAGATATAATTTATTTTATTTAATTAAATGAATATTCTATATAATAAATGTAGAATTTTAAGTATGCTTCACTGATTGAATACAGTTCCACATGTTTGATGGTGAGAATTATTTAAAGGAAAAAACAACATGCACGTTAGTTAATATGTAATGCAATATGTTGGTTTATGTTTCAAAAAGGGTTTCTTACAAATAGAATTATGCACTATATGTTTCGTAAATGAAAATAATACTTTCGCGAATTGCATTTCGCAGACCAACTTTTAAAATCTGCAAGAATGAACGTAATTTTATGTATAAAAATATTTTATTTTATCATAAATTAGTGAAGGCAATAAATTACCTCATGTGAAATGTTAAAAATTATTTCCGCTAATAAGAATATTGAATTACAATACGGCTTCAAATTCCATGTTAAATAATGTTGAACTAAATGCTTTTGGAGGACTTTTAATTTAATTGTGGTCAATTTTGCATAAATCGTAATACTTACATAATATACATTATTTTTATTGTGTAAGCGTCATAAAAAATGTTTATTGTTAATGAGATAACAAAGCGGATATTTAATCGATAATTTAAAATTGCTTTGAAAATTATTTTGTTTTAAAATTTTGGATTTTCAATATGATTTGGTATTTTAATTGTAGTGAAAATATTTTTATTATTTATTAATTTTTTTAAAATAGATATGTAGTGGAATAAATTAATTTCAAATTAATAGTGCAAAATTTTTAAAATTTTTACTAATTTATATATATTTACTATCACTAAATATTTTCCAGAAAATGTTAAAAATTTAAAATGAGGAAGGTAGGTCATAAAAGGTAGCGCTTAATCTCGTAAATCTTATACAAAACACATACTACTTTTGTGATTTTATGGCCGCACTAAATTTTCTTATTTATAGGTAATAAAAATCCTATCTTATCGATTTAGACACGTTCCTATATTTCACATAAATTTTGATTTAAAAAAAAAAAAAAATTATTTTACATTTATTGAAGATTACTATAATTATTTACGTATTTGAAAATTACATACATTTTTTATTATCTCTATCTTAATTAAATATAATTGATTAAATTAAAATATTATCATAACAAACAATAAGCAACATTATTATGCTATTATGCAAATTTTTAAAATATTCATTATATTTTGCAACAATAAATCAATCTTCGTATTGATTCCACGCTATTAATTTCAGCCCGAACAAAAAAAGTTGCAACCCAAAACTGCAATCCAACAGTATTCCAATATATTCATAGTATCCGTAAAAAACTTCACATGCAAAATGGCAGAAGACGTCGAATTATTAATGACTTTATACGATGCAAAGGAATTTAAACCAATTACCGAGTATTATGTGGTGCGATGGACAAAAGAGGGTTTAATGAGCGACTTGGATAAAATGTACAGCCTCCGCGTTATGTTTACAGTAATTACCCCCAAACCCACCGCAATAAAATTAAAACGCTAAACCATTATTATTAAATTCAGGATTTAGGTAAACGCGACTTGGAACGCGAACGCATATTCCTGATTTGCAATGTAGTGCGAATCGGAGCCATGGACACAAAAGAAACCGACCATCGGCGTTCTAGTGCAATCAGTATGATGAATTCGAAACGAAACTCATCGGAAAACATGCGAAGACCTTGCGGGGTCGCGGCAATGGACATCACCAACTACTTTAATGGCACAACGGAGGGCGATTTAGAGCGGCACATTTCCATTCCATTCGTCACGTGCGACAAGGACAACTTGGAGCAAACGCTCAAAAAAGTCGTCAGCAAAGAGCGAGTGGAACGAGGCTCATCTTTATTCGTTAGCATGAAATTATTGCGAGGCGATTTGAAGCAGGTAGTTGAATTCCCTTATTAATCTGCATCCGAATCTAAATTTGCTTTCTCAAAGTTGCGGGAAGAACATCCGCATTTGGTTGTGGGAAATATTTCCCGAGCCCGAAAAATGGGCTTTCCAGAAGTGATATTACCTGGCGACGTCCGAAACGATCTGTATCTGACGTTGATTTGCGGCGAGTTTTCCAAAGGCAGTAAAACGAGTGAGAAGAATGTGGAGGTTGTTGTGAAAGTTTGCAACGACAAGGGTTCAACGATACCGGTTAGTTCGCATCAACTTATTAGAGTTTAGAAATTGACGGTTTGCTTATAGGGAGTGATAAGTCTGGGTGGCGAAGCGGATCCGATCGATGAGTATCGATCGGTCATTTATTACCATGAGGATAAGCCGCAATGGCACGAGACGATGAAAGTGGCAATATCAATCGACGAATTTAAAACTAGTCATATTAAATTCACATTTAAGCATAGATCGTCGAATGAGGCTAAGGATAAAAGCGAAAAGCCGTTTGCAATGTGTTATGTTAAGTTGATGCAGGAAAATGGCACAACATTGCCAGATGCCAGGCATAATTTGGTTGTGTACAAAATCGATTGGAAAAAGTTTGATGAAACTAGTTTGGAATATTTGAAATTGCCGTCGGTTTTTACGGAAATTAAGGATAACCAAAAGCCGCAAATTACGGGGCTGTCGATGAGTTCGAAGGATTCGTTTATTTTGTCCAGTAATATTTGCTCGACTAAGCTGACTCAAAACGGTACGGTTTTAAGCGCAAATGAAATTTATTTTGTAAACGTCTTGTTTTTGTTTAGTGGATCTTTTGGGTTTGTTAAATTGGGCGTCCCACAAAAATACCTTGAAGGACTCGTTGGAGTCCTTAATGAAAGTCGATGGTGAAGAGGTAGTGAAATTTTTACAGGATATTCTAGATGCCTTATTCAACATTTTGATGGAGTATGTCGAGACTGATACTTATGACATACTCGTTTTCGAATGCCTTTTACACATAATCAGTTTGGTTAGCAACGATTGGAAGTACCAGCATTTTGAGCCGGTACTCGATATGTATATCAAAGAGAGCTTTAGTGCTACTTTGGCTTACAAGTATTACTTAGTACAATTATTTTTGATTTATTAATAATTTTTGTTGGTTTTAGAAAACTCATAAGTGTGCTAAACTCGATTATAAGTAGAGCGAAGGATAGTTTGCTGTTTAAAACCATGAAGTCGTTGCAGTATGTGATGCGATTTGTATCAAAGTCTAGGAAATTGTACAATGATATTTATTCCGAGATTGATGCGACTGATGATTTTGAATTAAGTTTGCGCAATTTATTGCAAAATATCATCAACATGATGTCATCAACGACTGATAGTTTGTTAAGGGAACAAGGCGCTTGTTTGAAGTATTTGCCAAGTACGATACCTGATATTTTATTGGTGTTTAATGCGAAAGATTTAAGGTAACTATTTGCAAATGGTTCGATTATAATAGTTTGTTTATAAATAATTTATATTTCAGTCTGATTTTGTGTGATTTATTACAAAAAATACCAATGGGCCGATTAACGAAACAAAAAATGATGACCATCAATGAAATTGTGCATAGTGAGCTATTTAAATCGGAAGAATGTAGAAGGATACTCATGCCTTTAATAACACGTAAAATTAAACATTTACTGGAGACCAAGGAAGAGGTGAGTCTCTGTAATTTTGATTTGCTTTTATTGTTGAGTGCTTATTTTATTTTTGTGTGTGTGACGTTATTTTTATGGAGGGTGAGTACTTTTAAGATTTTATTGAATCGATGATGATACGCAATGCAGCAATGCTTCTTGGGATTGCAAAAACTATCATTAAAAAAATCTTATTTCTTATTTTTATATACGTTTTCTTTGCAAATTGCACTAGAAATGATTGAACACAGCTTTAAAACTGTTACACTTAAAACGACTCATTCTAATTTGTACAGAAACTTTCGTTATTATTTTTTTTTTGTACACATTTTCTTGGCATTATTTCTGTTTTCAAAATTAGATGTACATATTTATTCACTTTTTCAAAAAATATGTAAATAAACGTGTGAAAACCAAATCTCTTCGTACACTTCTTCCGCACTAGAGATACCTTGGCCACCGAATGATGCAACATGTCTTCATATACCTGATGAACTTGTGAATGTTTTCTACTATACTTACTTTCCTTTAAAATTATGTTTGATGTTTCTGTGACTATGCTTATTATTCTTTTGAATGATTTTAGTTTGAATTAGTAGAAGTAGAAACTAATTGCACGCTTTTTGTTATAATATAATTTATTAGATCAAATTATTGTAGTTAATTAATTAGACAAATTAAATTGGAATTATTAATAAATATTTTAAATAAAAAAAATGTGTGGCGCTACTGGGATTCGAACACAGCGCCTTTCAATTGCCGGTCGAAGTTTTAGTGGTTGAAGCGCTCAACCGACAATTGAAGGGGTGGGTTCGAATCTCAGCTAGACCAAAATAATTTTTTTATTAAAATATTTGTAATTTTTTCAATTTTAACAATTTATTAGATTTCTTTTATCAACGAGTTGCATATTTTATATAATTGCATGACGTTTAGAAAGCATGTAATCGTGTAATTTAATATAAATTATGTTGTAATTTTAATTTGTTAATACAGAGTTTTATGGTACTTGGACGCTTAAAGCAAACCAATTAATTTGCCTTATATTTTGGTTTTCTTCTAATGTTCTGAATAGTTCTACAATCCTAAAAACGGATTCAAAAACTATTTAGATTTGTGTAGCTTGGATTGCACTAAATTGTAATTAATTTATTTGTTGGTGATATTGTTCTTGTGCTATCCGGAATCTTAAATATATTTTAGTAGACATTATTTAGTAGACAAAAACTGGGCATTATAGGGTTTTACTTCAAGACAAGACGGCAGGAGACAGAATAAGTCGGTGGCTAAGGTAGCTCAGCTGCTCGGAACAACCGCAAGTTGTGTCAATCAACATGTTGGATATTCGGAAGAGGTGATCATATTTTAACAAAAACAGGATGCATTTTTAGACCTAGAGCTAGATCTGAAAAAATGTCCTAATCAATTTACACACACATTTTCATTCACAACTTAAGTACACGCACACTTTATTTAAATTTACTAGTAATAATAAAAATACTAGCAACTGCGACTTAAAATATATTTCTTCGCAATTAGGTTGAATTGTGCATAAAAATATTGAGCGATATTATGGAATCGTTGTTTCACAAGGAGGCCGCAAAGAAAAGTTTTGATATCGATAATATTATTCACACCAATTTGCGAACGATTATGCAGAGTCACATTAAAATGGAACGCGACAATCCACATTCTGTAAGTACCCACATCCAAAACCCCGAAACCATTTCAATTTGATATTTAAGGGAAACCTTGTCGCCGTAATGATCGACATTTTTCGCCAAATGTCCGAAGAGCACTACAACAACTACATCAACACCTTCCAAACGAGTTACGATGTCCTCGACTTCATCATGGAAATTCTAGTCGTGTTTAAAGAATTAGTAAACAAATCCGTCTTCGCGCAAGATTGGTGCGATATGATAATGGTCCAAAACAAAGTGATCCTCAAGTCGCTGCGCTATTTTTCCACAACAATTCGCGATCGCTTTTTCAAGAAATTCGAATACGATGCGTGGAACAACTTCTTCCATTGCGCGATCGCATTTATGACTCAACCCACCCTCCAATTGGAAACGTTTTCAGCGAACAAACGCAATCGCATCGTCAACCAATACGAAGACATGCGAAGGCAAATGGGTTTCGAAATTAAATCGATGTGGTTCAATTTGGGCACCAATAAGGTGCAATTTGTACCCGCGCTGGTCGGTCTGATTTTGGAGATGACTTTAATACCTGAGAGCGAGTTGCGCAAAGCGACCATTCCGATTTTCTTCGATATGATGCAATGCGAGTATTATTCGTCGCGATTGGAGGCGGATGGTTACGGCGATACCAAACGCGATTCGTCTCATATTAAGGGCAGTTTCCGAAATTTCGAGGATGAGATGATTGCGAAGATGGATACGTTGTTGGAAGGCGGACGAGGCGATGATGAGTTCAAGGATTTGTTTTATGAGATTATGATCGAGAATTGTAGCAAGCACACAAATATTCGAGATGAGGGCACGAAGTTTGTTAAAATATTGACTAAACTTATGGAGCACTTGTTGGAGTATCGCGATTACATTCAGGATGAGAATATGGAGAATCGGATGAGTTGCACTGTTAATTTATTGGTAAGTTTATGAAGATTGTTTGGTTGGAAGGAAACTTATTTATCAAATTTTGTCAGGATTTTTATTCGGAGATTAAGAAAGAGGAAATGTATATCCGCTATGTTATGAAGTTGTACGAATTGCATCTGGAATGCGATAATTACACAGAAGCGGCTTATACTTTAGGATTGTATACGAATTTATTAAAGTGGTCGAACGATATTTTAACACCGTTATTGCGAACGGATAAATTTAATGATGCCCGCACTCATCGACAATTGAAAGATAAATTGTACTACACAATTATTGATAATTTTAACGAGGGAAAGGTAATTTATATTTAAATAATAAATTACAAATTTATTGCATCGCGTTGTTTAGATGTGGGAATGTGCCATAATTAAGTGTCAAGAGCTAGCCGAACAGTACAAAGATGAAACGTTCGAATACGATAAGTTAAGTCAGCTTCATACCTCAATTTCCAAGTTCTACAGTCTAATCATTCAAACGCAACGAAATAAGCACGAATATTTCCGAGTGGGATATTACGGGAAAGGTTTCCCACAGTTTTTACAGAATAAAGTTTTCATTTATCGCGGCGCTGCTTATGAGAAACTTAGCGATATTAATTCGAGGATTTTGAATTTGTTCAGCAAAGCTGAATTATTGAAAACGTTGACGCCACCAGGACCTGAAATTATGGCTTCGAACAAGCAATGTTAGTACCTAGCATTAATTTTATTAAGGAAGCTTGAATAAAATTCGGTTATTTTTTAGATATTCAAATTAATAAAGTCGATCCGGTGATGGACGAGAAAAATCAACGCTTCTCCGGGAAACCCGTTTCGGATGAGATTGTTAGTTTCTATCGAGTGAATAATATTCAGAAGTTCACGTTTTCGCGCCCGTTTCCCCGAAAAGATGAGAACCTTAATTGCAATAATGAGTTTGCGAATTTGTGGTTGGAACGTACGGAATTGATAACCAGTTATCCGTTGCCTGGAATTTTGCGCTATTTTCCCGTCAAATTTTCAAGCGCCCACGAAATTTCCCCATTGCGGAATGCCATCGAGGTGATTGAAAGTAAAAATAAAACGTTGAAAATGCATATTACTATGTACAATAAGAATGGAACTGTTGATCAGAAACCATTGTGCTTGGTTTTGAACGGTAATTTAATTTTTGCAAATTAATTTTCTGTTTAATGTTTAATTTATTTTGAAGGTATTTTGGATGCTGCAGTTATGGGTGGAATTAAAAATTACGAGGAAGCGTTTTTTGATAGTAATTATGAAGAGTGCCATCCGGATGATTTAATACTTTTGCGTAAATTAAAGGATTTAATAGCAGATCAGATTCCGTTACTTGATCTGTGTGTGCAAATCCATAAATTTAATTTGCCGATTAATGTGCAACCTTTGCAAAAGCGGTTTGAGGAGTGTTTCAATGATTTGAAGAAGGAGGTTGAGCGGAAATATGGAATTGGTGTAAGAATTTTAAGCAAATAATTTTTACGATTAATTTTTGGAATTTTTGATTTTTTTTTTAGACTTGTGATGTGAAGCTGGAAAACGAAGTACAAATGCGCCGACATTACAGCATTTCGAATGAAGATCGCCTAACAGAACTAGCGATAGTAGAGTGAGTTTTTCTAGTGTATTTTGCATGGGGCCATTTAATTGTTGCTTTTTGTTGTTATTCTGTATTATTTATTTTTTGTTTCGATGTAGTAATAATGTTGGTGGTCGTAGCAGAGTTACGAGCTTGACGAGAAATCAAGTAGCTTCACTACGTCAATTTACTTCTACCTTTACTTTTGCGGCTTCTACGCCCATTCTTAACAGGTAATTTTCGTAGAATCGTAACATTTTTATTATTTTTATAAAAACTAACGATTTTGGTTTTTGTTTTTTTGTGATGAATGGTTTTCTACTTATTTCAATGAGAAATTATTTGCTAAATCCGCGATTTAAAATTTATAAGTAGAAAACTAGCCTATTAATATAATTTATTTTTTCAGACGAGTGGTACAAAGTCCATTGAATAGCAGAAATACTTCATATGCCTAACAAATCTAATACAATTATTTATTATTAATATAATTTAATATGTAGTATCTTTATTTCTTCTAACTATTAATTAAATTGACTTCAACTTTTCGGGAGGCATTTACTAATATCTATGGTAATTATTCTCTTCCACATGCATTTTACCTTCCATTCGTCACTATCTTAGTTTGTCTAGTAGTTTACTAACACATTCCGCTTATATTGTTTAATTTATTTGAAATGTAGTAATTAATTGATCGGAAATGTAAAGCAAGTGATGAATGTTTCAGTAAAAATCATCATAATCACAGTCACAAAAACCTTATTCAGTCACCTACTAAAAGTTTCACTGGTACTCCATCACTGAGCCATAAGAAATCACATAAAACACCAAAAGAGAAACGCAGATCGAGCAAAGCAGATATAACTAATTTACCTCTCAACAGTTTAGCGTCGACGGGTGCAACTCAGTGGTACACAAGCACGGAAAACGAAACGTCGACCACTAGTGCCTCAAATAACTCGCTAAGTTCGTCCACGGCGACTACGCCAATTTTTGAATTAACGCAAGAGGTAATAAATATATTTTACAAATTAAATTTAATGGTTTTACATCAACAATTTGTTTACAGTTGACTCCAAAAAGACCGTTACGATCTGAAGTGGAAAAAGAAAAGCGCTTAAGTCGTCCATCCAGTGGCCAGTTTTCCCGCCCAAATAGTATGACGGTTTCCATTCGGGGCACTGGAAGTTCCGGGAATAGTAGCAACAGGGATTCCGTTGGTAAGATTCAGTTAAATATAATAATAAAATATGCTAAAGAAATTTAACCAGGTACAACAGATTCCAGTGTGAGCGAGGAAGACATAGTGCCTCCGCCTTTGCCCATGAAAACCCGCGAAAATGACACCAATTCAATCACATCAGAAAATATTAGTTTTTTGTATTCGAATCGAAGTTCAGTGTCGAAAGCCACTTCGTTGCATCTGAATAGTTTACCCGTGATTGAGTCGGTGGAGTGGAATAATGAAACGCCGCCTCCGCCGCCACCAAAGCTGTCCAAGAAATATAAATTATAACGAATAGTTAGGTATTTATCGGCTTTTGTACTCTGATAGACTGTTAGAAAATATTTGCTTGTATTTCCAAGTGAAACAATTTTTGAGTAGAAAAATAATTGCAATAAGTCGTACTGTTAGTTTCACCCGCGAATTGCCTCCATAAGGTGCTTTGAATTAGGAGTATTTTGTATAAGTGATTATTGTCGTTACCAGAAGTGCCATTTGCATTTTTATATTACTAGTGTAAAGAATTTTTTCGAAATGTTTACAAACCAAAATCGTATTTGTATTACTTTTTTAACCAAAGATATTTTAATGAGCTTGTACATATTATATATTATGAACGAATGAAACATTTGGAATTTTGATTTATTCATCAAAATATCAGTCATTTTTAATAAAAATCAAAATTAACAAAAACTATAGTTTATTCATAAATTAAGTACCTTCTATATCTAACAGTTATAATTTAATCTTTTACAATTTGAATAGGAATATCAACTCCAGCAGTCTCTTCCTTCTTAATCCTAGGAACAGTGATAATCAAAACACCCTCAACTAACTTAGATTGCACCAACGCCATATCAAACTCCTGAGGTACCACAATTCTCCTTCTAACTTGTCGAGAAACAAATCCATTTTCATCTTCCCGTTCTTCATGTTTGCCTTCAATAACGATCTCATTTCCATTAAGCGCCTTGACACTAATTTCTTCAGGTTTGAAATTCCGCATACCAAGTTTCACTACATAATTATTAGCGTTATCTTTATTCTTCGTGGTGGCGCCACATTCTGGTTGCGCTTGACTGGATGGTCCAGCTCCGGAATGGTTGAAGTTGTTTGTAAACTGCGAGATCAAACTTGCCAATGTAGGTCCATCCAATTGGAAGTCTTGAGGCCCCAGTGGTTGTCCCGCAAATGACCCTCTTGGAATTGTATTTTGGAGAATATCTTCTAAAAATGCGTAACTGGCCATTTTAATATTTTGGTATGAAGAACTTTTTTAACTCAAGTAATAACTAAGTTGTTGGTTGGTTGTTCGTTTGGAACTGATAAATGAAATCGAAATGCGGCATTTTATATACTAAAAAAATGGTCTAGAATAATCTGGAAGATTCGACGAGTGAGTCATAAAGTGAGTTCACAAATCGTTTGTGATGTGGTGCAATTTTTTAAAAAGTAGATTGTCATGATTTTATTTTTGGTTTTGTTTCAGGCATGAGATTGGGCGCTTTTTATAAGGCCCTTTTGGTCAAGTTTTTTTTAAATAAATTTAACTTTTTATTTTTCAATTAAATTCGGTGTTTTGTGAATTAGTTCAAAATTAATTTAGAATTGAGGCGTTTAGATTAAATAAAAAAATGATTTTGGTTCATAGTAAAATATTTATTTTAATATTATTGCTTTAACAATATTTATTCAAATTTTTTATCAAAATCAGGAACGTCCTTTCCCTGAATATTCCTGTATTGCCATTCAGCAGCGCCCCATCCAGAAACACCATTTACCGAAAATTTGCACAATCGTTCGACCACTCTGCTTTCCCAGTTTTTGCTTATATAAAAATGTGGAGTATCTACTACTTTCACTTGCATCGAATACGTTTTGTCACCTGCAAGAAAATTGAATCCATAATCCAGAGGTGGAGTGCCATTTTCCCCATGCTGGAAAAGCTCAAAATCTATATTTCTTACTGGGTACATTTTCTTCTCAGCTGCCACATAAACGTATCCAATAGTTAATCTAATAAATATTAGACATATTTAAATAAGTACATTTTTTACGTTGGAAATTAGGTACCTAGAAAGTGAAACTGGCATACAAATTTTCCCAAGCGAGAATCGATCTCCATTCTCGGTAGTCAAAAAGTGCAAGCCATATCTCCAAAAATTGGACCATTCTCGAAACGTTCCGAAACTGTGATCGCGCATTGTGTCTAAATTAAACTTAAATGCCTTTCCATCAATTAAAGCCACTCCTTTTAAATCACCGAATTGTTCGTAATGCGTCTGATGATTGCTAAATTTAAAAACGATATTCATTCCTTAATAAATAATAATTAAATTTTTGCATACGCTTCCAATGACTTGAAATATTCTCGACTAAACTTTTCATACGCCATCGATTTAGCCATAGTCAAAGGATCCATATCAGTATCGAAATTAAAATACGGCAGATCGGACGTAAATTCAGCATCAATTCGTACATAGTGCAACTTGTCTCGATTATTGAATTCCTTCATTATTCCGCTGAATGTAAGTTTCCACTTTTTCATGGGTTCGATTGCAGTTAAACGAATTCCTTCAGCTGCATATTGATTGAATTCACTCTCCTCCACTTGGTAAAGTGATGTTCCTGGTAGTTTCAAGCTTTCCAAAACACCCAAATTTGAATCAGCTATTTTCAAATACATAAATCCGTCGATTAAGTTGTTTTTCCTGCGCGCAGTTCCAACAACTAAATGGTCTCCGGATTTATTGGCACCGTTCATGTAAACTGCATCAATTGCCTTAAAAATAAATGTTTGCAAAATTGCTGGTTTAAATAACTGATGGTAAGAGCACCTTTTCATGAGATGATAGTTCTTGGGGTTGATCCAGCTTCGCATAATGCTCGATTGAATTCAAATTTTTGCGCTTATTCTGAATCTATAATTCTTCTAAATAGAAAGTGCATTTTATTTTCTTTTAAACTAACCTTTCTAAGTGATAGAATCGTGTACATAAAAGCAACTTTAAGCCAATACAACCCATTTGGTCTTTGATATACATTGAATATGGGTCGCGGATTTTTTGATCGTTGATACGAAACAAAAATTACAAAAATAGCAAGAAAAAATATTCCTGTTTCTAGTAAACCCAACATTTTTTTTGAAGTTTAAATCAACTCTGATTTGAATTTTTGTGATTAAGTGCTGGTTGAATAGAGATAAAAGCGAGTTACTGCTACTTTTATCTGTGTAGATAGCAAAGGTTGATTGCGATGAAAAGAAAAATAAAGCAGGTGTTTTATAAAAGTCAATTTAATTATCTTTTGTAGAAATTCGATTGATAGTGACGATACGATACATTATAAAATTTAAATTATGTTTTTAAGTAGGATAAAAATTAAAATAAGGTTTGTCAACAATAAAACTTATCTTAATAAGGACTCGATTGCATTTTAAACAGATAATAAATAATTTAACATTTGTCACCGGTTACTAATTGTCGAGTTACTTTAATATAAAATTAAAATTGTTACTAAAATGTACTTAAGTAGCTTGTTCCGATTTGGCTTTCAAATACGCTTCAAATATTTCTGCATTCCTTTTGAAATGCTTTCGAATTGTTGATAATGGCTTTGGATACAGATCAAACATTCCAACACCCATGGCGAAATTTCCAAATTTCGTTTTAATCACAGTTTTGTAGTTCGACAAATCACTAAAAAATAAATTAGCCGTTAGTGACGTAGAGCTCAAGATCCAAACGACAAAATATAATGCAGCCAAGCCATCCTGGTTTAATAAATTAATTTACCTTGTTTCTTCCTCTATCTTAACAAGAGTTATCATTAGCGATAAATCTCTGGCAATGGCAGATATTAAATATGGTGCAAAAATTAAATCATTGCTTTCCACACTACTATTTTTATTAATAATCATCATTATGAAACATTTCAAACAAGTTTCTGGGTAATTTTCCAATTCTTTTAGAAGAAGCTTTACATACACGTAATCCTTGGGATTATTATTACCTGCAATGTTGGAAATTAAGCATCACGCACATATAATTTTTAAAAAATTACCTAAAAGTTTGTAATAATAATGCCCGCCTTCAGTATCCAACATTTGCGCTGATAAAATTGAGTCCAAAATGCAACCTTTTGGTAGAGTGCAGTTTAAATTAGTGGACTGTATCATGCCATTCCACTGACAAAACAATTTTTCTTTGCACTTTATTTCAGGAACGTTTTCCGTAAAAACGGTAGTGGTCAGACATTTATAAATTATGTCATAAAAATCATTCTGCAATCTGTAATAAATACAAATACCACAATTTAATTTTTCAAATCGTACTAACTGCAATTTACACTGTTTTATCTTCTACATTGTTGTGAAATAATTGTTGGACGACTTTCGAAATTTCCGTATTCGAATTGTCGCCGTAAATGAACATTCCATTTTGAAACATGCGGAAATTATTTTGGGGGTTTTCTACCATTGCTTGTATAGCTCTTATCATTTTGTCTTTATTTCTAAAATACAGTCAACTAATTAAGGTAATTTGTAAATTAACTTTTACATACCCTGAAAATAAATCCTCAGGACAATATTTGCTAATTTGATGAACTTCATTTTTGTCTTTCTATAATAAATTCAGCAAAATATAAGCAAAACTGGCGATATTTAAGAATCAAAAATATTTACCTTCAAATATTGTTTCATGCAAAATAAACATTCGGGGAAGCATTTTTCTCTAAAAGGCCTCCAACCTTGTTTAGGCTTTATCTCAATGGCAAATGAATTTTTCGACAATTTAAAAGGCAAATTGCAGTTAATATAAGCGAAATCATTGAATAAAGTTGCTCTACCATGCTGCAGTATTTTGTGTTTTCTAGAAGCTTCAATACACCAATGGTTATGTGTTCATAATAATTTTCATCTCAAAAAACAGACGAATACAAAAATAATTTCGTACCTGGCCGTTGTTTGTTAATCCTTTTCGCAATCAAATTAATTTGTGATCGATTCAAATTAATCGGCTTAGCTTCAGATACAAAAGAACCGCCCAATAGCGGTCTGATAATTTTGCTGTAGAACTCCAAATTCCGAATTTCTTCTTTAAACTTTTTCCCGGTGTACCATTTAATAAAGTCCCAAAACCACAAATACAACCAGTAGAAAATCGAATTGGGACGCTCGATTTTTGATATCCGAATAATCTTCTTTTGCTTGGGAACTGATATCACCACATGAGAATTTCCTTCCCCGCGATAAACGAAATCGGTGGAAACGTTCAACTTTTCCAACTTGAATTCCGCTAGCGACTTCATTTTCTTCGAACTCACTGACTAACTTATTTATCGGTTACTGGGTTTGTGCTGTACTGTATTGTTGTTTTTGACTTTCTAATTATTTAATATTTGTGCTACATGTTGCATTTATGTAATAGGCGTTAGATAATATTTAATATGAGCAATCTTAAAAGTAGGTCAGTGTACCATGTCTTGAGTTTAATGAGTCATTTTGATCAACAAATTTTGCATTTTCTTTCGAATTTAAGTGCACGTACACTAGGTCACTAACATTTTGACAATGTAAATAATAACAATTACATAACCTCAATATTGCTTGCACATGAAAATGGACGTCCGCCATCTATCGGAAGTTCGGAGTTCCAAGAAGCCTACCCTTGGCAGTGCCGTAGAAAAAGGGGGAATTACGGGTTTGAAGTGAAGACACTTTCTTTAATTATAATAACAATGTTAAATAAATACGGTATAAAAAACCAATCAATTAAAGCAATATATTTCTGGAAGTTCGATATTCGATTCAAACTGCTACCACCTCTCTTTTAAAATGCCTGTAAATCCGATGGAATATTATTATAACGTGTGCAATTGGTTTCAATTTACTTACGTAAAAAAGCGTGGAAGTGTTTGGAAATTCATTGAGAATGGATTTCTGTCAGTGTTTATTTGTTTCACTTTGTTTGTCTTTTATCATTATGGATATGCAGCAATAAGCGACAGTCCAATTTTTAATACAATTATTCTCGTGAAAATATTGATAATAATGTTCTTCTTATACATCCCTGTCATGCAAACTTATAATTTATATTCGAACAAGAAGAACTATGATAATTATTTGCAACTAATTAATAATATTTCTACATTGTACCGAAATAGCGAATTTAATGCCCAAACAAATACGTTACCAAAATTTAAACAAATTACAATAATATTACTGATTCACTTGGTTTATGAGGTTGGATTAATTTTGCAACTGAATGTAAATTTAGGGCAGTCATCAACAGACGTCCAAACTGGTTTATTTTCAAAACGTTCATGGTGGATGTTTTTGTATCTTATATCAATGTACGAAAGTATAATCCGCATATTTACTGAACAATTTTATTTGGCAATGATATGGATTTTAATTGATGCTTTCAAAAAATTGAATTCAAATCTGACCAGTTCGAAAATGAATTTATCGAAACAAATGGTTTTCTACCAACAACTTTGCACAAATGCCAGCCAATTAAATAAAATGTATTCAGTGCAACTACTAGGAATTTTTTTAATATACGC
The DNA here is from genome assembly GCA_963556235.1 of Cryptophagus acutangulus. Classification (NCBI taxonomy): domain Eukaryota; kingdom Metazoa; phylum Arthropoda; class Insecta; order Coleoptera; family Cryptophagidae; genus Cryptophagus; species Cryptophagus acutangulus. The sequence continues at coordinate 4,337,192 of OY744559.1, read as the reverse complement.
TCTACTTTTTGGAATCCAGTCATTCTCGATTTTCATACAACTTAGATATGGTGTACCTCTGGAATATGGAAATGTTGTCAACGTTTTCCATTTTTCGGTGAAACTTTTCATCATTATCAAGTTTAGTAACGATTTAAAGACTAGTGTAAGAAACTGAAATATTTAATTAAATTAAAGTTAATTATAAATTCGTTGCAGGCTAGTAAAATCAGAAATACACTTTTTAAATTATCAACTACAGTTAAAGATGCTCATATGAAACGAGAGGTTAATAACTATTAATAAACGTTTTCAATTTTAAAATATTAATTTTTTAGATAAATGCATTTTCGTTGCAGTTATGTCACGATGAAGTTAAAATATCCGCTGGAGGATTCTTCATTGTCGATATGCAACTTTTCTTTGCTGTAAGTTTTCATCAGTAAATAATTTATAAAAATTCAATAAAAGTTCAATTATTTTTAGATCACTGTTGCATGTTCCGGATTTTTCTTTTTGATGCTGCAGACATTTTATGTATATATACAAAATTACTATTAAACATTGAAATTGAATTGAAAGATAGATACTATATTTTTTTAATATTATTATTCTAGAATATATTAGATTACTATGAAAGAATCGATGTACTTGTAAAATAATAATTACTTTAAATAAACACAGTATAAAAAACTAATCACTTAAAGCAACTATTGAATATATTTCTGGAAATTCATTCAGACGGTTATTACTCGATCTTACACCATGAATAAAAATTATTTCGAATATTATTACAATGTGTGCAATTGTTTACAATTTTCTTATGTAAAAAATCGTAAAAGTGCTTGGGAATTCATTGATAATGGTCTACAATTTGTGTTCGTTTCTATCAATATATACGTCTATTACTATTATGGTTATTTAGAAATAAGAAAGAATCCGACTTTTAATACCACGGTCCTCGCAAAAATATTAATAACATTGTTCTCCTTTTACGTACCTTTCTTGGTCATTTATAATATATATTCGAACAAAAAGAACCATAATAATTATTTGCAACTAATAAATAATATTGGTACGTTGTTCAAAAATAAGGAAATGAATTCTCAAAAAATGTTACCAAATTTTAAACGAATTACAACAATATTACTAATTCATTCCATATTTGAAATAGGAATAATTTTAAAAATTAATATAAGTGCAGTGCTAGCGATAGCAGCATCAGGGCACAATTTTTTGCTAAAAATAAATTTTTTTCAATTTTTTTTTTTTGCTATGTCAATGTACGAATCTGTAATCCGTGTAATTACCGAACAATTTTACTTCGCTTTGATATGGATTTTAATTGACGCTTTTAAAAAATTGAATTTGAACCTAACTAATTCGAAAATGGATTTATCGAAACAGATGATATTCTACCAAGAACTTTGCAAAATCACCGACAAATTAAATAAAATGTATTCATGGCAACTGCTCGGAATTTTTTTAATTTATGCTATATATTTTGGTATGTACTTCTTCTCGACTTTCTTACAATTCAAATATAATGCTCCTATGGGATTTGACGAGGTCATGAACATTCTATATTTTTCACTCAAGCCTTTTATGATTATCAAATTTACCAGCGATTTAAAATCTAATGTAAGAAACTTAAAATTGGTGAATTATTTGAAAGTAATTGTGAATTGGTTGCAGGCTAACAAAATAAAAAATACACTTTTTAAACTTTCGACTACAATTCAAGATGTTCATAAGAAACGAGAGGTTACTGAGATATTTAATATAAATTTATTTAATTTATTATTTATTTTTTAGATAAATGCGTTTTCCTTGCAGTTATGTCACGATGAAGTTAAAATATCTGCTGGAGGATTCTTCATTGTTGATATGCAATTTTTCTTTACAGTAAGTTATCAACACTAATTTAATTCAATACAAGTTTAATTATTTTTAGATCACAGTTGCATGTGCTGGTTTTTTTTTTATAATGGTGCAAACGTTTTTTGCATTTATGGAAAATCTTGTAGAATAAGTTTTTGCTAAAACTAAAATTAATAATCAAACAAATGTATTGAAAAGGTAAAACTGTAAATCACACTTCTAAATGACATTAGCACTTTGAAAACTCTTGTATTTGAATTAAACTTGCGAACTACTCAACTCGTGCGTTTAACCTACTCTTCAAATTTTTTCAAAATTGCTTTTGGATAAACCTAAATTTATTTTAAAACATCCATTATTTATTTATGTCTTTATGAACATAAAGCTTAAACCAATTTTGATAAAATAGACATGACAATTGCGCGCACGTGTTGAATCAGTGCTCAATGCCAAATTATTCAAGCAAGTCCAAGGTTCTAAAAATTGGCAAATAAATGAATGAATTACTACGCATGCAGGCTTTCGCAGATTGAGAATATTTAGAAATGCTTATTATTATTATCGTGACGACTCTAGAAACATACTTAGCAACCAACTCCAAATTCTTATTAGTAAATAGTAGTGGCTTAGTACAAGTGATCGATAATTTAAATTAAAATGGTAGCAGTATTTTCGCGTTTCTTTTCCTTCACCGCTCGACACCCGATTATTAGGGGTATGTTATCATATGGTGCAATATGGCCCACTTCAAACATAATCCAACAAACAATGTCTGGAAGAACTTGGGACAACTACGACTGGATGCAAGCACTTCGATTTAGTTTATACGGAGGTTTGTTTACTGCCCCGACCCTATACGCTTGGATTCGGCTATCTACGATGATATGGCCCAAAACAAATCTCAAAACCGCGGTTACAAAGGTAAATTAAATTTGTTATTGATTTATAAGTTTGCAACCAGCAATACAAAATCGATTTTCAGGCGATAGTGGAACAAATGACTTATGGGCCTGCAGCGATGGTCTGCTTCTTTTTTGCCATGAGTTTAATGGAAGGTAAAACCGTGGAGCAATCCACTGAAGCCATGAAAGCCAAAATAGTACCCGCTTACAAGGTACAATTATTATTAATCTTAAATTGTAAGCGTAATTTGAAATTTATTTAAGGTTGCTATTTGTTTCTGGCCGTTTTTGCAAACGATAAACTTCTGCTATGTGCCCGAACGAAACCGAGTGCCATTCGTCAGTGTTTGCAGTTTAATTTGGTGCTGCTTTTTGGCCTACATGCAGCAGCTTCAAATAGCACATGAACAAGAACTATCACAAAACAAATTACTGAACAATTGACGAAAGCAGTCCGCTAGTAAAATTTAGATTAATTTATTTATTTATGCATGTGATAATTGTTGATCTGTGAATTTAGCTACAGGGTTACTGATCTACTATTCCATTAACTGAATTTATTTAATATAATTTATTATTGTTACCTCAAACTACAAGCTTTTTATTCTACTTTCGCAAGTACTTCAAGTACTTAGACGAATCGTACGAATCCTCGATATCGTCTTCGATTACAACCTTCTTCTTTGGTTTTCGTTTCTCTAATTTTGCTTTACGTTCTGCGTCGCTCAGCGTCCAAATATTTAGGGGCATCTAAAAACGAACTATTTAGCACATGATCTCAATCGGAAATAGACCGCTTACCTTTATAATTTGTCGAGGTTCATTATATCTTATCGTATAAGAGGAACCATCAGGTGCTGCTATTATTGTTGGGTAGGTTCTCGAAAATGTATATCTGTGCGGTCTTGTTATACTTGCCGAATTGGAATTTAGCTTCCTAATCTGCTGCAAGCCTTTTAAACAAATACTATTCGACATTTCAAAATCAAAATATAAAATTGACGAACAGCAAGAATAATTCTGTCAAAAATTTGAGAAATGTCAAATCCGATTCGTAGTCATACGCCATCTGTTGTATATGGCTACATTTACCGTAACACTATTAAGCTCATTTATATAGGCAACCAATAATACAGGTTGGCCAAAAAATCAAATGGATTAATTATGATAATTAATGCTACTTGAAAGTCAATCTCAAGATAATATTATTATCATAATAACCGGACAAAACAACAACTAATACAATAATCTATCAAGAGTTCACTTGAAACTAAGTTGTACACAACTTTTACTCCAATTAATCCACTTTAATTCCACGAATTTTGTATTTAATCGAGAAATCTAATCAATCGCTTCATTTCTCCTTGAAATATGAAGCTGCAACTACTTTTACTCTGCATCATTGCTACTATCCTTCAATGCAATAGGTAAGCGCTTTAAAACCAACCAAATTTAGTCACTAAAATTTAGTATTAGCCTCAAACTAGGTCCGTCCGTCCATCAACTGACCACCCCCGTTGACCATGCTGAGGGCCCCACTTGGGACCCCCGCAACAACATCCTTTATTACGTTGACATCCACACTGGAACTCTGCACAGCTATCATTACGACACCGATGCACAATACTCTGTTAAACTGAACGGCGAAATTACGCCCGCAATTCCATCGCAAAGCGATCCGAGTTTAATCATTGTTGGCCTGAACCGATCTATAGTTGCCATTCAATGGAATGGAATGGATAGTATCGTAGAAGCTCAAAAAACTTTGGCTACAGTGAGCCAGCAATTTCCTACAAGTCGATTTAACGATGGCAAAGCGGACAAGCAGGGACGACTTTGGTTTGGTAATTATTTACTTATTAATTACGCGATTTTATTGGCTTTAGTGTAAATTAAAAGGGGTTGGTTGTGGTTTTCAAAGGTGGTTTGATCTTTCTGTAAAATGGGGTAGTTTAGCAAATATATGAAAATAAGTATTATGTGGTGTAGGCAACCAGTAATACTTTCGTTCAAACTTTTTGTATTTAAACCACAATTTCCTGGTTTACTGAAGCATTCAAACTTTCTATATTTTTTAGGAACAATGGGTTACGAAGACTCCAGTGGAACGCGACCAAACGAAGGATTGCTCTATTTAGCGACCAGAGAAAATCTACCAAAACCAAAAGTTGCAATCGCGCCAGTTACTGTAAGTAACGGTTTGGCATGGAACAAAAACAACGATAAAATGTTCTACATCGATAGTGCAAGTGGCAAAGTAGTCGAATACAAATATTGCGACGAAACCGCCGAAATCACCTACAATCGGGTCGCATTCGATATAAGTCGGTTTAGTAATTACACTGGAGTACCAGATGGCATGACGATCGACAAAGATGACAATTTATGGGTAGCAATTTATAACGGAGGCTCGATTTTGCAAGTGGATCCCAATACTGGAAATATTCTGCAAAGTGTGGCTTTACCATCAAAAGCGGTGACTTCAGCTATTTGGGGCGGACCGGCTTTAGATATCTTATTCGTAACCACTTCTAGAGTTAATTTAAGTGCAGATGAGCGCAAATCGCTTCCTGCAGCCGGCGCGGTTTTCGCCGTAACCGATTTGGGTACTAGTGGCTTAGCGGTTTTTAATGCTGACATTATAGATAAGATTTAATAAAATATGAATTATATAATTAAGGGGCGATTAGTTTTATTGTATTATAACACGTATCGATTACTACAGCTGTTTTGAACTTACCGCGTATATGTGGACCAATAGGATCTCGCCATTTGTATATGTGATGATTCCCATCGTCGTAGTTGGCTTGCAGGATTGCGTGGTGAGTTGTGATTGGTTGCAGCAGCATAGATGTAGATTCATCAAAGTGTTGAAGTGTGCAGTTGTCATTAAAACATTGCAGCCGGTGTTTGAATGCATGTAGTTAGTAAAAGCTGCCCAACAACAAAATGAAGCAGTTTTTATTTGTTAGTGTTGTAGCCTTATGTGTATTAATTGGTACGTAAATTCTGCCATAATTAATTTTCTTTGGTTAATTAGATGCGTTTTTCTTAGGTGCAGTTAAGTGCGATGAGAACTTAGGCGAAGCCACAATCGAAAAAGTCGACTTGGACATCGGTGCTAGCCGCGATGCCTCCAAAACAGGTAACATAACCTCAATTTAATTCGCTACAAAAGTTGGACGAATTTTTGCATAATTCATAAGTTGCTCCTTAACGATAATATTCGTGTTTTTCGCATGATTCAATCGCCGATCTGATCGATCTGCGTCTGTATGTCGAATTTCATGGTACCATCCATATCTGTCACAAAATTAATTGACAGGTGTCATAATTGAAGTGACAGCTGTCAAAATTTTAGAGAATTTTACCTTTGATTTTCGGTTAAATCTTTGTCGTACTTCTCTCGTGGTCCCAGTACCGTCAATTTTTTCATGTACTTTTCAATTTGCAACTCGGAATAGCCGGGATCCGTTTCATGTTTGCAATAAAACTTTGGTGTCAAAACCGGCTCTAAAAATTCCACTTATTGAAGTATTGAACTATATTTTTTAAGTTTAATGGAATATACTTAATTGTTGCGGTTTATTTATATTAATATTCGATCGACCAGCCACTTTTTGTTCAATAAAACAAAGTTTAAATGGTCTTGGAGTTGCATCGAGCGACTGTAATATTGGTTGCATATTTAATCGATAATTGTGTTGTTATAGACGATGAAGTTGTGAAAAGAGAAGAAGAAGCGATCAAATTGGATGGTCTGAATGTAGCACAACTTAAGGAGTTGCGTGACAAAGCGGAGAAATTTACATTTCAAACCGAAGTTAATCGCATGATGAAATTGATTATCAACTCCCTCTATCGCAACAAAGAGGTAATTAGTTTGCCATTATTTTTGACGTTTATGATTTTTACGTTTATAAGTTTGACATTTTTTGATGAGCGCCATCTATATCAAATTTGACTAAACTAAATTAATTTTTGCAGATTTTCTTGCGTGAATTGATCTCAAACGCATCGGACGCACTCGACAAAATCCGCATGCTGTCGCTCACCGATAAAAACGTGCTTGATTCAAACCCAGAGCTAAACATTCGAATCAAAGCCGACAAAGAGTCGGGTATGCTGCACATAACCGATACCGGTATCGGTATGACTAAGCAAGACTTGGTCAACAATTTGGGCACCATCGCCAAATCGGGCACCGCTGAATTCCTCAGCAAAATGCAAGATTCAGCAAACGCACAAGACATGAACGATATGATTGGTCAATTCGGTGTCGGGTTTTACTCGGCTTTCCTCGTCGCCGATAAAGTAATCGTCACCACCAAGCACAACGACGACCAACAATACATTTGGGAATCAGACTCGTCCAGTTTTACCATCGTCGATGATCCTCGTGTGGACTCGTTGAAACGGGGCACCACTGTCAGTCTGCAATTGAAACCCGAAGCGAAAGATTTCCTGGAACACGAAACCATTCGCAATCTTGTACGCAAGTACTCGCAATTTATTAACTTCCCGATTTACATGTGGACCAGTCACACCGAACAAGTCGACGAACCAATCGATGAGGAAGTTGCCGAAGAAAAGCCGGAAACTGGCGAGGAAGAGGAAGCAGCCGTGGAAGAGGAAAAAGAAGACGACAAAGCTAAAACTAAGAAAGTGGATAAAACCGTCTGGGACTGGGAATTGTTGAACGATAGCAAACCGATTTGGACGCGCAAAGCTTCCGAAGTAGAGGATCAAGAGTACGACGAATTCTACAAGGCTTTAACTAAAGACGATAAAGATCCGTTGACACGGATTCATTTCGTAGCAGAAGGCGAGGTAACTTTCAAAGCGTTACTTTACGTACCGACCGTGCAACCGAGCGAAAGCTTCAACAAATACGGCACGAAAACCGATAATATTAAACTGTACGTGCGTCGTGTGTTCATCACCGACGAATTCAACGATATGATGCCGTCTTATTTGAGTTTCATTCGAGGCGTTGTCGATTCGGACGATTTACCATTGAATGTGTCTCGTGAAACGTTGCAGCAACACAAGCTAATCAAAGTGATTAAGAAGAAGTTGGTACGCAAAGTGCTCGATATGTTGAAAAAGCTGCCACAAGAAGAGTACGAGAAATTCTGGAAGGAATTCTCGACCAACATTAAACTCGGTGTAATTGAAGATCCAGCCAATCGTACACGACTTGCAAAGTTGTTGCAGTTTTTGTCGTCGAGTAGCGAAGCTACGACGAATTTGGCCGATTACGTGAAACGAATGAAGCCGAAGCAAGATCATATTTATTACATTGCTGGGTCGAGCAAGGATGAAGTGCACAAGTCGCCGTTTGTTGAGCGCTTGTTGCGCAAAGGCTATGAAGTGCTGTATTTGGTTGAAGCAGTGGATGAGTACACCATTTCGGCTATTCCCGAATTTGAAGGTAAAAAGTTCCAGAATGTGGCTAAGGAAGGATTCAGTCTAACGGAAGCGGAAGGCGGTAAAGATCAGTTGGACCAGTTGAAGTCGCGATTTGAACCGTTGACCAAATGGTTGAATGATGAAGCGTTGAAGGACCAAATTGCAAAGGCTATGGTTTCGGAGAGGTTGAGCGATTCGCCGTGTGCCTTGGTGGCGTCCAAGTTTGGGTGGACTGGCAATATGGAGCGATTGGCCGTTTCGAATGCGCATCAAAAGTCTGATGATCCACAACGTTCTTATTATTTGAGTCAAAGGAAGACTTTGGAAATTAATCCAAGACATCCGTTGATGCGGGAGTTGTTGAAACGGGTGAATGATGATCCGGCTGATCCTACCGCGAAGAATATGGCGGTTATGCTGTTTAGGACGGCGACTTTGCGGTCCGGGTTCATGTTGCAAGAGTCCGCCGATTTTGCACAGTCGATTGAGTTGATGATGCGACGAACGCTTGGGGTACCTTTGGATGAGCCGGTTGAGGAGGAAGAGGATGTGCCTGAGGATGGAATTCCCGAGGAGGAGAATGAAGATGGTAAGGATGAGGAACATGATGAGTTGTAAATTTAAGGTTTGAGTTGTTAAGACTGTATAGTTTTTCTAATTGTAATTTAATTAATAATAAATAATTGATATGTTGTATAAATTGGAGTTTTATTGTCGCTTCTTAGAAGGTGCGGAGCGGTATTTGAAATCTAGGCAAATATTAAATCAATATATTTTAGAAAAGGCCTTTTATTAAACTCAGAGATTCGTTCTCTATCGCACACGAGAACAATACTAATCTAACATAATACAAAAAACAAACTTACTCGACTACTTCATGTACTTCCCCTCATTCTCCGTTAAAATCTTCGCCGATGCTTTAGCATCCAAGAACAGCGCTCCAACTTCCTCTACATCAGCTCGCGTAATATTGCTCCTCCCATTAACTTTAGCCGTCAAATAAGCCGGCGTCAAGAGCTGCACCGCATAACGCAACGTCGCTTTCGTGCCCACATCCCCCAAACTACTAATGGCATCATCATCAATCTCCAAACTCTCAGTTTGCGCTCTTAACTTCAAAATCTTCTCCATATCGGGCTGACCATATGGAATCGTGCGAATAATCAACAATCGATCCAATAAATCCAATGGAATACCATGCGGGGAGAAAATATCATCCGTCCCGCGAATCAAACAGCGACCTCTATTGGTCGCAAAAATAACAATCGGCGCGATTGCGCTCTCAAGCGCTCGATGCAAATAAGTGAAGGTCTCAATATCAAGCATATGCACCTCATCAATGAACAAAACGCCCGGAACCAACTCGGCCACCCCTTGATCAATATACTTATCGACCACTTTATTAATTTCGCGTCGCAATTTATCGGTAATTTCCGTCTTCTTTGGTTTAAGCAACTGTCCCATCATCGACAGCACATCTTGCCCACCTTGCGGCTTAGCATTCGCCGCGTCCAAGTCATGCAAAGTGACATCTTGCACAACTTCCTTCTTTTTGTGCACGTCGCCTTTCGGCAACGGCACATACTCCTCCGCTTCCAAATCGAACTCGGTCGCAAACACGTCCGATCGACCTTGTCGTTTAACAGCGCCACTATTGGCCTCAATGTAAATCACGTCGCCTACTTCGACTTTTTCCTTTTGTAATGATTCGTAAATGCTCGGGTCGAGTTTCAATTGTTTGGCACCTTTAGCGGTCCGCAGACCGATTACCACGTGACTTATAGTTTTGCCGTAACCGCCCGCGGGGTTTTCGGTTTCGGCTGGTGTCAGTTCAGTGATTTCGCCCTCGTAGACCTCTTTGGTTTCGCGGATTCGTAGACCGATGGCACGTCGGAAGTTTTCCATCAGGACTTCGGTTTTTTTAATTTCGGTACTGAAGACTTCCGAGCCGACCATCGGACAGAATGGCACTTTGTTGCCGAGTTCTTGAGCGATTGCTAGTGCGATGGCGGTTTTGCCGGTGCCGGGTGGGCCGGCGAGGAGGACGGCGCGGCCTGCCATTTTCTTGCTGCGGATCATGTCGACGACCACACCGGCAGCCTAAATTTAAAGGGCGATTAAATACATTGTAAATGGAGTCATTATAACCTTACTTCTCGTGCTTGCTCCTGGCCGACCAAACCGGCAGCGGCTGATAAGGCAAATCCATTGTCGTCTAGGCCTAGACCTTTTATATGACTGTGGGCGCTTATTCGCTGGATTTTTACCGTGCTTTTCACTTCTTCAACTCTCATTTTTGATGGAAAATGATGTTTGGTGATTCGATTTTAATTGTTTTCTGTTGATATGACAACTAATTAAAATAACCTCGTTGTTATGGTTACTTTTGGTTTATTACTAAGGCCACGTGATAAATAAACATGTATTGTATTACTGGTTGCCTATAGTTAATAATTTTAATTGGCTGTATAATTTGCCAAAATATTATGAAATTGCTCAATGAAGTTGAATTAATTTTAATCTTGTATTGTAAATATAGTACATATATTTTATATATTTAAATAAAATAGTGTTAAAATTTTAGGGTGTTAAATTTTTGATTTGACATCTGTACAAAGAAAATTCCCTAAAAGATACTAACAAAATAAAGCGTATTGTAACATTGTATTGTTTTCCTGAAATAATAGATATAACTTTGCTTATTGCTACAGTTTAATCGTAATTGTGATCTAAACAACTCGACGACAACGAAATATAATGGAAAAAACCGAGGATATGAGCCATTTTGCTCTAAGCGAAAGCTACATGGTCCAAGTGGACGACATGGAAGGTATTCTTTAATTTCCTGTTTGTATTGTCCTAAATCTCTAACCACAGTTCATTCAGATGACGCGGACCATTTAACAGCAGAAAACACAGATGATTCCAATCACGACGGGGGCGACAAAAGCGGTACCCCCTTAAGGGAACAAGACCGATTTCTACCGATCGCCAATGTGGCAAAAATAATGAAAAAAGCCATCCCGGAAACGGGAAAGGTAAATAACAAAGTACGCATTGCTTTTTACATTATTTGGCTCAAATATTACCCACACCAAATCTGCTGTAAATGGTAAAATAAAATTGTTTGTAGATTGCGAAGGATGCTCGAGAATGTGTGCAAGAATGCGTTTCAGAATTTATTAGCTTTATTACAAGCGAAGCTAGCGATCGTTGCCATATGGAAAAACGCAAAACAATAAACGGCGAAGATATTTTGTTTGCGATGAGCGCTTTGGGCTTCGACAACTACGTTGAACCTTTGAAGATCTATCTTCAAAAATATAGAGAGGTAGATTTACATCACGTTTAGATTTTGTGTAATTATTGACTTGTTTGTAGGCTGCTAAAAGTGATAAGCACCTGTCAGCCGGCGAACCATATCTGGAAGAAATGGCTGAAGAGAGCTACAGTAAGTTATTCTGGGAAGAAAAATTGTAGCGTTTGGATTTGCGGTATTTAGATAATTGGTGGTTATTTTTTAGACACAGCTGTAACAAGCAATATTCAATTAACCACCGCTGCCGCGGAAAATGGATCAGCTGACACTGTTATTTATACATATCAAGATAATAATGCGATACATCAGTATCAACTGGGTTGAGAGTATTTTTTTATTTGTTTTTAATGTAGTTTAATTTATTTCGTTTTAAAATTTAATATATAATCAATTCTTAACTATTTGATTTATTTAACGTCTTTCATTAGAAATAAAACAAATCGCTTTGTGTGTGGATTTAGACTTTAATGATTATCAAAAAGATTAAATATAACTTATCGCTTTCTGCGCAATTGCAGAGAATTCCTTCTAAGCCAGGCAGCCTTTCTGGATCCACCCTTAGTTTGGGAGTATCTATGTCCTTTACCCAAACCACGGGACGATTTGCCAGAAGAAGTTTTTCCACGTAATTCACGGTGTTTATGCACAGCATTAACGATCCAGTTGACTTTCGGATCACGTCTAATCGCCTACAAACAACAAATTAAACTCCAAAAACAAAATGAATCAAAGTCCTTACGTTATGGGATGGATCAATCAAGATGATTTCAAAGTACTTGTACGAAGAATCTTGAGCTACCCAATAAGAGTTGAGTACACGAAGACCGCCGCAACGTCTGCCTACACGCTCCTACAAAAAATATAATTAATTATTGTTTCACTGATTAAATTAGTAAACACGAACCTCAGCAATAGATTGCAAGTTGCGAACAGGTTTAAGCTCGTTAATTCCATGGCTTTTTGGTTTACCATAAGTAGCACCCTTTGGCACTGGACGTTTACGTCCACCACGACGTACGCGAATTCTGAAGATTACGAAACCTACAAAGCCAAACCGTTTATTTATGTTTTGCAATTATTTGGAGCAATATTTACCTTGCTTCGCTCTGTAACCTAGTCTGCGGGCCTTGTCGGGACGAGAAGGCCTTGGGGCACGGTGCAATTTCGTCAATTGGCGATATTGCCATACGCGAATTCTCAATAGAAAACGAAGCACATCACTTTGCTTCTTGCGGTACAATTCCTGGATGTACTTGTAAGCTCCCATGTTGGAAACCTGGAATAATTCATTTATTGTAAATACAACTGGGCAACATAACCAAACACTAGAGATTTGGCTCAAGTTTTCTCAAAGAAAATAAACGTCTGCGACTAAAATAAGAATATAACTCTAGTCGGAGAGGTGTAAATTAGTCATTAATTACGTTTTTGTGTGATTAGAGCTAGGGATGATTGAAATAAATCGAAATTATTAAATATCTTCGAAAATAAACATACCTACAACTTGTCTCGGAGCGGAAAAGGAAGTGGTAAGAGAAGGATAGGTATATATTTGACAGATTGCGTGGTAGTAGTGTGCGTTGGATAGGCAATTTCGGTTCAGCCGGTTGTGGTGTCTACAATGACGTCTTATTTACTTAATAGAGAGATATATTTGTTAATTAGTCAGAAGAAATTAATTAATTGGAAAGAAATTGATTTATAGGTACAATGCAGCTGGTTATTTGAACTTAGTATGTTTTTGATAACTTTCAATATTATTTGTAATTTGTACATTGTTCAAAATTTTGACATTTAGTTTAGTAATGAAAGTTTTTGCAATTTGAATTTTGCAATAAATAAATAGTTTGCAGAATAGATTAATTCTGATGCAACAATTAATTATTTCAAGGAATTTGCCCCCGCGAATGCGCTACCTTCTTCCATTTTGACTGCGCATTCCTCAGGTCATAAAATCGTGTTACAAGCTAAAGCGCTTGTGATCCATCATTTGTTAATAGAAAATTATTTGTTATTGACGATGGGTGCTCTAAATAACATACATTTACAGTGTCTAAACATTAAGGTAACTATTGATTTAATTAATTGAACCACGCAGATAAATAATTACAGAGTACACTAATTTATTTATTTAGCAACAATATTGAGCAAGCTCACATTTTTTCATCAAAACAACAAAGGCTTTTATCTGTTTTTAAAACTGAAAGTAGGAGAGACAAACGCAGATTCATCTCGTCACAATAATGTACCAAGCTGTGCCAAACTCTATGCTAATAAAATTTGGTGTCATGTAATTATTTATTTATATTAGAGTGTTTTCTCTGACGCTTTACAGTCATATGATTATTGTGTGTTTATTTTTTGCAGCTTTGTAAAATGGCCAAGGCATACTCTTAGAAACCAGCTACGGTTTTAAATTCATCCTAATAATATTAATAGCTATATAGAAAGGTCACACCGGTTTATTTTTTAAACTCAAATATTTATTATTATTTCATCACCACCACATAATTCAGTTCTGTTATTTGTTTATTATTTTCTAATATCAAATTGTGCATTTCGTTTCGTAAATTTGATAAGAAATTCAGAACCATTGACCATGGCCACTCAAGAAGATCGTTCCCTATCAGCGGGGGTTTCCTTACCACAATGGATGAAGAGCCGAATTACTGATAAGTAAGTATACCAAGAATCTTTTATTTAACCATAAGCATTTTTGTGGGTCAGTGTACTTTGCTTATATTTTGTATGGCAATTATTTGAAAAGTGAAAAAACTAGTTGCTGAAAGCTTTGATTTTTGAAAGTGAAATTTGCCAATCATTGCCAAAGCGAGAGTGCAGTTTAGGAATTTTTCTGTAGAAAAAGTTACAGCTTTCACAAAAATTAGCCAAGTTGCATAAAATAAATGTATACAGAGAGTTGTTACGAAAATTATAGGTATTTTGGATTCGAATTTTATTGATTTATTGAATTATAAAATATTAGTATGAAGGCATAACAGATTTCCCCGAGAATTTCCCAAGAAATGTATATGAAATTTTAATTCTGGTATCTAGTTTTTACCAACTTTCAGCAGAAATCCTATTCGTGTTAAAACTGATTTTATTTTGTTCGCGGGATTATTTAATACAAAATAAAATCTTATTTTTATATTTATAAATAGCTATTTTTATCCAGCTCAATTTGCATTGTATTTAAAACAATACAAAAATTGCCAGTCGCAATTTATTGAAGTGACTGTACATCTGTCACAATCTGACAGCTATTTAAACATGGCGGCTCAATATGTCCCGTTTAAATTTTGAGTAATAGAAAGATTGAAACGCCACAACAAACATTCAACATTTTTGAAAATAAACAAATAAATATGTATCTCCAATATTTGTCCGATTTGAAATCGAGGTTGAAACCATAGTTACAGGACTTTGATAATAGCGGTTTTGAAATTTTCCTGATGAAAAATTCAACAAACAAGTAATAATTTATTTAATTTTAATCTAAAGTAGTTTATTATTTATTTGTAATGAAATGAAATGCTGTAACTCTCGCTGTAACTGATAGAAATACATCAACCTTGACACCTGCTGGTTAGATATTTGTTCTTAAATTGTTATCCGAATTGAACATTCGATCATTGCAAATTTATTTGGTAAACTCAAATCTTTTTAATTGTCAACAATTATAATTCTGTTATCGCACTGAGCAAAGATCACAGACTGACACTGTGTAGTTCGAACTATTATTTTATCACAGCTACATTTGCTTTTAATCAATTAAAATAAGTCCCATTACTTCTAAGTAGGTATATCAATTTAATTGTGCATTCGTCTAGCAAGTGACTAAATTTTTTAATTGGAGCAGCGTAGTTTTCCAGACACGCGATAAAAATATAATGCATTTTATTTTGAAAGCGAATAAGCGAATGCATGTTTGCCCGCTAAAAATACCATGCTGCAATCGCTTTACATAACTGCTTCCCAAAAGTTATTTAAAGCGTGTAATCGTGTTAAATAAAATTCTAATCAGCCATCAAGATTACAATGTTTGTTAAACGGTTTTGACGTCTTTCTTTCAGTGTTTAACGTAATTCATTTGCCTTGCAGATTCGATTTTGATCAGAGCGCCTTTTCGCCCACCGAATTGGATGATAGTTTTATGTACTATTATCGGCATCCGACAAATCGCAACACTGAAAATTCCATCGCTTCCAATCAATCGGCCAACTCGACGGTTGTGTGTTCCGTCTCCCAAGGGGATAATAGTACCAATTCAGATTTCTCCCGGCACACAGCACCGTGCCAGAAGTATTTGAAAAACAACAACGGTAAATATTTGTTTGTTTGTTTTGACTTTTGTACTAATTCTAATTCGGATTGCGAAAAGCTGAGAGATTCCCGATTGGGTCATCCGATCTTTGTTTCGCTCACACGTGTTTTTGTCGATTTTTATTGTGTTTACTAGGAAATATGTTGCGCCTCGTTTAGTATAGTTTTAGGTCAGGTAAGCCATAGTAAAACATAATAGTGAAATCAGGTCATAAAACGATTTTATTTTAATATGATTAATTTTGAAGGCGTATTATGGTTGCGTCAAAGCTAGATTTCAACCCTCATCCCCAACAGATGCAAAACACGTGAATTATTGCGACTGAAAAAGCCGAATGACGTTAATAATTTTATGTTTGACGATATTGGGATTTATTTAACATTTTTTTTTAATAACAAACGTTTTAATTTTTTTTATAAACAATTTATACATAAAGTGTCTTTTGTCTGATAATACATTAAGTTTTCTAAATTTTGGCGGTAATACGTTAAGTTTTCTAAGTTTAAAATAAACTGCATTAAATAATGCTGCTAAATTCGTTTTGGTTGTAAAATTTATATTTAGAAAATATAATTTAAAAGGGGATTTATTTTATTTCTTACATAATATGAAAATGTAAATCAAAAACATTATGGAAAATACATTCTCATCAATATTCATAAAAGTTCATGTTGTTCTTATTTTTGTAGACTTTGGAATGTTTTGTTTTTTAATCAATCCTGAATAGATATTAAAATATAAAGATATTTTCCAGAGATTTGCTTAGTGCATAGTTTTCTCTGCACTCATTTTGCAACGATATAAATTAATTTAATTCATAATTTACATATTTTTATATATTTTTTCTAAAATATAAAATGCAAATCAACAATTACAAACAAGTTATATCAGACAATTAGATAAATTAGTGATTTCAAGAAATACTAATAATATAGATAAACACAACCGAATAGGTTTACGCAGAAAACAATTTTTAAAAGCAAAAAAAACTTTCTAATTAACATCAATTGTTATTAAACATATATAATTATTTTTAAAAACCCATATTAATTTTTTCCCATCAATTGCAGATGTGAGTTTCACTCAGCCTATGAAAACTCCACAGTCGATGAAAATCAAATCGAACGGTACAGACGACGGTTTCAAAAGCGATGCAGCCAAATGCGGCAGTTCTGTAATTCGCGTAGCACATCAAATGGTCGCTGATAAAGTCATCACTTTCCACCCCACTATTCGGGAGCACGACGACGAGGATTGTGATCAGATTGCTCCACAAATGGATAAATTCGATCCGCATAGACGTAGAGGCAGCAAATCGCTGCCCGCTTCGCCACTTACATCGCCGAATGCTTCGCCCAAGTTGAATCGACGCGGTGTTAATAAATATTTTACTGGTGCGTTTGTCGATACGGATAAGAACAAGGGTTGGATCTTGTCGAATTTGTTGGCAAGACGGGAAATTTCGCAATCGGTTGGGTTTATTCATGAGGAAGAGCCTAAAGAGGAGATCGAAAGAGCTAGTTCGACAATTAGCATGGATGATATGAGTGCTAGTAGGAAACAGCAAGCGTTCAAAGCGAAGCCTTCGGAGTTAAGGGAAATGAACTTTTGGTCGCCAACTTCAATGTAACACTTTTATTATTGAATCTTGCTATATTTTTGACTACATAATCAATGGAAATTATCTTACTGTAAAACTAGTATTACTCTTTTTTTATTTTTATGTTAGGAATAATGATAATGTTTAGGTGTGATTTATTTGTATATTTTTAATTTATTTAGTTTTAGAAAACAAAACTAATTCATTTTTTTGGAGTTTAGTTGATAATTAATTTATAAGCATTGTGCTCTTCACAGGTAATCGCATTATTTATACATTTCTTGTTAATTACTGTTTAGTTACAATAAAGATATTACAAATTAATTTAAATTCCGTTTGTGTATTTATTTATTAAAAAAGTTTATTCCTATTTAAAAATTTGAAAAGCGCGCTCTAAAATTTAGCGATACAGCGCCATCTAGTGTGAACTCAACTGGCACCACATTGCATTTCAATTATTTTCGTTTCTACACAATTAATTAAATCCACTTCACTTGCAACTTATAATTTAATCAAAAATATGCCGGAAGCAATACTAGAATGTGGCGATTATAGCGAATTTCAGGTATTTAAAAAAGTCATGTTACATAACCTAAGTTTCTAAATTAATTTTTAAACTCGCTTCTAGGACGCTTTAAAATCTATGCGAAAAGCTGATGATATTATAGTAAGTACAATAAACTCAGTAGTTCCTACAGGCTCTTTTCACGTGAACGAAAATGCGGCGTGTGAAAGTCTATACAAATCTTTAGAAGAGGGTCACACAAGACGAGAGCGAACTATAAAAAATTGTATTTCAGTGACAACTGATAGACTGAAACAGTTGAAAGAGCAACGTGCTGCTCGCCAAGATGATATGCAATTATCTAAAAGTCTGCGGTCTGAGCAAACAAAGGTAGAATCAATTTTCTATTCATTTAATTAGCAATCGCAAATTTAATTAAACCCCAACTAAAACGTATTTATTACAGCTGAGAATGCTGCAAGTTGAACTGAGCGTTGAAGACATGATACAGCAACGAACTACTAAAGTTTTGAGTGAGAAGTGTAGGAGCTATTTCAAACCGTCATGAAAGTCTGATTGATAAAAGCGGTAGTTTTTGTTTTAGTTATTTTCTCAATATTTTTTATATCCTATTGGAAATTAAATAATTACATTGTTGTGCATTCTATTAATAACGAACATACTTTATTCCCATCCACTTAGCCATTTGTGCCGCAAACTGCGCCTCAAAGTGTCTCCGTCAATTTTTTTGGTTTCATTTTGAAAGTCTGTTGTGAGAGCTAGTCGTTTCTCTTCAAGTTCAACTTTTTTAATTACCTTTAATTCTCCGTTTTCTTGTAGCGTTGTTCCATAAATGTCTTTGGGGAATCCATCCGGGAACGTTATTGGCGTGATTTTAATTAAATGTTTCACTTTCCATAAACGCTGGTTATTTTCTGGGATGTTTTTGATTACTACTGGTTCCTTTTGCTATAATGTTGACCAACCAATTAAAACTTGACTTATATTGGAGAATTGTACTTACTTTGCCGACTAACTTAAATTCTGCGAGAATGTTTTTCTCCCAGAAGGGAATGCCTTTTAAAGGTTTAATACGCTCAACGCGGAATAGCTTTGAAGGCTCATAGGGGGGATCTTTAAAATCTTTGTGTCTGTAATAAAATAGTATTAATAGCGTGTTTTTGTAATCATAAATCGAATGGTACCTTGGATAATATTTGAATCCTGGATATTGCACGCCTTCACCATTCCAATTGTATTTGTGACTGGCAATTTGCCTTTGAATTGCTAAAGCTGGATTAAATGATTTCAATAATTTGGCCATGATTTAATATTAATTACTATTTAAAAATTAAAAATAACTACACTGCAACAATTTGAGGTTATGTTCAGTAAATGCATAGATAAAGGATACTTTATGAGTAAGTGTCAAAATATATTCTTCTTCCTCTTTTTTAAAATTAAAACTAGAAAACTGTATTTGTCTTTGAAAAATAAACTACAATTAATTTAATTCATACAGCAAACACTCCTTATTTTATTTTATGTAGTAATTATTATAAACAATCAATTTTTTTAAAAAATAAATATTTTGAATTATCTCGGGAGGCGGCGCTGTCAAAGTATTACATAACACATTTTTTCAAAAACTATAGCGTATTCCTTCAAAAATCTAAATGGAATTTAAAGCAAACGCTTGAAGAACAAAATATATTCAAAATATTTGATATTATACATTCAAAAATTTAATTATTATTGATAAAATACATTGGACATCTATTGGGAATGAGACGAACTAGTGGATGTTGGTAATATTTTTGCTCGGCGGCTGGAACTGGTGAAGGCGGCTGTGACGCAAATGCGTCAATAAGAGTATTACCTGCTACTGCGCTGTTAAGATCCTGCTCATTCAGTCACTCAGAAACACACATTCCAAGTTGTGGCCCGTCCTTACCACCTTTTACACTGTTCTGTGGTAAGTCAAGTCAGTGCTAAAGTTTTGTGAGTAAATTTTTCTATCTGTTGTTTTTCCTGCTGAAATTGTGTCATCGGTTCAGTAAAAGTTTGGAAATTTATGCAAAATCTATCATTTTATGTGATTTTGTAACAATTTCTGTGTTATGTAACGTAGTTTCTCTCACATAAACCGAATCGGTACAGTAGACGTATAGGATACCGACACTGCAAAATCGGCCACCATTATTTAGATTCTTACTTGTCAAATTTTGCGATTTTATTGAGTTTTCTATGAAAATTCATCTGGTTTTTCGCAGATTTCGACTAGTTTTACGCACTATTATGCCCAGTTCAATAGTCCGGCTTAAAACTAGTGGAAATTTCGCTAAGCCAATTTTAGTTACGTAACGCCTTTGACTGGATATTTGAACCTCAACTAGTATAGCTGACCGATTAGAGAAAATTTACTCACTAGTCACTAGTGCACCAGCCGATTGGATACCAACTAATTTGAGCTTATTTTGCAGGTTATTAAGTTAGACCAAATTCAAATAAAAAACAAAAATGTTTGCCTGTGCTAGATTGATCGCCCCCGCTGCCCGAAGCGCCGTAAGTATTTTATTTTCTTTTTCTGCTTGCATTTTTCTTGTAATTGTACAAAACAATTCTGATTACATAATTACAAGAACTACTTAGTGTCATTGAGTGATAAGTCTATATTTAAATGTAGCTTTTATTTTAAGATAATTATATAAGTTTTTTGGGGCGACAAATAAATTACTGTTACATAATCATATTTAACGAAAATTGTGCTAATTAAGATTTGGATGAGCGATTATATAAGTAGGGTTAGGTAAAATATTATGTAAGCTCAATTTATCTCAGGGTTTTTATTTTTCAATCAGAATCTAATATGTTGGTAGCATCAAGGTTATAATAGGTCAATTTTAGCAAAAATTTAAATGAATGAACTCAATTTAATTTAGATAAAGTGAAGAGAAATCTGGACTTTCTGAATGCATTATTGAAATGATTTACTATTTTGGACAATTTTTGGTCCTTTGTTGTAATTTAATTTCAATTAATTATTAAAAATTGTTTATATGATGATCCCAATTAAATTTCATATCATTTTGATGAATTTAACTTCCTTGGATGTCTGATAAACTCTAAGCTAACTGAAACCAATTATATTATTTATATTTTACGTCCTAAATTAATTATATTTTTTCCATGCAGCTCATCTCTAACTCTATGCAATACTTAAGGCCATTGAGCAGTGCAGTAAGCCAAAGCCAATCGTTAGTACAGACCGTACAACAACAACATAAACAACCAGCACTTCTCCCTGCCATCCGTAGTTTCCAAACTTCACCGGTATCGAGAGATATTGACTCGGCCGCCAAATTCATTGGTGCCGGAGCTGCCACCGTTGGTGTTGCTGGATCAGGTATGTTCACTTCCAAAATGCATGTTTCCAATTTAAAACGCAATCAAACTCTAATGATGATACCATATGAAATTTCTTACGTGCAACATGGAGAATTTTAACTTCCTTGGATGTCTGATGAGTTTTTTTGTTGTTAGAAAATTGCCTCCTGTTATCCTGCTTGTTTTCCTTACAAATATTTTAGGTATTGGTATTGGGCTTGTTTTTGGCTGTTTAATAATCGGCTATGCACGTAATCCTTCCTTGAAGCAACAATTATTTTCCTATGCCATTCTTGGTTTTGCATTATCCGAAGCAATGGGACTATTTTGTCTTATGATTGCTTTCCTTATGTTGTTCGCATTGTAACTTGTATTTGTTTTACTAATTATTTTGCTTTGATTTGGTTGTGTAGATTTTAACTAATTTAAGGTAAATGTGATGTAAATAACAAAATAAATTGGTGTTGTCATTGAATAGTGGTTATTTTTGAACGTGATTTTAGGAGCTGGTATTGGAACAGTATTCGGTTCCCTTATTATTGGCTACGCCAGAAACCCAAGCCTGAAACAACAACTTTTCTCATATGCTATCTTGGGTTTCGCTTTGTCTGAAGCCATGGGACTTTTCTGTCTTATGATGGCTTTCTTGTTGTTGTTCGCATTCTAAGTATATTTGGCTGGTGCCACAGATCGTTTACCATCAATTCCGCAAACTTCAAACAAAAAATTAAGTCAACATGTTACATTTAATTAAGATCGTTAATGTAACTCATCAAAATAAATAATTATGTTTCAGCGATAGGACATTTCTTTTATATATATTTAGCAATTGCTCTTATAAGTCTGTATATGGCAAATGTAATTGTGTGTTTTTGGAAATTTTAATACCATCCAGAGACTTTGGGCTTACTATTTATCAGAACAAATTATTTGGCATGTATTGTGTTTATAAGGGTTTTTATTATCATGTGTTTCTAGGAAGGTGACACTATTGCATATTGTACAGTGTTAGAAATTAAATAAAATACTACCTTAGTTGGCGATTTTTTTCAATTTGAGGCTAAATTCTTTTTGGTTTCTGTGTCCTTATTTATTCGTTCCTTTTAAGTTTTATCGAGATTATCAATTGAATTGTTATTATTTATACTTACTACTGCCTACACAAGAAAATTTTACGAATAGTAGAAGAATTTTTAGTTTGTACAATGTTGGAAATGTTTCAAATAAAACTCAATTATAGAATGGATCGTATTTTAAATTTTTATCCATCTCCAATACACAATAAATAAGAAAACAAGTTGTATAAATAAATAACATGAAAAAAAACAGAAAAAAAAACTAAGGTAAATAAAAAATTTCTTCCATAGAAAGGCAATCAGGAAGCGTCAAAAAATATAATCAAAACCCAATATACACAATATATTGGGTTTTGGGAAAACGAACATCGCGACCCGAAGGGGAGCGTTTTAAAGAACGAGTGCAATAATTTGACTTATGAAACACGTTCTTTATACTATTTTACGTCATAATGAAGCTATAACAGCACCAAAAGTAGTTAATAGCTTCATTAAAGACGAAAAATAGATAAACATTATTTTGTATCCATTTACAATGTTGTATAATGAGTTGCATAATATTTTTTCGAGGCATCAACGCGTGCAGAATTAGATTTAAATATTTATTAAAAAAATAAAAATTAAACAATTATTTTTTAAATAATTATATTACAGTGTACTACAGTTAATAATCTAATCTCATATTAAAAGCAAGTATGTATTGTATTTTTTTTATAACAACTTCTACATGTGTATTTAATTTAGTTGTATTATTTAAATAAATTACAAAAAACTGGTTTTTGAAATTACAATTAGCTAAAATTTGAGCTTTTTAATGTTTAATGCTAATATACTTATTTATTTGAATAATTAAACATTTAAATTGAAATAAGGTGTGTCATATCACTTTAATTGTGAGATGTACCAGTTCTTAGAAAATTAAAAATATTTTTTTATCTGCACATTTTTATTAATTAAAAAACTAACTATATTGAAATAAATTATATAATAATGTAATAAACATTAGATGTTGTCGATATGATAAATGTATTTCCAATTCTAAAATTCCACGAATTAGTGATAAATAGTTTCAAAATTTATCTTGTAACTATGTATAAAATTTAAATATTTTCTCTTCAAATTATCAACTAATTTACTAATCGTCGTAATTATTAATGTTTTTTGTTTCCAATAATTTTTTAAACAATTAAAATAATGCTGGATCATCATAATTAATTTCAGTTAATATTTTTAATAGTTTTATGTATTAAATATTTAACTAAACAATTATGAACAATTGAAGTAAACTACTTGGTTTGGAATAATATGCAATTTAATCGATATATTGAAATCATATTTATTTATTATTATTTTTTACATATAAATATTAATGCAATTAAGCTTTTAATGCAAATTTTCAGCATACAACATTTCAATTTAATTACTATTCTTTGAATATTGAATTGCACCTAGAATAAATAGTTGAACGGTTTTTCACTGTGCGTCGTCGTCTTATTACGCCTGAAACGTACGAAAGACATGCATAATTCAGGAGCGCATTTCCAACAAGTAACCGAAAAAACCGAGCAATTTGGTATTTTCGTACCATACCCTCATACTTGCTAACTCGATAAATTCAGTGAAATTTTGCATTTATTATTAGTGTCAATTAAATATCTATCATACTTCCTTCCTCTTGATAACAGAGTGTGTAAGTAGATGTCCTTGTCCGAGACCAAACATCAGCCAGTTTATATTTGTTGCCACAAAGCTATACACACAACAATTAAATTGTTAACATTACCATTACTTCTTGTATTGCAATTATGCTTTAAAACTACTGCATTCGAAAATTGAGTTTTGAGTTTGTTGAACGCCGGAGGTGCCGCAGACGTTTACTGAAACTGGACGGACAATGTGTGGATTTTATTTGCCAATTGGTTATTTCGCATTGTTTATGGTAAGTTTTCATTTTATTTTGATTTGATAATTTATGCTGTTTAGTCGATTTGATAACCTTGGTTTTGGTTCATCTGTATTAAAAATATGGTGCATATGTGCATTTTATAGCGCAAAATATTTTCCAAACCAGTCCAACTGCTTTTCTTTGTTTGCCTAAATTATTGAGTTAATGAATTATTTTTTTTCGAAATATTTGTGCTTTAAAAATTTGCACAATTAAGTCGATACCTAATATAGTAGTAATTTTCAAAAATTCCAGACGTAATTTGTGTATGATATTTTGATGAAGATTACATTATAATGACTTTTCTACTTTTAATTGCCTGTTTGCATAACAATTTTAATTTGATATATAATAGATTTGTTGATAATAGAATACCGACTTAATATTTATATAGCGTGGGATTCGATGATGATTATATAAAGGATTTTCCATCAAGTCAATTTGAAAATTGACGAATATTATAAATTTATTCAAAAATTCTTTACTAATTCTGAAAGAATTCGAAGGTAAACTTTATTAAGTCAATTATAATTCACCTTTACATTTTGTTGTCTTAAAATATATTTAAAACACGCAATAAAACTAAAACAATAATGTAGGAAATTTAAACAATTCCATATAATGCAAAATGATTATTGCTTTTGGTTAAATTTATAATTTATACTCGAAAAGTATATTGATTATTTACATATAATGATCTATTGGAATGTTTTGCTATTCTATAGAATAAAAAAGCAATTTAATTACAATAATTATTTTATGTATATGATTTTTTATCCTTTATTTAATTTTATTGTTATAAACAGTTTGCGATAGTGATAGTTTTCTGGCAAAAAAATAATAATACATTTTCGAAACTAGAACTAGTTTTTATTTAAAGGTGTATCAACTCTCTAAATTTTACTATACACGTCACAGCAATTAGATTTTGATCAATTATTTGGGTATTTTCCGAGTTTTATTACAAAACTGTAACCGCAGAATTTTATTTATAAAATATCTCGAAAGAAAAAAATGCAATACAATTATCATTCTTCATTGTTTATTTAGAGCAACTCCATAAAGATAGTTGCATATTTTTAGGTCTACATTGCAAATGCCGAACACTACGTTTACATCTCCCGAGCAAAAAACATAAACAAATTAAAAGAGTTGCTTGAACCCCAAAATTTCCCAAGAACCAATCAACCATGTGAAGACAATTGCGATTTTCCTCATAATCATCATCACAATCATGACCACAATTATCCCACTTTCGAACCCGACAACTTTAATTTGAGAGGCTCAAATGTAGAAGAAACTGAAAATCCCAATCGTCGAAATATTGAACGAGAAAATCCGCGGGAAAATCGCAGCGCCACTGCCGGTACGTAAAACCAGATTATGTTGAATGACGTTGACAATATCTGTCATTTGATGAAGTGTCATCTGTCATTCAATTGAATCTCAAAAATTTTTCTAGGAAGTGAAATGCTTTTTCCACCAGAAATCTTCGACCTGCCGTTTCCAAAGAAGCGACGCGAACCGACGAACATGAAAAAGAGCAATTGTTCGTTTGGATTGTGCGATGACGTTGAGGATTATCCAAGGAATCATATTTTGTCAATTATTAATCGGTCGCCGAATTTGCAACAATATTTCAATGCAACTAGCATTATTAATATTAACATTAATAATCGCAATCAATTTGATGAGGAAGAGGAAACGTTGTGTTCGGTACGAGTGCATACGAAATTTCCACGGTCTGCTCGAAATACTAGGAATGTCGAGAAGACGATTGTAAATCTGGATGAGTTTAAGCAAGGGGTGGTTTTTGAAACTTGCGGGAAGTACGTTTTGTAAAATGTTGTCATTATATTTATAGGAATATTTTTTTTTTGTTTTTTAGGGAAAACGGTGTTTGCAGATTTTCCGAAACGTTTCCTCAAGGATATGTGAGTTCTTGTAAGCAGAAGCGAGTTATTCAAAGAATGATGATCCTTAACGAACTGTCTAACAAGGAAGTGATATTTGATAACTTTGAAGTTCCATCGTGTTGCGTTTGCACGATACGCAGAATTACTTAGGTACATTTTTAATTAAAATAAGTTACAATTAGAAGACTAATTTAGAAAAATAATGCTGTTGTACAAAAATATTATTGTCAAGAAAGTCGTGAATTTTAACTTTTTAAAAATTCTTTTAATCTTCTATTTTTTAATTGATGGTTTCTCAGACTTTTACTTGACTATTTTCCTTTATGATTTAAATTAGCTTTATTGAATACTATTTTTTGTAGATATAATATTTTATTTATAATAATTCTTCATAATAAATAAAATGTGGAAATAAGACTACAGGTATTATTATTATTGGAATTTCTATTAATACTTTAATTAACGCTATTGTACCTATACTTACATATACATGTTGCGGTCTACAGATATTATTGTTCTTTAATGCAAATGCAACTTTTGTTATTGATGGTTTCAACCCACACACACTATTTTTGTGAACGATTTGAATTCTTTTCAATAGCATGCTAAAAATGTGACTTTGATTAAAATCGGTCTGGTATTTTTATTTTATTTTTTGTGCTTTTGGACAAAGCATCAAAGAATGGCAACAGAAAAGGGCACCAAAAAAATATGTCTAAAATATTTTACTAAAACCGTCACTAATCACTTAGTTTTATAATTTACAACCAATTATTTGATCGATTTTTGTGTTTGTATTATTTATTATTTGTTTTAGCTAGCAATTTTATTTCGATTAGACAAATTTATCTAAGATATAGAAAATGATATTCTTCAATTGCTTAGAAAATAAAATAGTGAAATGTAAATAATCATCACCATTATTGTCGTAATTTAATGTATTTATAATATACTCCTAAAGAAATTACAACTCTACTGAAAAATAATTGTAAAAAATACAAACATATTAAAAAAATATAGAGAAAAGCTTCAGAGGGTTGAAAAATATTTTCTATCATTGTCTATCACTTGTACCATAAACGTATTGCGATATAGATGATGATAAAAGTGAACCGATTACTGCGTTTGATTAAATTACAGCTTTTTGGAAAATATGTTAAATTTGTAGAGGGTAAGTTACAATTCAACTTGGCCACAATAATATTTTTAAATAATTACTTTTACAGGCGATTTACTTTGTCCTATAATTAATGTTGCAATGGGTTTGTACAAGACGAAAACCCAACAATTTATTACTAAATTCACTTGGTTTATGACGATTATTCTCGGCCTTTTTGTTCTTCATTTTGTGTGCACTCAACCATTAGATAAGGCGTTTTTTATTCAATATGCACCTTCGTTAGTAATTATGATATACGTAAATATAATTGAATAATAATTGAATAAAACGCTATACAGCACATGTAAAGAAACGCGAATTGGCGCACTTGTGAACGTAATTTTTAATTTCTTTACTTGTACTGTAATACTTATATTACGTTCATCCGTTATTTAGACTTTTATTAACTTTTCAGGCATTTTTCAACTATTTAGTTCTTTTCTACGTCCTAGGCATCAATAAAATACCTGACATCATAAAAGACGGAGTCACGAATTTCAGATCGCTAGACGCAAAAACTAACAACCTTTACAAACAAATGCAAAAAGAATCAGAAATTGCAATTAAACTCATGCTTTCTTCAATGTGCTCTGTATTGATTGCAACATTAACGCTTTTACCTTGGTGGTTGGCACACGAAGAAGAATTTCATCTACTTCTACTAATCTTTAATACGTATTTTCCACCAGGAATCCTGAAAACCACTTTAGTGGCACTTTACTTTGGTTTAATAATATTTTATGGATTTATAAGCTCAACACAACCGTGGTTGTTGTTCTATTTGGGTTGGAATTTAAAGTTTCAAGTAGCAATGCTAACTGAAGATGTTAATAAACTGGCAGAGCTTTGCAGCAGAGATGCTGAAAGTCAACATGGAGTTGACCAGAAACTGATTTTTTATCGGTTGAGAAGTTGCATCATTTATCATACCAATTTAAACAGGTTCTAATTCGTTTTCGGTTCAATTAATTATCTTAAGTAATATGCTTTTAGTGCTTTAAAGAAAGCTAATAATTACTTGTATTACATTATGATTGTGATGCCATTGGCAGCAGTTGTGGTTTTCACCCTCAGCGTCCATTGCATTACCAATTCGGTATTAAGAAAATTTATAATAAGTACTAATAAGACAAATTATTATATTTTCAGGATGCAACAATGTCTGATAAAATCCGCATGCTTATTTTAACGTGGACTGCTATTTATTTGGGAGTTGTATGCATTAGTGCTGGACAATCAATTACAGATGAAGTACCTAATTATTTAGAAATAGTGTCTTATTTTTACTTATGAATTTAAATTTCAGTCGAACAATTTTTACGAGGCGCTCATAAATTGTCCTATTTATTATTTTGATAAAAAGAATCGAATTACTTTGCAAATAATGACTACTAATTCAATTAAACCATTTAGTACTTCTTGTTCAAATATTGTTACGCTTAACCGAACTCTTGTTATATGGGTAAAACTTTGTTTTGTTGAACCATTATTTTATTGATGTTTTTTTTGTCTGCAGATGTATCATAAAATATTTAGTGCAATCACTTTTTTGAGATCGTTTACTTAATTGGATCTTGAGCTCTACGTCACAACGACATTGCTGCTTAATATTACTAATATTAAGCGTTTGTTTATTACATCTTCCTAAAGTTCTGAATCAGCAATTTTAATTAGATTAGAGAAACGTGTCTATGATACAGAAGCGATAAGTATCAACATTGTTCAATTAGTTGGAAAATATATTTACAAAGTAAATAAATTATCATCATTATTGTCGTTAGTTAATGTAATAATGGTAAAAGAAATTAAAATTCTACTGAATAAAAATAAAAAAATAATATTGTACTTAATTATAATTATAAGCTAGTTTATAAAAAAAAGAACACTGTAAAATACTTCCTCTACGAGAGAGGTAAAATGTAAAAAGATTTGAGCTTTGAGAAGCTTCAGAGCTTTGAAAAATATTTTCTATCTTTATATCACTTGTAGGTACTATAAACGTATTGCGATAGAGATGAGGAAAAAACTGAACCGATTACTGTGTTTGGTTAAATTGCAGCTTTTTGGAAAAAATGTTAAATTTGTACAGGGTAAGTTACAATTTAACTTGGCCACAATCATATTTTTAAATAATTACTTTTACAGGCGATTTACTTTGTCCTATAATTAATGTTGCAATGTCTTTGTACAAGACGAAAACCCAACAATTTGTTACTAAATTCACTTGGTTTATGACGATGTTTCTCGGCGGCTTTGTTTTTCATTTTCTGTGCACTCATCCAATTGATAAGAAATTTTTTATTCAATATGCACCTTTTTTCTTAATAATTATATACGTAAGTATATTATTTGTTCAATCAATTTTTTGGAGAAACCCGAATTCGCGCACTTGTGAACGTAATTTTTAATTATATTACTAGTACTGTAATAAACTTTTATTACCATTTCAGCCATTAATTAACTATTTCGTTATCTACTGGATAGGCATAAACGAAATGCATGACAAATTGAAAGACGGATTCACGAATTTCAGAGCGCTAGACGCAGAAAGTAACAATCTTTACACGGAAATGCAAAAAGAATCAAAAATTGTATTTAAACTAATGCTGTGTTCAATTTCTTGTGTGTTCTTTGCAACATTAACGCTTTTACCTTGGTTCGAGCATGAGGAAGAATTCCATCTAGTTCTGCTAATTTTAAACACGTATTTTTCACCAGGAATTCTGAAAACCACTCTAGTGGGGCTTTACATTTGTTTAATATTATTTTATGGATTTATAAGCTCAACACAACCGTGGTTGATGTTTTATTTGAGCTGGCATCTAAAGTTTCAATTAGCAATGCTGAATGAAGATGTTAATAAATTGGCAGAGTTGTGCCGCAGAGGTGCTGAAAGTCCACATGGAGTTGATCAGAAACAGATTTTTTATAGGTTGAGAAGTTGCGTCATTTATTATCACACTTTAAACAGGTTTTAATTAGTTTTCAGTTCAATTAATTAGCTTAAGTAATATTATTTTAGGGGTTTAAATATAGCTAAGTCTTACTTATTTTACCTTATGATTGTGATGCCTATGGCAGCAGTTGTGGTTTTCACCAACAGCATCTTTTGTATCATCAATTCGGTATTAAATAAATTTATAAAGGTATTTATAACAACAAATTCTAATAAGAAAAAATAATATATTTTCAGGATGCACGAACGTCTGATAAAATCCGCATGTTTATTTTGACTTGCAGTTCTATTAATTTGGTAATTGTATGTGTTAGCGCGGGACAAGCAATTGAAGATGAAGTAATTATTTAGAAACAATGTGTTTTTTTTTACTTATGAATTTTAATTCCAGTCGAACAATTTCTACCAAGCGCTCATAAATTGTCCTATTTATGATTTTGATAAAAACAATCGAATTATTTTGCAAATAATGACTACTAATTCAATCAAACCATTTAGTATTTCATGTTCAAATATTTCTCATCTTAACCACAGTCTTATTATATCGGTAAAAGTTTGTTTTGTTGAACCATTATTTTACTAATATTTCTTTCGTATGCAGATGTATCAGAAAATATTTAGTGCAATCACATTTTTGAGATCATTTACTTAATTGGATCTTGAGCTCTACGTCACAATAAATAGAGATGTAGAAATTATTTAAAATATATGCGTAAATCGTTGTTCAAGCAATTATGCGTTTATTTATTACGTTTACACAAATTAATAAGTGCTATACGGCGGCTTTCCATTCGCCTTATACAAGTTACTCCAAAATTTCACATTTTTATTATCGGGATTTAAACCCAGTTCTAAATCTTCTCCAATATCCAGATAAACCAAGTTATTGCTGACATCCCCAGCTGGCAGCCAAGTAATATTTTGCAAGAGATTGTCAACTTCTGGTGTAGGATTGCTATACAAACTTTTACATTAAGAAAATAATAGAAAGTAGAGTATTTTACCTGGTTTTTGCAAAATTGGTCCACATCTTCACCATACGACTTCTGGTTAAGGTATCGTTAGCATTCGCTATATGATTATACGGCGATTTGAAAATGTATGAAAGCTCTTCAGTATGACCAACACCTAAATTAATAATAAATAATCGAGTTTACAAAATATTGTATTACAAACCCTCAACTGCTCTGTTAGTAAATCCAGCTAATTTCCCCTCAAACGA
This sequence comes from Cryptophagus acutangulus, assembly GCA_963556235.1. Classification (NCBI taxonomy): domain Eukaryota; kingdom Metazoa; phylum Arthropoda; class Insecta; order Coleoptera; family Cryptophagidae; genus Cryptophagus; species Cryptophagus acutangulus. The sequence continues at coordinate 4,305,606 of OY744559.1, read as the reverse complement.
GAATTTATAGAGATAAACTTTGGTGTGTTTAGCTTGGTGACGGACCAATTCTTGAAGTGGTCGCACAAATTGACTATCGCTCACATACTACAACAGCAAAATAAAAATTGATCATTCAGCAAATTATACTCACTCTTATGAAAGTGTCCGTAGAAAATGAAACTGGAGTTATCCATCCAAAATAATGCTGCTTGATGTCGTAGCCCACTTTGGTATCGACCTCTGTGCTGTTGGTGTTCATATCTTGAGGTACTAATCTACTATGGTCCAAATCGAACTGCGTCAGATAAACCGGGATAATATCTAACCAAAACATACCAAGTTGCCAAAATATTGCAGAAATGTTTAATATTACTTACAGCTTATCGCTGGAATACTTAAATTAGCAGCTATAGCAACTTCATTGGAGTTATAGCCAACTATAGATGGAACCTGGTAGAATTTTCCTTTCGAAATTAATTCATGTGCTTGTCCTGTGAAGAAGGCTCCTGGATGATCCGGTTCGATTACCGGAGTGAAGGGTATACCATTTAGAGGATCTTTTATAAGTGTCTATATTTCTTAGGTATTAAAATTGTTAAAGAATATTTAACAAGTATCTCACCTCTATGAATTCAAATTTAGCGGCATCAAAAATTTCAGCAGCACTTATCGCTTTCAAATCATGTTTCAGTGTTTTGGTCGAATTGCTTATTTTCAATCTGTTGGCTAAATGTATCGCATTTTCTTTACCATGTCGATTTAACGCCCATGAACAAAGAGCGGAACCGCTTTCCAGGATCGTCCGATGGAACAAACCTTTACTTAAGTCGCTCAATTGCAAGTAACTAACGGAAGCGGCACCAGCACTTTCTCCAAAAAGTGTCACCGAATTCGGATTGCCGCCAAAATGTACGATGTTCTTCTGCACCCATTTCAGAGCAAGCACTTGGTCTTTAAGCCCATTGTTACCAGGAATGTTCAAGTCACCTGTGCTGAGAAAACCAAAAACACTCAAGCGGTAGTTGAACGAAACGAAAACTACGTTTTGTTCGACTAAATAATCTGGACCGTAGAAGAAATACGAGGAATTTCCTTTTACGAAAGCACCACCATGGATCCAGACCATCACTGGGAGGTTTTTGGTGACGAGCTTCGCTTGGAAAAAATGAGTATTAATTTAAATTGGTTTTAATTGTTGTAGGACTACCGAAGGAGTGTAGACATTGATATATAAACAATCTTCGGATGCTGACGCACTTTCATTTTGATAGCACTCTGACTTATCCACGGTTGCTTTTAGGGTACCATCCCATTTGGCGTTTGGTTCTGGCGGCTGTAATTTTTTTCTCTTTAGTTGTAGGGGTATTTTTTGAGGGAGAGCTTTTACCTCGAATCTTAAGTTACCAATTGGTGGTTTTGCATATGGTATGCCTTGAAATGCATGATAAGGCTTCTTTAGGCCTTCAGTTTCACCGGTACGGCCCACAATTGTACCGTCGTCGATTTTTACGGTAGGTGCCGAACCCTAAGTTATAATATTGTATTGTAGTTTAAAACCAAGAATATTTCTTACATTTTCTTTTGTTGAAGCTTTCAATTTTTTATTGTGCTTTAAATGCACCCCTAAACTGCCTACAATTAGGAGTAAAAGTAAACTGATTTTAAGAAACATTGCACTATTTAAAATTTGTACTCTAATTGTTTTTTAAAAAGTTACTGCGTATTTATATACATTTTACGGAATTTGCAGAATTTCGGATACATAATATTTATTCCCTTGTTAAAATTGTAGGCATATTTTTTATTTAAGTTTTGTATTGTTATTATATCTTATCCGTAAAGGAAAATATGCATGTTTTATTAAAATTCCGAAAATAATTAATATTTTTTTGCGGAAATTAACTTAAGCTAAAAAGAAAAACTGCTAAATTGATGTTCAAAATATGCTTTTATGTCTTAATAAGTATCATACGGTGGATGTCCATTATTCTTATATAAATTATTCCAAAACTTCATATTTTTATTATCGGGATTCAGACCAAGCACCAAATCTTCTCCAATATCCAAAAAGGTCAGCTCGTTTTTAATGGATCTAGCTGGTGCCCAAGTAACATTTTGCAAAATATAGTCGCCAGGATCTGGAGTAGGGTTACTAAAGACAAACATAATTATTTATAAAATTACTTAAAATCAATTAAAATAAGAAACCTCGTCTTGGCAAAATTTGTCCACATTTTAACCATACGATCTCTAGTAACTACATCTTTGAAAGTCGCTTGGAATGGTGATGTAAATAGATAAAAGAGGTCTTCGGCATGTCCAGCTCCTAAATATCCACGATTAAAAATTGCGTTATAGGAAAATTAATTTACCAACCTGGATAAGTTCTATTTCTGACGTAACTCAAGTTTCCTTCATAAGAAAATCTATAAAAATAAACTGTTGAGTGTTTTGATTGCTGCCATACCGTTTCGCGAACTGGTCTTACGAATATGTCGTCGCTCAAAAACTGCAACAAAAATACGATGTTCCAAATTTCAGGACAAAATTCGTATGTTAACAACTACTTTTATAAAATTTCCGTAAGAAGATGCAATTGGTTCAACCAATCCAAAATAATGCCGCTTAATCTCAGCACCGATAACTCTCGTAAATAACCCGCTGTTAACATTCATATCAACGGGTACCAATCTGGTAGTGTTTAAATCGAACGGAGTCAAATAACTGGGATCCAAAACTGTAATCAAAGTGTTTAAAAAATACTATTATAAAATATGATAAAAAACTTACTCGGTACTTCAGAATATTGAACAAATATTTCTTCATTCGAAGTAAAACCTATGATTGTTGGAACTTGGTTGTAGTCACCTTTGCTGACCAATTCATGGGCTTTTCCCGTGAAAAATGCGCCCGGATGTTTTGGTTCAATTACAGGAACAAATGGGAATTCGTTTAAAGAGTCCCTTACAAAAGCCTAAAAATATTTACACGTCTCATACTTTTGTTAAAATATGTTATTAAGGTTTTACCTGAGATAATATTTCTCTAGCTGCATCTAGCAACTCGGAAGTGTCAACTTTCTTCAAAGAATCTACAATACTTTTAGTAGAACTTAAGTCAGCTTTTAAGGTTTGCGCTAATTTATAAGCATCGTCTTTAGGATGCCTGGAAAGCGCCCATTTACAAAGCGCTGAGCCACTTTGTAGAATAAGTCGATGGAACAAACCTTCACACGAATGGCTGAGTTGTAGGTAGCTAACTGCAGCACTGCCAGCACTTTGTCCAAAAACGGTCACTGAACTTGGATCTCCTCCAAAATGTGCAATATTTTTCTGTATCCATTTCAGAGCCAGCACTTGATCTTTAAGACCGTTATTACCGGGGAGATTTAAGTCACCTGTACTTAGAAAACCAAAGACGTTCAGTCGATAGTTGAAGGAAACGAAGACGATGTCTTTTTCGAGGAGGTGATCCGGGCCGTAATTGGCGTATGAGGAGTTACCGTATACGAATCCACCACCGTGGATCCAGACCAAGACTGGGAGCTTTTTTTGGGACAACTATAAAGAAGACCATAATTATTTTAGGTGCTTTCTTTAAGAGATTTAAATATAAAATTTTCATACCGTTGTGGTGTAGACATTTATGTGCAAACAATCTTCAGATCCTATTCCAAAACTTGAGGAATTCCCCATGGTAAGCTGATGGCATTGCAGTTTGTCTGCAGTTGCGTCTAAAGTATCGTTCCATTTGCAGTTTGGTTGAGGTGGCTAAAAATGTTACACATTAGTACAGTTTGGAGGTCTTCCTTTTGGTGGTACCTCAAATCGTAATTCGCCTAAAGGTGGCTGAGCGTAAGGAATTCCTTGAAAAGCGTAGTAAGTCCTGTTCTTGCCAATTGTTTGAGCTACACGTCCTTTAATGGGACCATCGTCAATCTTCACTATTGGAGAATTTGTCTAGAGTAGAAAAATATTTTATTTAGGAAGCTAAATATTTATTTTTATTTTAATTTTCACAGAAAAGAGATGTTTTATTTTTTTAAATGAGTTATAGATTATATTGTTTTGAATTTTGAATAATATTTACAATTATTTATTCTAAATACTTACATCATCGTTTTTAATAGAGATTGAATTCCTATAACTGTGTTTGGATGCATGGCTGATTACAACTAAAGCAAATATGCTAACACTAAAAATATGATTTGTTTTCGTCATTACATTACTTTAGCAGTAAAATTACAAACTCAACTGATGAAAAATTCTAAAGTAGTCGTATATTTATAATAATTTATCGAGTAACATATCTTGTGTGCATGAATTATATTTATATGTTGTTATATATAAATAAATAATCTATGGGAATTTCTTTATATATTAACAGTTTCTTAGTATAGATTATGTGTGTACAAGTTATTTACAACATTTACATAAATGATTGCAACAATAATGAACAAACTATATTTATACTCCATCTTAGGATTCAATTTTTACAATATTAAAGAAAGCGCATTGTACCGTAAATATACCGTTACAGTATTATGTATCCAAAAATATTCATAATTTTATATTCAAAATTATTCATAATTTCTTTGCTGGTGTGAAGAAAATGACAAAATTCTTAACACGCGACCAATTCTGGACTTTCAATAGAAATATGACGAATTTGTTTATCAAATCCCGACCACGGAATACCAGCCCGTAATTAAAATACATGATCTTTGTGACTATGTGCAAAAAATATGTTTAAACTTTCATTATTTTTAAGTAAACATCGAAATGGTGTAAACAATTGTGAATAATGCTAAAAATTGACAACAATATTAGAATAACTTTGTTGAAAAAAATATTCGAGTTGGAAACTGATTAATAATGTAAGTATAAGTTTATGCTTTATATGTATTTGAAAATTAGGTATCGCTAACATTGTCAATCTGTTAATAAGTATCATAAGGTGGATGTCCATTTCTTCTGTACAAATCATTCCAAAACTTCACATTTTGATTCTGAGGATTTAGACCAAGCTCCAAATCTTCTCCAATATCTAGATAGATTAGCTCCTTATTAATCAATCCAGCTTGTACCCAAGTCACATTTTGCAATACAGCGTCAGTAGTATCTGGAGTTGGATTGCTAAATACAAACACAAAATAAGCAAATACTACTTAGAACAAAATGATATATTAAACCTTGTTTTAGCAAAATTAGTCCAAAGTTTAATCAAGCGATTTCTAGTTAATGCATCTTTGGAGGAAGCGTTGGCTGGGTTTCTAAAAATGTAAAATAGATCCTCAGCATGTCCAACACCTAAATATTATCAGTTTATAGTCAAGATGTAGATTTTTTTTAGAACAAATATATTAACCTGGATAAGTCCTATTTGTCACATAACTCAAGTTCCCTTCATAAGAAAATTGGTAGAAATATACCTTCGAGTACTTTGATTGTTGCCAAACAAGTTCGCGGATTGGTCGTAGAAAATAGTAATCGCTCAAATACTACAACATAAAATAAACTTAGTTTTAAGAAAGCTTTTAAGTAATTTAAGTACTCTTATCAAGTTTTTGTAAGAAGCTGAAACAGCAATTGGTAACCACCCAAAATAATGTCTTTTAATCTCGGAACCCACAAAACTTGTAATTAAACCATTATTGATATTCATATCATCGGGCACCAACTTGCTATTGTTTAAATCAAACTGTAGCAGAAATACTGGATTCAAAACTGTAACGAAAGTACTAATAGAAAACCAATGTCATTTTTGTATAAGTACCAAAATTTACCGGAAATTGGGGAATTGCTAACCAACCCAGCTGCTTCATTGGAATTAATTCCGATAATCGAAGGAACTTGATGGAATTGTCCTTTACTAACCAAATCGTGAGCTTTTCCCGTGAAAAATGCGCCGTCATGTTGATGTTCAATTACGGGAGTAAAAGCAATCCCGTTTAGAGGATCGCTTAGAAGAGACTGCAAAATAATGAATCGTAACATATTTTAGAAAATATTTTTATATATTTACCTGAACCACGTAATCTGAGGCCTCTTTCACTAACTGAGAAGCGTTAACTTTTTTTAAACTAGCTACTAAACTTCTTGTAGAAGTTACGTTAGCGTTTAATTTGCGAGCTAATTTATGAGCATCCTCTTTAGCCTGACGAGCTAGCGCCCAAGTACAAAGAGCAGAACCACTTTGAAGAATCGTCCGATGGAACAATCCTTTACTTAAGTCGCTTAGTTGTAAATAGCTAACCGAAGCACTACCAGCACTTTGTCCAAAAATGGTGACCGAATTGGGGTCTCCTCCAAAATGTGCGATGTTCTTTTGCACCCACTTTAGGGCAAGCACTTGGTCCTTAAGGCCATTATTTCCAGGAGCATGGCTGTCACCGGTACTAAGGAAACCAAAAACATTTAGGCGGTAGTTGAAGGAGACGTAGACAACGTCTTTTTCGATAAGGTAGTCAGGGCCGTACATTTTATATGAGGAGTTTCCACCTAGGAAACCACCACCGTATATCCAGACCATTACTGGGAGCTTTTTCTGAGAGAGCTGGAAACGGGAGATCAACCAATATAAATTTGTTGCTATTGATTTTGTTGTAAATTTAAATTACTCACAGTCGTAGTATAGACGTTTATATACAAACAATCTTCAGATGCTTCATTCGTACTATTATTTCTTGGGGAAAATTGATGGCATTCTGGTTTATCAGCAGTTGCGTCCAAAGTTTCGTTCCATTTGGAGTTTGGTTGAGGTGCCTAAGAATTTAAGGTATTATTTGCTTTTAGTTTTTTTTTTCTTTCGTTATCAGTAACTACCTCAAATCGTAATTCTCCTACAGGAGGCTGAGCAAAAGGTATTCCTTGGAAAGCGTAGTATGTTTTATGTTCACCGACAGTTTGGCCAACACGTCCTCTGATTGCGCCATCATCTATAGTTACCGTTGGTGAATTATCCTAAGGTAAGTAAATAGTGTTTAACTTTAATAAAATTACTAAGAAAACTTTAGAAAAGTTTTACTTACCGCATCTCGATTCGAAATCTTAGCTCTGTGCGAATGTTTCGAAGCAGAGCAAATAACTATCAAGACGAACACGCTAACAATAGAACCTATTAGTGCCATATCGTATGTAGTAAGTCACAAAGAAAACTTGACTAATAGGACTAAAAATGAAGTGCTAGTTTATAAACCATAGTTGCATATTTAAAATATTTTTTATCTTGTGCATTACAATAAAATATAAATAAATTTGTTGTTATTTATGGCAAATTGTTTATTTGTTGACATTTCTTCGAATAGATAAGGGCTCAAATATTGAAAAACACACTTACATTAATTAATGTTATTTTTTTTTAATTTACCTGCTTCAGGGGAACTACCGTATGAAACCTCTTGTAGTAAAGGTCAAATTCTGAAAGCTTATCTTGAATACTTTATTGAATTTTTGTAAACGGTGATACATTTATTTACTTTATAATTTGTTAATTGTTAAAATAGTAATATTTTAAAATATTGTATAAATTAGTTTAGGATTAAATTGGATGTAATTAGATCAAATTTCTTATTTTAAGTGCAAAACATCAAAACCATCCAAGTAAATATTTTTGCCATTATTATGTTGTAGTCCTAGAACGGTAAATGAAAAAGCTAACATAAATTACACACGTGGTGTTAATTTATAAACAATTTTGTTAAGTATTAATAAAAATTTATCAGTTAATTTAGCGCATTAATGAAAAAAATGCATTAATTATCTTTTAAGGTAAGTTTTTTATTTATTAAATGTTTTTAAAAAAATAAAAGCACAAACAAAATTATTGATATATTAATAAGTAGAATAAGGTGGATGCCCATTTTTCTGGTACAAATCATTCCAAAATGTTACATCTTCATCATGAGGATTTAGACCAACTTTCAAATCTTCTCCAATATCCAAATAGAATTGATCCGTATTATTGGTCGATCCAGCTGGTACCCAAGTTACATTTTGCAAAATACAGTCAGTAGGATCTGGAGTTGGATTGCTGGAAACATACAAAAAGTAAGCAAATACTTAAAACTAAATGAATTATTAAACCTTGTTTTAGCAAAATTAGTCCACAGTTTAATCAAGCGATCTCTAGTTAACTGATCTTTGGGAGAAACGGGAGTTTCGACATGGCGTTGGTTTCTAAAAATGTAGTATACGTCTTCAGCATGTCCAACACCTAAATATTAATATTTTATTGTCAAGATATAGGATCTTTTAGGAAAAATTATTTGACCTGGATAAGTCCTATTTGTCACATGACTCAAGTTGCCTTCATAAGAAAATTGGTACAAATATACCTTTGAGTACTTTGATTGTTGCTTTACTAGCTCGCGGATTGGACGTACATAATAAGAAGCGGTCAAAAACTACAAAATAAAATAAACTTAATTTTGGGAAGTTACTAAATAATGTAAGTACTCTTATAAAGTTTTCGTAAGAAGCTGGAATAGCAATTGGTAGCAACCATCCAAAATAATGCCGTTTAATCTCAGAGCCCAAAGATCTTGCAATTTCATCATTATTGATATTCATATTATTCGGCACCAATTTGGTGTTGTTCAAATCAAATCCTAGCAGAAATAGTGGATTCAAAACTGAAGGGAATGCAACTGCTTCGTTGGAATTAAAACCCATCAACGAAGGAACTTGATGGAATTGTCCTTTACTGACCAAATCGTGAGCTTTTCCTGTGAGAAAAGCGCCTTCATGTTCATGCTCAATTACAGGAGTGAAAGGAGCCCCGTTTAAGACATCTTTTAGCATAGACTGCAAAATAATTATTTGTAACATTTTTTAGAAAATATTTTTATATAGTATTACCTTAGCCAGGTATTCGGTTGCTACTTTGATTATCTGATAAGAGTCAACCTTTTTTAAAGCGGCTACTAAACTTGCTGTAGTAGTCACGTTAATATTTAATTCTTGAGCTATTTGAAGAGCATCCTCTTTAGCCTGAGGAGCTGTCGACCATGTACAAAGAGCTGAACCACTTTCAAGAATCGTTCGATGGAACAAACCTTTACTTAAGTCGCTTAGTTGTAAATAGCTAACCGAAGCAGCACCTGCGCTCTCTCCAAACACGGTGACCGAATTTGGATCTCCTCCGAAATTTGCGATGTTCTTTTGCACCCATTTTAGGGCAAGTACTTGATCTTTGAGGCCATTATTTCCAGGAGCATTTTCGTCACCAGTACTGAGGAAGCCAAACACATTTAGGCGGTAGTTGAAGGAGACGAAGACGATGTCTTGTTCGATGAGAAAGTCGGGACCATACATTGTGTATGAGGAGTTTCCAGTTACGAAAGAACCACCGTATATCCAGACCATTACAGGTTTGAGTTTTTTCTGAGAGAGCTGAAAACGTGAGATCATCCAATATAAATTCATTGCAATTATTTTCTTGCTAATAATTTTGTTGCAAATTTAAATTACTTACAGTCGTAGTATAGACGTTTATATACAAACAATCTTCAGATTCTTCTTTCGTATTATTATTTCCTGGGCCAGCTTGAAGACATGCTGGTTTGTCGGCAGTTGCGTCTAAAGTTCCATTCCATTTGGAGTTTGGTTGAGGTGCCTAAGAATTTAAGGTGATATTGCTTTCATTTTTTTTTTCTTTTGTTATAAGTACTACCTCAAATCGTAATTCTTCTAGAGGAGGCTGAGCAAAAGGTATTCCTTGGAAAGCATAGTAAGTTTTATTTTCTCCGATAGTTTGATCAACACGTCCTTTAATTGCGCCATCATCTATAGTTACTGTAGGCGAATTATCCTAATGTAAGTAAAAAATATTTCATTTTAAAAAATTTACTGGATTGAACAAAATTTTAGGAAAATTTTACTTACTCTTTTCGAAATCTTAGCTCTGTGCGAATATTTCGAAGCAGAACAAATTATAACCAAGAGAAACAAGCTAACAATTGAACCTCTTAATGCCATATTGTTCTAGTACCTACGCTCAAAAAAAGCGTAACTAATGAAAATCTAAATTAGGTGCTGATTTATAAACAACTTAGATATTTTAATTTTTTTTTATCAGATAACTGAGGTACAATATAGAAAAATATGAATAAATTTGTTGTTATGAAAAGTAATTTGTGTAAACAATGCCCTATTATCTATTCTTGAAATTGATAAGGGGTCAGATATTTAAAAAAAAACGTACCTACTTAGACTAGGTACGCTAATTATTGTCCATTTATTTAATTTATCTTTATCAAGTGGAACTACGCACGAGACACCGCATTTTTCGAAGGGCAAATCCAAAAAAATATCTTGAGTGTCTATTGAAAGCCCAAATATTAAAAAAACATACTTGAACTAATTAAAATCAATTTATTTAACTTATCTTCTTCAAGTGGGGACAAGAGGCAACGCATATTTGACAAATTCCAAAAAGATTATCTTGAGTACTTCATTATTGAATTTTTGTAAAAGGCGATTCATTTATTTACTTACTATTTAGGTGATAAACGATTTTTTTTGTATTAAAATTTGTTTGAATCTAATAAAACACTAAAATATTGAAAAATAATTTACAGTAATTATTAGCATTCACTAACTTCTTCCTCTATGAATCTTTCTCCAACATACCAATTAGTTCACACTATTAAAGAAAATTGTGTATAAGAGGGTAGAAAAGACATAAGAGGGTTCAACAGGTACTTGAATTAATGAGCTTAAGTTTCTCTCAGAATCACCTCAATAACATAATCCTATATAATTCTAAAGATATTAGACAAAAGTGCAATGCATCATCATTCAGTTGTCGTGAAGACATTGAAATGAACAGTGAAAGAAAATTATGATTGTCTTGATTCACGGAAAGTGGTGCAGTTTCTTCATACTTATTGTGTGTTTTTCAATCGTAAGCGTTATTAGTGACTCCAAAATTAAATTCTAGAACAAATCTATTTTTTAAGGTATCTTGCCGTCCCTCGTATTTTCATTCGTCCAAAATTTTGCTCAAAATTAGAGCCAAAAGGGATGTTGCTTCCACGTTTCCATTAACGCATAGCAAAACGAAAATCAAAGTGCGCAAAAAGGGTAAGTCAGCTTAAACAAACTTCACCTCATTTACATAATACCAACAATTTTCTCATCTAGATGAAGAAAAATCTATTTTATTCAAAGACTCCCAAGAAGAAACTGAAGAACCAGCCCTTTTCCAGTTGGAAGAAAAACCGAGGTGTGCAGAAGGTTCAACATTTTGCGAATCTTTCGATGAGTACCCTTACAATCAGTTGAAAGATATTTTAAATCAAAGCTCGATTTACACAAATTTATTCGGTAAAGACGAAGTGCCGAAACTGGCCAGTCGATTCGATGAAGGAGTTTTCGTTTGTGGTTCCGTGCAGCAGACCATCTTTCCGAAAATCGGAAAAAATAAGAACAATAAATGGAAGTTTATTATTAATCAGGGCGATACTGATGGACATATACAGGGTGTTCGCGTGGAGCGATGCAGACGGTAAATACAGCTATTTAACTATTTTTTTTAATAATAATTTTATTTGATAATTGCAGTACAGGATCGACATGCGAAGTAATCGGCGAGGTGCCAATTGGCTATCGCACTTCTTGCAAACAAAAATACATGTATCGCAGGATGCTATCCATCACAGAACACGGCAAACCGACTAGCGACACTTTCATTCTACCCTCCGCTTGTTGCTGCTCGTATCAAAGGGATGTGGAATTTTTACCGCGCTTCGGATCCCCACCTACCACCCCCGCAATTAAAACCTAGCGTGCAATAAATTCATAAGATGTATATATAGTAGTATAGTTCCGGTGATTTAATTTATTATTAAAACAATAAAAACGTGTACTTTATTTTCTTTTAGTTTACGTAGTACCTATTTACAAAAATAACAAATAATAAATATTTACAATTAAAATTACAGCTAAAATTATTGTCAATAGATAGAATGCTCATTTGTTTGTATCCGCTTATCTTCGTTAATATTCTCAATGATAATCGGCTTTTTTGGTATATTCGCTAATTCGATCACAATATTTTCTTTAACGGCTGGAAAGTAGGTGGATTTTCGTTTGCCATCATCCAGCGTTTTTTTGGCCAAACATTCAAAATATTGCCAAAATTTATTGATCTTTGAAGGGTTTACTACTACGTAGGCGACTGGAGTGTCGCTATTGGTGGTGCCACTGCTTTCTTCAATTGGTCTCAATCTGGAAAATGCATAAAAATATAGTATGAATATGTTTTTAAGCTGGCAAGTAATTTATTTTTCATAATTATTTTATTTGGTTGGGAGAGTAATAAATTTAAATTATTTTTTAAAATTTTAAGTTGGAGATGTTCATCATAATTAAAATATAATTAGCAACTATTTACGTTTTGTTGCCAAATTGTGCACCGCCGTTGAAAATCTCACTGGAATTCTTCTGGACTAGGGTAGTATGAGACGTAGGATTCTCTCGCATAGAATCACTGAATTCTGCACCCCTTTGCTGTGAGCGAGATAGCGCCGAATAAGATCGTTGCGGAGTATTTTGCAAATTGCCCAAACCGCAACATCTTGCAAAAGTTTCCTAAAATTAATATCACTTATTACTAATTGCACAAGTTTTTTTTCAATGAATACCTAATCATCGATTTAAAGGTCGCTTTTTTATGGTATTTAATCACTCACCTTGAAAGCTTCTCGAAACTTGACGGACATAATATTATATAAAATGGGATTAACGGTAACGCTAATGTAATAGAAAACGCCACTAACATAAGTGACGATTTCGTAGATTTTCATTCGATTTTTATTGGGAGTCGAATAGAGGGTGTAAAGTCGCTGCACGTGGAACGGCGCCCAGCAAATAAAGAATGCAATTACTACTGCCACTAAAAAAATTAAAAAAAAATTATTACATAAAAAAAAATGTCGAGATGGCATTAAATATATTATCCGAGCAAAATGCTCATATTTCGGAATTGAAACAATTGCTGCAGTCGTGGTAATTGTGTTTCAATCAACACGTGCATGCATTTTGCAAATCTGCAGGAATAGTACTCGCACGACTATAAACTTGCTGCCTTGCAAATTTAATTACAAAAAGAAATTGAAAAAAAAAATGTTGCTCGGCCAGTTTAATTATAATTTATTTTCGAGATTCGATTGATAATATTTTTGCGGGATTCTCAGGTATTTTATTTTCTGGCTGGTAAAACCTAAAACTAGGTACTACCTCTAAAAAAATGTTTGTAAACAAAACCATAAAAACACCGTTTTTTCAATGACCTATGGTTTGAAATACAAGGACGCAAATTAATATTACTATATTTGCAACGCCCTATTCAATTTTAATAAATTGATTTCGTAGAATGTTAATTAGAATGATTACTTGTGGTGGTTCCTATCTGATTGGCATAATTTAAGCTTTCAATATTTAATAAAAGTTTTAAAAAACTGGTTTCGATTGTAATGCTTATAATTAACAATCATAAAAATTAAGTATTTTTAATAATAAAACCGTAATAATTATAGTTTTGTGATTCAATAATCGCCCTTGGGGTGCTTTTTCTACACCCTGCACTATCTTCAAGTGCGTCGATATTAGCGTGAAACAAACTCGTTCGTAATTATTTTATGATAATTTAAAATAATATAGTACTGAAGGTCTTCTACATTAAAACCGAAGAAAAAAATGAGGAAATTAATAAATAATAATCGTCATAATCGATGTAAGTAAGTTATGGAGCAAAAACAGAAACAGAAGCACATACATCAATTGAAACATTTGCGTTAATCATTAATCAAGCACAAGCCATCAATAGAAAAAAATAAAAAATAAATTATTTATTAAAATGCGATGCAACTGCGAAATTCACTTATTATATTGCTTATAAAATTAAACAGATTCCGCATTTAATTTTCAAGTGTTTAATTGACTTTATGAAAGATTTATCGTTTCAGTTCGCGCCAAACACCGTGCTAAATTTTTCTACCATTATTCTACGGGTCAATTTTTTTAGCGCGAAATAAAATACGAATGGAAACTTTTGGTACTTTATATTTTACCGCAAGATCGATTTGATTAATGACAATATTTGCATTCTAAATTTATCGGAAAAAATTGTTTGTTTTTCTTGAACGTTATACTAGGCAATGGTCCAACACTACAGGGCGATAAATTTGAAAACCACTACAATCTTATAAATTAATAAAAAGTATGGAGAATTTTTTCTATTTAATTATAAAGAGCTTTCGTGTTGTAGAAAACACTTCGTTTGGCAATTACTTTAAAAGTTTTGTTACTTAATTCCTATAATCTAATTTAAACTAAAGGTTGAGTCCGATTTGTTCTTGCTACCGTTTTGATAAATTGTTTAGCAAAAAGTTACACTGTTTTGTCAGTTTAGGCAGCTTTTACTTCAAATTAAGCCGCAAAAACTATTGCAATTTTTTTTATTTAATTAGAAATTAAAAGCTTTTCAGGTCCTTATTTCTTACAATTACGGGGGCTAATCAATTAACTCTCCAACATTAACTGAGCTTTTTCCGGTGGACGCTTTTTGTTTCAAGTAAGAGGTAGCTTGCCAATTTTCCGGCTCGGAGCGCTTTTTCTGCTTTTGTTCATCATCAAAAACATTTTTCCCCAAAGAACATAAGATGAGCGCAAATAATTTATATTATTTACTATGGATGCACGTTTAGTAATTAGACAGATTAATTTTTAAGCTCTTAGCGTGTAATTAATTATCCCTAAGAGCTTTTTTCTAAAACGCTTAATCATACAAAACAAACAAAAAGTGGATATTAATCTAATTAACAAGATGCATAAATTTATAAAATAATTAAAGCGATCAAAATAATGGGAATTCCGAAATCCCGCGCGAGATCTTGCAACCGCAATCTACGAAATTAAAAACAATTTGAATTAAAAAGCAACAAAACTTATGGAACAATACCAAAACAAAATTATGTAAATCAATTTGAGTCTGATTTAAAAAAAAAAAATAATGTAAACCGATTTTGTTATGCCATTACCTTCACCTCAAAGGTTACTTTTAGCAAGTCAACAAGAAATTTACATTTTCTAAAATTCTTATAACGAAAAAAACCTTACCCAACATTTTGACGACTTTTTTGGAATGCTGCCTCTGCATCCGCGAATTACTGCTGCGCCTCTTCATCATCGTCGAGGACTTTAATCGCACCCCGATCAGGATATAAAGAATGGTAATGAGACACATGGGAGCAATGAAAAAGACGGTGGTCGACACCAGGAAAAAATGCGTGGTGAGCGGTTCCACAATTTGGCAAATGCTGCATCCATCTTCGCCCTCATGGATGCGAAGCTCCAAGGCTTGAGGTATGGCCAATCCAATGGCCACCAGCCAGATCACCAAAATAAACTTAACAGCGCGAGATAGCTTCGAAAGCGTGTGGGACAGAAATGGATGGCAAATTGCGATGTAGCGCTCGATGGTGAATGCGGTGATGGTGAGGACGGTGGCATTTGCTGAGGTTTCCGCACAAAGACCGCGAAGGAAGCAGAAGAAGTAGCCGAAGATGTAAGGGTATCGCGACCAGATCATGTAGATTTCCTGCGGGAGGCCGGAGATTAGGAGGAGGAGGTCGGAGATGGCTAAACTGAAGAGGTAATAGTTCGTTGCGGTGTGCATGGCTTTGTTTTTCGAGATTACGATGCAGGTGCTGATGTTGCCGATGGTGCCCGTGATGAAGATTATTATGTACACTACACTGATGGGGATCACTATGTAGAGGTGATCGCGTTTAGGGCCTAAGAACTCTTCGGTGCATTGGAACGTGGATACGTCCGATAAGTTTGCTATTTCCTCCATTTTATTTTTTTTAGCGCTTTTTGAATGGAAAGTTTTTGGAGGAGCACTTTGAAGTCTTGCAACCACACATTTTCACATTATTTAAAGTGCTATTAGATGTTTTGGAAATGATTTCGTTGTTTAGTTTACAGTAAACAAAACGCAACTGCTTCTTAAATTCAAACAGTTTTGCGAGGTTCTTCAATAATTCCAAGCCGGTTATTTCACATGTGCGCATGTTTCTTTATTTCTGCTGGTGTTAAATTGCAACTCCTGCAAGAATTATATTGGAGTCGATTCATTTTCACTAAACCAATTAACATAATGCGTATCAATATTTCTATTGAACTCAAATTAGTGTTTTCCTTACAAGAAAAACGCATCACATTATGAACTTTGTTTTTTATTAATGTCCGTCGTCGTACCGTAATTAACATATTATAGATTTTTTACACGCATTTTAACATCCTTTACTTAAAATATTCGCAGAAAAGTTCGCAACCAAAATAATGAAATTTGATTGGTTCGATGCCACGTGACCATAATGTGATTGGTCGATGTGGTTCAATTGAATTGAACCCGAATTGTTTTGAATAATCATCTTAATAATGAAATTGAATATTTTGTAACAATACTGTATGAATTATTAATAACGTATTCACTTCCAAATATTAGATGTTAAATTATTCTCGAAAAGCTTACAAAAACAATAAGGCTAATGTTATGGATTTCATAAAACCTTCAAGCTCTTTTACAAGATAATAATGGAAATTATTTTCGTTTCCTTGTGGAGAAAACATGGTCAACAAAAGTGCATGATGCTAATTCTAATTGATTCTTTAGGTTTAAAGGCAAATTATACTTATATGGCGTCTATTATTAAAAATACTATATATTGGTATTAATAAAAAAGTACTATATTATTAATCGAACTGGACATTTCCCTTCCTTGTTAATATCGCGGCGATTTAAAAATACACTTGATTTATTTTTAATTCAATTCAATGAGCGATGTTCATTGCGAAATTAATTTGAATAAAATTACTCATTTATGACAGCTGAATTTAGAAAAAAGTTCCTCAGCGAGAGAATATGTAAATTTTTTTTATCGTTAGCGCTTCATAAATAAAAGATTAGCGAACAAATTAATTGTGTAATTCTGTAAAAACGTAATTTTATTAGTTGTAACAATGTTATTATTGTTATTTCATAAATTATAATCGATTGTGGATGAAGGAAAACGTCCAAGTTTGTTTATATTTTTTTATAAGCACCGGAAAACAAAATTTACACTTGAATAATTTCCATATAAATTACTACTAGTAGTAATTGAAATGATAAATAGTTGCATGTATACAATTTTTGGTTAATGCCATTATTGCAACTTTGTTTATAAATATTATTGATACAAATCTAATATTGCGGAAAATATTTACTTTTAATTAATATTATTTATTGGTTTTTAAGAATCTTAAGGTCACACATAATTGTCCAATAAATAGCACTTATATTTTCATCTACAAATTTTCAGAACATAATTAAATACATGTGTAAACATTATTTACTGTAAAAATTATTTAATTGCATTGCTAATTGCTCTAAAAAAACTAATAAAATTCTTGCCGAGTCAAAAATGATTGATGGATCGATTTTCTTAGAATTCTATTGATCGCAATTTATTTTTAAACAGTCATAAGTGGACTAGTGAAAAAACTTACAAGTTAAAGTACCTACCGGCGTATCGCTGGTTGCATAAATACGTAATCCAAAGATATGGGTTAAATCAAAATGGGCAATAAACATGTCAATCCAATTTTTTTAATAGTCAATTACAAGTTATTTGAAATATCCATCAAAACGTTTGAATCCAACGCTCTCAATTATTCTAAAAAAATATTACAAAACAACAATTCAAAGTATTGTTGTAAATTAAATATTCGTTAATATTTAATTATTAATTAAAAAACAAACAAATATAATACTATATAATTAAAGAATGTTTACAACGCCTTCCTGTGATACTCCGGCGAAGCATTGCCATAATCCTGCAAATTAAAAAACTGCGCGGAATTTTTGATCAAATACTTTAAGAAATCCTGAACGTTCTGAAGAAGTAACTGAGTACTGCGCTCGTCTAGCGGAGTATAAGCCAACATTGCGCCCAACTTAACGAACAAACGCAGCAAATGAATGGCCCCGTAAATTTCGGACATCGACTTATCGGGATAAGTCTGCAAAATCTCGGCATATTGCGGTCGTTCAAACTTGTACAACAACTGTGTACCCAACATAACGTTAAAGTACTCTTTGATCCCCTTTACTATTTCGATAGTAGCGGATTCCTTGCTCGTATTCGTCGATTTGATCGACTTCTTATAATTCACATAGTTCTCCAATATTTGATCGACCGTTAATTTAACTGGAAGATTTACCAGCTTACGTTGGCGCGTGATCACATCCCAATCGTCGACCAGCCACGGTTTCAATTCGTCGGGTATTTTCACTTTCACCTCGACTTTATTGAGAAATTGCTCCTCGGTTTCGACGGACGGGTCGAGCTTGACGCGCTTCTTGCGGGGCACATCGGAACTGGAGTCTTGACCGCTCGATGGGGTTGTTGCCGGTGGCTTGCTTTTGACGGAGCGGGTAATATCACTGATTGGGGTGCAAGCGCGGGAATCGCTGTCTTTCGGCGTGGATTCGGATTTGGTGGATTTTTTAGACGACTTTTTTGTCTTGTTGGGTTGCGTTGAGTGCGCTTTTTGCACCTCTTTCTGTCGAGCCACGTTTGCATCGTTGTACTTTAGCACACGGCTTTCGGGCACCCACTCGTCCCAACTGAAATCGGCATTTTAAATTTAGAGAGTATTGTAATTACGGTAATGGAGAATCAACATACTTTTTATTCCATCCCGCGTAATGAATGAAGTATTTTACTTGTTTTTCCTTTGAAGTGGACGACTTCAAACATTTTGCCTCGTAAATTAAAGGGCCGTGAAAACATAGGACTTTTTCACCTGGATTTAAAAAAAAATGCAATTATTTGAGGTTAAAATAGTGTAAATTGTAACAAACCATCAGAGAACTTGAGTTTTGGAGGCATTCTCAACGATTTTAAAGGAGATTCTCAATGAATATCAATAATTCTTGTTGATAAACGACAAACGCGAGTAAACGAAAGTCAAAATTGGTGCATTTTTGTTTCCATTCAACTGCGAATGAAAATAAACGCCAACTTGCATTTACTAAAAATTGCATTAGTTGCATTAGTTCGAAAAAGCCACGGAAAAAGCACTTGTCAACTAGCTAACTTCACACTTATTAATGTTTATATAGCTAAATATATAATAACTATAATTAAATGAAATTTTCTAATGTAGAATAATTTTTATTAATTTATTAAACTAATTAAAAATTCAAGGTAAGTAATTTGCATTAATTAAATAATTATTCTTAGAAGTGTATTGTTAGTTGCCTACTTCTTCACAAATAACTTTTCTGCTACTCCGTATACAAAGTGACAGCTGACAGTGACAGATAGTGACACATGCCATGCGGGCGGAATTGACGCAATAAAATTAAATTATTTATCTACATTATTACTTAAAAATGCCGACTATTGGTGTTAATCGTCATCTCTTGTTCAAATCCTTGAACAAAACTTACAGTAAGTTATTTTTGAAATCCGTAGAGTAGTTTCCTAATAAATAATTTGCAGCCGATGATGAGTTCCAGAAATTGTGCTTCGAGTTCGGCTTGGAATTGGATGAAGTTGTACGTATTTAATTATAATGATAACACACTAATTTAATTCGATCCATTATAGACAACCAACGCGTTGTCGAAAGAACCAGGCGCCGGTTCACCAGCTGGGGTGGAAGAAGTAATTTATCGGATTGACATTCCGGCAAACCGATACGATTTACTGTGTCTTGAAGGCCTAGTTCAAGGCCTCTTAGTGTTCCTGGGAAAGTAAGCACCCCTTCACCACAATTTCAAACTATTTCAGTAAGTAATCGAAACCTCTATCTAGAATGCCACCGCCGGTCTTCAAAGCAGTGAAACCGCTAGAAGGCGAAGTCACTCAAGTAACAGTTCTCCCAAACACCGCTCAGATTCGCCCCTTTGTAGTGGCTGCTATTCTACGTAATTTAAACTTCACTGCAGCCTCTTATAATAGTTTCATTGATTTGCAAGATAAATTGCATCAAAATATTTGTCGAAAACGCACATTGGTGGCTATTGGCACTCACGATTTGGATACAATAGAAGGTCCGTTTGTTTACGATGCAAAGCCGCCGAAGGATATTAAATTCGTTCCTTTGAATGAAAGCAAGGCGTACACTGGGGAAGAGTTGATGGAATTCTATTCAGTAATTATTTTTTTGTTTGTTGTAAATTGAGGGCCTTTATTTAAAATTTATTTCTAGACTCATGCACAATTGAAACAATATCTACCAATTATTAAGGACAGTCCAGTTTATCCTTTAATTACCGATAGAAATGGAGTTGTGCTTTCATTACCGCCGATTATTAACGGAGACCATTCCAAGATTACTTTAAATACCAAGAATGTATTTATCGAGTGCACCGCAACTGATTTAACTAAAGTAAGAATTTCTTACACAATTATTTCAATAATTAACTAATTAATTTAGGCCAAAGTGGTGCTTGACACAATGGTTTGCATGTTCAGTGAATATTGCCAGGAAAAGTACCAAGTAGAATATTGCGAAGTGATTTATCCTGATGGCAAAACGAGCTTGAGTCCTGAACTTGCATATCGAAACGAAGTGGTTTCAGTTGCTAAGATCAATAAAAAAATTGGAATCAAGTACGATTTATAATTAATTCGTAATATTTTATTGAATTGCTAATTTCAGTGCATCAGCTGACGATGTAGAAAAACTACTATCGAAGATGTGCCTAAAGTCTGAAGTTACATCTTCAGGCGACGATGTTAAAGTTACAATTCCGCCAACGCGTCACGATGCAATCCACGCATGCGATATTTACGAAGATGTAGCCATCGCTTACGGTTACAATAATATCGTTCGTACTGTGCCCAATACGAATACAATCGGCCACCAATTACCAGTTAATAAATTATCGGACTTGTTGCGCTATCCGATCGCTGAAGCGGGATTTACCGAAGCGCTCACTTTTTCTTTGGTACTACTACTGTTATCTAATTAGATTTTGGGTAAAATTAATAATTTAATTATAGTGTTCAAGGGATGATATTTCAACAAAACTAGGTTTAACTACGATCGAACATGTTCCAGCTGTGCACATTTCCAACCCGAAAACTTTCGAGTTTCAAGTTTGTCGCACAACTTTGTTGCCTGGCATTTTGAAAACTATCGCAGCCAATAAAAAGATGCCTTTACCAATTAAGATTTTCGAAGTTTCGGATGTAGTGTTGAAAGACCCTGCTGCGGGTAATTTAAATTAACATTAATTTTGACTTAAATTTAAAAAATATTAACTTTTTGCAGAAGTGGGAGCTAGAAATGAGCGTCGAATTTGCGCAGTGAATTGCAATAAAAATGCTGGATTCGAAGTGGTGCACGGTTTGCTGGATAAATTGATGCTTCTGCTTGAGGTGCCTTGGTCGGTTAAGAAAGATGCTAAGGGATATTTTCTTAAATCATGCAATGGTAGATTCGTTTGGTTTAGTTTGGTTTTATTTAATTTTGTGATTTTTTAGACCCTGCATATTTCCCTGGACGTTGTGCGGAAATTATCTGCAATGGTACTACTATTGGGAAAATTGGAGTTTTGCATCCGAATGTAATCGCAAAATTCGAGATATCAAATCCTTGCTCGGCTATGGAAATTAACATTGAACCTTTTGTGTAAGATTTAAAATTGCATTTATTTATTACTGTTTTTAATTATGCTTCTTTATTAAATAATAGCTGAAGAAACGGTTTTTTGTGCTCGAACCTATATTTTGGAATTAATCGGCGAAAATAATTTCATATAATTAATATAGTTTTTTTATTAAAATATAATAATATGGAATTATGCTTACACTAATTAATATCTAATCACAATTTAGTTTTACGAAGACAAATTATTCCCAGATAAGCAAACATCTTTTAAATCGGCTATAACTTTATAAGTCGAGGATTTAATACTACGCGAAATATTGGCTTGAATATCAGCAGCAGTGTAAGCACCCTCTGCATCAAAACTGTTTATTAAAGACTGGTACATATTATTCATATGCTCTTTAATTAAATCGTTAATTTGATTATATCTTTCTTTTTCTACGTCGAGCGCATTCGATTTATTATTTTCGGTCTTCTCGTGGTAGCCCTCAAAATCTTTCAACTTCAGCTTTAAATTGTCAACAGTACCATTAAGCACTTCAATCTCTTCTAACAAATTTTTATTATCTTTATTCGATTCGTAAAACTCTTCGAAATCTTTCAGCTTCAATTTTTGAATTTCCACGGTATTTTCAAGCACCTTCACATTTTCTTCAGCTTCCTTCAATTTCGCCAAAATTCTATCAGAAACATCCTCACAATCCTCGCCAATAAAATTGCACAGCTTCGAAACCTCGCTCTTGTATCGCGCTAATTCCTCCTCTTGCAATTGACATTTACTTTCTTCTTCCTCTAATCGAAAACTAAGTTCCATAATTCTCTCAACTTGCTGCTCGCGTAAAAACGCCACCATCGGATCCTCAACTACCTCATTCTGCACTGCCAAATAATTCTGATGCAGTTCCTCATATTTTCCCTGCCAAACGCGAACTTCCGACTGCAAATTCTCAACTTGCAACTGCAACGCCTTCATTTTAGATTTCAAATTCGACCCTGAACTGGAATCATCTTGACTAGCACTCTTCGTCAAAACCGCGTCTAGCTTAGCATTCATTTGCGACAAATTCATTTTCAATTCGGTGTTTTGCGCGACAAGCACACCTAAACCGTCGTAATTAAATAATACGTTTGGCACCATTTGCGACTGCGAATTCACTCCAACAATCTGCTGCTGCATTTCACTCGATTGCACCGGCTTTTTAAACTTTCGAGGAGCTGGTTTAATTATTTCGACACTCCGCGATTCGTCCACATCCGAATCGCTTATGTCAGTGCTTGTGTTGGCGCGTGCAGCAGTTTGAGGCAAAATTTGTTGCCCCATTTTGGTGATTCGGCTTAAAATATCGGCACGCGTTTGCAAGTCGGCACCTTTCGGTTCCGGTTCGGCTTTCGGTAAGCCCTCCTCTTTTTGCGGTTGATTTTTCGAATTGATTACAACTTTGCCACCGTACGATTCAAATTTACTAGAAAATTCATTTTGCTCTGCGGCGGAATCGAATTTAAGGAGCCAGTTTTGACCGGAGGTGTCGTAAAAGGTGGAAAAGTTATCGTCTTGGTTCAGCAAACTGAATGAGTCGTTTACTGGCACTTTGACGATAATGTTCGTCTTTTCTTTGTACATTATAAGTTCGTATGCTTTATGAGCGGTGGAACCTATTATTCCAAAGCCATGTTTGCCTAGTTGATTGTACTTAGTGTTTTCTCTACGTAAGAGAAAGTTTCTTGTAGCGCTTGCAATTACCGATAGAGAAAAATAAAATACTTACAGCTTCCAGACAGTGACGACTTTTACGAATAAAACGATAGACTGCAATTTGCTTGTAGACGGGTCGTTCTCGGTTACTTCAGCCGGTTTGTTTTGCTTTGGTTGTTTGGGAGCGGTGTACGTTAAACTTTTATTAACATCGTCGCTATTCATCAGTGGGGAACCAAACAACGAAGCGAGTTTGGATCTGGAATTGTTTATACTTAATACACTTCGCGGTAATTACAAATTAGTATTAATTACCCATTTGACGGTGTAAAATCGTAATCTTCTTCGTTATCAAACATTTTCTTTGTTATTATTTACAATTGTGACATATGTCATAAAATAAAATTGAAATCAAATGCTACCAACATAATTGAATAGGCAACCAGCAATACGTCATTTATTTGAAGTGTAAAAACATTTATAATTATATTTCATTTTTAATTATTGGTGTTCTTCTTGGTGTAATATCATCTTCATCTCCATAAAATGGGATTTTCTTCTCGTCACGGAAATAGCAGATGCTTCCTGCAATTGAATCGCATTTCAGAAATGGATTGGGATTGGGAATTTCCACATGGGTAAGATCTCGTTTATTTGGAATGTAAGAGTATAGCACATCTTTAACTAGATTCATACACATTCGAATGTAATCTGTGGTAAAAAACAGATATGAAGCTTTGCGGGGCCCACCACACTCATGTATGTATTTTATGCTCAAATCGTTTTCAGACACGCAAATTTTGTCGCCAAATAATTTGTAAGAATGCAATAAGCAGGAATCTTCGTTAAATGCGTAACGGTACCTGCGGAGTCTACCTTTACACATTCCATTATCTAAAATAACCCCCGCACACGTAAATTTGATTGAATTCATTATGATGAAGGTTTGATCTGGAACAAAAATTATTAAGACGCGAGATTTTTGAATAAAATTAATTCAAATTGAATACCAATTGGTAGATAATGAGCGATGGTATGCCCACCAATGCCATTCATCATTTTCGTTTTGAGTTTCAAAGCCTGAATCGGTTCAGGATGTGCACTAATTCGAAATTTAATTCGATTTGCTATATTGTGAACAAATGTGTTCAAATTGCAGAGAGTTAAAGGTAGTTCATCAACAGGATAAAAAGTACGATCATCTGGCATTTTTGCTAAATTAATTAATTAAATTAATCAGGTAACGAATTGCATGTAAATTTACTAAGTACTTACATAGACTGAATACCTTTAATTAATAATTCAGTTAATTAATTAAGGTAAATTATATAGAACTTTATGCTTACCAAGGTCGGTGTAATGAGATTAAGTAGCAATATTGCAATAACAATCATGTTTGAGAATGTTTGATATTAATATTGGTAATATAAAGCCGAAGCATCAGCTACTAAAGTGTAAGTGTCCATTATTTTTCCAATATATGCATTCGAATGCATTTTATGATTTTCGTGTTACATCTAAAGGTCACCCTTAGCCAATTCAATTAAACATTAACATTTTTACAGCTCAATGAGATAAAAATTGCATTACTTTTATTTAGGTAGTTGAATGCAATCTTTTATAGAAATTGGTTTTTGAGAAAATTCGCATGCAGCTTTTTTGCTATAATTTGAGGGGAGGGTTCTCTTAGATTTTATTTAAATATTTTTTATAATTTTGCTTTACTATTCTTGTAATCTGCCTATTATTTAAATTTTCGTCTGAAACCACACAATAGATTAATCTGGCATGCAAACAATTGTGTACGACTTAATGTATTTTTTATTATATATGTTTAACAATACTGCTATAATCTTCTCATAAGAGGACTTTAAGGAAGGAAGGAACATTTGTGGTTTTAATAGCCGAGCGTGTTGAAAAGCTCATTTCCTTGCCGTAAAATTA
Source organism: Cryptophagus acutangulus (assembly GCA_963556235.1). NCBI lineage: Eukaryota > Metazoa > Arthropoda > Insecta > Coleoptera > Cryptophagidae > Cryptophagus > Cryptophagus acutangulus. The sequence continues at coordinate 4,280,310 of OY744559.1, read as the reverse complement.
TTTAACGTCTATAAAGTTATTTTTGCAATAAAAATATTTTTTATTGCATCGAACTTGTAAATCAATCAGTTTTTAATTTTCTTATTTAATTGAACTGTTAGGAAATCAAATAAAATTTTGTTTACAGGATTGGTCACGTTTGTCATTTTATTAGGAAGTGCTATAAAACTGGCCACCGAGAAGTAATTTTTTTAATACTAGTTCGTATAAATTTTATTACTTTGAAATTATATATCGATCATTTACCAAAATAGCTTAAAAAAGCTCTATTATTAGGTAGTTATATTTTTTATTTAAAGTATGTGTTTTTGATTTTCGAACACTTTCATTGGAGTGTAAATCAATTGCTTTTTATAGAATCTTTTCGGGATTTTCGGTTTTTTTATTAGGTACCCAAATAAACAAAAACCTTAGTTGATTAATATTTATTTATACTTAATAATCTACATTAATTACACTTATAAACTAAAATCTTGATGCCTGTATCTTAAAGCTGTCACATCTAAGCGACTACAAACTGAACTATTTGCTGCTAAATTGCTCGAACAATAATTGAAAGGGGTGGATGTTAGAAAAGTGCAAGTTGAATTGTTTAAATTATTAGCATAAAGTTCATGTTGATTATACTGAGAGTACGAACACTTCCAAGGCATAACGTACTGGATATCAGCAGATGAATGTGATGGTAATGAATTCTGATATGGAAATAAAGGTTTCTCAATTGTACAATCAGGTTTTAAGGGTACTGTTGATTGTGAAGTAGCTTGCGATTTGCATGGGGCTATTTTGTTCGAGCTCTGCTGCAATGTGACCGAGCGTTCGTTGCGGCGGAATTTCGCTCGCCGATTTTGAAACCATACCTATACAACCAAAAAAGTAATTTTACCTTGTAGACAAAAAAAAATATATTACCTGAACGCGCGCTTCGCTCAGGCTCACTTTGTTCGCCAAATCTTCGCGAACGAATGCATCGGGATAGTGCGTCTTTTCAAAAACTTTTTCCAACGCTGCTAATTGAGCTGTAGTAAAAGTTGTCCGGTTGCGTCTCGGTTTTTTCAGTTTGTCGTCATTTGAAATATCTGAAAGTTTCCAAGTTGGTTTAGATTTCAATGTGAATGATGATGATATGAAGGCAAAAAGGAAGCGTGTCTTTGATCCTGGATTTGGTGACCAGCTCAGAGTGCAATTCGCTTCACGTTAATCATTTCTAATTACATGATATATGGCGTTTAAAACGGTTGCATTTGGATGGTATGCCAGAGCTTTGCAGACATCCGTGAACCAAAACAAAAATATAAGAATAGTTTTAACAGCGCATTTATTGGCAACGAGTGCATTAGGGGATTATTTGCTTCATCGTATCAGATTGTCATTCGATCTTTTAAAACATATGCAAACAAGATTTTTACTTTACTAAGAACTGGCAAGCAAGTCGTTAACTTGCATTTCCATCTACTCACATTTTGGTTTTTTGCTCTTCAATCTAATAAAATGCCTAAAAGTAAACCGGTGATATATTTTACTGGCTAGCATTAATTTTATTATTATAGCCATATACTCAAGTTGCAGTTGTTTTACGCTTCACATGTGGATTTCTTGACATACATGACAAGTGCTAGATAGTTTAACCAAAATATATCAGTCGGTGTTTACCGTCGGAAATGCATCTTTCAAATATATCAAAAATAAAGAGCGGTAATTTGTGTGTCAACAAATTGAGGTAAAAAAAAATCTCTAGAAAAACATTTTTTACGCATTCCGTAATTTTTTTGGGAGCGCTATGTTAAAATATTTACCTCTTGAAATTTAGATCTTAAAGAAAATAAATATAAGATTTATAAAAAAAATTAAAAAATTGAAGAAAATTAAATGAACCCTTTTGTATCAAGTTCTCACTTAATTCTTTTTAATTTTTTCCAATTATTTTCTTTTCCTGTGAAGTTATTGCAAATTTTATAATTTTATGCACCAAAAAAGACAACTTTTATCTATTTTAAGGTGTTCCGGAAGAAATATAAATTTAACCCTAGTCCAAACTAAAATCATTCATACGATAAAAAATAAAACTGTTGATACTAAAGTGTGGAAAAGTGTTACAATCCTCGAACTAACTAAACGGAAGGAAATAAACATGTCTAAACTAGGAAGGTAACTTATCTATAGTAGGTATCCAGTTTCCTATTATTATGAATGACAGCCCATCTCATCCCCTTTCTATTAAACTTCCTTGTTCTAACTCTTGTCCTCAGGCAGCCAAGTGTAACATTTTTTTTTTAGATTTAATCCACAAAATAGTGAGACTAGCTTACCTTCGTTTGAATCAATGTCTGATCCTCTACGTTTGTGCTCAAGTCGCAATAAACTGCTAACGGAAAAATGTCTAGAATTATTTGAACAATGAGGTCTTCCATTGTATTCGGAAGTTGCTCCAAAATCTGTCAAATGTCCATCAAAACCAAACATAATCTTAAAGTCGCTTTTGTTCACTTCACACACATACACTCGGGGACCACCAGGTTCTGCTTATTTAAAACACATTAAAAAATGCACCTTTTGCACGTCAAAGTTCGTCAAATTTCCGGATGGTGAGAAGAAGAATTGGATTTAGGGGCGAGAAAAGAAATTCGCATAATTTTGTCGTGTTTGAGTAAATCAGAATTAAAGTCACATACAATTTGAACTCATAATCATTTCAATTAAAATTTGAATTGTTAGTTAATTTGACATAAATTGAAATTAATGTTTTGTTTTGTTAAGTCTGGATAATTTAATAAGCCGAACACTTAAGATACACTGGCTGAAAACTGGCAAAGATTTCAGTTCTGAAATATTTCTTAGTAACTTTACATGAATGCCCCCACCAAAATGACTTAATTTTGAAAAGGGGGCGGAATTAACACGGAGATGGTATTAAGATGTTGATGGCGCCTTAATTCATCAGTCACCAAAAATTATGAGCTCGATAATTGGGAATAATTGTGTTGACGTTTTTGTGGTTCCAGGATGCTAGCTTTTAGTTTATGGCTTTTTAAGGGATTTCGGATTTAAGAGGGGTCTAAGTCTAATTGGCTCAACCAGGAAATTCGATTTTTTTAAATATATTAAAAAGTATCGAGGCGTCGAGTTGACCAGCCCGCCCTACTGCGGGCGTAACGCCACACGTTGCCAGAAACATCCTCCAGGTTCATTGAAGCAAAGACATATCTTAGAAAACTGTCTCGTGTTTTAAAACTCCACACATATGTTTAAATTCGCTCAACCATAAGACAAATAAAAATAAAATACGTCAATCTGGATTTTCGAAAAACAAAAAAATGTCGCTGATTTACAGACTTAATAATGCACCAACAGAAATAGAGGAAGATTGATTTTTTAGGTTCTTAATGAAGTTCTTCTTAATATCCTCAAAAAATTTCTGCTCAAATGAGACGATTTAGTTCCATTTTTTAGATTTTTTCTGAAGTTTTTTTAATTTCTTTTGAATTTTTCTTGTGAAATGAGTCACTTTTTTCAATTTTTAGGTTCTTCTTGGAATTCTTCTTAATATTTTTTAAGGATTAGTCGAAAATAACACGATTTTTTCAATTTTTTATGTTCTTCCGAAGATCTTAAAATATCTTCCGAATTTTTAAAGGCAATTAAATTAATTAAACAGACACATAAAATTTACAGACTTTTAATATTGCTAAAGGTCATCGGATATTATAAAAGTATCAAATTTCGATTGAGTAAAAAATTTAAGTGGCACTTAAAAGGGGTTGACCCAACCTATAAACGCCAGATTTTCGTATATCATTAACTTACCAGGAGGGCATTGTAATTCTTGACCAAAAAGTATGGTAACGCCTTATGTCAACCACTATTAGTACAAGTCTCGAGTGCTTCCAGATGCATTAGACAGTAACAATTTTGTATCTTCTTGTTGCTCATCTTCAATAAAAAAACAAGTTACCGAATTAAAACTGATTTAGTGAAGTGGATGATACTTGAGGGATTACATTGAAATTTGCACTTGGGTGTCTTTTCTTCAGGACTTGCTTCATCGCTACAAAAAGCCACTGCATTATTCATGAATTGATAAATATAAAATTAATGATAGTTTAATTGATAATCTATAAGATATAACTGAGCAAAGAAACCCTTCTTATGTACCTAGGCTGAGGGTTTGCTCGTTTTGCATCCAAGATCGTAATCTAATAGAAAATCAGTTATACTGTTTGTATTTTGACTGTTTTGCATTTCCGTTTTAGTTAACAAACAAAACTGAACAAACATTTGCTCTATTTTTTTGGGTTCCATACAAATGGCAAACCGTGTAATTTTTTGGTTTGAAATATGGACAGGTGCTTGAGAATAGAAGAAGAACTCAGCTGCTCATTTGTCAGCAGCACAAGCATTCCTTAGAAATATCGAAAGTAAACAAATCACAGTTATCAATTTATACATCTTGTCCAGGGGCATGAAAAATTCCGATAAATGGAGCAAAAGTTCTTCTAAACCAAAAACGAGAAAAAAAGGTAGATATGTAAATATAGCCGGATACACTGGCGGTCTTCTTTGACAGTTACAGATGTGGCGTTTAACTGTTAGCAAAAGACAAGATGAATAGCTGCTCACATAAAGACAGAGGGCTTTGCTGATTGGCTCAAATTATGTAAAACAGTTGACGCACATTATTATTTACCCCGTCAACACACGTGGTTTTACTAATAAGACGAGTAAATCATAAAAATTAATGAGTGATTACAATGTTATCGGCTCGTTTAGTGCAGCGTTTGAGGATAACGGCGACGGTTTAAATTGAGTCGCTCAAAGCTCCTTTTTGCTACAATAAGAATAGGAAGAACAGAAAACGATTAGGTCATGTATTTGCCTGCAATAAAAATCAAGCAAATGAAGCGTCACCACAGAAAGACATTTATTATAAATGATCATAAAAAGTTTCAATGAACAATTCCTAATAGGAACATTTTTATGGCTTGCAACCAAAATAACTTTGGCAACAAAAAACCATTTGTAGTCTCACACGATTTTATTGCTTGTGAATTTTCGCGATAGTAATCTATACCTACATGCCTTCCTTATTTCTACCTGATAAAATTCGAACTAAATCATCCCCAATTTGATATCAATATGTGCAAATCGAGCCCATGAATTACATTCATAATTGAACATACTTCGACCTTCTTACGGCATACCTGATCGAAACCTTAATCCATTGTTGCAATACAATTTTCAAAATCGTATCAAATTGTTAAAAGAAAAAAGCAATCACAAGCTTTAAATGTCGCAAGGCCGAAGGAAATCATAGGATTGTTTGGGAAAATATTTATGACTCTTTATACGCTTGTCAATCTTATAGACGGGCCATCAAAAATCAGAAAGTTATTGGATTCAGTAAATTGCATGAGAAAAAATTTAGTTATGCAAATTCAAATTGCGTAATTTGAATAAAGCTTTATGAGCTAAACGAATTTTTTTCTTGGACGTTCGAGAAAATTATAATTGCTTTTCGATTGATGTAAAACGAATTTGGGATTGAATAAAAGTCTAGAATCTCCAAAATACGTAAAGTTTTAGAACCAAATAATTTTTAAAAAATATGATTATGATATGGCCATTCCAGCTTTATGGTATATTTATGAACAAGGGAAGTTATCTTTATTATAGCAATTTTATTAACGAATTTTATTAGTGATAACCGATTTAAACAATGGTTTACTGACTATATTCTTTTTATACCACTGTATTAAATTTATATAAAATCGGATTTGAAAAGTCCCTTTTATATCCAATTCTGCACGGTACATGCTTTTCCTTTAAATAAAAAATTTATAAATACTTTTTTAAACGCCATAAAAACCTTAACTATTTTTTCTGTAAACCATACATGTTGTCGTATAAAAAACCGTAAAGAATCACCCTCTTCTAATTTATTTCATCAGTTGAATTAGAAAATAAACTATGAACAAGTCGAAAGAGCCTTGCATTATCTATTCCCATTGTATTTATCGTATGGACAAGATTGAAGAGACAAAACAAAAAACCTCCTTAGGGGTAGGCAAAAGCAAAAGTTTAAGGGTACAAATATGCGCTTCTTCGCATTGCAACAATAGATAAACCGTTTTCTTTTATTTTTTTTCGTCCTCATTAACATAATTTGTTTACTATGCATCGGGGTCTAAACTTTACTGTTAGACAAAACTTTCTTCGTCAAGCCAAAGAGTTCAATCAATTTATAATTAAGGATTAAAGATAATTATTATTTTAGATTAACGTTCTAATTTAAATATTTTACCTGGTTTGGCCCTATTGTAGTACCAAAGGATCATCAACTTTTCGCATTCATTGTAAGTATTTTTCCTACATGTGTGGTGAAGATTGATTATAGCTTGGGAACATTTTGGCAGAGAGTGGAAAAACAGAAGAGACGCCTATTTTTTTATCAATCAATGTTAAAAAAGTCCAACTTGGATGAATAATTGTGACATTTTGACGACGACAATTTTCTGGTATTTATATCGACTTGTAGATCAATTAATCATCAGGCACAAGCTTGTGAAGTGGTATGAGGTTTCTCAAACTTTACCTCATCGAACATTAGATTGACATGTTAAGACAGGTGAAGCATATTTGAACACCTACACCTGCTCCAAGCACCTTTAGATCAAAGACCCGCCTCAAGTTTGGCACCCACAATTACACGCCTATGTTTTGTTTCTATGTACATGGATTTATCGCTGTTGATTTTAGGAAATTATTTGGGTACAAATACGACGACTACTGTAACAATAACTCACAAAAAATAGTTGATTAGTTTAGTGGCGTTAAGTGATGGAAGTTAATCGCTGTTTTGGAAACTATTTTTGAATGAAATGAAAGTGAATAAATAATCCGCGTCTAGATGGGAGATTTTCGGAATATTAAATTATAATTTATTTTTAGCTTGTAATACAAAGTCGATGATGTTTCCTGTTTGATGCTATCAGATTCTTATTAGGGAAAGGAAGTGTTGGTTTAATTTAACTGGGATTAGATTGATTTTTCTTAAAGTTTTAGTTTTTGGTAGTAGATTAGATCTTAATTTGTAGTAAATTCAAAAGCGCAAGATCTAATCATTATATTGGGCTATTATATTTTACGACTTGCAATAAATTTGCAGATAAATTACAGTTGGACATGAAGATCATGTTGGATAATTTAGATCTCTATCGAAATGTTAGATTTATTGATTGCAATTTTATTGAGGCACAAGATGTAAGAAATTTAGTTTCAAAGGACAATTTAATTTTTGAATTTTTAGAAAATTCTATAAATGGATTTAATAGGAAAACGAAAGTATTAATACTTTTTTAAACTTGACCGTTATCCAATGATTTTTTTGCAAAAATTGCCCCATTTGTGGTCAAACTTAATAATAAAACTTACACATAGCACAAATACGGGTGTATAAATATTTTTGCATTATTGTTAATTATATTGAGACAATTTGCAACAAAAACATGATCGTTTGAACACCGGGCCCCGCACGCGTTTCCAATATAGGGGGTTCATTATACAAACACCTTGTATATATGCACATCCCTATGCTGTGTCATTAAAACCCGCATATCTGATCGTAAAATCAAAACTATAAATTATAAATCTACATAACCACCTTTCCGCAAATATCATTTTATTACCAAAATGATATATTATTTTGCTATTTAATGATATACAATTACGGCTAGAAAATATCTGCTAGTATGAGAAATGTCCTTAGCAATTTTCTCAGTTTGAAGACCCGAAATATAATTGCCACAAATTCTTTCACACTTTCCGAAATGCCCCAAAAGTAAACTAATTTTGCTCATTATTTGGGGATTATCATCCTTTTATCGTTTATGTGACCGTTAATGCAATGTAAACAAGAATTCAAAGAGTTCTCTCATAATGGCTTTACATATTTGTCCAGTCAAATGTGAATAATCTTACAATATATTTGAACACACATCTTATTCAATTTGCACCTTGAGCTTTTTCACCGCAATTTTCGTATTTTTTTCTGAAGAATCGGAAAGAAGCTTATCTGAGGCATTTTGGTGTGAAAATCTTTTGGGTTAGTCTGGTTTCCCAAAATTGCATTAATTGGTACAAAAATCATCAAGCAAAACATGAAAATAAAATAATATGTTTGAACACATGTTTCGCATCGTACATACTTTTATATTAAATTAAATAAAACCGTAACTAGATACGCTTCTTAATTGAAGTTTTTTAATTCCACTTCATGCTTCAGATGGCTTTTAAAATGGGCATCCACATAGTAGCTGAATGTCACCATATGTATAAAACTTCGTTCAAGTAGAATAATTAGTTGGTCGAGTTAACCAAGCGTGCAAACTGCGGTATTTATATTAAATTATTGCATTATATCGAAATCGCTTTTTAATACAAACTATTTAATCGACGGTACAAATTTCGGGTTGAAAATGCAGCTGAGCTTGAAATGTCTTGGAATCACAGTTTGATATTGAACTCCTTTTTCGCGCCTTACTGCACAATTCTTAAAGGGTTGAACTTGAAATATGTCTTCTATTAATATTAATTTTTTTATTCGATATGTTTTTTTTAATCGCGTTTCACACCGCTAGCGCTACTAATTTTAAATCCCCTCGACTTTGTGGTTCGGTTAAATTATTTTATTACAGTATGAAAACAACACGTGTCGATAACTATCGATGGGGTAGTTTATTATCATATGTCACAAATTATAGCGCTTGTACGATTATAATGAAAGGGCTATTAATTAGTTTGATGTATATGTTTAATAATTAGGACGGAAAAATTTTAAATAAAAAATTGGACAATATTGTTTCGGATATTGATGACATGAATTTAATGATAGGATCACAGCAGCCAAATTACTACCCATATTGATACGTTAACGAATTTTTTTTCGGGATAATTTGAATAAGGGTAAGTCTTATTAAAAATGAAATAGTATTGCGGTGGAAATAAATTTTCTCATAAATATTATTATGAAACCGGTACACATGTGTAAGAAACGAATTTTTTTCTCAGATTTATAGGCATTTTCTATTACATTTATTTCATTAAATAGCTTTTTCCCCTTCAATTTGAATTTCATCCTATTGTATAGATTTTCGAAATCAGTGAATAGGAAAAATTACCTTCTTATTATCGAAACTGATTTATATAGACTTTTATGTAGGAAAAAAGTGAGGGTTTGTTGAGATATCTTTTTTATATTTTAACACATAAATAACATTTTAATGTGTCTAAATAAATATTTGATATATTTACGATTAAATTCTTGTTATTGAATTTTAATTAAATAAAAATTTAGATGCCTAAATTTTAATCAATAAATTTGAAAAGCTACCCCTTCAAAATGCTCCATTATTCCAAGTTAATTACACTTCTAAATATTTATACAAACATAATGAAATAATGATTCCCTTTAATTAGACATTCGTTCTATAATTATGCCCACTATTTAATAGAAAACGAAATACGAGAAGTTTTGAATGTTGAGCGAACTAATAATTATTCTACATCCATAGGTTTGTTTTGGGAGTAATTCTTAAAAAAGCTTAGACCCTTCCTTAGTGTATGATTTAAGTGGCACAAATCCCATCGTAAATAGATTGATTATAATAATTTTCAATGTCAGACAAAAGGTGGCATAATTTTGCATGCCAAGTTAATCATACGGAGGTTTCAAACATACGGAAATGCATCGACGCGTGCTCCAGGTCTGCTCCCAGTCTACAGACTATCCGGATTCTATAGAACCTGGCTTGTTTTTGACAAAGATATACCGTGGTCTTTTTCTTATAATGCATCCTCTCTACCAACTTGAAATCTCGTTGGGGGAGCAATGAGGAATCAGGACGTGCATGCTGCATTTCAACTGTAAACGCATCGTGGTAGTGGTGGTCCTTTTGTATAATGTCTTGACAATAAGAGTATGCAGACTGGCATAAAGGCAGACTGTTACGCAAGAAAATCGAGTCCAGGTGTTTTTATATAGATTTGGCATAACGCACGGTAAGTTTTGTGTTGAAAGCCGAATAAAATTGTACGTCGAACAATACAGATAAAGGAATTTGGAGCAGTTTTCGGAAGGGTCTTTTCGTAGAGATTTCTAGTTCCGCATCAGAAAACGAAAACGACAGTTACCTTTTTTGGAGAACATTCGGATTTATTAAATTTTCGATTCATTTTTAGGTCACTTTCCGTGATTTAGGAGTAGGTACGACTACAAACCAGTCGTCTTCCAATTGTTGACCTATTTGTATCCTGATTTATATGGGAAGTACCAGTATTGTTTATTTTCTTATAGAACTATTTATACACAAAAGTATCAAGCGCCTACAATAAATGACCTACACTCGAATACCTCGTCGTTATAAATAACCATTGCATGTCCTGTTTCAATATCGAACTGATTTTTGTTTAGAGCAAAGAGAAACCGCCCCGAATTGGTGGGACGATAATTTCTTCATTTATCTTCAACGGTTTCCTATTATACGGAAAAGTCAAAGAAATTATCATCGTTCATAGACGTATTGTGATGAGCACTGTGGGAGGTAAACGTCTGAAAGACATTTGCCAGTCATTTCTTATTCATCGACAAGTGGTTATACTTAGATTCAATATTTCATTATTTGTTTTTCCATTAACATGCTAAATAGTGGAAAATGCCAGATTGATCCAAGTAATAAATATTTGAGATAAATGACAAGGAAGGGTGCGTTTTGTAAGCCTTTAAGAACATACATGCTCTGTACCGTAATCTAGTCCACCCCTTTTTGAATTGGTGGTTTGTTACTTTTTATAGGCAGCTAAGAACTTGTCTAGGATTTGGAATATAATAAAAAGCGGACCACAGAGTGTCCTCGAACAATTGGAGGTAATAAGCGTAATTGATGGGAGTAAAGGGCGTGTTTCAAGAAATAATATTTAAATAAACATAAAAAGTGTTTGTTTGCTTTAGAATAGTGCTAATTTACGATATCTAGTACAACAGTGTGATATATGCGTATTTATATTTATTACACTATTAATCCCTATTTAACAAACTTTTAAATGCTAATTTTGGTCGTTAGAAATCTTCTTACACTTCAAGTTCGGAATTATAGAAATATAGAATCAATTTTCTTGGAGATAATTAATATATATCATGTCAAATTTTAACGCTTCCATAAGTTCCACTTTCTTAATGACTCGAGACCTTTTTCTCGTACGGTAAGGAAATTAACAATTCGGTGGTGTTAGTCCTTAAATGACATCCATCCCTTTTATAATAGTAAGTAATCATACGTGCTTCGATGATTCCTCAAGACCGTAATTTTAATGAAATGACGATTACTATAAGGGTGGTCATTTTTTACAAAAATATTGATCTACTTTTTTAGATTCCGATCAATCTTTTATTGAACTTTATGACTTGTAGTATTATTTGTTAAAAACATCCAACATTAATTTAATTGATCGATTCCAATCCAACATATTTATGATTTAATTTTTCTATAGGATAAGAACTCTTAAACTGGATCAAAACTATTATGACAGTTGCAATTTCAAACCGCACCCTCAAGTTGGCTCGCAAAATTTCAGATCAATCTTAGTCGATACTTTCCATTCATCTAGAATCTGCATTATTCAACTAATATTCATTTCTTTATACAACTGGTAGAAATAAGATTATAAATAAACATCGAGTTTTGAATACATGTTTTTGAAGGAACACTTTCGGTAAACGGATTACAGAATCCTCAATGAGTGCAGTTGTAGAACCTCAGGCAAAATTTTTGTCATTGACGAATCTTTACACATGAACTGGAAAAACATTTAATACCAAAGACCACGAATGAAAAAGGTACTACCTTGCAAAAATTTGGTTCCTCTTCCTAGTCTCTTCCTATCTCTGATTTATGGAACAATAATGGAAGGAGCTTGATTACTAAGAACTACGAAGTAAAAGTAGTACCATCTTGCAAAACGCTGTTCCTAGTTCCTGAACCTGCACCAACACCTCTGACATATGGAACATAAAATTCAACAATTATGCAAATTGCCAAAACCAACCAGTCTGAACACATATTATGGAAAATGCATCAGCAGAAAGAAGGAGCGATATAAAAAAAGAAGTAGATCAGGATTTTTACAAGGTCGATTTTACCCTATTTGGTAGTGGGGACGGGTGTTAAGACTCTTAAGCCTGGTGTGTCTGTGGGCTATACTACACGGGGGGTGGTGGAGGGATTGCAGACAACACGAGGTTAGCCAGGTACCCCAGGTAACTTCAACAGCGCGCCAGAGTGCCTCAGACACTTGCTTTGGTAGTTGCTGATAAGTTGGAGTGTTAAATGTGCTCTCTGATAATTGATCATCATGTGCTAACTTTTTACTACATGTAACAATTTTGTGTTTAGTGGGTTTACATTTTACAACAATTTTTTGGTTTTACCAGTATTGATTATGCCTTAGTTTAAGTGCTACTCTGGATTTTTTGGATTTTATTGAACTTTTTGGTAAGTTTTTTGACATTTCCAATTTTTGAGAATTTTTTATTTGCAATATTTTGAGCACTTTCATTTTTTCTTATTTAATTTACATTAGTGTTAAATCAGCTGTTGCTATAAAGTATTCCTAAAACCAGATGCGCTTCTCACCTGTTGGAATTTTGTTTATTTAATTTAAGAATGTTGCTTTGGAGATAAACTACCGTTTTACTGACGTCTTTTAAAGCGCGCCAATATTTGTCGTCGAGTTTCACCTTTTTTATTTCTTCTAAATGGCAACCCTTGGCTTAAGATTTTTCTGTATCAAAAGAACCCCGCATTCAACTCACTGGTGGGTACAGTATTACATTAATAGAACTTGAGAACTGTACTAAATAAATTTAATTAAGTTGCTTTTTGTTATGGTAAGTTACAAGTTTATATCTTAACAACTTCCTGTTTATTTTCGAAAATTAGCATTGTTTTTGAATTGCGGCGCGCTATTAAATAAGACGACCCCTAAGCAAATACAAATAGCATAAAACCACAATAAATGAAAGGTGTTAATTTTTTTGGGACCATAATACGAATCAATATTTATTTAGGACTGCAAATGGTTTAGTGTGTAAATCCCAAATCCGTAAAAATTGTATTTCTCCATTAAAGGATTTACTCGAGGATTTATATCCATTTATATGTCGGTAAAGCAAAATAGCGTAACTAAACAATTCTTGTTGGATTTGAAAATCGTAATTAAAATACTTTTTACAGTTCGCTAAGTATTTTCTAAAAATACACAAGGGGTGGTTTTTGAATAAATATAAATTAATACGATTTTTGGCTTTTAATTGGACATAAAAATTATGACCATAACATTTTAAGCACATTTGACCGAATTCCCGAATTAGATTCGTAATAAACGAGTATAATAAATTTCGTATCAACTTAGTTATGGGGATGTACAATAATAAATCTAATAATAATAAAACGGCCACTAGTAAAGAAAACAGTAGCACATAAATTTCAAGTACTCCAAAAAGTGCCCTAATGAAAAACATTTTTTTATTATATGGGCGAAGAAGAAAAAAACTGGATACTCATACGGCGATCGTTAAAATTAGTATAATGGGAGGGTCTGAGACGATTTAAAGGGGACTGGAAAATGTTTTTAATATAAAAATATGGTGACGTTGACGAGGAAATTTTCTTGTAATCAGAACTGGAATAACATTCTCAAACGGGACGACTTTTGGTCTTTGGGTGCGTCGAGAAAAGGGTTGCTCATACCCGCGGTCAAAATATCGTTATGGGAAAAGTCACGGCAAGAGGGGTGTTTATTTTGCCAACCAACCCTTATTGCATGATACGTTTTCAGATCAATTTCCGATCTATTTCGAGGAAATCTGAGAAATTTATGTATACTCATGTTTAGTTAATAAACTCCTAATCAATCAAAAAGAACATTTTTTAACTATTAAAAAAGCTGGGTGTCAAAAAAGATCAATCATATTAGTCTTTAGTGGCCGTTGATGTCCATTCAAATTATTGTTGTTTTTTGAGCAAAAATAGAAGAGCGGTGTTGAAATGAAGACCAACACAAAACTTTTATGTGAACAAGTCAATAAGCGTAAGTATCATTTGATGATGATGCAGAATCCTTTCAATTTAACCCCAAGGGTGAAATTCCGAATAGCTTATCATTGTTGTTAACATAATAGATAAACTATTATTGAGAAGCAATAATATTAATAATAGCGAAATGACAGGATGCTGTTATGAAGATGTTAACTATTATTCTTTTATCTACACGCTAAAAATGATTAATGAATGCTTCGCGTTAGTTAATAAAAATAATTTACATAAAAGACTGTAATTTCCTTTTTATTGTTCCATACGGTAACATAGTAATTACTTGCAGTTGCATAATAGTAAATTCATTTGTGGCAATATGCTCCTCTAAGTGCGACGATATGCTACACTATATACTCGCCTCGAATATTAATAATTATTATTTAAATTAGCATATGGCACTTAACGTTTTATTATTGCATTTACATATTCGGTAACTAGAAAATCAGCGAGTTCATTTTTTTTTTAATGTCATGGTAAGGTGGGCTGGTCAGTGGGAGCCATATGGCCACATTTTACCCCTATAAAGTTTAGTCTAGTGATTGACATATGCTAAACATTTTTCAACAGAATCTCATGTCAAAAGTTATGTCACGCAATCATATTCATTTGGAAATTGGGCAAATGACGTGCTCAGCCAGATTTTCTATTATTATAATCACATAATCACACAGGCAGAACAAATTGAATTAAATTAACACTTTTTAACACGAAAAGGAACGATCATTTACGCTACATTTGATCCACAGTGGTGCATTGATACTTTTTTCGTTTGATATCCTTTTGTTCGATATCCGGATGCTGGACCAGGATGATAGTTTTGGGAAGAATTGCCGCATAAGAATAATTTAGTAATATCTGCTTAGTGGCAAATTTATTACGGGGACATAAAAGTCAAACATTGCCTTTAATCTAACCCCATACGGCGCTAAATAAAAATCAAATCCAATGCTAATTCCCAAACAAACTATTGTATCGGTTTTATACGCGACTAATACTTCCCCCTATAACGGCATTGTCCAAAATTAATATGCGCTGACAGTTTAATTCTAATTTTATCGCAATCCACAGATCAAATCCATTTGCATAGTACTTGCAATACCATACTGTAGTGTTTACAAACCATGAATTGTAATTCAAATTACGAATAAATTACGACAAATTTCTGATAAGGGATATTCGTTGGTCGATTTTTTCCACTTGGGGGTGGCAAAAGCGATCTCACTTTAGATAAGCGAGTGGTGCATTTATCGAAATTTATACTTTAGGCCTTGACCGAAACTTATACGTTACACGTGAGAAAGTGATTGGTTTAAATAATATTCATGTAAATAGGACCTTTTTTGAAAAAAGGTATTGTGTTATTTAAAATTAGATCACCTATTGTTGCAAGTTTCTGAGGGTATGAGTAAAAGGTTAGCTTAGGTTATAGTCGTACCATCACCTGGTTTAACCCCTCTTTTCTTACGGAAGTGCATCGTAAGGACTTTTATTGCTCCTCATCTACCTAAGATTGGAGGCTGGATGCATGTATGAGGAAAAAAAGTCGACGACTATACAGTTGCAAAAAAAGTGCAGTCTTTTATAATCGAGATTTCTTACGGAACTGCTGCATGAGATTTCCGTTAAGGAATTTATACTCGTGGTAAAAAACATCCATACATCATTTATTATAAAAACGTTAAATGAAATTAATTCAAATTGAATTAGTATGTATGCATTTTGGAGAAATTGTCGTTGTCTAAGGTCATATTTTAAGATTATATGAGGGTGGCTTTAAGTGTATGTAAATTTCATCGTTTAAGAAACTGCTAGAGCATTTGGTGGACGTTACTTTTCCTTTCCATCAAGCACGTGTCTTAAAAACTGCATACATTATATTGGATATTGCACTCGAATGCTTTCGCTCATTATCATAATTAACTTTAATTAGTTTCTAAAAAAATTGAGCATTTTATTGTATTTTTGGCAGAAAGTTTTTCCTATCGAATTTCGTGCAATGCAAAGGGCCAGCTGGCTAGAAATTAATTTCGGTCCACCTGCACAACACTTCCGATTTAAAATAGTATTATTATTCAAAAGCGAGGAACTATTGAAAAGGGTCAAATGGTTTTTAAATATCTCCTAAATAAAATCAAACTGTCATTTATTACAACTATACAAATAATTTTATTTGTATTGTAAAGCAATTAGATTAAATAATATTAACAGAAAGGCAGGTGGCACAATCAAAAATCGTATTTATTTTTTCTTCACTTGCCACCTGTTTAAAAAGCTAAATAGGTTTTTAATTCGTAATTATTTCAGAGCGCCATTAAAAATGCTAAAGTGGACAATGATGGCAAGACGTGAGTCTGAAAAGCCAGACCCATCTCGCCACCTACCGCCCGACTTCGAGACGGCGACGTCCAAATCTGTAACGCCACGGAAGTCGAAACGACGTCGTTCGAGCACAAACCGACGTTCCAGTACCATACAAAATAGAAACAGTTTGGACGCTTTGGAGGCGGACAAGGAGAATCAATTCACTTCGACTCCAATTAAATCGTCGGAAGGTTTACTGCAGTTCGACGTGCTGCGAGACGTAAGCAATTTAACTCAGAAGGAAACTCCGCCGCCGAATAAACTGATTTTCTCGGGGAAGAAATGCAAGAGCGATAAAAAACGTCGCAATAGTAGCCCCAAGTTGCAACATAAAAAGAAGAAAAACTGTCTGAATCCTTCCCATAACCCCGACTTTATAGTTAATTCGGATAGTCAGAGTAGTAATTATTTTCGACCCTTTGAAACTGTTGATTCGCATATTGAGGGCATTTTGGCTGAAGAGATTTGCTTTTGCAAGAAGGATTTATCCGCTATTAAAAAGCGAGTCTCGGATAATTATGCAGCAACGCTGCCAACATTTGCAATGGATTATTCGCCTTGCACTATGATTAATACAAATTGTCTCGTCAATACAACTAGTCCGACTAAATCCAAGTACCAAGTGCCGCCGACTAAAAAACCAAAACTTGAATTTCTGAACCAAATTTCGCTAATAACATCCCCGAATGGAAGTCGCATTAATTTGCCTGGCTTGAAATTGAACTCGAATAAGAAGAAGCAATTGTTTCAAACGGATGTGAAAGTGTCCCCTCTAGTCAAAAAGTTTTTAGATATCAAATTTAGCAAAATTAGTTTAGAGAATAGTCAGGATTGTAATAACTCGTCGTTCATTAATGAGCTATCCTTGGATCAACTCGTCGATGCGATTTTAGACACCAGTGAAAGTAGTAGCGAAGTAGCAGCCGGAAATGTGGTGAATTTGGAAGAGGAGAATTTTCTGAACGAGACACATGAAGATAACATTATCAATTTGGAGCAGGAGCGCAAGTTTTCCAACTTATCCGATGGGAACTCGTCCGATTCGGGATTTCGCAGCTCGACCACCGAACATTTCCATCAACTCGAAGGCAACTTCAATTGCAAATGCAACAATAATATCCTTGTAGGCAATAGTATTTGTGATAAAACTATTATTAATATAAATGAGACTTTTAACGAGCGATGTGTTGACGATGATGATAATGTGCGAGTGCGGAAGCGCGCTTCATCTTCACCCAGCGATTATAGTGATGCTAAACGGATACATCTAGAAAAATCGGAAGATGATAGTAACTTCACGTTGAAACGACAACGTTGCATTAGACGTCGAAAAACGGATGATGATGCCAATAAGAAAGGCAAAGCGGTCGTGGAGATTTTGCCCAACATCAACGATGAAAGCTTGACTTTGGAATGCACACCATTACGTGGCTGCTACATGGAGAATAAAGATATTCTGCAAAACTCCTCCAATACCAATTCGGTTACAATAGAATCCTGTCGCCGATTGCGGAGATGCATAACTTTTGATTCGCCAAATGCGGGCGAGTTTTCCGGTTTATCGGAAAGTGCATCGACTTCCAAAAGTTCCATCATCGACGTCCGAGGTTTAGTCGATCTTGTTATTTTTCAAACTGAAGATACCATTCATGTGCAAGGTAAATTATGCTCCAAATTTTAAATTGAACAGCTTGCTCAGTATTTCTTTTGTATTTTTAGTGATTCGATGTTTGGACTTGTATCGACCAAATGGGAAGGCCATCAACGCTTATGTTAAGGTGCGTAATAAATTAAGTTGCGGTTAATGATAATAATTTGGGAACAGTTGGTAAATTGGAGTTTTGATTGCTTTATCTTCTTGTAGTGCTAATAGTAACATTTGTTGATGAGGGTAAATCTCAATTAGCTATAAATCGAACCCCCAAAAAATAAATTTGTTCATCACTTCCGGTCCTATGTTTCCATCAGTTTATTTTCTATGAGCTGAACTTAGAATCTTGTTGACGTTGTATGTAAATATGTTTTTGATACGATAATTACTAAGGACATCGTATCAGTTACTGTCATCGCTTTGGAAACTGAAAAATACGCCTGAATGCTTCCTTGAAGTCAGATATAGACTTTCACTTGAAGCTCATGCTCTAATTTAGAACACATGTAGGCAAATATGTAATAAATAGCTTTAATAATCTGTACAGCGATTTTGCACTGTAACAAATATATAATCTCAACCTGTTTCATTTAATCTATTTAAACGGATTTCATTAATTTAATGAACATGTTATGAAAACCACTGCGAAAAAACTCGTCAGGAAATATGAATTTGCCGGGGAAAAAGTGTTTTAATATTTCCAAAGTGCTTTCAGCACGCAATCTTTTTTCATTTTATTTATGGTCGACGTTGTTTTTGCATGCACTTTTTTATTGGATAAATAAATGTGCATAAATAAATATGATCTGAATTGATTTTGGCGCTGGAGCATCATAACTATGACGTGGTCTTGAAAGTTCTGACGCATTTAATGATATTGATCCAGAAGCCCTTCGTGTCCTACTGGCCACAAGGATACTACTGCAAGACGCATTATATAAAGGATACACAAATAATTCCCTAGTTTTTTTTTCCGACGACTACTAGGAAATAATTCAGCATGAAAACATGATAGTTTAGTAGCCATAAATTTCAAGTTCCTGTTCCGAGTGAATATATTAATATTCCAGAACACGTATAAAATATTTCTTGTGCATTTCTCGACTGGAGGTTGATAAATAAATACTATAGAGGGTGAAGTAAAGTTTGTCTATTTTTTTTACAGGTGGCTATCAGCGATAAATTAGGCGATAGCAGAAGGAAGCGTAATGGGATTCTACAGCGAACAGCAGTGCATAGTGATTCTAGTAAACCTTCATTTAATCACACTTTTAAATTTCCTGTAGACGAAAATAGTTTGCAAAAACGGATTCATATTGAAGTCTGGCATCGGGAGCGATCGACCAGGTAAGCACAAAATCCGCTTTTTATCGCTAATGGGGGGATAGCTTCGTACGTTTTGGTTTCGCATTCGCTATTAGTGATTTTGGCCCATATTTATACATTTATCTTGCAACAAAAAAATGTTTTTGGCAAATTGCGCAGGCCTTGCGCATTGTGGAGTTGTACGCAAAATCTTCACTTGACTTTGGATCGATGCTGGAAATTCCAGTTTTGTGGAAAACTCACAGATCTATCCTACCTTATTCCTACGGTTGAATTGCGTGGCAATGTAGGTGGCAGTTAGGGTGGAGACGTGATGAAAATTTCAATGGTCTAGCTCTAGCTGTGCCAAACGCGAGACCTAGAACTAAGAGTCCACTGGGTGACCCCCGGTATAATCTGCGTTCCCGTGACCGAGGGATGTCCGAGCAAAGTAGTGTGCGGTCACAGTGGGCGATTTGTGATAAAAAACGTGGTGTCAAATGTATTTAATATTTGTCGTGGAAACGTTATGGTTGCGACTGAAACGGTTTTCCTATTTAACTTAATTTGAACAAAACCATTTTTTTTTCTTACTAAAAATTTAGATGTACATTTATCAAATTTTGGTTTTCAAACACGACATGTTTTAAGCTATTATTTCTCTTTCCTCGAATCATTAATCTTCGAACATTCATTATTATTATTCGACCTGCACAAAAACGTGAAACTAAACATTTAATATTCTAAAACCAATTTTCTTCTTTCAGAATTTTTATATAATCGATATGATTGATTCAAAGTGCCATATAAAGTTAATTAAATTAAATGTGTGGTGCCAGCGGGTTTGAGTGATTGTTCCAATTTAGTAACACTATATTCAATTAGTTTTTCGCAAAATGTTTCAAATCAAAATCTAATGTGCTAATCAAATGATTATAATCAAAATCCACCAATGTAAGTTGAACCATTCTGCTTTGAAACTGTTTAACAGTAATTTATTTTATAAATAGCTTCCCGCCAAAAGGTCCTACAAGGACACTAGAGGTATTGAAAACCAGTTTTCAAACTGGTCGGATGAGTCGAAATTTCGTATTTGGCAAGGTAGAATTGAAAGAAATAAAATTTTAGATTCTATCAGAGAAACCATGAACCGTTTCAAAAATGAATTAATAATAATAATAATATTGTGGGATATAAAAGTATCACAACCAGTCAAGCAATTATCTTCCTCTTCTTTGATTAAATAATTACCGAGAGGGTTGATTCGCTTCAAGACGTTCAAAATTGAATCCGTCTAGTTATTTGTCCTTTAGATAAATTACGGAAATGCATTGTATAATGTTTATCAAAACAACATCAAAGAGAACTTTCTCACAGAACCGCAGTAATTATTCGGTTTAACTGATGAAGAATGAAGTTGACCATAGTCCATAAACTTAATAATTGTTGCAACCTCAACTATTGTTAGTCCTGTCAACGACAATGATCGTAAAACTGACTGTTTTAATGGTCCCTTTTTGGCCGCATACTGAGTCGTTTCGAAAGTTTACAGGCAAGACTTTCAAGATTTATTACCCAAAGTATTACACTTTGTATTCCCAAAAAGCTGTCTATTGAAAAATATATGTTTATTTTGGCGAAAAGCACCGTTATTTTGTGGGTATTTGTTTTCCATATTTGCTCAAGTTAAAAAAACTTGTACCCATAACTATTTTTTTGTGTGTGGGGAAGGGATATTGAAAAGGGAAAAGGGTGATTGGTAATCACTTCAAATATCTCTCGGAGCGATATCAAGCCCTCTATTAGTAGGTTTTCTATAGTTGTGACCTTTTATTGGAATTGATTTTCGAATTACACAAAATGTTTGTATCACTAATCCCGAGTATAGGAGAAAAATGCGGGTGGCAACTGGTGTTATAATAAACGATGGGGAAAACGTACAGCGACCCTTTGGGGTTGAATTGTTATACTACGTACGCCTATAGAGATTATATTGTTGTGGACAAGAGCCCTTGTAACTGATTTTGATTTTATTGCTAGACTTTAATTATTATATGCGCACTTAATTTGAATTTCATTACATTTGTGTTTTCAGAACAAGTGAGTTCTTGGGTTGTATGTCGTTTGATGTTGGCCATGCTTGTAACAAGGTATTAATTGATTTCTTATTGAGTGTTGAGCAAACAATTGACGGCGATGTGTATTGTTTGCAGGGAATTAGCGGTTCATATCGTCTTCTACCTCAATCGACTGGACGTTCGCAAAATGTTCCGATAACACTAATTGATTCGTTAAAATTTGATACTGAAACTACAACGATGTGTGAGAGTCAGTCGAGTGTCGAGGAGGTCATAAGCGTCAGTGATTTGGATAACGATTTGAAAAAGACGACGAAAAACAAGACGACGTTGAGCGAACAGCAAAAATATGCGGATGAGAATTTGTTCCTCAGATATTTGGAATTGGACCCGACTGAAGGTCCTGACGCAATTCCAGCAGCGACACAACGAAAAGCAACAGGAAATAAGAACGGTCGAACGCCATTTACGCATACGAAAAAATTGCAAAGACCGCCAAAGTCGGGTTTTGGGTTTTCTGTTGTGTGGACGCATCCCCCTCGGATTGAGAGGGTGGAAAAGGGATTGCCAGCTGACAAGGCAGGGATTTTACCTGGGGATTACATTATTTTTGTTGACAAACATAATGTTGTTATGATGCCAGAAATTGATATTTTGAACTTAATTAGGTAAATTTTGACGATTTTTTTGAAGTTTTGGAGCTAATTTGTGTTTTGGGGTTTAGGTCTTATGGAAGTCAATTAACCTTAGAAACTTTTAGAAGAAATGCTTCAAGAAACGGTTCAGTGCCAAGTGTGAAGAGATTGTCTTCGATAACTACAGGTAGTACTGCAGCTATCCAGGTTGGCCAAAATTTGGCCCAGCGCCGTCCTTCTACCGTTTGTTCGACGACAAATACAACTTCAGTGGATTACAATCGAAGGAAGCTCCATTTGCCTCAAGTTACTTTTAGTGCGGAGGTTGGTAGTGGCGTTATAGTGTAGATATTTATTTTATAATTTTGTATGTGTAATTTTATAATTTATGGCCAGTAATTGAACAAAACCAAATTTCTTTAAATTATAAGTTATTTAGTTTAGTATGTTATTTATTAAGTTGATTCTTTTAATTTATTACTACTGTTTTTTATTTTGTTTAAATCATCAATTTAATTTATTGATTTTTTATTATTTAATTTTTTGTTATGTTATCCACACGTTATATTCAAATATATGTTTTTGCATTAATTTCGCTCATGATTTATTCTCGCTTTTATCAACCTTTTCTTTTGCTATCGCTGCATATTATCAAAGTCACATTACCATACCGTTCTAGAAACAAACAAATAGTCCAGACGAAAATAGAAAAAAAGCAATGTATCAATTAATTAGCAAGGAACAGCAATATGCTACTGGCCTACAATTCGCTATTACGAGATTTGTTTCCGCTTTGGCCGAAAGAACAGATTTAATTAGTCCCTCTGAACATAGAACACTCTTTCAAAATTCCGAAGAGGTAAGTTTATTACTCAATTAAAAATTTATTGAATTGACAATTAAATTACTTCGTTCATTAAGTTTGTCTTCTTAAATCCAACACAATTAAAACTTAATCTTTAATTAGACGCTTATTTAAGTTTATTTGAAAATAAATGTGGGCAACACGTATAGACTACTATAAATACACAATTTCAAATTTACTAGCACTCTAAAATTTAAAGTTCATTGTTTTTGGATGTTTTATTTTAGTGGTGCATTAAACTGCATCATTAAATAAAATATATATTTATAAAATAAACTTTTGCCATAAAATTGTTATAAAGCCATTTACTATTAGGCAACTATAAATACATATTTAAACCAAATTCAAAAATTATTGGCGGCAATAAAAATATGAAATTATTGTAGATACTTCGCATAACTGAAGATATATTAGATCATTTAGTGCAAGATGATGGTGAACCTCAGATACATATTGTAACTAGAACTTACCATTTAAAACTCAACGAAATCACATCGGCTTATAAACGATATTGTGCAGGAATAAAAAAGGCTGATTGTGTTTTGGTGAACAAAACGAAAAATTGCAACTCGGAGTTTGTTAGATTTATTCAAGTGCCAGCGGTACCAAGAAGAAGGCCAGATTTAACGTCATTTATTCACAAGCCGCTGGAACATTTCAGAGAACTTTTGAAATTATTGATCAATATTCAAACTAATACTAAACCCAACCATGAAGATTACGCTGTGATAAATCAAGTTATACACCATTTACAGGTTCGCTGCAAAACTTTTGCAATATGAATTATTTATCTCGCATTTTCCAGTTAACATATAGAGAAATAACTTCCGAAGCAGGATTGATGGAGCCTACGGGCGAAGGAAGACCATTACTAACAGTACAAGATTTAGAAAATAGATTAGTTTTTACCAAATGCAAAGTAATTCAATTCCATTTCTATCTGAGCAATTCTAAATGGTACATTTTAGCCTTTTGTCCTAAATAAACCGGGTCGTCAATGGATATTCGGAGGAGATTTAAGTAGAGTAGAAGGACGAAATTTACGCCAATATTGGACTTTACTTTTTAGCGATCTGTTAATATTTGCCAAAGTTTCACGAGATCGTGTGTTATTTATTATGGAAGATCCACTACCTTTAGCCCATGTAACAGATATGTTTTTTACCATAAGGAAAAAAGGTAGTACTAAACTAATTTTGTCTTTTTGAAGAAGTTTTGATTGATTTTTCATTTTAGAAACGGAATTTAGGATAACAGTGTCACCGGAAGGTAAGCTAGCAACAAGTCCAACTGTTCATTGCGGTCCAGACCTAAGTAGAACTCCTAGAAAAAATGCAAACAAGAGAACTGTGATTCTTCGAGCACCTTCGACTGAGCTGAAAGCGGTTTGGCAGAATTTGCTCCAAAGACAAATGTAAGTGCTTTTTGATTTACTATCGATCAGTGAAACTAATTTCTCATAGTCTCATAGAGAAGCAGTGAGTTTATCTAAAGTTTAAATAGTTTTAAAGAAATTAGAACTAGTTAGTGCCGTAGTTTGATTAGAGTTATTGTTGCACACAAGCAGCTTCCAAGTAAATTCGGGCATGGAAGGCAGTTCATTTAGCAGTCCATTAGAATCGCCTGATGCTCCAATTACCTCCTCAGTGGCAACTCTTCAATCAGCAGAATCCTTCAATTATCGTCGGCAGGTGCGTCTCAATAGAGGTCAATACTGCGAGCCTGTAGTTAATCCCAACACACTTCCACCCCCTGCACCGCAAATCCAACCAGTGCAAACACAAATCTCCCTCGACAAAACACCAGAAACGCCTTCTGCCAATATTTCACCTCGTTCCTCCACCGATTTGTCTCAAGCTTTCACTTCGCACTTTACCTCTGAAACTAGTTTGCTTCCCAAAAAGACACCTCATCTTGCACAAGAACAAGTATCCTCATCAGCCCTTCTTACACCTTCCACAGAAGTTTCTTCAGATACTGATAATGCACAAAATTCTGAGGACGTAGATTTTCTTAATTTCTATGAAGATCCGTGGGATATTAGTAACTTTGATTATGATCTTGCTTGTTTCAATATTGACGGACTTTCAAGTACTAGTTGCCAATCTGATTAGTTTTTTGTTGCGATTTAGAGAATGCACGGTTTCTATTTATGAATAAATTGAATCCATCGCCTTTTTGTTAATGAGTGGACTGCACTAGATTTTATTTCTCGTTGATTTTGAATGACAATAATTAATTGATAACTAGGAAGTAGATTTGGAAAGGCGATGGTCAGATTGATAGAGCATAAAGACTATTTTTTTAATCAATCTAAAAAAGATGTGCCATCAGTGTTTTTCTTTGCCAAAGCACTTGTACCAACTAACTGCCTATTTCATATAAGTACCTTTTTTAGATCTAAATTATTACTTTAATTAGATAATAAACTAGTCACATTAGATAATTTATATTGTTAAAGAAGAATGTAATTTATAAAATATATATTTGCAAATAAAATATTTAGTTATTATATATTTGCTTTTTACTCTTATCCTTTTTGCCATTTTTTTATTTTGGGCTCTTTCTTCGCATCTGCTGTACAGAACTAAATTAATAACCGCCGTTTTTCAGACTCCACAAAACATAAATCAAAATCAAAATGAGAGTAAAGAAATTAAGAGACAAATTGACGCCTTGATTGAGCATAAGTGTAAACAGTTGAGCAAATCTAATTTTAATAGCAAATGTAGTGCTATACATTTAGAAAAATGGATGAAATGTTTATTGAATGAAGATCCATCGGATGAACCAGTTGTCGAACCATTACCTGACGATTGGACTGAAGAAATGGTGAGAAAACGATCTGAAGAACTGCAATTGATAGATAGTCAAGGAAATGTTACATGTCGTCAAGAAGCTAAACGAAATGAAAGCTTGTGCGAAGAAATCACTGTATCAGATCAAGACCAAAGTCCATCTAAAAGTACCACTACTGAAAGCCAAGTAACTATTTTCCGTTAACTTTGTAGCTACTAAACTTTTAAAAATATTTTTAGGTAACAGTTCGATCCAGTCCATTGGTGCCTGAAACCGTACCAGTTTGTCGACAGTGCCACAAGAATTGCATCACCAGTAATGGGCACGTGCAATCTTATAGAGACTGTATTACCGACACAAAAGAAGAAAACGACAATGATTGGCAGCCTTTATTGTTGATGGGTTTATGCGCCATGAATCCAGCAACCACTTTAGTCAAATTAGACCCATTTTCCATTTCTCCGGTCCCCAAAATATCTGTAGTGCCTCCAACACCGGAAAGTTCCATTAAAACAACCAACTCTAGCTCATGCAATTGCAACTGCAGGAAAAGACCAGAAGCTATGGATTTGACCAATGAAGTCGATGCATCGCCTGATGACTCGCCACAAACTGAAGAACATCCTTATTTGTCTTTGAATAGTTCCCTGCAAACTTTGAGAAGATTTGGAACGGTGTCCAGTTTGGAAAGGGTTGCATCTGATGAGCTTTTGGAAGATTGCGAAAATAGCGTGTCTTCTGAAAGTGAGGAAGAAGAAGAACGAGAAGTTAATGGGTGTCAAGGGATTGATAATCAGTCCTTTGATCATTCTGCTATTAGACATTGGACAGTACGAGCGGGTTCCTATGTAGCAGAAAAAATGGCCTTTTTTGAAAAGCTGGGTGAAGACTATCGAGGAGCTGGAGCATTTTTTGATCGGTAAGAAAATATTATCTTGCTAAAAAATGATTATAAAAAATACTTGTTTAGGTATTTAAAATCTACCGATCATCCGATAAACGGAGAAGACTGTCAAGAAGATGAAACCTCAGGAGCTACTTCCGGTGAAGAAATTTGGGGCACTCCGACAAGCGGCGGAGAACTAGATGACACTTTAACTTCACTGAATTATGAAGGCAAACAATCGGTTAGAAACTTGATCAAGTTTTTTGAAACTTAATGCATGTCTCTTTACTTTCTGCATGACCTTAAAATTAAGATATAGAAACTCATACCAAATACATAAATTATTACATAGCCAAATGATGGAAGTATATCTTCTGAAAATGATGATGAAGACACCGAACTGATGATGGATGAACTTTTAATGACCCCACCAATAACTGGTGCGATAATGCGTGGATTGCTACCAAGAAGAACGCTAGAACCATTGATTGAAGAAGATTTTTCTGAAACTACTTCTTCCTCCACTTCGTTGACTGAAACGTCCGCTTCACCAGAACAGGTAAATATTAATAATGTTTAGGAAGAATTTGACATAATTTGTTTCCAATGTAATTTAATCACATTGTGGGTAGGGCAACGAAATTGGAGATGTTGCTGACACATGTTTAACTGCTGTAGAAAAAAAGACAACGACTCCGCCGATTCCATCAATAAATATTACTTCGACAGTAGTGACGAAAATTCATCGATCAGAAAGTTACCGGCATATTATCGAGGCTGCAGAAAACGACGAAGAAAACGACACTTATTTCTTCAATCGGTTCAAGCCAGCAGCCAAGTTTGTAAATATTGAAAAAGTACCTAGAACGAAAAGTATTAAAATGTGAGCTGCACATTTTCCAAATTAAACGTGTTGTATAGTAACACAGTTGTTTTCAGTTTTGAATTTTTTAATGTACGTAGATCTGAAAGAAGAATTTATGAACGTTATCCTGAAGGTAATCATTTAATTAGATCTTTTAGTAAAGAGGGAAATATGTCCAACCAGGTGCCAACATGTCTTTCTGAAAAGCCAACATCTCCTAGACGCTTAGAGGTAACTCGTTTACATCCAAAATGAAGTCGATAGTAATTAATTTACTTAAAGAATAAACAACTGGACCGAAGATTCTGGAAGCAATTGAGTCGAAGACGCGGAACCAACGTGAAACTCCCGGCCTAGATGTGGATGGCACCCTTGTGCGAATTAACTCCATTTAAAGCTCAATTTTCGTGATATTGGTGCTTCTATTAATCGATTGTGCGAAAAATAGACTTGAATTAATTTTTGCGAAATGCCTTTTACGCTTCTTTTTTGGCACTAATTAGTGTGACACTATTTTTAAAGCTTTAAATTGTTATTCACTTTTTATATAATTCTAGTATTAGTTATACGAAAAAAATTCTCTATTAAAATTTATAGTAATTAGTTTAATTAATATTGTATAAGAATAAACGCAGGGGTATATAAAGAGATATTATTTAACATTATTCCGTCACAACGTTGTGATATACAATTACAATTTTGTATACTGTTACAAATAAAACATTTACAAAAATTATTTGCGTCTTCTTCTTTCACGTCTGCAAGGGTTGTTTCTTCTTAACAGTAAACGTTCTAGTTCAGCAATGGTGTATTGAATTTCGATGGATTTGTTGTTGGTGTCTTTAAATTTTGGTATCTGGATCGTAACATTGTCTTGCTTCGATTGACCATTGGTCAACGCTTGCTTCCAAATGCTATGCCATAGTTTGCATCTGTCTACGCTTTTTGTATTTGCTAATGTTTTTAAGAATTCCATTTTGTCTGGAAATGCCAAGTTTAAAAAATATGTCCCTAAAGTGCATCACTAATTTCCTCGGTAAGTTAGCGGTATTAGTGCAAACATGTCTCCTCCGTGGTCCCTTATACTTACATGCTTCATTATTTTCCGGTCCTTGCTCCGATTTGCATCGATTTTGAGGATCAACTTCTGTCATATCGATTTCAAACGACAATTGCGAAGAAATCTCTCCCCATACATTCGATTTTGGATTAACATACTGAACTTTAGTCTCGACTTTCGGATAGTAGTGCTTAGTATAACGTCTATCATTTTTGTAAGATTGCTTGAGATCAATTGATGAATCAGAATTGGCGGTTTTCATTGGATGTGTATAAGGTCGTTGCTTTGTATACCGCGAAGCAGGATTACGCTTTCCACAATCTTCACGACGTGCTGAAGTCTGCATCACCCCGAAAGCGGATTTTGGAACGTTCATTTTGGAGCTCCTCGGGTACCAACCTCTTTTCTCGCAGGGTCTTGGTTTGTTAATTGAGTCTTCTAGCATTGATTGAATTTTGTTCTTCAAATCCACTCCAGGTCGTAAGACTTCTTCTCCCCACTTCCAAAACGTGTGATCTTCTTTTTCGTTTAAACCAGCAAGCAGTTCAGCGGAATTCGAGCTATTCGGAGGAACCTTATTGTCATCGACTATCAAGGGATGCGTTGAGTATCTATTATGGTAATAATGGTCATACTGTTTGTTGGATCGCGTATTTTTGTCTCGACCTTGCGGAGGTGGCTCGCGATCGTGATGATAATATTTATCTTGGTGATGAGATAATTTAGTGACATGATTAACCAATTTAGTTATAATTCGTTTGAAGTAATCTTTGCCTACCGACTTTTCTTCTTGTTTAGCTAAGCGAGCTTCTAACTGTTTAATTTTACTGTTCAATATTTTAAAGTGATATCGACATTCGACATGCAAATCTTCATCATCCGCACCTTTAAAACTAACGTTCTTCTTTTTATAGCCGGATTCTCTCCCCGCGTCCGCAAAATTCTTAACATTTTTAGTGGTAGGTACAAAAGTTTCGCAAGGGCTTTGTTCTAAATAAGGGCGTTTTTGAGAATCTTGTATGACCCCCAAGATGGCACAATTTTTACACGTACAAGGAACGTTTGGTTTCTCATTATTATTGTAAGCATTTTGGTTTTTACACGCGAAAATCGATTTAACATCTTTGTACGTTCTTGGACTGGTGAAAACTTGCTGAACTTGACTGATTTCCGAAATGCTTTTTACTTTTATATTAGTGGTTTCCTCATTAACTACATTTTTCATACAGTTTCTCTCTTTCCTGACTTCACATACATTAGCTTCATCATTTTCTGTATTTTTTGTTTCGTTGTTCCAATTAATTAAATCGCTTTTTGAAAGTTTCTGCTTCAAGATCTTATCTATAAGATTTTTTTTGTATTGTTTTTCAATTTCCATTGATGCTATGAGGTTCCTTACTCCGTCCGTATTTAAAGTGCTGGTTTCGATGGCATAAATTGAATTCAAATCGTTCTCTTTGAAAACAGTTACGTCTAGTAGGGTGGATTGAAATTTCTCAGGTGACGAAATAATGTCCCTAATATCATCGTCCATTTCCACTTCCAAACTTAAGTCTACATCCTTAATGGATGATTTAGTGGACTCTTTGCTTCGAGTTGTACGTCTAGTAGATGATGCTTCAAGACATTTTTTTCGCTCACTGGACAATTTATATGACATGGCATGATTTAATTTATGAATTCTTTGTTTGCAATTTACATTTAAAATTTAGTGTCATTAATGCCAAATCATTATTTCATTTATTAGATCTTTTGTTTTATTTTTAAACAATTGAATAAATGGACAGATTACATTAATTCCACACAAAATGTCGGTGGCCGAAGTGGAAATTTGTCCGGCTCGTAATGTTGTGGGCACTGGGGATTGTGAGGTTGAGAAACCTTGCGAGAAAATCGAACCAAGCGTGGAAAGTGCAATCATTGTAAGTGAAATACTATCCGAGGTGGTGGAAAATGCATTGAATAAGGTTCTGGCTACTGCTCCCAAAAAAAATTCAGTGGGCGATATTTTCAACAAACCGTTGAAAATTATCAGCAAACATTTCGTCCACAAGAAGGAAAAACTTGCTGAGGAAAAGGTAGCTTCCTCCGGAGTGGGCGATCAATTGCCGAAAAAAGACGTCATTCCCAAAGAAGACGTGATTTTGCCACCCGTGGAAAAGAAAAATCGTCTAACTGACTTAGTAAAAAACTCTAAGCAAGTTTTGGCCAAATTTCTTATTGAAGATAAGGAACGCGCCGAGTTTGAAGTGAAAAACGAAAAAGTTGTGGAAGTAATCAACTTGGAAGACAATGAAGTGAACAGAAGCTTCCTTTCTGAAGAACTGCCTTTTGCCGAAGAAGGCGAAGAATCGGATGACCCGACCGATTTTCTTGAAATGAAGACTGTTCATTTGTGTGATGTTGGTAAGAGAATGACTTTCCCTATTTGCGCTGCGCCTTCGGCCGCCAATAAGAACAAGGGATTTTTGGCCAAATGTGCCACTTTAAGAGGTACTATTCCTCGTCGTACTGTGCCTCGTGCGCTTATGCCTCCAACTGTTCCCAAAGAGAACAAATGGAACTTTGGAACGCGAATTGCTGATTATCTTCGCAAGCATCGTCTTTCCAAACATGGATTGAAACTGAAGAAACCTGCGAAAAAAGGTGAGTTAGCGGCGGAGAAAAAAATGGAAAAGTTTGGTGAAGCAAAGAAGTTTGAGCTGGTGGAGATGGTTGAATTAAAACCTAGAGAGACCAAGAAGACTGTGCTGATTGAGATTCTGGAAGAAGAACCTGAACTGGCCAAAGTGGTAGAGCAGGTAGAACTGAAATCTGAAGAGGCAAAGGAGGTTGAGGTGATTGAGGTAAAGGAAGGAAAACTTGAGGAAGCAAAGGAAGTTGAGTTTAATGAGGTGAAGGAGAAAAAGCTTGAAGAGGTGAAGGAGGTTGAGCTGATTGACGTAGAGGAGGGAAAACTTGAAGAGGCGAAGGAGGTTGAGCTAGTGGAGGTGATGGAGGAAAAACCTGAGGCAAAAGAGGTTGAGCTGGTTGATGTGATGGAAGAAAAAGCGGAGGTTGTTGAAGAAGTGAAACCCGATGCTGGTAAAAAGAAGAGACCTGATGACTATACGGTCCCATTTGACGTTAATGCTGCTATGCATTTTTTATAAATAGTCAATTTTGATTTATTACCAAGAAATTTTTGTATTTCAATAAAGATGTTGTAAAATAGATTGCAAAAAGTGTTTAATGACTTAAAAAAAGAATGTTTAAATGAACGAGTGTTATTTTAGTATAGATTTAAATTTAGATTAGTGTAACCAAATATGCAAAATAAAATTCCGACGGGAATAAACATAAATAACGGAAATTTATATCGTACATTAGAAAGTATTAAAGTTTTCCGGGCGATTCTCTGTGCAGTTCCTGAAAAGTATTACCAAATATAGGACCTGGATGATTCGTCAGTATTGCTCTAAATACTTTTTGTTCTTGACCACTCCCACAATTTGGGATAGTGTATTTTAGGAACAATCTCCAGCAATAATCCTCAGTTTTCGTGAATGTTTACTAAAAATTAACTATACGGATTTGCCGAAGTGAATCGAACTCCCGGCCATAGTAGGTTTTCAGTTTCAGTTACCACGCAGCTAGCGCCATCTACACATATAAAACAAGGGTTCCACTGAACTCCTGGCCCCACTTCTGGTCAATTAACTAGGAGGCAAGTTTCAGTTTATACCATCACAATGGTAAGTAGATTTAAACTCAGTGCACGTAATTTTTGTATTTGTGAATTTTGATTTTTGTTAATATGGAACCAGAGAATAAAAAAACTCTGGGTGAACCAGCCTATGCTAAAGCGTTTAAGTACTGGAAAAAGAAGATTAAAAAAGCTCAAATAGTATTTACCAATATTATTTTTCTATAGTAGCAATTTTTTTCAATTTTTCAATCAAACAGTTTCTTTCAGATTATATTCAATTTTGATTCAAGCGATAGGTACCTAGTGTATTTTTTATTTGATTGGTATTTTTGTCAAGTGTTGTGTCCAAGTGTCTCTGTCCAGTTTTTTGTGGTCTATATGTGCTTTTTGTAGATTTATATATCAAATTTAACAAGACAAAAATTATATCTCGTAGACTGTCTATGTTATTAACTGTGTCTCGTTTATAGTATCTAACAATTTTGTGACGATAAGTTTTTTTGGTAGCTCTTAACACGATTTTTGATAATATAATTAAAGAACTAAAATAATTCGACCAAAAAGTTCTTTAAATTTATATTAAATCGCCAAATGAAAAACTATTATTAATAAATTTGCTCTTTCGATTACAGGCAGACCTTAGTGCTAGAGATGTTGAAAGTAAGTCATTAATTAATTAATTTTCTTAAAGTGAAAGTGATATTTCGTAAAATAAGCTAGGTGCTATATATAATTCCGGAACATATATGGAGTCCCTACTGGCACTAGTGCGTCTATTTATAAATATCTTTGGAATGAAAGCTTCTAAAATTAGAACATTACGTGGAGCTTTTCTAATTGTTATAGTGACCCACATAAAATCACAATTAAACTAGAAATAGTTTGCAATTTTTAATTTCGCAATGAAATTTCAGGAGCAAACTTTGTCTTCTCGATCTACGATTTTGAAGGAAACGGTACCGTAGATGCCGTCAATTTGGGAGACATGCTTCGTGCCCTCAATTTGAACCCAACTTTGGTCACTATTGAAAAGCTAGGAGGCACCAAAAAGAAGAGTATGCTAAATAAAAAACCAGCAAGATCAAATCTTTATTGTACATTTTTACAGACGAAAAGAAACTGAAAGCTGATGAATTCCTCCCAATCTTCAGCCAAGTGAAGAAAGACAAAGAA
Source organism: Cryptophagus acutangulus (assembly GCA_963556235.1). Taxonomy (NCBI): domain Eukaryota; kingdom Metazoa; phylum Arthropoda; class Insecta; order Coleoptera; family Cryptophagidae; genus Cryptophagus; species Cryptophagus acutangulus. The sequence continues at coordinate 4,246,800 of OY744559.1, read as the reverse complement.
CAAGGCAACTTTGAAGACTTTTTGGAATGTCTGAAATTGTACGACAAAGACGAGAACGGCAAAATGATGGCTGCTGAACTTTCTCACACTCTTCTTTCTCTTGGTGAAAGATTATCTGACCCAGAAACTGACACCGTATTAGCAGACTGCATGGACAAAGAGGACGATGATGGTTTCATCCCATATGAACGTAAGTCACCACCAATCCTATTTTTTGTCATTATAAATTTAATTAGCGATGCAGAAAATAAAATTGTGTTCTAAAATCTTTCAGCATTCCTTAAAAAAATGATGGCGTAAGATGCGTCCTATATTTAGATTTTTATTTTTAAGTGAGTATAGGTATATATTTTTGGCTTTGCCCTAAAACCATCGCTTCTGCTGGCAAACAAACAAGTTCAATTAACACTTTTATTTTATTATTTGTTCAACTATTTTCTTTTTTTTTTTTGAGAACTAGGCTTTTTGAAACAACGAACCGACTTCGTACTTTTTTTCAAATGCTACTGCTTTTATGGTGTTTTATTTAGTTGTTTGCTAATTTTTTTGGAATTTTTTTAGCTACCTGAACATGTGCTTAAAAAAGGCTAAATTTCAACACCAGAAGTCAAAAAATTGAAGATCTGCACAATTGTTTAAATGGCACTGCCGACTACACAACAACAGTGTCCCACAACTGGAATGCAATGTATTTATTTTAAATTATATTATTTTAAATCTGTATAAAATAAATTGCCAACTTTTTCGTTGATATATTGTACTATACCTATTGTCATAAAAATAAATTATAAAACCCAGATTTTTGTCTATTTACTGAAAAATTTGAAAATCTTTAAAATCTGAATCCTTCAAGCAAGCTCTAAAAAAGCGCCTATTAAAAAAACTAGAGCAAAGATATTTTTAAAATGTATTTTAATTAGTTTCTCACTATGAATATTATTTCATTATTCAAAATGCCAAAAATATTGCCAAAAAATTCCATTATGCAATGAATTTTAGATGAAATAAGCGAGATGGATAGGCAACTTATAATACAAAATAATAGTAAAAGCAATATTGTTGTGCACATAAATATTTATTTTAGTATTGCTTCAAAAATAAACACAATTAGTAAAACTTATAATTAAAAAAGCAGCAACAGGCATAAATTCAAAATCCATTGAAAATTTTTATTTACTTCTTCTTGGCTGCTGCTTCTGGTTTGGCGTTAAGTGGAGGATCTAATTCGCACATTCTTCTTAAGAAAGCTAAAAAGCAAAAATTAGACGTTAAAATAGCAGCATCAAAATAAAATCAGCAATTTGTTAAAGCGAATACTAGCAAAAATTTTGGATATTCACCATCAGCTACAATCTAGATCTAAAAAAATATTTATTAATGTAAAATCAAGATATGGTGACTTACGATTATATTCAATTTCGCCTTCATCGTTTTCTTCATCCAGACAGTCCTCAAAAAGTTCATCAACTTCAGGATCAGTCAATTTCTCGCCTAGTTAATTAACGTTATTTATAAGTAATTTATTAATATATTTTTTTACCAAGATTCAAAAGAGAATAAGACAATTCACCAACTGGCATGCGCCCATTCTCATTCTTGTCGTACAATTTCAGACATTCAATAAAATCTTCATAGCATCCATGATTCTTTTTCTCCTTTTTCAGCTGGCTGTACATTGGTAGAACATCTTCTAGTTTGTACTTCTTTTCTCCTAATGGGAACAAAGTTGCAATTTGCGAAAGAGCTTCTATCAATTTTAAATTTACCTTCTTTTGCTGTTGCGCCTATTTTTTCCAACTGGTCCAAACTAGCATTAATGTTTAGAGATCTGAGAAGTTTCGGCAGATAGAAACCATCCAACAAACCGCTACTCGCGAAGACATTGAACGAAAATTCCACTTCTAATATAAAAGAGAATAAGTTTTAATTGCAAAGCGAAGATAACTTAATTAATAATTACTTTCAACTTCACTTGGTTTTAAATCAGCCTACAAAAATCAAAAAAATTAGATAATTAAATGAGATGAGATTCAAAATTCACCATCGTTGCTCCAGCAGTTACTTGCTCACTGACAAATTTGAACGACAAATGAGACTCGTTTAATTAGTGTACAAGAGTTTTATATAGCCTAGTATCTAATTTAAATCAGATCGTTAACATATCAGTCTATAAAAAAATATTGACTGCCAATTTAATGCCACTGCAGTGGTGTGTGTTAATTAAAATTTCGATGCAGCCACTTTAGCGTGCCAAATGTTCTAAATTGGATGTTATTTCTTCCTTCGGTGAATATTTTCGAATTTGACACCAGGAAATCCTAAATTAAGACAAAGACGTTATTTAATTGAATTACTATGTCCGCAATATTTGAATTCAAAATTTTTGTTTGCATGTGTACACTGGACTCCGGTCCAGGAGTAATCCGGAAACGCTTGCGCATTTTTGTCGTCCTGAAAGCACGGAGATTCGATCGAAAGCTCTCGCACAGCATCCTAGTGTTCATTTCCACCTACAAGAATCGATCCTTTCGTTGGCATACGTTTGAAATCGTACAAATTCGCTGCAAAATCGCGTAGAAACATAATTTGGCGAAGCCTTCCATTCAACAATAATAACAAAAGCTCTCCTGTTTGGTTTGTTGCTAGTGATATTAGTGGTGGATTTAGTGCGAAATTAATAATAGTAGAAACAATGACGGACTTGTGCACCAATGGGAACGATCATTTGCAGAGTAAAGTTCCTGTTCCTGCTAGTACTGCTAATAATACAGGTGGGTATTTTTAATTTTGCGCCGTACACTTAATTAATTTAGGCGGATAAAATTAGATTTAAGCCAATTAATCGAGTTAAGTTAATTTTCTATATCATGTGATTTTGTTGTTATATCTTATGTTAATATTTTTTTACCTTATGATCTCATAATAGCTTGCGTAATAAATTATCCTCGAATCATGTTAATTTGTATATTATTATGTAAACATAAAAAAGGTGTCACTTTTATAAAGTAGCTCTTAAAAATTTGTACTTGGACTATAAATTGAAATAAATATATCTAATATGCTAGGGTGTGATAGAATTTAGGAGCATTGCAATGAAACAATAGTAATTCCATTTTAAATTTGATAATTACGTAGGGAGCGTTTAATTTAAAGCCAACATGCTATTTGGTGATGTAACAATAACAATCTGATCAACAAGTTTATGTTCCAAGATGTATAAATAAAATTATAAATTATTCGATATTATAAACAAAAATAAATGCAGTTTATTGATTGTATCAAGGAGTTAGAGAAAATTGAATGTAGCGCTTAATTAATAATTAATTAAATTTACGTCAGTACTATTTTAAGACGCCTACCAATTTTTTAATTTAAAATTTTTGGTAAATAATATATAATTTTAACCTCGAACAACAAATAGCTATAATTGCATTAAAGAAATAGATGATTCTATTAAATGTCGTCGAGTCAAGGATTTATAGGTCATCGTTATTTTTGTTAACAATCAATTGTTTTAAATATAGATGTTACGACTATTATTTATACCTACTGTAATAAATAAATAAATATTTGTTTTGTATAGAAATAATTTAAAAGCGGCTAGAAGTTTCTTTTTTGGCAACTTGACTATTATGACTAAGCTAAAACTTTATTTTTATAAATAGCTTAAGTACCTGTAAAATGAAAAATAGTATGGACCATTTATTTTGCGAGTGGTATTTTGTTTAAAAAATTAATTGCTACCTGGAGCATTTGATGGATATCTTTATAATTAGGTGTCAGTTACAATAATTATATTTTTTTGTTAAATATATTTTTATAAATTAATAAATCTATTGTGATCTCATAACAATATCGTTGCCAATTAGGTCAAGATACGATAAGCAGATAATGGAAAATACTAATAAATTAGAAAATGACGCAGGTAAAATTAGAATCGATTTCAAAATTTTAGGATGAAGTAGTATCGAACTTTTTGACCTTTTATTTTATAGGATGTTTACTAGAGTTTAGTGAAATGAAATTTATTATGTCGATATATTGTTGTCTATCGAGATTAGAAATTTATTATTAACATTTATTGATTTCACTAGATATAAAGTTAAAAGGAGTTGTAGTCCATCATCATTTATAAAATAGGCCATCATCGATTTGATTTGCGTGTTTGACAATTTTTTTTATTTACGAAATTTTTTGCATGACAATCAAATTGCGTTTTTTCTATAAATTATAATAGTTTTATCAATAACGGGAAAAACGTACGATAGAACCCTCACAATTAATATCTTTATTATAAAAATATTTTTTTGTTGTCATTTAACATACCTACATGAAAATTATCTAAAATTGCATTTGCAACAAGTTATTAAAATATAAATAATACATTTTGTTAACAATAATTAATATTTTTTGTATGCAAAGTTTAATTAGTTTGATGCAATGACTTTCAATTAATTGAAAGCAATTGTGTCTGAAAGTATGAAGATATGCATTCCATATTTGCCCTTATTTTAAAGGGAAAGTATAAGGATAAGGGATGAAATTGTGGTGTTGGTAAAATAGGATCGATATGGTAGCAGCGCAATACTATCGCTCGTTCAGTTGAGCAGCTCTGTTCATTCCAATAGCTCAGTGAACTTCTTCTGCTTTGTGGTAACAGGTAACTTATCACCTGCACTAAAGCTGTATTTTTTTTAACACACCCACACTCACATACATTATGCAATTATGAATAGATGACTTAATTACGCACACGTATCTCATTTTCAGCTTAAGTTGTTAAACGCACTTTTATATAATTTTTTAGACAACTATTAAGAATATTTTTAGTTTTCTAACGCAATTTTTTCGAAATCTACATTACTGTAAAAATATCTAAATTACTGTAATGTAATATTCGGAGCATATAAAAGCATGTAATATCGAAATGAGTTTAAAGTTGCAGTCGATACCATTACGACTTCAGCAGGAAATAATTTATTTAAAAGGTTTTGTAAATTCCCTTAAATATTATCGAATTACAGGTCAACCAACCATAAATAAATATGTGTAACTGTATATATCGACATTAATTGTTATTGATTAAAACCTATTTTTATCCAATTTAAAACTGTTCAAATGCAACACTAACACACGATATAATAATAGTCGTATTTGTTAAATGAACGCGGGTTCAGCTAATCTGCTACGTTTCGTAATTTGCGAAATAATGTATGCATTTAATATGTTTGCTCAATATTTTCCACATTGTTGTCTAAAGTATGCAATAAAATGGAATTTTGATAACATCTTTTTTGGATATAAATTAAACCAACCCTAACCAACATTGACAATTTAAATAACTTATATGCAAATCACTCATTTAGATTTCGAGCCACAAAAATTCGTTTGTAAGAATGTAGATAGACGTAGTAGCAAATCACGCAAACCCTTTCGAACGAGTAATTATAATACTTGGAAAAAACACAGTTCATTTAGATACAAATCAAATTATAATGGCACCTTTGGAACGTAAAGGGAATTAAAGCACAGTAGTTAATAAAAAAGCGAATAATTTAAACAATTTGTAATTATTACAGTTAAAAAGTAACTAATTTAAAAATAATGCAACAACCAAACTTGGTAAATGGACCTGCTCCTGATAACAAATTGACCATGCAACAAGACGACATGGTAAGAAAACTCGTATAGTAAACTCATAACATAGTAAATCAGAATTTTTACGAGTTTGTTTTGAATATAAAAGAATATTTTCGTGGACTTATACCATTGGAGATGTACGAGACAGGCACGACAATCTAAACACAACCAACCCTTTAAACCACCGAAAAAATATCCATATTTTGAATATTTTTTACTCTTACACACGACATTCTCATACTGATCAATTTTATATTAAAATCAATATCAAAAATACACTTTAGCACACCATCATCATAAATTAAATCAATTCTAATCTAATTTAGTCGAAAATACAACAAAATATCAACGGTGCTCCAAGCCCCGTTCCGCAAGCACCAGCACTTATAAATCAAGCTAGACCTCCACCACCTTTGAACCGAATCGACAGCAGGACTTCGTTCCCGTACAGACAACCATTTCCGAATCAGAACCAGAACCCGAACCCGCAGATCAGACCACAACAACAACAAATCAGGCAACCCGTTCCTGGTCAACAACCACCTCAGCAATTCATCAACCGACCTCCTATACCTGGAGCTCCAGGAGTCCGACCAGTCGGTCAGCCCTTCAATCCTCAACAACCCCAACCGCAGCAAGTCCGAGGCAACTTTCGCCCTCTAACTCCGTTTCCTCGCGCACCACAAGTGCAAAATCAAAGACCGCCTGGTATTTTTCAACAAAGATCTGTGCCTAGTTTTGGTCAAGTAAGGCCGGCGTTTTTGGACGAGGAGAATTTACTGCGCAGCCAAACTCTGGATGGAAGTGATATCTCCAATGTCATGGCGGAAAAGAAGACTCCCGTCAAGGAGGAGGATAATAAAGCTGCGTCTATAGCTGCGTTCAAAAATCGGAGCTTAAGTTTGAGTGCTAATGAAGCTCCGCTTGCTGAGCCTAAAATGGAGGAACGTCGACAGTCTGTTGATAATATAAGCACTAATGGAAGTGTTGAGAAGAAACAAGAGGATCTACCTTCTAGACCCGAGTCTAGAAGCACGAGTCGCTTATTGAATAAAATCGTGGAAGATGATGATAGTAACAATAGGTCGCTGTCGTCTTTGACGGATGTTTCGCCGAAGAGCAGCGATACTATTACTACTACTAGTCGTTCGGATGTGAAGACGAATTCGACTAGTAGTGTTAAGGATGAGAGCAGTTCACGTGAGAAGGAAACTGAAAAGAAATCTGTTAGTATTGATAAAAAGACACTTGACCTAAATTGCACTGCTGCAAATAAAGCAAAAGCCAAGTCTCCTGCTCGATCAGGTTATTATTCAGAAACTGGCAAAATTTATTTGATCAGTTGTCTAACTTTGAGTTTGTTTGTTTCAGAAGGAGATAACGATAGTGGCGTAGATGAGTCCACACAAGGAAATGTAAGTGCGCTTCTACTGAATAAAAATATTTGCTCAATTTATTTATTCCTGTAGGATCCATCCAGTAATGGAGAAAGCCGATTACCAAGGAAAGCGTCCAGTAAAAGCCGAACCTCTTCAGCGACTCCCAACACAGCTAGATCGCTATCTAGGGGATCGAAATCTCCTAGTCTAAAAAGTCCTGACTCCACTGCAACTACACCCGGCTCAGCAGATAAAAAAAGTAATCGATTTTGTTCTAATGTCATTATTACGTTTTCGTGAGCGTAATCAATAATGTAAAGCGGTGTAAATGTTAATTCAACATCACCCAATAAAATACAGTCACGCTTCCTTGCTAATTAATAATCGTTTCAGAACTACCCATGAACAAAATCCAAGTAGGTTCAGCTCCATCTCCAAACTTAAAAGTAGTTAGGTCGAAAATTGGATCGTTGGATAATGCGAGCTATAAACCTGGAGGTGGAAAAGTCAAAATAGAAAATAAGAAGATAGATTTCAAACATGCTGCGCCCAGGATCGAGGCGAAGAACGACAAATATGTCCCAAAGGGTGGCGAGAAAAAGGTGAGGGTAACTAATGTTTGAGTAGTTATTGATGGAAGTGTTGCAGATTCAACAGCAAAAATTGCAGTGGAGTGCAAAGTCAAAAATCGGCTCTTTGGAGAATGCTACTTATAAACCGAAAGGTTGCGACAAGAAAATCGAGTCTGTAAAGTTGGACTTTAAGGATAAGGCGAAGTCTAAAGTCGGCTCCAAGGATAATATCAAGCATATTCCTGGAGGTGGTGATGTGAAGGTAAGATTGCCTTTTAAACGTTTTAAGTAGTTAAGTGTTGGAAGCGTTGGTAAATTATTAAAAACAAATTTATATATTTAGAGCGAGGAAATAGCTGACGATAATAAGGAAGTAAGTTAATTAAATGTTTCAATTTGCTACACAAATGGTAAACCACTAATTTTAGTATCACGTATTTTATTTGTGTAGAAACACAGTTCACTATAACTGCAAAATGTAAACAGAAAATGTGTGTAGATTAATTTGGCACAATCGAAATATTATATCATAAAGATGTCTTTTTTGAAAAGTTGTTGAACAGTTAAATTGTTTCCTCCAATTTGCTAACTAGCCTGAAATGATTACATATTACCTCATAAAAGAAAAGGAAACTAAGATCAATAAAAGTGTAACAGGGGCTTGTCACGGAAAGGGCGATATGAAAATGAAGACACTTTCATATCGTGCGAATTCTACTTTGAACTTCATGATTACAAACGCTTAAGTCTAAATGTTAGTTATAAGTTTGTGCTCCACAATCGTTTAGCGAAACAACAGCTCATTGTAAAAATTTCCATTTCAAATATGTATTTAATTTAGATTGAGAACCGAAAAATCGAAGTTAAAGTACAAAGCAAAATTGGTTCTTTGGATAATATGAAGCATAAGCCAGGCGGGGGTGACAAGAAAATTTTTGACGACAAAGAATATTTGAAGCAGAAAACTTCAGCGATTTCGAGTGAGAATCAGTCGCTATCTGGATCTCAGGTGAGTCATATGAAAAAGGAAACTGTTTTTCATGAGAAATTACTGCCGATTTTGCGATGGAAATGAAAATTATTTTTAATTATCATTTTAAGTTACATTTCTTCACTTTGCTTTTCTGTTATTTCATTTCAGGATCCGGGATATCTTTATACGTTTTATTGACATCATTTATTTTGTTTATATAATTTTTTTCATTCATCATTTAATTACATTATTTAAGTTCAAATTCTGACGTCACAGTTACTTATTATGACGTCATTTTCTATTAAAATTTAGTACGCAAGCGCATGTGTAATTTTGATTGCCTACTAATCAGCCTAACGTTTCGATTTTATTAATTATAAATTAATAGCCTGCTAAATATTTATATTTTGTTTATTGTATTTTGTGCATGTGTTTAGCATAGATAATAATGAATAATATTTTTTGTTAGAATTCGATTCCATCGCAACCAGAAGGTCCTGTAGCTGATGAAAATTTGAACCAAGAACATTAATTCTATTAATTCTTGTGGACTTAATCATTTATAAAAATCGACTAGATTTAACAGAATGGACATTTGTATATGTAAATTTTGCAAATGTTTCCAAATTTTTAGTGTTAACTACTAGAAATATCGAGTCCATTAACAAACAGCATATTGCATGCGAAATAATTAACATTTTGAAGACTAACACAGTATTTTTTAGATTTTTTTTATGACACCTTTTTTGCTTTATGGATTTTTGTATACGTATAATTAAATTAGAGAATATTTATTGTATTACCTATCTAAAATTATATATAAAATTATATAATAGTTGGGTGTTGTGATAAACAAAAATATGGGTTTTAAGACCAAGTTTAAAATATTTCATATAATTTTATTTTCCTTTTTTCATAGATGTAATTTTCACAAGGCTGGTTATTTAATATTTATAGTAAAACAATCTCGTTTTATTTGTATAAGATTTTTGAATTTAATTTAAGTAGCTTAGTCCTACAACAACATGTATTTCTTACACTAAGATTTAAGTTTGCTTGGATGTTTCTAAGCGATTCTTAAATATGTTAACATTATAAGTAATTAATAAAATTTGCAGTTAATACACAGTAGTATTTATATTAATAAAATTTCACGCAAAGCACTCACTGTACACAAAATAGCTAGATGCTGCTCACTGTAGGCGGTAAGTAGACGAGTAATTCATTTATTCGCCATAAATGAAGGTACTCTAATTAATGAATTTTTTCTAGAGTACAAGAAGAGTTCACATAGTTGACGACAAGTTTGATTTCCAACATGAAAGTTTGAAATCAGCAATTAATCATCGAACTACTACTGATAATCCTTCTCGACTGGCCAGATCTGCTTCAGCCAGATTCAAGAAAACGGAAGAAGGCCCTAGACCGAAATGGCGATATTAATTAATCACTTAAATATAACAATTAATCAAATCATTAATTATACTAGCAACTCATGTTTGGGCACGAATAATTTTGTAGAGTTTGAGTGACGGTCACTTGTCCGGCTCAGAAATATTGTTACAATGTAAAATGACAAACTATATTTTGCACAATAAATTTATCATAAAAGACGTCACAAACATTTTTAATATCACAAAACTCGTGCTTTTAATTTGTGCAATTTACGGCAAATTCTAGTGTAAAGAAGTTCGATGATAAATGCGAAAACTGATAGTAAAATGCCAATTACGTAAATTACAATATAAATGTAGCCACGTATTTTAATTGTCGTGCTGCTTGCTACGTCTTTCTTTTCCATTTGAATGTAGTAATTTTTCATATATTTCCTCAGTATTTCATCCTCCCATTTTACCATTAAGCCACCTAGACATTATTTTTAATTTTTATATTTTTGCTAATCTGAGCTGCTTACTGCTCCAAAAGTGCTGAATTTGGTCATCCATCTGTTGCCAGTAAGAAGAAGCACCGCGTTTAAACGCCCAAGAGTACGAAATTGTAAGCTGTGTGTCCGAAGTAAATTTTAAATTTTTAACATTCTTTGGAAAATACGGACAAACTATTTTTTGTTGGTAGAATATATTCGCAACATCTCCTAAAGTCACTGCTCGATTATCGGTGATAAGCTTAACACTTTCACATGTGTTTTTGGACCAGATTGTAGTACTAAAAATTTACTATCAAAAATATATTGGAAACTATGTTAGTAGAAGTAACTTTAAGGATAAATTAACTCTTCCAGAATATTCCAGCATTTTTAAAATACTGGGATGACTCGATGCAGGGCTTAGAACGATTTTGTAGTTCTCGTCAACTAGAGCTTTAGCCTTTAGGAATTTTTTCTGTGGAACATGTATGGATAGTGAAGATAATTTTGATTTATATGCAGTATCAATTTGTATGCAAGAAAGTAGCCATAGTATATATATTATCGCAAACCAATTATGTAACATACCGATTTTTGATCTTAAAATGATCTGAAATATTAAAGAATTCGTTGAAAATTTAATTTTTTGGAAAAAATTGTACAAACCTGTGCTACAACTGGATACGACATTGCATGATTGTGTTGGAATACACAAGAATACATCCATCCAATAACCGACATTGAAACAATGCTTAGCAAAATAACGCACCAAGATATCGTGGTGAATGGCAAAAAAAATATGGACATCATTTCTTCAAAAGTGGTGCGATGGATGAAAATAAAGCTAGCTTTTGCGAATGTTACTGGATCAGTCATTGGATAAGTAGACAGTCGATCTGGAGTTAAAGTATTTCCTCCAATTACAAAATCAAAACGTCCCGAAAACAGGTCATCGAACAACTTGATGAAAGTTTGACACGATTCAAGCTCGTAAGTAAAATTTAATATTTTACTAATTGCTTGTAGTACAGTCACATGATTACCGACTATTTTGGGTTTATCCACATTTTCGCTAATGTATGGGAAAAAATCGACGAAGCCAATGTTAAATTTATGTCCGTAAAAGTTCTTGTAGGACTGATCGTATAAATCTTGAGCATTAAATAGTACATCGCTGTTGTTAGTTCTTTGGAGGTGTTGCAAAATTTTTGACATTTTTCCACAATAGTAACAAACGCTGTAAATATCTAAAGCGTTTCGCAAAAGATTTATAACAAGTACATTTGCTACTCTTTCAATTCCTTTCATGTACCAAAATCGTTGTTCCTGATGGTCGAACTCCCAATGTGGTTTTGTTATGATGAAGATCACCACATCAAATGCAAGCATATTTTCAGAGTTTTCTAAAAATTTAGAGAACATTTCAGGTTTCTCCATTAAAACTATGTTTATAAATTTCCCAGTTGATGGTCGCATTTTTGGAAGATTCTTCAAATCGTGATTGAAGATGATATGATCTATTGATTTATAGGAAACGTATTGCATTACCAAATTCGCATTGTGTTTGGTTACTTCGTCGATGTGGTAAATTTTATAAAAGAATTTGTACTGGTTTATCAAATTTTCCAAAAATCTACGTCTGAATCCTTCTTTTTGTGTTATTTTAAATTTCTCAAACTCATAAGAATAAACTGTTAACATCATTATTAAAATCAAGTATACAGACTTCATTTTAGTAGGCGAATGTAGAATTAACATCTAATTTTTCTATTTAGAGCAAACAAATCAATTTCATCAAAAGCGTTTAATAATTTTAATTTAATGTTTAACTCAACCAAATATTTACCTGAATCATATTTATAAAAAGCATTATAATTGGTAATTATTTAGCGGTTGAAATAAATTAGCTGTTTGTATCAGAATCTGGTATTAAAAACAAAAATAGCAGGTTTTGGATAAAAAGATATTGAAATTTATGTCAAAGGATCAAGAAGTGTAAGGGAATATTTCCTTCCAGCTAAGGGAATATTTTCGAAAAGACCTTCTTTCGATATTTTTAAAGAAACAAAGTATCAATGTGTTGTCATAAAAATCTTCAATCAAACTGGAATATATCTAAGGGAATACATTAAGCCATAACGAGATGGTACATATTTTGAAGTAGATTTACATTAGTCGTGCATTAACATAAATGCAAATATTGAAACTCTAAAATATAGGAGACTAATGGCTATGAGTATTACTCATCATAAGTACCTAATGTTGACTTTACAAGTAATCCGAAAATTTTAAACTTTGAAGGATAATTTTGATATTTATGAAGAAAAATACAGAACACCAAAATAAAAAAAATTAAATGTTTAAACTGTTTTTAATTAACAAACACTAAATAAATACATCGTCTTCTACATTTATTATTCTTTAAATTCCTTTATAACGTACCGTAAAAGCGTTTCTGACATTTTGAGCTCCAGCTCGGTTCTACAATGCAGGAGATCACCACATCAAAAGCAGCTTATTATGAAAGTTTTTTAAATATGCTGAATAAATTTTAGTTTTCAAAGCAAAATTCTGTTTATAAATTTTCAAGATGCTCTTTTTTGGAAAGGATCATACATAAGTAGTGTAATTTACTATAATGTCATCCAAATTTTACATTTATAATTTTTATTACACTTTAAAATGACACACAAAAGATTTATCATAAGAGACATTTATCATCACCAAATTATTTTAGCAACAATAAAACACGTGTTTTCAATTTGTCTAGTTTGTGACAAATTCGAGTATAAAGAAGTTCAATGATAAATACGAAAACTGATAGTAAAATGCCAATTATGTAAATTACAAAATAAATGTAGCCATGTATTTTAATTGTAGTGCTACTTGCGCCTTTCTTTTCCATTTGCAGATAGTAATTTTTCATATATTTCCTCAATATTTCCTCCTCCCATTTGGTCATCAAACCAGCTGCAAATTATTTAACATTATTTGCATTTATCCAACTTATTTAAATTTACTGCTCCAAAAATGTTGAATCTTGGTATCCAATACTTTCCAATAGCAAGAAGCACCCCGTTTGAACGTCCAGGAATAAGCCGTTGTAAGCAGTGTGTCAGAAGTCAATTTCAAATTATTTATATTTTTCGGAAAATGTGGACAAACTATTCGTTGTTGGTAAATTATATTCGAAACATCTCCCAAAGTTACTGCTCGATTACTGGTGATAAACTTAACACTTTCGCAAGTGCTTTTTGACCAGATCGTTGTCCTAAAAATTTATTATCACATATCTATTGGGAACTATGTTAGTAGAAGTAACTTTAAGGATAAATTAACTTTGCCAGAGTACTCCAGAACTTTTAAAATGCTGGGATGGCTCGATTCGGGACTCAAAACTATTTTGTAGTTGTCGTCAACTAGAGATTTAGCATTAACGAATTTTTTCTCTGGGACATGGATAGATAGTGCTGATAGTTTTGATTTGTATGCAGTGTCGATTTGGATGCAAGAAAGTATCCATATTAAATATATTATGAGAAACCAATTATGTACGAGGCTTATTTTTAAATTTGGTACGGGTTGCTCAATAATTGATCTTAAAATAATCTAAAATCAATAAGTTCAAGACAATTTAGGATTTTTTTGAAGATTATTATACAAACCTGTGCCACTTGTGTGTACGATGCTACAACATTATTTGGTTCAAATAAATACGAATAAATCCACCCTATAATAGACATAGAAGCAATGCTTAGCAAAATTAGCAACCAAGAAACCGTTGTAAACGGCAAAAAAAATATTGACAACATATCTTGAAAAGTGGTGTGATAAATGAAAATAAAACTAGCTTTTGCAAACGTTACTGGACTAGTCATTGGATAAATCGAAAGTCTATCTGGAGTTAAAGTGATGCCTCCAATGCTAAAATCCAAGCTTCCAGCATACATTGAATCAAAAAGCGTGTTGAAACTTTGATACGATTTAAAATCGTAAGTAAAGTTTAATAATTTACTAATCGAATTTAATACGGTCACATGATTTCCAACTATCTTCCCTTTGTCCACATTTTCGCTAATATGTGGAAAGAAGTCGTAGAATCCAATATGAAACTTGTGTCCATTAAAATCCTTGTAGGTCTGATCGTACAAATCTTGACCATTTATTAGGACCTCACTAGTGTTGGTCCGTTGCAAGTGTTTCAAAATTTTTGACTTCTCTCCACAATAGTAGCAAACACTGTAGACATCCATAGAATATTCCAAGACGTTTATAACCAGCACATTTGCTACTCTTTCAATTCCTTTCAAGTACCATAATCGCTCCTGAAGATAGTCAGGGTCCCAACTTGGTTCTTCTATGAAGAAGATCATCACATCAAACGCAAGCAAATTTTCCGAATTTTCTAAATAGTTTGAGAAAACATTTTTTTGTTGCATCAAAACTATGTTGATAAATTTCCCAGCTGAAGTGTGCTTTTGTGGAATATTCTTCAAATCGTGATTGAAGATGATATGATCCGTCGATTTATAAGAAACGTGTTGCATGAGCATATTTCCAGTATGCTTTGTTTTTTCGTCGATATGGTAAATTTTGTAAAAGTATTTGTACTGGTTCAGTAAATTTTCGAAATATTTGCGCTTAAAGCCTACTTTTTCGGTTATATTGAAGTTTTCAAAGTTATAAGAATACACTGTTAACATCATAGTTAAAATCAAGTACGCAGACTTCATTTTAGTAGTTTAATGAAGATTTTAATGAACCTGTAATTTTCGGTATTTGGAGCAAACAAATCAATTTATTTAAAATTAATCAGCAAGTTGATAATTTTAATTGAATGTTTGGCTCAGCCAAATATTTACTATACTCATTTAATGGAGTGCTTTATGTTTGATTATTATTGAGAGATGAAATAAAATAGTTCATTTGGAAAAAATTTAGCTGGTAAAAGATTGTTTGTATTTTTCGATAAAAATAGAGAAGATTAAGCTTGAATCAAAGCTTATATTTGTTTCAAAAGCACTAGAATGGAATGTTTATAAATCGGGTAATCTGACAATAATTTCAAGGAAATAATGCGTAAACATTTTGAAACTAATATTTTGTAGAATGATTACACAATGACAAAATGACATACGCATTGTTAAGTGCCCAACATTAGCCGTACATTAACATAAATGAGATCAAACGCAAATAATGAAACTTAAAACGACTGATGGCTAAGTACATATAATATAGCATTCATAAATAATTTAAAAAATAATAAAGTGATAAAAAAAATATTTTTCTGTAGCATATTTACACATATAAGTTAACGATTCGCAAGTCGATAACTTGACCCACTGCGCCACCTGAGCCGGTCGCTTTCTATATTTTTGTGAATTTTTAAAATAAAAGCTGTTGTGTGAACTTCTAAATAAAAATTCTTCATTATTGTTAAAATGTAGTAGTTGATTTTAGAAGTTTAATAAGGACTTAACTTGTAATTGAATAGCAAACAAATTAATTTAGAATGGATTTAAAGTTTGATAATTTAAATTGAATGTTTACCAAACCAAATATATTTCCCAGAATTATATATTAAGCTTTCGATACGATATTATTGAGAGAGATGAAATAAAAAAACTTATGTAAGAATAAAGATTTTTTTTAATATAATTAATTATTGATAAATATAATCAAAATGTTGAAAATATATACACATTTTTATTAGAGGTTACAATAAATAATATAATATGTATTCACTACGAGTAAAAAGGTATTATTTAATTAATTGATACATAAAACATGCATTGGAGTGTTTTCCTTACATTTTTAGTCAAACAATAATTTGACTATTAAAAATGGAAAATCATAAATTGCGCAATAAGGATTTGCAGTGTTATTAATTAAATAAAATGAAAATTACATTAATTTACAAACTAACATTGATTATCACATCACATTTTCTTTATTAATCTAATTTCTATGCAAGAGTCAAATAAATAAATTAAGGGTTTAATAAAATACGTAAGTACTTCTAAAAAATGTACATTTCAAAGTTGATTGTCTGAACAAATATTATTATAACGTTAATATAACATGCATAAAAACGGTGTAAAATATACAACATTACATGAAATAATAAGTTGCATAAGATCATCACATCAAGTGTCTATCTATACTAATAGGAGAATTTCACATTGTATAAGAAGTATCTATTTAATACATTTTCCATTATAAAATGTGCAAATATTACATTTTTATTGCTCATTACATGAAAAATAATTCTTTTCCAAATCTCAACTTAACATTAATGATTGTTCTCGTCTTGTCGTAAATTGCCTTACTTAAACCGAATGCATTTCCGTAAAACATAAAAGTAAAAAAGTATAATCAATAAAAATATCGCCTCGAGACGTTCGAATCCTCTTCTTATTATTTCACTTACTCAGTCATTATAAATGCAATTTTTAATTAATAATTGAATTTTCTTATTACGAACTTGAATAATATATAATTATTATACATACGTTGGATGTGACTTATAAAAAGGAAACGAGAAAGGACATGGACACACCATCCAACAGCGTAGTCCTAAATAAGTTAATACTCGTCGCGAAACAAGATACTGCCACTAAGAGCGACGTGGTTCCAGTTTCTGTGACATGCTGGTCAAAATTCTTTGATTGTCTATTACCCGTAAACATGAAATGTAAGACTTCACTTCGCCCTCACTTTTGGGCGACGGCGGCTCTAAAACTGCAACAAAAAAATAACTCCGGTGTTCCAAAAAAAACTTGACTTCCTTACCTAAATGTCTACTTCTACAGAATCGAATGGCCCTCATGGTTTGTGCAAGCATATGCATTTTTTCGAAATTAACAAGTCCTTCCAAACAAGTCTTGTTGCCTTCATGTGTAAAAGTCATATCTTTTAATAATAGTGGCATAAACGGCACCACGGGGGGTTGAAGTTTCCCAACACTGACTCTGTACGCTCTGTGATTGCGACTCGGATCTATGAGTGACTCGAATTCGGTGTAAAGTTTGCGGAATTTCGATGGTAATTTTTCCCAAGTCAGCGACAAACGAGATACTGCCACGTTACTTAAACCCATCACAATGGCGCAAAATGCATTTAAATTCTGGTACTCCTTGCAACTGCAAAAATAAACCTTCAGCACCAAAACGTGGAAACTTGATGGCAACTTACTATGCGGCAAGTTTGATGAATTTTCTTAAAATAGCTACACGTTTGCTGAGACTGGTTGTCATACAAATTTCGGTGACAACCCAGAATTGGATTTCATTAAACCGCCGCAAAAATATATCCAAATTGGCTGTTATTTGGCCAAAGTGATGTCTACCGAAAGTGTGATATAAAAGCTCATATTCATGAACGCACCTTTAAACAACATCAATCAAAATAAATTGCGATTTAGATTTTTGTTGGAAATATTACCAAAAAAGCTCCCAGTCGAACAAGGTCATATAATAAGCCAGTTCTTTGGTGCTAAATAATTCAATATCCGCATCAATCCCTTGCGTTGGTTCTTCTTGCTCGGCAAGACATGTCTATGCAAAATGTATTAAATTGTGTACTTTCAAATGGAATATTTAAACATACCAGAGCATCAAGATGATCTTTTGGCGAAACAAATATTCTCCCGTTCAAAGTCAAAGCCGTTGGAATACTAATATCGTTGTCCTTAAAAGTAACCCTTTCGCCGTTCGATTTAACTTCAACAAGTAACAGCTCGTCCGTGGCTCGCATTTTCAATTTATCGGCCGCAACAAGTTTGATTGCTTCGGCTGGCGTATCCACGGGCAGCCTCAAAGTGCAATACGTGTGGTCCGCACAGTAAACACGGAAGATTACTGAAATAATCAATTAATTACGCGAATTACTTGCACGATTAAAATCTTACTATCATTTTGCGCCATGATAATGGTTCGATTCGAATCACTTCCAGCAGTGAACAAACTGATTGGCTGACCTTGTGGAGGCAATTTCCATTTTTGCCCTTCGTGTGCCTTACGATCCTCTTGGTACCTAGAAAACCAAAATAATTTCGCTATTTCCAAAAAGTTAGAAACTACCTTCTAAGTTGTGACATCACATGATGCATCAAAGACGCCTCTTCTTGTAGAGCGTTGAATTGAACGATATCGGATTCCAATTCAGTTGCCAGATCTTCCAGGAATTCCACTGCGATGTCATCTTCGAAAACTGGCTGGCGAATTGTGGTGACCCATCGATAGACGAATTGGAGGACCCGTCGCTTGCATGCCAAAACGAATTCCCGGTCTTGGTTTGAGAATTCTATTCGATAAGTAAGTTTTATTAAGGATTTTTTACCCAAAAAAATTGAAAGCTATTTAGTTAGTAAACATTAAAGGATATTATCTATCTAGTTGCTCTATTAATTGATGGACCGGGATGAAAACGATGTGCGTGAGAAGAAAATCGTCCAAGAACGGGTCCTGTGCGGTGGTTACTATAAAATTATCACCTCCTCCCATTGCGCCCCTGCCATCCAATCGAGTTTCTAAAAGATGTTCGAGCATTTTCTGAGACGTGCCCGCCATAACTGTGTATCTGAAAGATCGTCTTTATCAATTGTGATGTCCAATCAAAGTCAAATAAAAGATCCTACTTAAAATTGGAAGAAAACACTTGTTTGGTGTTTGTATTGATTTTTTCTAAAACAAGCACATCTTTGCCGTGTTCTTTAAGTCGAACGGTATTTGCTTCAACGTCTCGCAGGATTCGATTGAAATTCTCTTTATCCACCCGCAGGAAGTGGCAATTGTTTTCGCGTAAAACTATCGTGGCGGCCCTAAAAGACATTTAATTGCTTAAACCAGAGATCCTTTTATTTAAGTGCGGTACCTGGGTGCATCGTTAATAAGGGCTAGTTTCCCGAAATCGTCCCCTTCATGTAAAGTATTTACTGTCCCTTTGCCGTGGATAACAACGTCGACAGAGCCTCTTACAATGATGTACCAGGATCGACCCTCATCTCCTTGATGGAACACTTGAAAAGAGATCGAGAATTTATTTCAATTAAAAATATGAATTAGCTTTTGATGATTAAACTGGAAATTGTACTTACAAACAGTGCTCGCTTTTGCATGAGCTTCAAATACAATGACGCTTGATAGTTCCCGCTTTACGGAATTCGAAAGATGAGCTAAAGCTCGAATGTGGAGGAGCTCTTCATAAATGGTTTCTTGATCTTCAGCAGTTCGTTCATGGCTTCTATGAAAAATTTAAAAAATCAAGTAAATATTTACATAAATGTTCAAAGAGTACTATAAATAGTGCTGAAAGAATCTGAAAGAATTGGGAATTCTGTGCAATTTCATGAAAGCTTCTCGGAAAGCTAATAAAGTTTTATGGATTTCCCAGGAAAATAATCATCATCTTTAAAGATATTTTCCTCAAAGACATAACGTTTAACTCCTTAATGAAGTATAGAGATGTATTTAGCATAAGTAAATTGGGATCAATAAAATTACACAATTTACAATTTTCCATAAAAAATTAATGTAGCGATTCATTCTGCTTTAATAAATCGCAATTAGAGAAAGTCGATGTAGAATGCTCTTTTGAAATACTTGAATGAAATATGCTAAAAGATTCATCATTCTGAAAGAAATTTGTTATACTTGCACCCCAAGAAAATTTAATCAAAGAACCAATATAAAATATAAAAAAGACCATAAAGCATCTAAAATGTAAAAACCTGTCTAACTTTTATGAAAGAGTTTTATTCCAAGACTATTTAAATATTGAGCAAGATGCAAAAACGAGACAAAGCCGTCCGTGGTAAGGATAATAAATAGTACATACTGTTTTCTAAGTATCATCCTTAGGAAAGCGTCCGGTCCCCGATGTATTAAGATCCCCAAGGAGTCTTGAATTTGCTCTTCTGCGGTTGCTACATCCTCTAAAGGAGGCAAAGCGGCTGCACCCTCTTCGTCCTGCCAGAAACGGTACAGGAAACATTTGTCCTTGAAGGGTTGCTCCTTATTTACTGCAATATAAATGTATATTTTTTATTATTACATTTTCCTCTTCCTGGCGAATTCTTGCATTTGCCCGTGAATGCATCAACATTGAAGCAACGGATGTTTATATTCGTCGACTATGTAATTCTCGAAGAAGCTTATTTTTTTAAACTTGATTTGAAAAAGCCATTAGCATCAAAGCTTTTCGCAGCTCTTTGAATGCGAATTTTTGTGATTTAATTATTCATTCATAAGTTTGTGAGACGTACCATGCGATATAACACCTTCTTCTAATAAGGCTTGCCACATGCCAGTCGCTTGTGGTCTTGTGTGTATACTAGACGACAGATTTAATAGCCAATCTACCAGCTCGGTCCCTGGTGCACATCTTCGCACCAGTCTACCGGATACTTTTCTGTCCTTTAGACACGTATTTTGCGCTGTAAGCAAAAGAAAATTGCACATTACACTCAACCACAAAAGGAACACACGAGATAACTACATAATAATAATGTCCGCAATGCCCATCCAATTCGACCAATTGTGGTGCTTGGCGCTTCTGTAATTGGTTCCGCAGGATTGGGCTGGTCTGGTGACAAGGACCTCTTTGGAGGAGGCGATGCTGGCTGCTGCATGTTTTTGCCACCTGCTACACTCGATCCAAACCCTATAAAAAATACGAGTTTATGAAAATAAGGTTTCACCTAAAAGCATCTCAACTTGGATGGAAATAAAAATGTTGTTGCTTACGCAAGGCGGGCTTTGCCTTCGTCGTCGGTATAATTAGTAAATTAATTATTGACAACCTGTACAACACCGCAACTACAACTACACTGCTCTGCTTGAATTTATATTTTGCGAAATTGTTGTCGAATATAACTGAATCAAACTGGTTAACTGAGTAATATTACCCCTGGAGGGAAAGAAATTAATTTGAACAATTTGTCATCAACGAGGGTGCATTATATTAGTCACGGCAACTGGAAAACCCTTACCACTACCCCCATATGCAATACTAATAATAATAATAGTAATAATAATTGGGTTTGGAATCGATAAGGTTAAACAGGTAAACATTGTTAATTTAATGTGTACATATAATTAGAGCGTGATGTAATTATAATGTTATCATGTCATCTATTGTTAGAATGATACTGGTAGTTATCTTAATGCGAATTTAAATATATTTTCTCATATCGAAGAAGAAAATAAAAATATTATGGTAATAGGAAAGAGATAAGCTTGTCTAAAGAACAATGTCTTTAAATTTAAAATGCACGAAAAAATTGCTTTGATTTTATGAAACCAAAGCGAGCGAGCAAATCCCTATAAATAAAATGAGATTTTACTAGTCATATCAATAGGAAGACATCCGAGCCTCAGGGTTTCAGATAGAATTTACAAAAAAAATAATCTTACCATTTTTCAGTTTGCAATTTGAAACTAGATCGTTCATGAGCTCCTTGTTTTTCTGCAACCAACCAAAACACATGTTCATTTAGCACGAATTCCCACAATACAACAATCGAAAAATGTGCATCGAAAACAATTAACACTCTATTCAAATGTTCCCAATAATTATTTCATTAATTACTCAGCCGTGTATCGAAGCAAACATGCCAAGTTTAATTAAGCCACCTTCACTATGCAGCAAAACTATAAATGTAATTGACATTTAATTATAATACGCACATTTTCATCGTGCAAAACGGAATTAATTTTTATCTAATTGTAAACAAAATTTGAGAGATAAATTTAACTGCAATATTAAAATATTCACGAAAAGGAAGAAGCTCTAAATGTTTAGTTTTTAGAAGTTTGGAAACTAACCGAAGATTTAATTATTTCTGAAAAATTAAAAACAAAAAAGCGGCTATTTTCCAAGCAATTTTTGCGCAATCAAAAATGCAAATTTCCAAAAGGTTTATGAAAACTTGAACCTGTCCGCATTATTTTATGAAAAAGTCACTTAATTACCAAACCATGCATCAACGTTTAATTAAACTCCACATCACATATTTATTCTTCTTATAAATAAAGTTTTGCATAAAATACACATCGACCAATAAGGTAATTAAGCTAAAATTTATGAATGCCGCATTGCCATTGAATATTCTCCTCAGCTCCGGCAGTAGCAATTTAAATCATCAAGCTTTTAAATAATCAGAAATAATCCGCTTAGGTGCATAAATTATTTTAAAAGAGACGCTCATATAAGATTAATTAAAGAAGTCGTCCTTACCTCCCAAATGAGTTTGAAATCGTGCTGTTCCACACGCAAAAGTTCGCAAGTAGTCTGTGTCACAACTGTGCTATCTCTTGGAAGATCCTGGAGGATGGATTCGCCAAATGTTGCTCCTACGCCCAACGTGCAAATTGTGACTGAATTCTGCAAAAAAAAGATCCAATTAATATTTCTGTGAAATGAACAACGTAGATTGTTAGAGCTTGGTTTATTCTTGCTTACTTAAGGAACTTGGTTCGATATGAAGTGAAACAATGTTAGTATTTACAAACTAATTTAAATACTAACTAAATCTGCATGTTAATTACTTCAGCGCTGCACATTTAACCCTTTGCTACTGATGAATTTTATGTGTATATTATTTGATTGTGTTTCAAACTTCGAGGAAAAAAAATTATTGAATTTAAATTTAATTCAAAATTAAAAATAGTTATTTGAATAAGTCGCTAGATTGCACAGCAAATGAAACGAGCTTAAATATTTCATTCAGCCAAACTACAAAAAGAAAATTTGTTCAGTATACCGTGTCAGGGCTCGACAAATTATAAAATAACAAAGCGAGTTTTACGAGTATCGCTACTCTTGCTTGGTTACCCCATTTATTACTGCAAAACAAAACACACGCATTTATACAATTACAATTGCAATTATCCAGTTCAGTTCTTAGAATAAATATACGCTGAAGCAGAAATTCGAAAACATTACACATTTAGATTTTATGTATACACAATGTGCAATCGGAAAAGTATGCCTTGAAATAATATTTTTGTAATACAAGTAGATCCGGATGTTTTTTAATTAATCTCTCTCAACATAAACTGTCGTCAAATCCAATTTAATGTTGCGTAAACCAACATATTCGTCTCAATACATGTCTGAAAATTTATGTTGGTAAACAAACTTGCGACTTCACCAGATGGTCTAATAGCTACTACACAAAATTGAAAATAAACATTGAGTCGATTGGATCTTGAGCTTTACGTCACGAAAGAACTAAGTCAGTCTTTGTGGCGCAGGGCTCAAGATCCAATCGACACATTAAACAGTACTATTTTTTACTATCGGGTAAAGTTTCAGTAATTTTTAACGATAAAAATCCACTCTAAAATTTGCATGAACAGAAATGTAAATTCTAAAAGTACATTGGCAGAAATCTGCACATTTTCAGTCATTCGCTTGAATCTATTAAAACATTTACGAAACTGTGTACAATTTAAAAAGTTGATTCACTGAATTTTCCTGAATATAGCTTTTATTCAGAATGGTATAGATTTTCAGCCTTTGTACATTTACCTGAAAAAATGTGATATACATTATCTCGGCCCCGTTGCCTGAAAAGTCGAGTATATATTTCTTCATAATTTCATTAGTTTATTTTCAGGAAGGCGCTGGTTAAATAACCATTTTTTATTTCTGAATCATATAACTCCATTATGTTTAATGTGCTTTTTAGTAAATAATTAAAATTCTACTAATTGACACCAGGATAATGATTAAGCTAATTGCATAGTGCAATTGTTGATAAAATATAAAGTTATATATTCGTCAACATACAGAATAATTCAATTTAGTTGTGTTCAACAATAATTCCGTAGTAACTGGTAAAAATTAAAAAAAATGAAACAAGTTTTCTTTTTTGTCACCATTTTGGTAGTAATACTCCAGGTAAATAATCACATTTATTTTTAAGACGTTTTAATAATTTATATATTGCAGGTTTGTAGTGGTAAAGAAGGACCACCGAAAGTGGAAGATGAGAAATTAAAAAAATGCTCTGAAAAGTTCTTGGAACAAGTCCAACATGTTAAAGTTGGTAAATTTCCTTCCTGCTTCCATGCCAATAATACGAAAATGATTGTGAGCAGTATTGATACATTCAAAAGCTACTCGAAGCAAATTCCAGCCGAGTGCAAACATGTGAAAATGTCAAATGTTGCTAAATGTTTAAACATTGTGATTGGAATTTTGAAAAAAAACACCAAGTCCATTCAAGCAGGAATATTAAATAGCATCAATGGAATGTACGAAGGCACCAAGAAATGCGTTTCCGAAGCTCAACACAAATACAAAGACCTGGATAAATACATTTTGAACGGTTGCAAAGATTGATGGAGTTTTTTTGATATTGTAAAATAATTATTTTTGAAAATTCCAAATAAAAATATGATGTTAAAGTAAATATATTTAGTTCATGCGAAATTTTCATTTATCTCAGTTACTTGAATCCTTTATCCTAAAATTTATTGTTATTAAAATTTTAAATTGGTGCGAAGATAATTTATTTTGCGGTATAGGTATATAAAATTTAAATGAAAACATAATTTTCTACCAAACGTTTTCATTTATGAACTCATTGCGTTATGAACAATGTGATAAGACGCTATCATTAGCATAATAATTAAAAACGTAATGGTAATTGTTATTATTACAAGTTTCAAATGAAATAACGTAGTTAATTAACTAACTACAATATTATCTTTAAGCTAAAACAGAAGTGGTGATCTCTGAAAGCGAACCTTTCAGTTTCCACCTCTACATTCAATTCACCTCAAATAACTAAAAGTTAATAGCCCTTGGTCACTAATATTGATAAAAGCGATTTTACGATCAATTTAAATCCGTATAATCATAAAAAATCTATAAAAGCCTCAAGATATCGAAGAAACTTGTAATTTCTTCGGCGATTTTTTCGATACAGTAAAGTGCATCAGATTTTCGATTACTATAACCATTAATCATAAATGTGGTACAAAAAATATATAATGCACCCAATTTGTTTATAACTAGCAGCGATTACCATAAATGAACAATATATTTCTAATCAGAAACAACAAAATGCTATAAATATATGTCTTTAATATAGTAAGTATATTTTTATATTCACAAAAACATTATACGAAAATGAAAAACGTTTTATATCTTCTTGGCACACTTTTGCTCGTTCAGGTATTTTTTTATATTAATTCATCTTTTGCAGTAATAAAATGCAATTTTACTACCACTCCAATTTTAGAACGTGCTATGTGAATTGACACTCAAAGAAAAATTGAAAAGATGTGCAGATCGAGCTCTCACTCAATTTAATTCAATTAGTATAAGACAAGCACCGTCGTGTTTCGAAAAAGAACACAAGGAGGAGTTACAGAAAGGTGTAAATGTGGTTCAAAAATTCTATAAGGAAATACCGATGGAATGCAAACGACCGAGTATAAGCAACGTTAAAACGTGCATTACAGAATTACTGAGCACTTTAAAGAGAAACTCTGAAGAAAATAAAGCGGGAATACTGGCGGCTTTTAGTGGTGTGATGCAGGGTGCCAAACATTGCGTTTTTTCGTTAAAGGACAAAATTAAATCCTTGGACAAATATATCTTGGAAGGATGTCCTGAAAGTGAAGCGCCATCCCAGCAAAGAGTAGTAAATTGAGTTACATTGTTAACAAAATAAATAAAAACCATTAAATTGTTCGTTTTTCTTGTTGTCTAATTGGAAACATTTTTTACAAATATTGCCGAAAGCCCTGAATGTGCTGGTGACATTGTTGTAAAACTAGATACATAGTTAAAACAAAAGCCGGATGAAAAGTTAGCTGCAATTCTATCTGGTTTGACTGCAATTTACAATATTGCATGACAACAACTAAGGAACGTAAAATAACACGTCTAGAAGATCTTAGTCGGAAGCTCAAAAAGAATAAAATATTTAATTTAGCAATAAAGTGATTGTAAATTTCATTTTATGTTTGTTTTAACTGCAGGAAAAAAAAGTAATTGAAAATGTGAATGCGATTTCGGATTTAGTATATGAAATAATCTCTCTTGACGCAAAAATCTATTTGCAATGGAATCACAGAGGTACCGAATTTATGAACAAAACGGAAATTTAATTTTTTAATAATCTCCCTTTATTGGTTTACGTTTACTTTTGAGTTTACTTTTTACACGCAAAATATTCATCAACAAATAAATTTTGAAGTTATCGCCATTCCTGATGTTTGACAAACTCAGCAAATATTTATATGGTCAAAATTTGTTCAACTCTCCATTAAATTACAATAACTTTATTTGTACAAGGTGCTTTGAAGAGTTGGAGTTAAATTTTCCTATTTTTCAAATCATCTTTAAAATAAATAAATAAATTGAACTTTATAGCTTAATAAATATTAAAATAATTTTATTAGAATGGTAGTTCCAATTCCAATTAAAAATTTCCATCCAGTTAATTTTCTAATTTAACGCAAAATTAGTTTTGTGACTTACCAAGTTTAATAAATAATAGAAATGGGTGAAGAGTTTGCTGTGATATAAATTATCAAATCAAATAATAATTTTAATTAAATTGCTTTTGCTTTTTAAGGTTTGTGGTTTATTGCCGCTCTAATATTTATTGTTGCTTATTGATTTGGCTGCCTGAAAAGTTTACGACTGCACTCGTAACTTCAGAAGTTAAAATTATAAAGTTTCTTTAATGACAATTGGCAATTTATATCACAGCAGTTTTATTAGAGTTGCTTTACTGCTTTAATGAATTTTTAATAAATAAGTGATGTACATTTTTGGATCAAAATTTGGCTTTGGGATTAAATATCTTAAATGACGGAACGTTAACCCACTGTGCCACCTGAGCCGGCCAAATGTAAGTACTATAATTTTTAATGCTCTTCCATGAAAATCCCATGATATCTTTGAACTCTAGAGTTGAAATGATCATGCACTGTTTCTTGAACTTGTGAGACAAAGTTGACTTGCGAATGGAAAGACTTTTTTTCCAATTAACATATTAACAATTAAAGCAGAACACGCAATAGTCGCAATAATTAAAATATTTATTTACCTTTGATCTGGCATTTAATTTGTATAAACCTTTCTGGCACCACATATTCAAACAATCCAGTAGCATGTTGATATTGGAAACTGATGACATATTTTTACACTATATTATATTAATTTTAATAAAGTTCATTAATATTTAAATAAAACAAAAACACTGCACGACATAGTTTCATTTTACGTATACCTAATGGAATTTGTTTGCATATTGATAACAACTATAGTTAACACAAACCATGTGCTAAAATAATGAACGAAAAAAAAGCTTTATCGATTAATATTATCTTGTTTAATAAACTTAAGCTATAATTACATCTAAGCTTCGTACTCGCGCACTAAAATCATAATGAAATAAAAATTTATTAATATGTAATTTCCGGTTTGCTTAAATGTAGAAAAGAAAGGCGCTTTTTGGAGTCTGATGAGTAGTTAAGATTTACATCTCCAAATACGGTAAATTAAATATAATATTCCGAGTACTGTTATTCAACTTCGTCTACTTGATCCGGCTAGCAATTAAATTGACAACAATTAAAATTCCAACCAAACAAAGTCTTAATCAAAAATCAGAATTTAATTAAGTTCATTCAATTGTTCCATAAAAATTAATTAAACGTGCAATAATTAAATTTGTGCTTTAAATTTACTGATTGAGTGCTCTAATAATTCGACTGAATAATTAATTCGAATTAGCATCTGATTATAATCAATTTATTTTTGGTCTACCTGGAATTAGTTTATAGTTTATTCTTCTGGCACATAACTTGGGTCTTTAATACGTAAAATATACAATGTAGATGTAATATTGTTACAACAAGCCACATGCTTTAATCTAATTTGTCTTGAGACGATGCTAACAACGACGTACGAGTTATGATACTGAGCGCACAATATAAACAAAATTAAACCACAAGTGTAGCAACCATCATCATATTGTTTTAATCGCACACATTAAGGTCGACGACTAATTAATTTCTTATTAGAAACACGCAATTATTGATGCAGTTTCGGCTTACCAAATATTTTTAACGTTGTTAATTCCAAACTTCTATATTAGAAGAGATAAATTTTCAAATTGCTAATAAAGGAAGAGCGAGAGGTGTAATTTGAAATATGCCTCCAAGTTAATTTCCATTAATTCCTACAGTAAATGGGATGCTGTATAAGGATCTACAATTTAATATAAGGAGATCTCTATAATAACCACTAATCTTACCCCTGAAACTTTGCATATTTAAATGTTAAATAGGACTGTACCTACCGGCTTCAGAGCGTTTGAAGAAAAATCATCTTTGCTCCATTCAAAATGAAGTTAAAAATCACCTGGCATAACTTTTCCCATTTCCAAATATGTTTTTCATTAGCCGACAAAAAATTGCATGTGATAAATTACAAAGTTGATGACAAGTTATCAGATAATTTGTATCACATTGCGTTCGCATTGCTCGTAATTAATGATCTGAAACACAAACCTTCTTGCAAAGACAAAAAAAGTCACAGACAAATGAAGGTAATGTATTTCGGTTAATTAACCATTTGCGAATTTTAATTGAGCAATTTTGGTCGCCAATGTTTCTCCCATTATTTTGAGACTAAAAGCCGTTATCATACTCGTTCGTCAAAATTATTCATTAAAGTTAGTGTAGTATTTGCATCTATAATTCAAAAGATACTAATTACAAAAGTGATTTTATTAGAGATTTCACTGTAATATGCTTAATGCGAATCAATATTGTATGTAGCATTACATGTTGAAGCGAAATTTATTTATAGACGTGTGGTACAAAGGAAGGCGCATTGTTGCAAATTTTGAATAGTTAATTGATTGAGATGTATTTCTGAAATTTACCGAATACTTAGTTATGTAAGTTGAAGATCAAGAAGATCTGAATTTCTATGGAATGAAGAACTCCTCTTCCAAAGATTGTCGCACAAGGTCTAAATTTCAACTTTTTGGCGGTTAATTTTTAATAATTTGCAAATTAATTAACATCACACAAATAAACAAAATAACAATTACATTTAATTAACAAAAATTAATAATTAAAAACACTTACAAATTATAATTGTGGTTGTATAACTGCAAATCAATCGACTACCTTTTTAATAATAGAACCAAAATAGCAATCATACTACTCAATTTTAATTAGCAATGCATAAAAGTCCGACTTGAAATCATCCATTTCATTTGGAATCAAGTAAAAGGATAAAGAGAAACAATGCAAACACGAAAAAGATTGATGTATTATTCATTTGCACGTGTTCCAGAACTATTTCCTTTGTGTCTACAAATAATACACTTTGATAATTGGCAAATGAAAAATTCAAAATGTTCCAGTCGAACGCAGGAATTTCATAAAATTATGCGGTGGTTGTGCCACTAGAAAACTCAATTTCAGCTGATTACAAGTTTATTTAAAGAGCCGGAGGTCATGAATTGTTTTCCAACAGGGTCTTTTGCCCGCTTATAAGTATTGTTTCCGGAATCAACGTGGTACATATTGGATCTACAACAAAATGACCTTACCAAGGCTGACCTTATGAGTAGCACTACACCAATTTTCAATTTACCGCACTATCAATATTTGTATTTACAGAACAATTTTAAAGTCAATCATTTTTCACTATTTGAAAGCGACTTTTTCATTTAAAATCAGCTTTAACTTTTTTAAAAAATATTCCAAAAACTCCTCATTAAATTGAGCTTATTCATTGGTCTCCCAAAAAATTATGATCGCCTTACTTTTAGAGCAAAATTTAATCATAATAAAAATATGAAGGTCTTTATATTGTCAAAAATAAACCTGAAAAACCACAAGAAATGCTATAGTAAAAAATTAATGAAGCCACGTCTAGCAGAACCATCTTCAATTGTTGGATACAATACAATGAAATACGTTCAATTGACTAAATTAAATCATTGTTATGATGTCGTAAAGTAGCTTTGATCTTGAGTCTAGCCACCAAGCACTGAAAGAGAGATGAATATTTGATAAAATTTTCAGCACAATACCTTTGTATCAATTTCTGGTTGTGTCATTTTAACATCCAAAGTGCCCGACATCACAGCATACCAGCATTTCCCAGTGTCTCCCTGTCGGAACACTGAAAATAAAAGAACACTTTTTGTAATCCGACAAGTTCAAACAAAGTAAAATTAAGAAACCAGTCTGTCTGACTGGAAAATTCAATTAAGCGTTTCATTCATTTCGCGTCCAAATGCGAAAATAGAATTCCAATTTCAAATCAATTACGTATTTATAATTCGGCATTGTTTTGGTTTTGGTATAAATAGAATATTCCAGGATGTGAAGTGATGAGAAATATTGTCAACTGGCGTAAAATAGTGCAAACATAGTTATTTCTACAATACAGTTGTGCAACAAGGATCAATATTATGATAGTAGAGCTGTTGCAAAATTAAATTCAACCGCAAAATTTACATTCTGATGCAGTTTTCTCATAGAACAGCTCGCAAGTTCATAGATAAACCACTTTAAGGTATCGTTAATAAATTATGTGATGCTCCATTGTCCTTCTCTACATTTCCTAAGCCACTTATTTTTTGTTGTGTAATTTTACGAAAAATATTTTAGTAAATAAAAGTTTTCCCAAACAAAAGCTCGAGCATTTACATTTTCTTTCCAAAGCGCGCTTTCAACCCGCCCGGCTAATTAAAGGATAATAAAGGATCTGATAATCTATATAAGAAGTATTTTTGGCATTTATAGTGCAAAACAATACGCAATAATAATAGTCGAGCTTTTAGATAAAGGATATTGCACCCTATAGCGCTTTTACCAAAGCGAGTTGTGTTTGACATTGAGGCACCTGCAACTGATAAGAACACTGCGGGTGAGATTTCACACTGAGAAGTCTTTTTTCTCCGCTTTCTTAGTTTTGTTTTGTCTCACAACGAAAATAACATAAACTGTG
The DNA here is from genome assembly GCA_963556235.1 of Cryptophagus acutangulus. Lineage (NCBI taxonomy): Eukaryota > Metazoa > Arthropoda > Insecta > Coleoptera > Cryptophagidae > Cryptophagus > Cryptophagus acutangulus. The sequence goes on along the minus strand of OY744559.1, from coordinate 4,215,363 downwards.
AGCTTTGTAAGCTGAATAAATAAAAGTTGCCACGATGCGTTCGTTATTCTTCAACTTCAATAAATAAAAACACACCGGGATTTAGTTTATAAAAATGAAGCAAAAATCTATTTTTTAGTGCCTTCAAAACTAACTTATGCGACTTGTTTTCGAATTTAGTGACGCATCAGTGAAACGTTTTCAATAAAACTTGAAAACTAGGTGGATAAAAGCTTTCTGCACACGATTGTCAATAAAATAATAAATAAATATAAACTGAAAGCTTTGTAGTTTCGAAAAATGTAGCAAATATGTTTTGTGTTCTAAGCGCACTGAATCATTGATATCGAGGTATATTTATTATTTTCCGAAATGCTCCTATCGCTCATAATGTTGCTTCCGATTATTTTCAAAATGCACTTACATGTTAGAAATTAGGACAAACATGAAGGTATAATTAACTTAGGAAAGTATATACGAAAGTACTTTAGGAGTTTAGCGAGTAAATCAACATGTATATTACACTTCAAAGAGCCCAGAAATATCTCACCTATGTAGTAAGGTATTGGATATGTAAAGCGATAAACACGAAAATGTCAATTTCCCCACAACGAAATTTCCAAGGGAATGCTAGACGATTATTTATGTGCGCCGCCTAAAAAAAATAATAATAAAACCGATTATTGTGGTTGGGTATATAAAGTTCAAAAGAAGGAAATCCTGCAAAAATACCATTTACATTTTCACAACGAGTACGAGTATTACAACAAAAGCGTTAATTTTCTTTTACGATTAAAATGGAAATGAAAATGAGATGGAAGTTTTACAAATATCATTTCTAAATCCTACTTATTTTGTTGTATAACAAAATCAAAGTATGCACGTTTGAAATAATGGTTCCTGGAAGCCGCAAAATGCACAGGATTCTTAAGATAAAAGCAGGATCAATACAGGGTGATTCTTAGCTAGGTGAAATTGGTTTAGATTTAAAGTCTGTTTTCATACAATCAGTAGAAAAAATAATTAATTTCGTGGAATTAATTGACTGAATAAAAATTCTACACTATAATATTGGTAGTTTATAACTTTTACGGTAGTTATTATAGTTCATAAAAATGTTAAAAAAAAATGTTGAAAGTGTAACTTTGTATTTTATTAGCCATAAAACGTACATTTATAAAATTTGTCGATTTGTTAAATTTATCGGCGATTTGCAAGTTATACATTTATTTCACTGTTTCAATCCAAGCCCTATTTTTATGTGCGTACTGGAATATCAATTTAGACTCGTTTCATGTAAATTACTAAATACCCAGCGCATCCACCAATTTTCTAAATTATATATTTTCAGGAAAATAAGTGATCTACAAATCGTAAGTCTGTGCATCACTAATATTCGAAAACATTAATTCTTATAATAATAAATGTATGTTTGCGTATTCAAAATGTTTGCATTTTGTAAAAAAACTTCTAAAATGTATTTAATATTGCGCGAATGTTTTTAATTTAATTAAAAACGCACTTAAAATGTCTATTTAACTTACTGATATTTAATAAAAACCCTAAATAAAATACTCAAAAATTTATTTTGTCAATTAATATAGATAATAAATACTAGAAGAAGATAAACTTTTATACACCCATGTTGGGGCTGTAATTAAATATTTGCAGTGCCATTACCAAAACAGGCTCGCAAAAAGAGATGTAGGTCTATAAACCCTTTTAATAGCAGAGATTGAATCTGTCTAAACAGTTTATCTAACAATCACGTAGATGTACGCTTAAAACTTTCTAAAAGTAAAGTACGAAGTAAACTATAGCTGCAGTAATCTTGGAAGCAGTGATTTATTTTTCAATTTCTTTTATTAAAATGACTATAATAGTATAAAAAAGTACAATATTTACAAAAATGCATCATAAATGCTTATCTCCATTATTAATGATCTAGCCAAAGCCATGCAACCGAAGCTATAATAGTCTTTTTGCGTGTAACATGTAGAAATACTAAATAGTATTAATTCGGTCGGTATTTTGTATAATGTGTTTTCTAGTTCTAGGTGTTCAAAAGAGCACAAATTATTTCGAATTTAAACTTTGCCAACAACATGATAACGTTCACTAATTTTGTGGGAGCTTTTGGTTTATGTAAGAAGCATCCACCCCGCAAGTTATTGAACAGAAAATTTATAAACTTCAAAAGCAATTTAAAAGATGAATAAATGTTTAAATGTATTCGAACTTTCTACAATGTATAAAGAAAAGCTTCCAAAAATTTTGAAACATGTTTATTATGTACTTGTAACAGAACTTTCTCCATTTTACAGCAGGCTACTATTCTATAATACGTTCCATCTATACAGACGTGCAAATAATAATTTACTGCGAATATTAAATTTACACACTACATATATTCACTTTGTTTGTTTACGATTACATGATACATCAGCAGATCTATGTTCTATGGTTAACTATTATTGATTTGGATTTCGGTGTAATTTTTTTGAACTTCAAAACAGCTTCATTGTAATTACCCAATTTGGCCAACTCTCCTCCAGTCGCGTTACACGATAATCACCTAATTAATAACTGTGCACAAAGCTCTTTACTTTTTAGCACAAAAACTGATTAAAGGTCAGACTCCAATAAATCACACAATAAGCTCGTAATGAAGTTTACATAAAATAGTATTACTGCACTGTGTTTAATGATAGCTGGAAATAAAACATTCCGATTTAAATATAAAGCAGATAGAAGTTAATCAGCAATTTAAATTACAAATGTTAATTATTTTCTGTTGAGAAAAAAATGCAATTACTGTTCACTATTCATCAGTTAAGAGACGCAAAGACTGAATGCTGAATTTAATATTTTAGATGAAACAAACTGAATTTTCATTTAGATACGAGTATCTTGACCAGAACCACTTTAGTGATATATGACTAAAGTTACACTATTTAAATATTTAATGTGTAATTAGAGCTTTTAAAATGGCCTTCCAGCTAGGAAGTAATTTATCTACCATCACGATTTACAAAAAGATTAAACCTCGCTTATTTAGTCAATATTAAAACAATGACAAAATATAGTTGTCCCCAAAGAGCAGGAATAATTTACATTACTCGCAAAAATAAGATTATCTTGCCAGTATAAACACCCTGCTAAATTCCATCAGCAAAAGTACTAAAAATAAATCCTCCCTCAAAAGAATATAATTTAATAAACTTTTACACATGCACTCCATTTCAAAAGCACACCCTTTTCCAAATCGATTTTTTACCGCATTGTGTGTCATATAAAAAATGTACCTTCGTTAAGAACGTTAACCGTATTGTTTGTCAGATGTTAAATATGTATCGGAATACGTGCCACCTACATGATTTCATCAAAATTTAATTGCAGAGAATGATTTAATTTCCAAGGTAAAGGGATGTTTTACGTGAGTCGAATAATTCGTGGAAATTATGCTCGGTGCAAGTCAGAAAAGCCTACTTAAGAAACTACCCGGCACAACGTGTTTAGGAGATTTGCTGACAAGCTGAATTGAGGTGCAAAATCAAATCGAATAATTCAAGCAAACGTTTTATGGCAAGAAACGAAATTATTTAAACGAATCGGGTCAGCGGGAAAGTTGCTACACAAAGCAAATTGAAACAGTTTTATGATATTTATTGATAGATGTTATACAAAAAGCGATTTCTCAAAAGCTTCTAACAAATTGGTTGATTTTCCACTGTCAGGGATGAAATAGCTTTCGCCCTCAAAGAATTCCAAGAAACGTCAGTTATTAACTGGATCGGGATACTTATTTACTATTTAGTTTGATTGTATAAACAGTCATTACTCGGAATAAGTAACGACGTCTAGATGTAAATAATAAGGACAATCAGATAAGTTTATTTACTTTTAAGAAATACTGGAAATAAATTTGTCGGAAATTTACATTTCAATTAACTGTAAGCTTGTTAGATGAATTTAATCACTGCGAGGAACGGAAACGCTGAATACATTACCAATTCAGTATTCAATTCTTTTTATTTCATTTTATGATAGAGTTTAACAAGTTACATACGAATATAATTTTATATGTTTTTTGGGGGCTCGGAAAGGGTTGAAATTTTAAATTGAAAGTGATATGACGTCACAATTTGAGAACGCCTTGGGCCGCTTTTCGACCTATTGTAGTAGGCGTTGAATAAATAAGCACCTGCTACATGAAAAGAAGGGGGAAGTGGAAGGAGCGCAATTTAAAATGCGCTAACCTGGTTGGTTCTAATTAATATCGGAATTTTGTCCCTAAATTGAGTCTAATTTAATTTCCATCAAGGGTTGCTAAACATTTTTACTTGCCTTCCTAATAATTTTATTACCTTATCTGCCACCATTAATCGTTTATCGAATTTCCGACCTGGTAGACAGCCCCATTCTGGTGTAATGGTATTTTTTAGTTTGAATGCAGACGGAAAATTTATATTCAGCTAGATCTATAAATAATGACACAAGTGATGGTATAGAAAGTTGAAGGAAAAATAAAACCGACTATTTATACAATGCAGTGTACGGGTAGTATAGAGTGTGTGCGGAATAGCAAAGAAAAAGTCAATTGTCCGCCCTGAAACTGAAATCCTGAAAAGCAAACCCACCTCCACCGTCTATTTACTTTACAAAAAAAGAAAACGCTGGGACTGAAATTTTTCTTTTTGTATAATTTAACTTGTTGAGGTTTAGAAGCTGGAAGGTAGCATTAATATTTCACAATCTTTAAAGTCTACATTGAAACTAAAGTTCAAACTTTTGTGCAAATTTAAAATTGAAATAGAAAATGTTTCCTCAATATATACTAATTATTCTATTCGCTTGTTTAGTAAATTTAATTATTACATTACAGCGTGTTTTTCTAATTAAAATTAATTGGAATGGAATACGGTGCATAAAAAGAATTGCAAGAAAAAAGAATTTTAGATGCTGCAAATTTCTGATCGCAATAACGTAATAACTACGGACGGTTTCCTATTTCCCAGCTACACATTGTCTGTTGATTGGACAGAATAAAAACTTTTACTCAAAATATAACGAACAGTGCAAGTTTTACTAAAGAAGCGAAAGTTTTTCTTGGTGGAAACTTTGTTCGCAAATAACATTTAGTGTAATCCTATATCAAACAATTTATTGCAAACACGTTTTGAATACATTAAGAAGCAAAACTCCACTTTTGACTTTTCCGAATTCTCGTTAAAGCTCTGGAAATTTTCGGGTGTAACTCCTGAAGGGTTATCACTTAATGTCATCATATATCTAAACTAGCTTAATTACGCTCCACAATTATTCGATTTCAACATCAATCAACTATTTATATTGATAGTTTAGTTGATTTGTTGGATGTTGGTGCTGAAATCCCTCATGATATTAATGATCATTGCTGATTTTCTGATAGAACTCTATAACAATGAACCAATCGAATTCCAATTCACTCTCGCCTCAGTCAATTTCATTTACAATTACTGGACTAGTTATGGTGTATTAAACAGTCCTTACTATGACGAAACTGAATAACTAGCTTGATATACAGGATGTCGCAAAATGTTTGGTCAATGTTTTTTTGGTAAATTTTAAGGCAATTTGGGATTACTCGGTTCCTCTTGCAGGAAGAGAATTTTTTATTATTGATTTCGTACGTAGAATACTATTTTCTAGAACATTTATTTTAAAAAGTTTTTTCTAAGATCAATTTTAAAAAAGTTAATTCAAAAATAATGCAAAAAGTGAAGATTTGGAGTTGAAAATAGTTTTTTAGGATTTGTTCAGCTCCTGTTGATGTTACGTAAAAAATGTTTAAATAAAACTTGTAGAGGACTCAATTCTCTATAATTTTGTTGTTTTGATATTTTTTGTAACTAGAAAGAGATCCAAGATAGAGGACGCCAAAGTTGACCAAATACAGTCTTTGGTTGGCTAAGAGCTGAATGCTAAAGCGAATGCTAAAGTCTTCAATTTTGAAGATATTTATTTACTTTTTTGGAAAATTTGACTGGCCTACGTTTGGTCCACATATTTTGCAACAACCCTAACAAAAAATTTAATAAACTGTCTGAAAAAAAGATCTTACGTGTGACGCCTTTCTCCAGATCCTCATAATATCCACATAATGCTAACTGTTGCAAAACAGAGTTGGGAAGTCGACACAGCTGTTCAACACGACGAAGACGAGCACAAACTAACTCCACATCTTTCACATTACGGTCGCATGGCCTGCAAAAAATAGAACCCTTGAAAACGCTGCAGTATTTTCAGGACAAAAACGCATAAAAGTATCAAATTAACGGATTTGCGTCAATTATAAAAAGGATATCATGCAAAATTATATTTCTTTGTCAACAATTTTTGCAGACATTAATTTGTTGGCTAATTATTTCCTGCGGTGATTTATTGCTGCGTTCCATCATTAATTAGAAAGAAGTTTAAGATAGTTTTCCTGAGGCTAACCACTAATTATGTGAAGGATTTCATGGTGGAGCAAATCGGGTTAAGTATGGTTTGGTTGATTAATCTATGGACATGGTTTGTGTATATGGATGGGGTAAAGGAGACGTGTCTTGCATTCGACATGAAGATTGGGATGAGCTTCGAACAAGTATGCAATTTTGCACTTGGTATATTTTCTTTATTACCAGCAGGAATTTCTGCTCCAGAGTATTATTTGTCTGCAAATACATATTGATTGCTTCTCGTTTCTTTCATACGTGCTTATTAATTAAATCATAATGCATACTTATTATTCGAATCATAAAGAGCTCTGCTAATTGAGAGACGCAATAATACATGTATAGCATTTTTGTATATGCAAATCACCGAATTCAAGCAGCAGAATATTAATAATGCTTTGAGACGTAAATTTCATTTCGCCAACACGCGACAAATAAAACGCATTACTTGTACAAAAGTTGAGGAATATTAATTCGAGGAACAAAATCGATTTTAATCGTTAGCGGCAAATTTTGTTAAAAGCCCAAAGTTATTATTGCATGTCCGGCCGATGTGCCTCGATTAAATAAACGATCCGCAATTTTTCATTTGCCACACCAAATTGAACGGAGATTTACTGAGCTGGAAAGAGTGCACAGAACTTGACTTTTACCGAAAAAGTAAAGCAACCTTAGATTTTATTCTTATCTCTACAGTCCATAAATCTGTTTCGACTATGTTTAAATTGCTCCATTGCTAGGAGCTAACCTGATAAATTCGGTGCATCTGTATGCTTAGCTTTTCGAATTTTTCACTCAATCAATATGGGAGACACATTTGTAAAGCTCGGATTTATCGAGCTATTTTAACATTAAATTAATAGCGCACCACCCCAATTTTCAAATTGGATTTAAAAGTCAAATTAGCGCGTGCTAACTGATTTGAAAATAAATTAGTAGAGTCAATGACAAAAATTAAAAGCAATATATATTTTTGAGGGGTGCTAAAGTAAAGCTTTTTTGATATTTTTTAGCAATCCTGGACGAATTTGATTGGGCCAAATTTGTGAAAGCTCAATAAGGAAAACCGAGTGGAAAGCCATAAATTAATTTAGCGGTTTTGGTTGGAATACTTCATGTGGTTAACCTGAAGTTATTATTTGTCCTCATTTGTAAACAAAGCTCACATTTAGTTGTATAAGCTGTAAGAGCTTTTTTAGAGTGCAAAAGTGTGTAGGAAAATTATGATAGCAACTGATAATTAACTTCCTAATTTAATTAAATTTTGCATTTCCAATATTTTGGGTAATTAAACTTTAATAACAGCAAGTTTTTAATAGGTAACATAAGTGCTTAAAATGGGTAGTGAATAGTTAATAACAAAATTTCCTGCAAGGATCGATGAAGGATTCTGCAATTGTGAGATAATATAATATTGATAATGAATGCTATAAATATGCAAATTTTGATTGTCGATATTGTGGAAATTATACGGTTGGATTGTTTCCCGAAATGGTAAAAAATAAACACCATTAGAAAGAAATTTAACTTTCAAATAACGCATTCCGCATAGCTTTGGAAGTGTTCTTAACAAATTGAAAAAGTTTTTTAATACCGTTTGTTTTCAATGTGACAATAAATAAAATTAAGTAGAATATTTTGCAGCGGATAAAAATAATAAAAAGTCGATGGTTTCGATAACAGATATGTATACACAATCCTATAGATGGATTCTACTCTGCTGATTCCACTTTAAAGTTGCTCATCCATCTGTCTAACTAACTAAAGGTTCTGCGTGCTACAAAGGTCAATATAGATTTTATAATTTGATCATTCGACCGAATATTAGTGACGCACGAGTCCTTTTATAGAGACATTTTTCAAAGTCTTTGTTGATATGTTACAATTCGCAACCAAAACACCAGAAAACGTTGTTGTTGTTAATTAAATGTCGAAATTTTATTAACGCGCGCAAGCAAAAACTTGCTGCTGGTGGCGAGTAAATAAATTAATTTCTGTAATAAAACTTTGGCAATTTATTTTCTCATATAGCTACAACCAGGTATTGGCGCTTTCGTGACGACGATGAAAAGTCGTTAATGATTAATCATCAATTCTGCATCCGGGAAGAAACTACTTGCTACAAAATATTATTTTCAAATATGGGGAGAAAAAATAAGCGCAAAAGCCTAATGGGCAAGTGATGTACGCAAAGCAAATTGAAGTGGAAGTGATGATATTTCCACCTATTCTCAGGGGTGGTGCTATCGATCGCTAACGTAAAGAAAATCTGTCCCCATACATATCCTTTACCAGATTTAACTCACACTGATAGAAAAAGTCTCAATTTTTAGGCAAACGAGTAAAGTTTGTAATTACGTTTACGTATTTAACTAACGAATATAATCGCAATAAAGAAAGTTGACAAATATTAAAAAAGCTTCGATTTTTCCGAGGGTGAAATTACTCCGCCTTTAAAACAGCATTTTCCTAAGAGGTCTGAAATTCAGAGTCCAAGGGCTCTGGAATGCTTTGATATAGACCCTAAAATAAACATAATAGAAAAATGTTTGAGAAGAGAAATAAAGTTATCCAACTTTATGTAAAGGTATATAAAATACCTAAGTAGTTTTAATTTGAAATTTAATTTCCGTCTGCAAATATTTGCCAAAGAGAAACCTTTTTATTCCATTGTGACTTGATATTTTTATTCAAAAATTATTATGAATTATGCAGGTTTATTATTTAAAAGAATTTTTTTAACAGCACTCGATGGTGTTCTTTTCATGCAATTCAATTTGAAGGATATAAAAACAAAAATGCGCTTTTCCGTTTCAATAATTGCATCAATTGCAGGAACAACGATCGTAGAATACTTCCACGGTGAAAATAAAATTTTATTTGCATAAATTAGTGTCGATAAACGGTAAAACAATTGTCACACGCTTTATCTCTATTATTCTTTTTTTTTATAAATAGTAAAAACAAAATAAGATAACGAACAAGATTAGTTCCCAGTTGAGTTTCACGTATGTTGTTCGCAAGGCAATAAAATGGATTCTTTAAACTTAAATGAAACGTCTTTCCTGGAATTTGATATATTTGAAATGGCAAGGAAAGAATGTTTTTCAGTTTTGAATATTGCGATTGATAATTTGGAGTTGTACGATTTTAATATCAACGATCAGGACGAGAAGGGTAATACTCTCCTCCACATCGTAGCATCTAAAGGTAACTCAAATTTTTATCTAAAATTAGCTTTTCTAACTAAGGTATCAAATATTTCAGGAAATATCGAAACCATGCAGTTGCTCCTCCAAAAAGCTGACCCCAACATCCTCAACCATCGAAATGAAACCCCTCTCCACCTCGCTTGTCTTTACGGCCACACCAAAATCGCCTCAATATTACTGAATAGAAAAGCCGAAATTCGGGTTATAGATAAACTGGGTGAAACTCCAATTTTCAAATCAGTGCGAAGTGGAAATGTACTTCTTACTCGAATATTAGCAACGAAACAAAAATCGATTGTTGGACACAATTTGGCGCAAGAAAATCTTCTCCATATCGCATGCAAAGCTAATAAGCACAAAAACAGTGAGGATTTAGTAAAGTTCCTGTTATCCTCAAATGTGGATCCAAACGAGTCTTCTGATGAATTTTTAACACCACTTCAAATCGCTGTCTTACACAACCACTACTCAATAGTTGATCTAATTTTGAAGAGCCGAGGAGACATAAATGTTACAGACATACGGAATAACAGCTTACTACATCTAGCCGCAAAAGAAAATCACGTGGAAATATGCAAATTACTGTTAGAATTCAAAATCAACCCAAATATGCAAAATTTCGAGGGAGAAACCGCTTTGCACTATGCCGCTGATTTGAACCACACCGAAATCATCAAACTATTTATCAATAATAAAGTGGATTTAGATGTGGGCGATATCGATAGCTACACGCCGGTTCATGTAGCTGCAAAAACTCTAATTTCACTCGAAACACTGAAAATGCTGATCAAAGCTGGAGCAAATCCTGCAAATTTAACATGTTGCGGCGACACTCCGCTGCATTTGGCTTGTGCTGCAGGTAACTTGAAAGCCATGCTGATGCTCTACACCAAAAATGCGGCCAATCATCGCAACAAGGATGGACTTACGGCGATCGAATTGGCGGAAGAGAGAGGACACGACATTCTGATGCAGTTTTGGAAAAGGTTGCAAACTGACGCTGAATCTAATTTGTTGTAGTTATTATTATTTATAAACGTATAAAATACGTAGGTATTTTGGGTTCCAATTTGCCTACCACGCAGCTAGTGAATTGAAGCTGAAAATTGCGCTTCGAACTGATATACATATATAAAATCGGCAATTAATTTCTTATGCATCGCTAAATTGGTAATCGTAATCGATTTTGGCTAGATACATTTCAAAAATATATATAACGTGTATGAAGCTTTAATTTATTCATCGCCCTATCAAAGCGAAATAAATTATTTATTGTTAAACAGTTATGAGCTGCTGCCCGTTTGGAAATATGTGACTGAATTATTAATCATTTCATTATAATAATAACAATAAATGAAAACACATAAAATTGTGTGTGCAAATTAAATTTATATTGCTCTATGCTTCATCATTATTTTCTTATTTTGCGCGTTATTAAAAGCGTAAAAGCATTCGCGCAAATAATATTTATAAAATGCATTACAAATATTTATGTTTGTTGATGGGTACTTATGTTTTTCTAACGTTGTAATTTTATGCTTCATAATACAGTTTGTTTACCGAAAAAATAGCGCAATATATTGCTTCAGTATTTCGCTCAATTTTCATGTCAGTCAAGGAAGGAAATGACACAATTCAAATAATGTTGGCAAAAACTTGCGACAAAGCCAAATTGATTGATAGCGATGAGGCACTTGCAAACACTGCGACAATTTTCAAATTGTGACGTCAATTCAAAATGCAGAAGGTGCCGAAAGTCAACAAAATTCAAAAAATGGAATTTATATTTTATTTGCTTTAGATGATTATTAATTAATATTTTTACTGATTGCAACCGATACCCATAAAAAACTCAATATATCAAAATAAATTAATGTTCAATCACTTTATTACAAAATCAATTTTTCCTTCTATATCTGAAATGTCTTTCATAAATAGCCGCCACAAAAAATTCTATAGCAACGAATATATATTTAATTTAAAATATTCAATTTACGATGCAATCACAATTAAAGCGCTACTTTTATTTTGTAAACATGCTGATGAATTTATTTCCAGTAAAAGGTGCAAAGCGATTAAATAATTAAAAAAGTTTGCAATTTTCTTGATGTGCTCTCTATGGAGCCATATGATTTATAGTTGCACTACAAATTTCAAGATCTTGTATATATCAGAATTCCGCTGGTATTGAGCAATAAACAACAAAGATAATAGCTGTAGCGTACAATTTACCTCAATAATTTGATACAAGTTGTTGAGCGTTGCGTTCAAAAGCAATTTAACATATGTGATGACATAATGCAACTTCAAAAACTGATACATCACAAACAAAATTTGTAATTGTATTGAAAAGGCAGCAGGAAAATGGAATGAGGAAGGAAGCATGACTTAAAACATACATGGTAGGATTAGAATTAAAGTATAACCTCGCATAAAAGCAGAATTAAATAAATTAAATTTTATCCCATTCATTTCGTTCTACTTCCATCCGTTTGAAAATTACTTTACATATTTAAGCTCTTCTACATGATATATTCGACTACATGTATTTTTTGATTATAAGCTTGTTTCCTGTTGAAAATATGAATGCTTTCGAAATAATGCTTTTCGCGCCAATAGATGCGACATGCGGATTATTAACAAACTAAGATAAATGTTGTTGTTTGGTAAAGCTCCACACTATAATGCAACTCTATTATTTTAGTTGAAATACAGATGGATAAGAAAACAAAAGAAAGTTTTAGATGGAATTTCATTTCATTTGGCTCACCGACGACATATTTTTGGTTGAACTAAATCCGGGAGTCATTCCATTATGGTTTTGGTTGGGAAATAGAATTTTTCAAAGGTATTTATTTGAAAAATCAATTCAATTTCCCTCAGGAGGACACTACGAGTAGGTGCAGGTATAATCATGGGATATTATTTTCGCTCAACGTTGTGAGAGATACGAGTACGAGCCAAACTCAAGAAATGGTATAATAATCCTGCAAGATTAAGAGATCTGCTGGATGATACTAAAGCTTTCATCACCTTATATTTATTGATGATGAGGTTCAATTTTGGCGCATGAAGAAATCGAATTATTTATAAATGTCTATATTTATTACATTAACGGTTTAAAAAATTAGTTATCGTGGGTTTTGAAAAAGGCGTAGGTATCAAATGTTACTTTATAATCCTGTTTCTCAACTTTGCAAACGCGCCCACACAATCAAAACTTTTACCGTTATAATAACAAAAAATATTATTAAATTAAATAGTAAAAATATTGAATTACCTTTTATCAATCGACGTTATCCATTCCATTTTTCAAAAGAAGTCGATTCGGCTTTTCACAAAAAAAAAATTCGAAAAAATTTAAATAAATTTCAGAAAATGTTTGCAAATTCAAAAATCATAGACGTAGTTTTGTATCAGCGACATTCTAGCGGACGCGTAACCAGAACTAGGATCCTGGCAAGCAACAACTGGCTCTCGTGTTTTGTATTTTACGTTTAGGATCTACGTACACCTAAGTGCGCAAGACGCAAAGGGTTTTATGTTTGGTCCTGATCCTGCAACCTGCTCGGCATTTGATTAGTCTGTTTCATTTTCCTATCAAACGTCAAAATATATCTATCAGATAAGTGAAGAATTGATTGTTTTTCGAACATCATGCGACATCATTCATGAATGTTGATTGGAAATTACCGCTACAATTCTGATGAATTTAAATTTAAATAGTCATTCAAATTATTTGAGTTTGCAATTCAATTTTTTTTTTAATATTTGAAATGTATTTTATTGAGTACCTACGCTTTTATTTAAAATGCATCAAATAATTGATGAACTAAAATAAAGAGAATAATTTAATAATGTAGTTTAATGGAAACAAATGATTAAATAATTCGTTGTGCAAAATTTATATCTACTATATCATTTTGTATCGCAAATAAATAATACGTGGGCGCTCTTCATAATAACAATATATAGACATTAATTATTTGTTACATTTTATTGAACAATTGATTTATTATCTGAACTGAACGTTCCAAAGATTGGCCGATAAAAAGTTTTGGATAAATATCTTTCCGACAGAATTGTTGACTACTTTCAATGCTCTTTTAAGGGTTAATTTTTGTTGGGTGAATTTTGTTCATAAAATAGCCGAGATTTTTATTAAAAATATATGAAATTTAAAAAAATTTGCAACAAATGTATAAAGAGAATTATTTTATTGTTTCCGCTACAAAACATTCTTTTTCTCTGTAGTTCATTAATTATTTTTTAGATTTTTATTTTGTACCTTTTAGTCAACATGTATCAAATTATCCAATTAAAAAATAATATTTCAAACATCTCAATTTTTAACGTACCTAATTTTTTATTTAATTTGCACGTGTGCAATATTAGAGACCGATCAGAAAATAGTAAAAAAATCGATGGCAAAGTTTTGCGTATAAAAAATACTTCCACTACGAGAGAAGTAATAATTGCAACTGGAATTTAATTTTTTCACGACAAAGTTTTAGTTTAGCGTGTTTACAGATTGTTCTGATAGCTAGTTTTATTTATTATCTGCTCGTATTTACTTACAACTAATTCAGCAAAAGCTATAAAATTAATCTAGATAAGTGAGATAGCTCATAATTACAATGTATTATTTTTTCCTCTAGTTTTATGATTTATTGGTGAAGTTGGTGGATGATGACTAGAGGCTAGGCCAAGCTTGATATAATCGTAATGATTAATCCTTTGTGTTTGAAATTTAGCTACTATAATCAAACTGGGCTTACAATAGTTCTGTAATTTGTTCTAAAGGCTATAGAAATTAGTTGAAAGAATCGTTGGACAACTTTGATAAATTATGCACAATGTTCCTTGAATATAGAGATTTATTTAGAAATACAAATAATAAAATAACATTTGTAACAGATTATCAAAATTGCGATACTGGCTAATCAGTAATGTTAGATATAAAAAACGCTATATTCGAACGCTAATTTGAGTACACTCAATTAAAGTAAAAATAATATAGTAACCTGTAAAATAAAAAAACTCGTTTTCGACAACTGAGTAGAGCTATATAAAATAAGTCACAAATATCTCCTATCTAACTTATATTTATTCTATCAATAAAATTTACAATGTAAAAGTAATATGTTTTTATAAACCATAGTATCCTGTTGAACTATAAAAAACTTTGAATTGTTATGAGATAGTTAAGGCTTTTTATGATATTGAAGAGAACAAAAAAAAAAAATGTAGAAATGTTCACAATATGAAAAAATGTCAAAAAACAAATATGTACTAAACTCCACACAAATAGTATCACACTCATAACAACGCATTTATGGCGAACACTTTACTTCATTTCTTTGGTGTAGGCATCTAATTCTGCATCTAGTTGTTCAGCGGTTGCAGGTGTTGCTTTGTTGCGTTGGCGAGGATTGGCACTTCTACCTCCACGACCTGCAAACACAATAACCTCATTTAAATAATGTATTGCACAATATTGCACATGTGACACAAATGTTTATAAACATTTAAAAAAAAAATACAATTACAGTGACGAAATAATCAACTAAAAAAAAAATACAAACCTCTGGTCTGTGGTCGACTTTTTCCGCCTCGTGGACTTCTAGCAGATTGAAACTTCTTCCTGTCCCCAACCGGGACTCTTCGT
Source organism: Cryptophagus acutangulus (assembly GCA_963556235.1). Lineage (NCBI taxonomy): Eukaryota > Metazoa > Arthropoda > Insecta > Coleoptera > Cryptophagidae > Cryptophagus > Cryptophagus acutangulus. Next base: position 4,200,025 of record OY744559.1, on the reverse strand, counting down.
ACGGCCATCGGTATTTCGGATGTAGTCAGCTGAATGTTCATCGCTCGGCCATCTAACGGCACGCCATTGTACTGCTTCATAGCTTTAATGGCATCAGTTTTTCGCTCAAAAATCACATCGGCTGTGCCCAAAGACCGACCCGATCGATCGTAATGAACAGCCGCGCTTTTCAGGGGCCCAAATTCAGCGAAAAGCTCTTGAATGTCCGAATCGGACACTCCGAAATCAAGATTCGAAACCATCAGCTTTGTGGGCCCCATTGTAGCTTGCACGGCTGCTCTGGCTGCGGCCACTTTACGTGGACCGTAGCCTTCGAACAGATCGTGTTTCCATGCACTGTTTACGTCTCCCTAAAGAAACAATTGGTTTGATGTCAGAACCCAATGCGTCTGAGCGAGATTTGTTTTTAATGGTAGAAACCCATGAATTCTAGCCTGGTTTTTCAACTTGAAAAAACATACTCATTTAATAAAAGTAGCAACTAATTACCCGGCTGTAGCTTCGCGAAATGCCTCCGCGTCCACGACCACGCTGTACACTGGTTGCGGCCCCATTCGATCGTCGAAAAGTGCCTCTTCGTTGCGGCCCACCGCGGGTTACACCTCTACCGCCGCCGCGGCGACCACCGCCACCTCCTCGTCTTGGCTTGTTGGTTTTTATGATGTCGTCTAAACTCATATCGATTTTGTCTACCATTTTTGCAGTTTTATTTGCAGATTTTTCTATAAGCGTCACTTTGGAACTCAACGAACAACGCGGTAGATTCACAAAATGGCGAAGAACAATTTATGGCAACGGTATTTCACTTTGACGCATGCGTCTACTTTTATAGAGGTCGCTGGTTTGGGATGTTTTACTGGTTGCATACGTACGGTGTTAGTTTTCCACCACGGCACAGTTGTCTAATATTAATTAGTAAAAAAACTGTAATTATACACAATAGACGCATAAATATAATGTACGGATTTAATTAAATCGTAAAAATAATTCTAAGGAGATTTGCAGTACGTATAATTATATTCTACTTAATTATATTTCCACTCAAAGCATCATTCGCATATTTTTACTTCTTATTCATCACTCATTATTTAAATTAATGCCTATAAACATTTATTTTTATTATCTTGCTTAATGTCGCAAATGTCGTATAGTGTTTTAGCAAAATTGCTAGTTAACTAATGATAAATATCGTAATGAAAAATGCGAGACCTCCAATCAATTGGGTTTTGGGCCAATTTTTTGAAGTTCGGCATCATTTTTGGCCCAAAAATTAAAAAAAGTTCTTATTATAAAAAAAATCAGTTTATTATAAATAAATAATAAACTTTCATTATAAAAATACTAGTAATATCACTATTTACAATTTACAAAATAACACATCTAATAATAAATTACTACATTACTTCAGATCTAGTTTAATCGGAACTTCTTTTACAAAATTTGCTTTTGAAATGTGCTTGCAACTTGTCCTTCCGATTAAAGCTCTTATTGCAACTGGTGCACGAATAAGGCTTATGTCCAGAATGCACCCTTAAATGTCGCTGCAAATTCGACGTGTTTGCGAATTTGCGACTGCAGGTTGTACAGGAAAACGGTTGATCACCCGTATGTTTCCGTAAATGTTTATTAAAATCACCTTTGTGTGAGAAAACTTTAGCACAATGAATACAATTTAACAATTTTTTCTTTTGTTGTGTCTGAATTGTCTCATCTTTGCTGCAACTAGTCGATGGCTGGGGATGCTGCATTTCCGATGATTGCTTTTTCAGTTCATTCTTTTCTATGACTTCCGCTAAAAGATGTAAATTTCCATGTTTATTTTCACAATCTAAGCAATCACAGTTGAAAGAGTGGCTTTTTTCCTCTTTCTTTGCTTCATTTCCATCGTGCATTATCACATTTAATTTATTATAATTTCGAATCCGCTCGACGAAGAAAAACTGGAACTCGCAACTTAGTGGCAACTAAACGGAAAAAATACTTTATTACAACTCGCTAAATCCAACCCAAGCCAAGTACTTACAATTTGATGTTCGAAGCTCATTAAACAATTATCCAACTCAATTAAATCGAACAGTCTTTTGGAATTGGCATCAATGCAGACGCCACACTGGTGGCTCAACATATTATTGTCATTCATGATTGTTGATCTAAACTTGGAAATGGCAACGAAATCCAATGACTAAACCGGCGAGTTTTACTTTCCCGATAATTCGCCGGGTATTTTGACCTAATACAACTTAAAAATGCGCGCCTCGCAGCTTTCAACGCTCACTATTCGACACAAGCCATGTGCAATAACTATTGCAGTCTACGTCACTAATCGGGGAATTCCTCACAATGTGGACCGTTGCGGGCAGCGAGGAGTCAGCGAAACTAGTTTTTAGGAATCCCCATAATCATCACTACTATAGTGTAATTTCAATGACGTCAATGATTCTCATTTCCATTTATAAATAGATATCAATGAAGGTTAATGTTTTGTCTTTGCTGTTGGAAATGTGACTCCAGAGATGTGGAGTTGCTTCATCCACAATAGTAATTGTAAGGTTTTTCCAAAAAGTACTCCATGGATTCAGCGAAACCATAACCTCAAAAGTGGTCAGCCAAACGAAATGTTGTGCATGCTCTAAGTCAAGGTTTGGTCAATATTTATTTGGTTGACTGCAATTCGGACTTTGCCGACTATCCGCGAGGGTGGTTGGAAAACAGAGAATCGTGATTCATGATGAGAAAAAGTACTTTATTAAACTTTTGACAAAAAATTAACAACATACATTGATAGATTAATTTATTAATGTCTGCATACGATTATTATATATAAATATTTGACATGAACATACATTAACAAACGCGAACAAATAGAAAAATAATTGTAGGACAACACTATTAGATAACAGAATTCGTTTCTTTAGTTAGATAATGTATGGATCCATTGATAAAAGTTTGCTTTTCATTGGAATATATGTGTGTATAAATATGTTTGGTTTCTAATTGTCACCTTCAGCTATCCCTGCCATGTATGCCGACACCTTTAAAAAATCCGACTGTAAACAAAAACCTTCATAAAGATATAAAAACAGCTTACTGGAACTAGATTTGGATCAGCACGTTTGCCAAAGCGTAGTCGAAGGGATGGTGACCTGCTGGCTTTTCTCACGACTTGGTGAACACCGAATCGGTCCTCCAGTGCTTCTCTCTGCATTAGAATTTCTAGTAGGTCTCGAATGTTATCTAAAAGTCCACATTTATCGCACTTTAAAGTTGGAAGTTTCAGCTATGGTGAAGGAAAAAAATCCGCAATAAAAGCATAAAGTTTTATTTTCCCCTTTATAATATCCCACAAGGATAAAGGTAAACATTTGCGTATTCAACTTGTTGGTTTACCATCGATTTTCTTTTTATGACCAGTTCGGAATAAACTTGTATTGTAGTCTTGTTGACCCGAAAAAATATTATGGGAAGTAATAATTAATTAACTTTTATCAATAATTGCCATTTTAATAATTGGTTTATTTGAATGCAAATGCATCGATTAGGATGGACTATTGTTCGTCTTTATATCAATCAGTATTTTCTTGCATAACTGCCACTGACAGTTTGTTTCCGATAAGATTATTTACTTGAAGTACGTAAAAACAGCTTTTCTATGATCGTTTCAATGTCTTGAGCAGACTAGAATAAAATTCTGCTCCGGTAAATATTTTACGTAAATTAATAATTTAAAATAAATTAAATACTATGTACTATAAAGCCAGTCAATAATTGCATTAATAATAAACAACAAAAATATAAAATTTTGTAAAACTATAATTTAAAATTAATTACTTTATGGTTCCGCTTTTATTTTAAATTAATTAATAATTTCCAATCACAATCAAAATCAAAATTCATTAAAGTCGGTTTTGTTTTAGCGAGTTTTAATAAAAACTACAAAATCGATTAGGGCCATTACAAACACTTGTTACGTTTTTAATATTCTTGTAGGGTTTTCCGCAAGCAAATTTCGTGATTATTTATTACTTACTGTCGTAGTCAGCATACGTAGGTGCTGCAGAAATGAGGGTCGTACCAACAATTAGGATGCAGATGACAGCACACAAGTATTTTTGCATTTTGGCGATTTTTTTCCCTAGAAAAAAATTATATAAAATGAAAATGAAAATAAATTGCATATTTATTTCAATGTTCCATTAAATTGTTACTCACGCAACACAACAAAAACATTTTTTTGTATTCTAATGGCACAATGAGAGGCCTTAGTAGCATTTACCTATATTTTAACACAAGGTTTTTACTTTTATAATGGACAATGGGAATATAATACTCGTAAGTATTCCCTTAATGTCAACCCATTCTAAGGGTGGAATGTGCAGAAACCAATTTAAATAAAAGTGTACTTTTATATTGAATAAAATTAATGCATAGTAATTTTTTTTTAGCACTAATTTTCAAATTTCAAAGCGCACTATAAGTTTAATGGCTGTGGTTGCAATTTCAAATTTGCATATATGCTCATCTATGTAAATGGTTTAATTCTGGATTAAGTTTGAAATAGAACCGGCGGATAATCAACAGTAACAATATCATCTGTGTTGTTAAATCTCCGTTTGATTTGATAATTTTACGTGGCACTTAATTAAAACTAAATAAATTTATTATAAAAATATTAGTTTTAAATTTGAACAAACTTGTTAGTTAATGAAGCTCTTTTATACTTCCGAAACTTGTATTAATAAAGTTTGTAAGAGTTTTGATAAGTAAAGTATTACAAATCTTTCGGGAAAACTTAATTTTTCAATGCTTTAGTAGTAAATTAATTTGAAAAGAAATTCATACAAAACTATTCATATTTTGCGTATAAAGTTGCTCGTGATTTTTCTAGCCAATACGTTTACGTTTGAAGCGCAAATACAATATTATTTAAAATATTTGAATTTTTACTTATTAATAAATTTTAATTAATTTCTAATAATTAGTTAACAATATTTTTACATAATTTGCTTAATTCACTTAATAATTTGAATAAAAAAAATTCTCGAGCCGCCACTGAATAAGCTCTATCGTGAAATTAAATTTCCTTCCATTAATAAATGATTTGATTAGCATTAAATTTCATTATGGTGTATCAATTTTAAAAATCGCTAATAATACATTATCATGTGCTAGCAGGATTAATCAAGTGTAGAAATAAATGAACTGCATTAAATTGTCCTCACGCTCTTCTCTCTGAAAACTGATACACGTTTATACCTGCGTATGTAAATCCTTAATCGATATATGTATCTAAATTGATGACGACATTCGGCCACTCGGCCATTATTTTTTATTCATAAAATTTCGAAAATCTTACGATATGTAAGAAAAACGTCGATTGATGGTGAAGGAAGCGATAAGTTAATTAAATTCTCCCTAAAGTAATAAATTTAGAGGATTTTCTTTACTTAAGATTTTTGTTTGTAGATGGATTTGTGTGGAAATAACGGTTTATTTAAAAAATTAGCTCGGCAAATATTTGCAGAGAAATTAAATATTTTAGTTGTTAATATCACTTACCAGTAATTATCTATTAAATTAATTGCTATTACTAATCTTGCAGTTTGCCACTATACAACTGTTGCTTGCATTAAATTGTCTCACCCTTATATATCTAAATTTGATCAATTTTAGCGCCATATTCACTGCGCAAGAGTTCATTTTTTTTCAAACCTTTGCGGAGGTGTTGCTTTTATTCGGTAATGTAAAATAATAAATCTATAAACTAATAAAAAGCACTATTCTTTAGCAAGTATAAATAGATTTTAAGGAAATTTGAATTTTTGGCGAACGTGCCGGTTGACACAACAAAACTTTGTTTGGTATTCAATAAAAATATTAAAACACACTGCAATATTTTTTCATTTATATTAATTAAATACAAAGAAATCGATAAGTTGAAATAATATTAGCTATTCTTCACTTGATGCTTGTTTTTGCCCTTTACAAAAATATGGATTATGTTTACTGATGATTTTATAATTTCTATAGAGAGAGAAATTCATATTCCAATTCCAACACAATATCGAATTTCAAATTGATTTACCGCATCTGTCAAAAGGGGATAATTAATTATTGTGTTTGTTGAATTATTTCATTTGCATGAATGACAAAATAAAACTAATTACGCTATTAATTATTTTTTTATTATTATCACATAAGTTCATGAAGATATCACATTTCAACAGTCAAACAGAATTTCCAAAAAAAAAATTGAATGAACCAATTTCATTAGTCATGTTATTTAAATAGCAGCAATTAAATCATATTAAATATTGATACAAGTTAAACCATGTAACCGCAAATATTATCCAGGCAAAAGATATTGACACTCCCATGTTTGATCTGGCCGTATTTGGAGCATTATTATCACAAGTTGGTCGAAAAGCTTTCGGCAAAATACTCTCCAGCTTATTTATCAAGTAATTTTCATTATTGCACAATAATTCCTTCGAGCTTTTTTCATTATCGTCATCCGGTAAGTAATTACCGCACGTTGGGAAATTTCGTGGCACTGGCAGCATATCATTATGTTCTCCTACTTTGAACACTAAGGCCATTCCAATATCTGCATGGAATTCGATGTGGCAATGGAATAACCAGTAACCTGTAAAAGTAACCGCAATTATTGGGGGTATTTTAGCAAAATAATTGTGGAAAATTTTAATAAAAAAATTATCTTGTCTTATAGAGCGGATGAAGAGAAAAAATTGGAATTCAGCTATTACGAGATAAAATCATTTCACTTTTGTAATTACTCTTTGCGGAGTAGGTGGATATTTTCAGGAGAAACTTTTAATTGGTACTCCTGGTAAGTTTTATAGTAATTAAACTAAATTTTAAATTTGATTATGTAAATATTGTGTAAAAAAATGGTAAGAACATTTTGTAGATGATTGAAAGCTTTCAGTTTGAATCCCAGGATTGTCTATAAATAAGTTTTCTTGTAGATTTTTTTTCGGATATTGTTACGTATGTTTTCTTTAGCGACGTAGCACATTTGAGATAATATTGATTTCAATAAAAATTTAATAATTGTTACCAATTTTGCTAATACGTAACAGTTTTGCCAAATATCTACAAGCTCACTCACTCATAAATCCTGCTTCCTGGAATTGCATCCAAATTCAACCCCAATACTATATTACGCTCTCAAGTTAGCGTGTTTACAAGTAGTGTGACTAATTTACTATTACAATTACGATTTTAAAATAGTCACTCAAAATATCTTACCTGGATTAGAGGCATTGAATCGGACAATAGTAAAACCTCCATCTGGCACTGTAACAGTGTCCTTAATTGGAGGATTAATTAAGTTTCTTTTAATTTTTCCCTCCTTGTCCAATTTTTTAACTTCTTCTAATGTGGTATTTTCTCCAAGACGTTCCATTGCTACTACACGAAAAGCATGCCCATGTAAATGTAAGGGATGATTGGCGTTGTAAGCAAATCCCTCATCAATTAAAATAATTTCGACAATTGAGTTTAGAGGTACCTAAAATGACAAATTGAATTAAATTAATTAAAAAAATGCTCTGAGAGTAGTTTGAATAATTAAGCGGGAAAAGGTCTCAGAAATTAGATCCTTTATTCCATCCATTTAATTATAAAAAAAAATTATTGTAATTACTTGTAAGACGTGTGGGCATGAACAAAAGCTATCAGTGCAGTTTCGAACAGTTGATGCATTGCAAAACTTGCTTGAATCGATTTGGTGTCTTTGTGGAAGTAAAGGGAATGTCGGCATTTCCATTGAAATGTGGTTTAATTGTGGTGTCTTACGTTGCTGTTTGGGGTTTGTCACTAAAAGACAATCATATTATCTACAATCACGCAAAAAATAAATTATTGACTACCATCATTATATCCATAATCGGGCGCTTTATGAAAAATCGGATTATCCAAGTTATAGAAATCGAAAGTGATGAATATCTGCTCGTCTGGTAGATTTTTTAAAGTGCTATCGTATTCCGCTAACGACTCCAATTCGGGAATAGTGATTAAAGTAGTATCCGAATTTTCCGTTCCAACATTCAAACTATTAACTTGCTGCAATTAAACTGATTTAGAAATCTTAAATTTAATGGTGTTAATTAATATTAACATTTCCCGGAGCGGGTTCTTCTTCATAAATTGGTTCGCCCTCCGGATAATCAACTACAGTCGCATTAAGACCTTCATATTGCAACACAGCGAGTTGAAAAGCTTTCGTGAAGCGTTCATCACCATCCATTAATCCTCTAAATCTTATCCAATAGAGATCTTTTTCTTGGTTGGCATTGACGATAAAATCGAATCGTTCGCCCGCGTAAACAACAAGAGACGTCGCTGCAAATTACATTAATTACACCCAAAACACGCCAAAAAATTGAAAATACCTTCAACAGCTTTGAAATCGCCACCATCGCTGCTAATGACATGCAAAGTGTGATTATCCACCGACACTTCGATCGGGCAATTTAAAAATCCGGCGTTAATCACGCGGAATCGGTATCTGTAGCCCTGCAGATGACAATTATGAATTGCAATAATTAATCTCGACTTTTAAAGTTACCTGTTGAACCGTGAATCGAGCAGTTGGCGTAAAAATCTCCGCGTTTCGAACTTTGTCAAACTCTTTGAAGCGGCCTAAACCATTCACCAAAATTGTACTCGGTTTATTATCTCCATCATTATGATGATGAGCTATGTATTTTTGTAATCCAGTCTCTGCTCCCCAGTCAATGATCACCATAACATGATCAGATAAGTCGTAATCGTAGAGTGATTTATGAGGATCTTTGTCTTTTGGCACTTTCACAACTAAGGCGCCAAAAGCTCCATCCACGCGTTGCAGACCTTATAAGAAATATTTTATTTAAAGGAACTTGTTGGGATTTCGAAAGAGCTACCTGTATGCGAATGCCAAAAATGCGTGCCGGAATTCATCGCTTTGAAGGCATATCGGAAAGAATTTGATGGCAAAATAGGACATTGAGTGACGAATGGGACTCCATCCATGTACGGATTATCTCGCACATGTTGGCCATGCCAATGGATGGTCGTTCCTTCACTGGACATCTTATTGATCACGTCTACGACTATTTCGTCTCCTTGACAAACCTTTAGACAAAAATAAATAAAATTGCTTCGTCTATTTATCTAAGTTTTACTTCTATTAAAGGACCAGGCAGTTTTCGGTTAACTACCAGAACTGGTCTTTTATTCCCATCGCCAGGAATGCAGTCAGGTCGAAAACAATCAGTGGTGTTGAAAGGGCAATCAAAACACGCTTTGCTCAACGTATCGTACCATTCCAAGTTGAATTCGTATCTGCAAGTCATAGGGGAAGAATCTGAAGAGCAAGGTCTAGCACATGGATTCGGATCGTCCAAAAGGACGTATTCAATGTGTGTTGGTAGATTGGTGTCTAGAATTGTGTTATTAGCATTCGTTTGTACTCAATAGATAAAAATAACATTGAACTCACCGTTAATGGCAACATTATGCACGTAATTAACTATTAGCAGAGCTAATAGTATATTTTTCAACATTACCTGTAAAAAGAAACATTAACATATTATGCAAGGTCTTTTTTTCTTGAGAAACGCAAATCGTGTGCAGATATTAATTAATTAAATTACTCGGAGTTTGTTCGAATTAATGATTTTTGCGCAAATAGATGCAATTTTTTATAAATTTTTCAGAATTACTAAAATTGACTATAATGCGATAATAATATAAAAGACATTGAAACTGTATTATAAATAACGAATCATTGCTAAATTCTCATCTTTCCACTATTTTTAAGTGAGTATGTCAATGTCGCTACATTAACGATTTCCGGTTTCGCAAACCCCGAATTGTTAATTAAACACATAAATTAAGGAAAGCATACGCTTTGGAAAAAAGTTGGAAGAACTTTTAGAATTTATCTGCAAGATGTAACTGCAACAAAAAATTGCACGATTCTAGTTGAAATTAATTTTGATTAAAAATGTCGCTAAGTGTTAAATACGGTATAATTATCTTCAGGAATTTAATTTTTCTTATTAATAACTTTTGTTGAAGATGTAAACAAAATCTAATTTGCACGGGTTTTTCTGATTGTATGAATGAAATATTATGAGGATGGTTAATAAATTGAATAATAATTGATGATAGACGCAAATCTAATTTATGATTCGCATAAAGTATTATTGTTAACAGATTCTTTTTTATGTTGAACTTTATGGGAAATCCTATTTTTTATGTGTAGATAAATTAATGAGTACAATGAAAGTTTTTATAAAATATTTAAATTAATTAAAATCTTACACGTGTGAGGTGAATAAATTAATTTAATATTTATTAAGTTTAATTATTAATTTATAACGTATGACAATCGGATAATTATGTTGCATATGAATGAATCATTAATAAGATTCTTTAAAACAGAAATGAGAATTGAAGAATATTTTATTTAAAAAAAGGTATTTATTCAAAAATTTCTGAAAAAAAATCGTTTTTCTTTACATTTACTTTATTGGATTTTTTTCAAAAATAAAACTAATTTTTTTGTTATAAAAATTTTGGTTGGTAAAAATTTTAAAAATTATTAAATTTTATTTTGATTTATTTTGCGAATAATAATAATTTTTAATTTTTTCTGGTAAAAAAAAAATAAATATTCAAAAAGTTAAATAAAAAAAAACATTTAAGTAATTTATCTTTAAATCCAAAAAAAAAATAAAAAAATTAAAAAACATTAAAAAATTTCAATATTTAACAAAAATAATTTAAATTAATTTCAAAAACTATTTAAATAGTAAATTAAAATTAAGTCTCACTAATTGTGTTTATAAATAAAATACTAAAAAACAAGGCTGTATATTAAATTGCACTTACTAATCCAGAAATATAGACAGTTGTTTTGGTGTTTTTGACTAAAGCACTTGTAATTATATTTGCACTAAATATTATCTAAATTGCAGCCACACACTAATTGAAAGGTGTTTCGGATGGAAATACTAAACCATTTTAAAACGAAAAATATTAAGATAGCATATTATAACAAATACAATTAAATATTTTTGTAGCGGGGATAACTCACCTCATAGTGGATATTCCGGAGTATATGTTTTCTACAGTGGGATTTTCAATCCATTTAAAAATGATGAAGTCTAATTAATTTAGTGGAAGAACTATCTGATGTATGATGCATATTTAAATATTATGATTTCCTACTACTACATAATAATTATTATTATTTGTTCCTTATTGCTTCAAAATATAAATATTCATTTTACCATTTCGTAAATGCTGCAATTACAAAACCAATTTAAATACCTCTTTATTTATTTAATAGTTTTTCTATTAACACTTTTTAAGGTGCATGAATTTAAATTGCTACAAAAAATATTTATCACGTTTTTTATGTTTGGCATAAGTTGCTTAAAATAATTTTTTGATTTTAGTTTAATTAATATAAATTAAATACCAAGGCATTCGAGCGTTTGCAACACAACATTTAGTAACAGTAGTAATTTAGTAATAGTGAGATAGGTCCGGCGCTCAAAAATTCCTCCAATGAAGTAACATTTACGCAACAAGTCCCAACTAGAAAAATACGAATTAACTTATTTATTACACTCAAACGCATTAAAATATACAAATCGTCTCCAATTTCTGTGAAATCATTAGGTACATAGAATTTTTATCGTACCTACAGAGAATATTTGCCGGAGAAGTGAAAGCAAGGTCTTAATTTATAGGCAATATGCTACTAGTGTGTAATATTATTTAAAAGCAACAATATTTCTTAATAACATACAACTCAAATTAAAAAAAATTGACTTTATATGTATGCGGCATTTTTACAGACTCTTCATTCTTTATTTCTACAAAAAGAACTAGATTTTTATTTGCGGCAACCTTGGATTGCATTGCAGAATGTGTGTGCAATTTAAATGTTTTTCGCTAAAAATATTATCTCAAATCCCAAGTCACACAATGAAATACGTCTGCGATTAATTTAATCCCTATTTTTTTTTAATTAGCTTAGCTTACAATTTTTTTTCCTAAGCATTTAATACTTCAAAGATAAGGTTCATAAATTAGCGAATCATTTCAACTTCTAAACGTAATTTATTTCAGATCTGGAAAAATATGTACAAATAACTTAAATAATTTTACAAGTTCAAAAAGCATCCATGTATACTTTGTCGCCGAACCATTCCTTGTGCTCGTTCAAATAACTGCAACAAAACACGTTTTACTATGCAAAAAATCAAATCGCATTGAAACCTACTCGATGAACAACTCCAAATGGCTCAGCAGCAGTTTTAATTTATTCTCTCCAATATTGGAAGCGGTTAATAATTCGGGTAATTTGACTAAAAGACGAGTTAAATGTGTGGCCCCGTAAACCAAACAAGGAGGCGGTGGATGCTGATTAAATACCTGCTCGGGCAACAGCTTCCACATTAGCGTTTTGGTCATTGGAAGTGTTGTATCCGAATTGCTACTGCTGACACTACTAGAACCAAACAAGATGTAATTATTATACAATGTTTTTGTTTGGGATTTTTTTTCGTTTCACCTTGAACCGCCAGCTTTCGGTGTGTTATTAGTGGCATTCAAGTCCGGTATGACGAAATTCCCATTGGTTTGGGAATCACTGCGACTTGATCTTAATGTTCGACGTCGCGATGATATTTGGTTCTCGTATCCGTTTTGATTGTCATCCTCGCCAACTGAGGAGTTCTCGTTCGCGTAGTCGTGCGAATCATCGTATTCTTGTTTAATCCTGTAAATAGATTAATTATTTTGCAAGGAAAAAGGTCACCGCAGATTTTTATGATGCATTGCATAATTTTCTTAAGGGTCTATCATTCGATGGTCCGCAACCAACATTGCATCAAATTTGTAATAATTTGCTTCAATTTTAAACTATCACAACTTTTATATCAATAATATTGACGTAGAAGTTTATGCATTTTCTTAAAGTAAAGTTATTTACAATTGTAAAATGATATTATGTACCCCCATAATTAATTTGATTGTCTTGAATTTAATTTAATTGTGGAGACTCATTAATTTTAAATTTTTACGTATTTCATTGTTATTTGTACACGTATTTTAAAGTTTTATATCTTAAAATGTTCAGAATTAGATTTCCAAAACGAACATTATTGAATATATATAAAAAAAAAATTGTACTATAAATTACATTAATTAGAATTTTTAAATGACAATTTTACATAATATTAAAAAAAAATATTGAAATTTTTCAATAATACTTATGAAGAGGATGTATTTGCGCATCCGTTGACATTTTAGTTATCAAAATCGGTTTAATATTTAATCATTAATAGGGGTTTAAAGAAAGTATTGTTTTTAGTTACACACATTTCGACCCAGGTGTCGCGTCGATTTATAAGAAAATGCGCCGTCCTATTTGGGCGGAGTCAAATTCAAATTCAAATTCAAAAAATCAGATATTTGTGAAATCATGCAAATATTTGTTGCTGTTTTGACAATTAAATATTTTTATTCTTATAATGCTTTGTATTTGTATTATATTGATATTGCTATTTGACACAAGTACATATATAATGCAAGTACGGAAAGACAAATCTCGAAGCTTCATGCGGTCTCTGTCATCTCTCTCTTACATATTTGGGCCCATGAATTAAAGAGAGCTAAACGACTGTTTATGTATTTGAACTCTTTTACACAATTTTTTTGGATGTTTATAGATATTTTGCGTTTGGCATTATTTGACTTGTGTCTAAGATACTTTTTACATATTGTGTATTTTATTGTTTCGGTCGGTTTTCTTAATCGGTTAATTCTTTAATCAAATATACAATGGGTAGACTTAGTAAAACGAAGTTAACTATGGCAAAAGCTCGTGGTATGAGAAGGTAAGTTTCATCAATATGATAATATTATAGATAAATTATTTTAGCAAGTGGTTCAATTACCGATTATTTATTTACAGCGGCAGATTTGCAAAATCCGAGTTGCGACCGTGCAAATGTAATAAAAACTAGTCTAAAGTAACAGACGGCGTAAAAAAACTTCGAGAAAAATTGAGAGAACGCGACCCGTATTATGGAGAGGCTACCGTTTTGCGTCTCTATGGATAATTTTTTTTTATTTATTTTCGATTATTGTAAATGTTTTTTTTTTATTTCAATGCATTTTTAATTTAATTCAAAAATTAAATTAAATAATTTGTAAATAATGTAATTATTTACAATTTATTTAATTGTATTTATTTACATTTCATTATACATTTTAAACAAATTCTACATTTGCAGTAAATGTGTGTAATAGAAGAGGAAGAAGGCGATGATTTGTACCAAAATTAATAAAAATAATTTTATAAAGTACCATTTAATAATTAAATTTTACTTATTTTATTATTTATAGTAAATTTTAAGTATTGTGTTAATTAATAAATATTAAAAAAAAATGATAAATTAATTACAAATAAATTTTTTTTAAGTTATATGTAGTTTTAAATGCGAGAGTAGCGCGCCAAACAAATTGATCTTTTTTATCGGATACGAATTCGTTTTTTTGACTTTTGGGCCAGCGAACAATTTTAATTTGAACCCATGCTAAACAGTTTGCATGTTTGTAGTTTTCCCCTACTAATATCAATTTCTCGCTACTACGCTCAGAGTGGGGAATATTCGGACTGCCTTCTTTTCGTCTGACTTCTATCTTCCGCTTGCCCCCCAAAAAATTCTACCGCGGATTAACCGTAACTATCAAGCCTTAATAATTAGTTTCCATTTATTTCTATTCGAATCAACAAGTTATTTATTAATATTTCTGTTATTTCATATTTAATTACACATCGCTTGAGGTTTATTATTTATTACAGATTTTATTACTTTATTGTTGGAGTATTATCTTACTCGAAATTTTAAAATGGAAATATAGCAAAACCTTTACTTATAAATATCAGCTGATAAAATCAGCTTTGGCATTTGCATATCGATAGTCGACAATTGTTTAATTATTTCGACGCAATTAATTACTATATAATTAATTTTTATCATACGATAAAATAGTTTTGCATAATATTAATTATACTTACTCCACTTTAATGTGAACAGCGAGAGGTTCAAAGATAGCCGGTTTTGTTACGATTTGTTCATTCTCTGGTTTGTAAAGTAGTAGATGGTTTAATGTAAAATCAAAGTACACTCGCAGACCATCAAGTATTTCCCTACATATTGTTAAACTAAAAAGAAAAAATTAATTATGCAACCCAAAAATATTTTCCAACGTACTTTTTTTGAATATCTTCTGGTTTTGGTTTAGGTTGGTTATTAGGTATTTGTCGATATCGACTGTTAGGCTTTTCTTGTAACCCGCATATCTGATTTGTAGCATAATGTTTGTAATATGACTCCAATATTGAAACCACGGATGGGTCGGATGGTAATTTTAACAACTAAAATTATAGATACATAATTTATGAAAAAGTTTTTAATCTATTCTGGCTTTGTTTTTTATGATATTGACCTAAATCTTTTTTTAATATTAATATTTTTATATATTACACTGTGTTACAATAAACCTTTTTTGAATTTTGCTTTTATTAATTTTTTAAATTCATAAAATCAAAAATTTAAAAATAAAATTATTGTAAACCAGTGTAAAATTTGAATACAAACTATTTATGTAATGTCACTTTTCTACAAAAAATCAAAAGTAAGCGCCGAATTGATCAAAAACCAGAAAAACCTTACAGAAATCTAATTGTGGTATTCTAGTAGTATACGCGCTCTAATACCACAATTAAATTACAGTACAGATATAACACTTAAGTGTACCTTATTTCTTTCATTAATCGAATAAAAATCGTGTTCTAAAATGTCCCTTAATTCTTGTGGTAGTTCGATTTGAATAGTTTCTTCTTCCAAGGAAGAATCATCCTCTGAACTGCTAGTTACAACACTTGGTGGTGCTTCGTCGATATCCATTCTCGTTGGGCTACCCGAACTACCATCTTCCGAAGAAGCAGTTTGTCTCTCGCTGGTTTTCCTATTGTGCTTCTTCCGTTCTTTTCGATATAAATATGCCCCGCTAAACAAACACGCATTATTACAAACATGTGCATTTTAATAATATTTGAAATACTTACAGTTGTAACTGAGATTTTTCTGCAAGGTCTTTCTGTAATTGTCTATTCTCTGGTGTGTCTTTTAACACGTATTCTTCCTTAACGTTTCGGTCCCAAGATGAATTCCAACCCTAAGCAGTGAAAACAAAACAATACATAACCAAACCATCAGACGACTTGATTTTTTTTACCTGAAAGTGAATCAAGTACTCCGTCGATCGTTTTCCTCTCTGATGCTGTGCTACATTAACTTCTAGGACCTGTTAAATAATAAAAATCGATTCATAGTTTAACTAAATAAAGGGCAAATAGGGTTATGTGTCGCATTACTTTAGAATCGTACAAAACTTTGGCTTTAGTTGGATCTGGCTCGTAACACAGTACACGTTCGCCTTCTAAAAACTTATGTTTTATGCCTCTTGTTGATACCATAATTGAACACAAAATTATGGGACATAAAACATAAGTGTAAATATGTCACCGCCGGTAAACAATACAAGTATTATTGGCATTTAAATCAAATTAGGCAACCAGCAATACATCAAAAATAGTTAATTATTTTATTAATTGTTGCACTTAGATATTTAAAATTTTGCTTACAATTATGAAATTAAATCTACAATTTAATTATAAATTTAGAAATATTTAATATCGTATTATTTAAAATATAAATTATTTTATAAGATGGTTAAAAGGAACGCGCCAGCCCGTACGGAAATGAAATGTCAAAAATGACAATTTAAGATCCGTCAAATAGGGCTCATTTAATATTATTCAATAATTTATATCTTAATTATCAATTAATTAGTTACAAATTTGAAAGCCTAAATGATATTGTCCATCGATTTACTTTCCGCTCATAATAATGGTTGTTAATATTGTTTAGCCAATTAAGATTTTACTGATGGAAATCCGAATGTCTATGGAACGTTTAATTTTGGGGGCACAGTGAAAAGCATTTGGAGGACTAGATGCCGCCCTGGCGGCAATCCCTTAAGGAGCGGTGCGATGCTCAGTTTGGAGCAAGAAGTTGGAGCTTGGGATTCGGTTTTACTTGAGCCACTAACAGAGGATTCGTTTATTGCTAATTTACAACAGCGATTTAAGCGAGACCACATCTATACTTACATTGGCAACGTCTTAATCTCCGTCAATCCATACAAAAAACTTGCTCTGTATTCGACCGACCTGGTGGAAACTTACGTGAAACGAGGACCATTCCAGCTACCCCCACATATGTATTTGTTTATTCTTTTACGATTTATTGTTGTAATCATATCGATGTATGTTGTAGATATGCTATTGCTGGTTCAGCGTATCGCTGGCTGAATGATAGAAATGAGGACCAATGTATTGTCGTTAGTGGTAAGCACTAAGCACATTTAATCTGATTCTTATCTATTTTTTTTCACTAACTTTAACATGTGACTCATTTGCGCCAATAAGATTGGCTAAATAATGGCGGTTTATAAGACGATTTTAAATTTATTTTTACTAGGTGAAAGTGGATCAGGAAAAACGGAATCCGCGAGAATTGTCTTGCAATTCCTAGTGTTAGTTTCACGCAATTTTTCTGAATTTAAAACAATTAAGGATCGGTTAGTGCAGGCGAATACGTTGCTGGAATCGTTCGGAAATGCGCGGACTATGAAAAACGACAATGCTTCACGATTTGTAAGTGTTAATTTGATTTTAAGTTGTTTCTGAATTTATAAATTTTGTAGGGAAAGTTTTTGGACATTGATTTTGACTTTAAAGGCGATCCCATTGGCGGGCATTTAACTCATTGTAAGTATCGCTAATTTAAATTGAAACTATTTTTAAAAATATTTTAATTTATTGCACACTATCAGATTTTTTGGACAAGGTAATATTTGATTGCTCAATTTATTTTAATTATTTCAAACTTAATTTCAATTTTTTAAAATATTTTTTTTTTGTAGGCGAGAGTCACAAGTTTGGCTTCAGGCGATCGAAACTTCCACATCTTCTACCAGCTTTTATCAGGAGCTGATATACATTTATTAAGTACGTTTATTTTATTTTGTAGAATTTTTTTAAAAAATTAGTTTTGCAGAATGTTTGAAGCTGCAACGCAACGTAGAACATTACACCATTCTACAAACGGATAACAATCAGCCAACCCTCACCGACGAAGAAGACCCAAATTTGTTCATTTATACAAAACGCGCATTGGAAATCTTAGGATTTTCCGTGAACGATATTGTGGATATATTTCGTGTTGTCGCTATTGTTTTAAAATTAGGTAATTTACAGTTTGTGCCTTGTAATAATATTGATGGTACTGATGGATGCTTGATTAGCAACGATTATGGTAAGCAAACCACTAAATTATTATTATAAACGAGTCTAGTTTTAAATTAATTGTAGAATTATTTGAAATCTGCGAACTGCTGGGCGCAGAACACCGATGGCTTCAACGGGCTTTAACCAGCCGCCAAGTCGAGGACAGTGTTCTTACCGATCTTAGTTTTTGCGAAGCATCCAAAGTCAGGGATATTTTATGTAGAACGTTATATAGTCGCCTATTTACTTGGCTAGTTAATAAAATTAATGATATTATTAAAGTGAAGACTTTAGGCAAGCGGAAACTTATAGGAGTATTAGATTTATATGGCTTTGAAGTCTTTGAAAACAACGGCTTTGAGCAATTAATGATTAATTATTGTAACGAAAAATTACACCAATTTATTACTGCTGCCACTTTGAAGGATGAACAGGAAGAGCTACTTAAGGAAGGGCTCGAATGGACGAGGGTCGACTTCTTCAATAACATGTAAGAATTTATTTCTCATATTTTTTAAATTAATAAATAAATTGCAGAGATATTTGTCACTTATTGGAACATGAAAGTCATGGCATTTTGTCCTTACTGGAAGAACTCCACGTCCACAGTGATTCTGCCTACCTGACGCGAGTGGAACAATGTTGTGGAGGACATTCGCATTGTTTGGCAGCAGACTCAACACTGCCACCCCATACTTTTCAGTACGATATTTAAATTCTATTTGTAACAGTACTAATAATATTTTGTTTAGAATTAAACACTTCGCTGGAAATGTGACTTACAAAGTGCGAGACTTTGTCGAGAAAAATCGCGACTCGCTTCCACGCGAAGTCTCGCGAGCGATGTTCCGCTGCGATTTGTCGATAATGCAATCGATATTTCCCGAAGGCAACCCGAAACGATGCGCTGTTAAAAAACCCGTTTCCAAATCACTCCAGCTTCAAGTATCTTTGAACTCTTTACTGAAAGGTTTAAATAATCGCCAGACGCATTACATCCGATGTTTGAAGCCCAACGAGCTGAAGCAACCGAGAATCGTCGAGTTGTCGCTGATGCAGCACCAAGTGCGATATTTAGGTTTGGTATCGACGGTGCAAGTTTGGCGATCTGGCTACTGCTATCGATTACCGTTCATTCAATTCCTGTGTCGCTATAAGATGATTTGCGCGAATACGTGGCCTCGATGGCGCGGTTCGCCGATTGAAGGCGTTTCGCTGATATTGCGATCGCTGCCAATTCCAAGTGCGGAGTTCACATTTGGACGGAATAAATTGTTTGTGCGAAGTCCGAGGACGGTTTTCGAGTTGGAGGATTTTCGGAGGATTCGATTGCATGATTTGGCGTTGCTTATACAGAAGTGTTATCGGGGGTATCGACAACGGAAGCAGTTCCAGAAGTTGAAGCATAGTCAGATGGTTATTGCGTCGGCTTGGAGGAGTTGGAGAGTAAGTAAAAACTTTTGTGGACGAAATTTTGTTTGGTTTTTGTATATTTTGTGACATTTTCTTATAGGAGTTAAAATACGGTATACCCTTTGAAGGCCGTAGACATCTATGGTGCTTGTACAATGTGGTATGATGCGATTTATTTTAGCAATTAATCTTGCTAGATATTGCTTTGTTTTAAATAATTGGCGCTAATTATTGTGGGTTTAATAATTCGTTGTGATTTGCAGGCGCGCGAAGAATTTCGAATATTAAAACATCGAAAGCAGATCGAATGGGCTGCTAGAGTTATTCAGCGACATTATATTCAATGGAAAGTAAGTGTCCCATTTGAAATTAAATTATTTGAATTTCACTATTTTTTTAATTAATTTTAGAGGAGACAATATCTTTTAAAATTGTACCGAATGCTACCAACCGATGCGGACTCGCCGATTTGTCGCGAATGGCCCAATTCTCAGCCGAACTTGCAAGAGTGCAACGCTTTGCTGAAGAAGATGCATCATCGATGGCGATGCAATAAGTATCGGCTTAATTTCGACCAAACTGCTAGAAATCGCATGCGAGAAAAGCTTACTGCTAGTTTTATTTTTAAAGATCGAAAATGTTCATATCCACGAAGGTATATTAATAATTTCACCAAGAAGAAATCGCATTGTGATTTAATATTTTATTTTGTAGTGTTTCTCATCCATTCCTTGGCGATTATGTGCGTTTGCGGCAAAATGTTCAATGGAAGAAAATGTGTTTAGAGAGTAACGACCAATATGTAGTTTTTGCAGATATAATTAATAAAATTACCAGATCGAGTGGAAAGGTAATTTAAAATTATTTTAAAATTTTCTCTAACGTTTCGTTTTTAGTTTGTGCCAATTCTGCTAGTAGTATCGACAAGATCAATGCTAATCCTCGATCAGCGAACATTACAAATTAAATATCGCGTACCAGCAACGGAGATCTATCGCATGTCGTTGTCGCCTTTTTTGGACGATGTTGCAGTGGTTCATGTGCGAGCTGTAAGTAAATTTATTATCGCTTTATTGTATCCAATTAATTAGTTTAGATGCTAGTTTAGAATGTAATTAATTTTTCCCTATGCTAGTCGTCTGTAGCAAGCGCTGAATCCTCGAGTGCTTCGTCCGATACTACTGGTTGCCTCTTTCAGAGCGATTTGAGCAAGAAAAAGGGGGATTTTGTGTTTCAAACTGGACACGTTATCGAAATTGTGACGAAATTATTCTTGGTTGTACAAAATGCGACTGGTAAACCACCAGAGGTTAACATCACAACTGAGTAAGAATTATTTCTTGTTAAAAATTTAATAAGCGAATTTTTAATTTTTTTGTTTAGATTTGAAGCAAATTTTGGCTCGCAGACCGTAACATTCACATTCAAGTGCGGTCTGCCCGAGGTGCAACCGGGTCAGATTCGTGTACTCCGGAAGGCGAATAAAATGGAAGTTCTTGTGTGACATTTTGCCAAACATATCCTTATGACCAGCATGTTTAATCACTGCCATGAAACTCATTTTTATGATTCTTGTTTGTACTTGCACAATGTTTTAATCAGTTTCAGAACGTTTTTAATTCAGGAAATTATATGACAGTGTGTACATATTTTAGGGCAATTGTTGTTTTCGTTCGTTGTACATAAACGGATATATTAGGTGATGAAGGATCAAAAATAAGTCATTCAATATTTAGCTTGTAACAAAATATGAAAAAATAGTGCCAAATTAATACTAGAATCAAGTTCAAATACAATAAAAAGAGTTGAGATTATATGAAACAAACTGGCGGTGTATTTAATGAAATTAAATAAGAATGTTTCATTTTTACTGTTGCGTATGTAGTAAGTAAATAAATAAATAAAACATTGATTTAATCTATTGTTAATAAATAAAGTATTAGTCGAGTTTTTGAATTATCAATATTTTGTTAAATAAAGGATGTTAAACGAAAGTAAGAAGGAAACTTGTATACACTCAGATTTTAGTTGTTCACTGTATTTATTGAATATTCTTAAGTACCACACAGCAATATAAAATAAATTCGTTATTTTTCAATCCGCATTTTAAATTTCCTATATTTTTTTTTATTTAATTAGAGGAATGATTAAAGCGCTGTTTTATTTAAAATAGTTTCTAATAGCGGAACTAATTATACTTCTCACGATAAATAATTTCTGTAATTAGTTGAAGTATCAAATTGAGACCAGCAAATTGTAATTAAAATGTATTGCTGGTTGCATTTCATTTAATCGTTGATTTTAGCGCAACTACTTTTTACTTCTCTCGTAGAGGAAGTATTGTATTCATGAAAAAAAAAATTTCTCCAAATTTCACTTTTTTCTACTTTATAGAATGCGTAGATTACGAAAATCATATTCACTAATTTCCGTCTGTCGGTCTGTCTGTCGGTCTGTTCGTTTCTTTAAACCGCTATATTTCGGAATCTACTGAACCGATTAATGCAAAATTTGCGTCCTTTTTTTCTACCTGCCCATTGATTAGGTCAAAGAAAAAAAAGTTAGGAAATTCTTAAGGACCTGCGCATTATTGGCCAAAAACATGCCAAAAACAGCAAAATCGGTGCATCCACTTAATCTTCTAAAGTTGCAGACCGATTTTGACCAAATATTGAACATATGTTTTGTGTATACCCCAAGTGGTAAATGCTTTCAAAAAATCTGTAGTTTTTCTAAGGGTTGACTTTTTATTAAGGGTTGAAGGGTCAAAAAGTTGTAAAAATGCATAAGTTGTAACGTGAATACCTGCCAGGAGGAATATTTTATTTGAACCAAATTTGGCATACATATTAGGAATACATTGACGAAAATGCTGGTAGAAGTTTCATCCCCTAAAAATGAACCCTAGTGGCCTGTTGGGTCTTTAAATTAATTGTTCAAAAATTGGCGGTGTTTTTATTCTTATATGTCAGCATAACTGACCATTTTCCGTCAGTAATTTTATATATATTCACATATTGAGTGACTAAAAATAATTTACGACCCTAACTACACACCCACCACCCCCCAAATATATAGTTTGAGTTATATGGATCGGATTTTCTTCATATTAGATTTCTACTATACATTTAAAACAGATTTACGAATAATCTAATTAAAAATAATATGCGACCCTTATTTTACAACTTCAACCCTTAACGTACCCTTTACAGTCAAAATGCTCGGATTTCTTTCAAATTTGGTAGTAATTATAACACATTTAACTTATCATTACTTAGTTAATTTAATTGAAATTAGGCTAGACCTACATTTTACAATTGTAACCCCTAATACCCCCCTCATAGTTAGAATTGTCAGATTTATTTAAATTTTAGTATATAAACGAGAGAAGTACTGTGGAATCTCATTTCCAGCGAATTTTTTTTTAAATTTTTGTTACTGAAACATTTTTATTTATTTAATTTATGTATTTTTTAATTTTATTTTTATTTGGTTTCAAAATATTTTATAAATTAAACAAAAATTTATAAACCATTTTTTATTTGTTTAATTTTTATTTAAACAATAAAACTTATGCACAATATAGCAATTGTCCAAACAGAGCCAGCTTTCAAAAATTCAGTCGGCCAAATAAATACAAAAGTAACTACAATACTTGAATTATCAATAGTCAATCATTTTTAGAGAATAGAATCCAATATTCTATTGTATTATAAAAAGCGTCTACGTACATAATATAATACATTTAAATAATATTTTAAATTATTATAATAGAAAAAAAAAATAGATCGTCTCTAAAATGCCAACAATAAGATAAACTAGATTTTAAAACCGAAAAAAAAACATTATTTCCATATATTATATTAAGAAAATGCATTAAACACCGAATAAAATACTATACAGACTAAGGGTGCTTTACCGTTTTCACCCCTTATAAAAATCTCGAACGCAACCAATCAAATCATTCCTAAAAAGCCCCACTAGCTCCCACTTTTTTATTCAACGCTGTTTGAAATTAGCAGCGCGATTCATTCAATTTCAATAGAAACTTTAAACCATAACCAACGATGTTTAATTAAACTGAATTATGCGCTTTTAATTAGTGAAATTTTTTTAGTGGACCATATTAATATACATAATTGGATTACATCAGATCAAGAAATATTATCGTAAGTTAATTACCTTTATCCGCATTCTTTGCAAATGAACAAATAATTCAAATCTAAAATCGATGTATCGAATTCGTAATGTAATTAATTTGTTGTATGTATTGTAATTATTCTGAAGGTTCCGCTTATGTTGCATTTTTGTTCCGATACACAAGTAATTTAAGGTAAACAAATAGTCGCATCGCATCATCAAAAAAATATTTATTGCAAAATACAATTGACAATGCGGCGACAAGCCTAGTTTGTTGATAAATTATTTGCGACAAGCAAAATTGATTTGTTTAGAAAAATAAAATAAATAAAATAGAGGACCATTATAATAAATAAATATTGTCCGTTAGTTCATCGAATAGTGGCATAAAATTGCAATAAATGCGAACGGTTCATATCGTGGTGGATATATATGAAAATAATCACCTTTTTTATAATAATGCAAAGAAAAGTACCACGACATATAAAATCAAAGAATTCTGTATAATAAAAAGTAATTATACCATTAAATATCTTGCACGGAAAATTCTTTAATTTTATTATAACTGATGAAGATACAGATGTAGAAGATAGATGCATCAATTTTTTTGTTAGTTTTATCCAGTTATTTTTAGCTTAATAAGTAATTAAATTAATAGCTAATTTAATTTGCGTCAAAAAAGCGAACGAATCCAATTAATTTAATTCAATTACAGAAAAACAAATAAGTTTATTGTTATTGAAAAAATCGAAACCTGATGCATCACTAAAGATTTCCGCGTAATTTGCTGAGAAATAATCAAATAATCGTTAGTCATGTAAAGGCAGTTAGTTTAACAACCATAAAGGTCATCGAAAGTGAAATAATTAGAAGAATTCTGTTAGACATGGCACAAAAATGCGAAAAACCTGCCATATCAAAAGCGTTTTGTTTGTTTTTTTCATTGAGTCATTTAATCTGTGCGCATTTAATCATTTCATATATTATAAGGTATTCTCATTAGTCATGTTACATGCATTAGTAACAACAATAAAGTTATCTTCAGGTGTTCCTATAAGCAATCAGTTCGGTATTTAATTAGAATTTCATTTACATTGCAAATTGCCGATATATTTCGCTTGAAATGGAAATGGAAATTTTGTTTTGTCTAGCAAACGCTTTATTATATCGCAATAAATACGTAAACGTGTTCTATCAACATTTAACTATCCGGATTTTTATTCGAAACGAAATTCATTCATGAGATGAAATTGAAATTCTCAGCGTACAAAGATTTCTTTTACATAAATTTAAATAAAATAACGTCTAAAAATAATATTTATTTCATCAAAATTGAGTAGGTTGCACTTGGAATTATTTTTATTTAAAGCTTCCCATTCAAAAAGCTACTCGACTTATCGCGATTAGAAAATTATTCGAGTAATTGAATTCAAGTTGAACTTTCTGGCATCTAATAATATTCTTTTCAAAATAACTTTAAGCTCTTAAGTAGATATTAAAATTAAATTTATAATATAGATTAAAGATAATTAAAATAGTTCCCATATAACTCATAAGAAGCAATTTTTTTTGATTTAATTTGCAGGAGCTGAGAATTTATCAATTATTGGATTTCTCTTTTTTTATCAAAATACTCAACATTTTAATTAAAATGATATAATTATCTAATTTCTTAATTAACCGGAACTGGTTTAAAACTTGGCTAAACACGTAATTTTTAATAGTTTTGCAACAAAATTCGAAAATTATTTTAACGCAGTTTAATTTTGAAATAAAATAACTTCTCCAAAATGCACATAAAACCAAAAATTAATTCCTTCTCAAACTATAAAAAAGTGCAGATTTTGCTACCAACTGGAATCTGCAATTCAAACTGTATTTTTACATAATTGGCTTTAGATAGTTAATTAATTAAATAAAATCTGATTTTTATTTTGCAATCCGAAGCCTTCTTTTCTAACATACAGTTAGTGCCCATTAGGTTAGCTTCCTCATATCATATCACTGTTATTGTACCATATGGACGTAGTATGCGAAAGAAGAGCAGCTGCTCCCAACATATCCGAATAGAAAATTCATAAAATGGGGTTGAGGGTGAACTATGTGGCGTCGAACGTGTGCCTTCACGTGCACACCTGGCCCCAACACCCGTCCATCCATTCAATAAATGCAACCACTGATCGGATGTTTACTACAACATTCGTGGTGGCTTTTAAAGTTGTAGCAAATATTTGCGAAAATGTAATTAATTTATTTATAGCGTACACTAGAACTTTTACTCACGTACTTTTTTCTGTAATTAAATTTATAAATGCAAAAA
Organism: Cryptophagus acutangulus; assembly: GCA_963556235.1. Lineage (NCBI taxonomy): Eukaryota > Metazoa > Arthropoda > Insecta > Coleoptera > Cryptophagidae > Cryptophagus > Cryptophagus acutangulus. Next base: position 4,173,704 of record OY744559.1, on the reverse strand, counting down.
CTTTCAACACGATATTAAATATTTAATCTAGTCTCGCCTATCCAAATAAATATCCAATAATAAAAAAAGGGAAAGTATGTTTGTTTTCTAATAATTAGTATTTTTATTGCAATATACGGGCATTACGGGCACACTTCGAATATTCTAACGATATTTCTGTAAAAACGATGTTATCGTATGATTACAAGCCTTCTAAGTAAATATACGGGTAGTGCACATAAGTATCATTATTTTGTTGGTAGCTCATTCCGTTGGCTCGTGGCTTATATTGAAGACACGCGTCCACCCTCCTCCTAATACGCACTCTTGGGCACACCGGAAGGATGTCCAAGTCCTGCATTTAGTCCTTAACGCTTGGTGAACTACCAGTCCGGGAATGCCCTCCTTTCAATCGGTTTAGTTAGCGTCTAGTCTTCATCTTCTCAAGATGAGTGAGAATTTTTTCAATCAGTGACTTTCTTTTCTAATTAATAAATTGAATTAGTGAATCAATTTCTAATCAATAATTACTAAACAAGTTAAGTGCGCTATTTTATTTTCTGGTTTTTTATTTCGGCGTTGTAGTATCGGTGAGTTGAATTTTTTATTTTCAACCCTATTATTGATAAGAATATTTATTTTGGTTTGTTTGTTTAGATCGGAAATGTTAAATGCATTTGTATACAAACTAAATAACGGACACGTGCGCGCATTCAAACAAAAAAAAATTAATTATCATAGCGGTTTGATTCTAAAATAAATTCTTATTAATTGAATATAAAAATTAATCCGCATTTAATTGCAAGAATTTTTCGAGTTAGTCATTTTATGAATTGTTCGTTATAGTAAAGTTATAATGTAAACACTCCTTTATTGAAATTAATTAACAGGTTGAGGTATGTGTCTTTTATCTAAAACACACATGCACTAAGATAAGATTTTTGTTTAACTACTTATTGCAATGTAATAAAACTACTCATACTCAAGATTAATTTCTTTTTCTTATTTATCAGCAGCTGCAGTTTTCTAGTCTAGAGCCGATAAATGCAGCACATCGTGTGAATATTCAAATTCAAATCAGTACTTAATCGAAAAATCAAAATATTTAAATAGAAAAGTTCAATGCTCGTATTTCTCATTATAGAAATTATTTAATCGCATCTATTAAATCAAACATTCACACTATAACTGAAAATATATTAACTCGACAATAGTACGAACTTCTTATTGCAAGATGCTTGTCTATATATGCATATGTTGTAATTAAAGCATGAAAATCTTCGATTTTTTTGATTGAACCGTGAAATGACGACGGCAATAAATTATTATACGAACCAAAATCTAATCATACTTCAAGTATAATTAGATTCTTTCAAGTTTTCGTACGTTACAACTCAACAATAAGCCACCCTTTTCTCAGGGCACCCTTACTACAAATCTTGCCACACCTGGTTCGGCCTTCTTTCTTTTTTGCCGACAGCTGACTTCTTGAGTATTCCCTTACGAGGTCAATTTTGACGGAAATTTCATTATTTTATTATGTAAAATTGAAGATAGCGTTCAGTCCATCGAAGATCTCCTGCCTTTGAAATAGCGGGGTCGCCTTAATAGAGATGTTAATTACACTCAATTTATAAAATCTCCCAGAGAATCTATATCCACAATCTTGTTATGTTGCATTAAAATGCATGCATAAATAAACCATTTGAGTACAAAGAACTTTGCTAATTAACATAAAATGATTTAATTACAGCAACAGTAAAGGCGAAGATGAGCGGTTTCAAGAGAAGTCCAAGCAAAGTTTGGTGGGGAAATGAGAGTGTGGAATGGCGCGAAGTTTCAGCAAGTCCGGGTAGTCAAGACTCCGGCTTTTCCGACACTGAAACTTCACCACAATTGCAGAATGCAAAAGACAAAGAGGAAGCGAAGAACATTTCTAAGGAAATGTACGAAAAATTGTCGACCAGCAATAATATGCAAAATATAACGGGGAATTATGTGGAGAAATGCACGCCAAAGAAGAGCATCCAGACTCAATTGAATTGCGCTAAATCGGATGGCAAATATAGTAAAGGCACAAAAATTGAAGAGCAAATGATTACGCGAACTGCTCCAGTTAAGAAACATAGATTTATGAAAAATTCTCCTAAAGTCAGCAGGAATTTATTTAACGCTAGTAAGCAGATGCAAAGAAACACGCCAGATAATCAGTATTCAAAGGACGTAAACCAAGAAATAACACATTCAAAGTCTTGTAGTGAAGAAACGGTGGACAATGATCAGTCGAATAATTGTTACGAAATCTACACCACTCAAACCTTACCAACTGAATTCCCATCATCCAAATCCTGCAGTTTTTCTGATAACAAAGCTAATAAATCAGCACCTGCAATTTTGCAGAATGAAAATGAAGACGAAGCAATTACTTCATTTAACGGTTCGTTATCCAGTGATTGTGAAAGTGAGTTGGAATGTTTATTCAACGATCAATTAGATTCACCAAAACATACTTCCACTCCGAAAACTGTGATGAGAAGCAGAAAGGAGAAGTTTCCCTTACATCATCATCTATTCCTCAAAAATCAACAATCAATAATAAGGTAAATTATTTTGGCTGGGATGCTGGGAATTTGTAGAAACTAATTGTCTATGGGAAATATTTTAGGGTCCCCCAAATTCACACGCCTTATGGGGAAGTAGACAATAAGTCGGTGGAAAAGTGGATGCAAGAAGCCAGACAAACTTATGAACAAGAATGTATGACCACCCTTCAAAGTAAATCCATTGCAGGGGAACTAAATCAAAAAGTCTCCCAACTGGCTGCGTCTTTTACCACAAATATTAGGGAAATTCTTTCCCATACCAGAGCCATTCAAGTTGAATTCCAAAACGTCAACAGGTAATTTTTTTCTATATATCTCCGTTAATTTACATTTTTTCAAAAAATGTGTAGATACCAAATTTGTAGAGCAATAAATTCTGCACAAGTTTGTAAGACGCTATTTTTTTTAAATTTTGCTTATTTAATTAATTATTAGATAAACTAGATAAACCAACATAATCTTTGCTTTTCCCGCGTTAAAAACTTTGTTTTCGAAAATATTTACTGAACAATTATTATTTAAATAATTTATATTATTAATATTCTAATAGTGAGAAAAAACACGTCGGTCCATTAGTGCAAAGCCTAACAGGCAACATCTACACTTTCATCAAATCCCATCTCAAAAAAATCTCAAACCGCAAAATAATTGGCGTACTCGAAAAAATTCGTTCTTCCACCCCGGAAGAAGCTCTACAAATAATCGCTCAATTATACTACGAATGGGAAGCAATTGAAGCTGACATCATCACAATCGAAGCTCACAAACTCGTAGAAAAACTCGAAAACCCAGCTTCCGAAATCGTCCTTCGCGCAACAGTTACAGCAATAACATCAATTTCTCTCCACAACACCGATCTAATAGACTTCTTCACCAAATTGGACATAATTCCACTTTTGCTGATTTTATGCGAAAAATGTGAAGGATCTTCATTGCGCAGCTTGTTACTGCGAGCGTTATCCACAATCTGCAGTAACACTTTAGCCGTGCGACAATTAGAAAAGTTCTCTGGCCTGCAAATCATTTCCGACACCATTGCGGATGATAGTAGACCAGAACCAGAACGAGCGGAAGCAATTGCGCTTTTGGCTCAAATTACTGCGCCTTGGTTGGAAGACAACCATTGCGTTAACGGCTTGCAAGACCATTCGCGGTCGTTAGTGAAGGCTCTCACAAAATTCGTATCCAGCACCAAATGCTGCCAAAATTTGCTACTTAGCACCGCAGCTCTTGCTAATTTATCCTCGATGGATACCAAGTGCATTAAGTTCATGTTGCATTTTAATTCGGTGCCTGCCGTTTTGGATGCGGTTAGGGGTCGTGGATTGAGAGCGTCCGTTTATATTTTGGAGCAAGTTGCCACTTTGATTGCGAATATTTCGTCGGTGGAAGCAGCGAGGTTGCAGTTGACGGCTGCCAAGGCGCCTGCAGCTTTGTTGCGGTTTTTGCATATGAGTAATATTAGTGATGATTTGGCGAAAAGGGTGCAGCAAAAGTCGATTATCGCACTGTCGAGGTTGTGTAGCGATAAAGAGGCGGCGATGCAAGTTGTGGAGTTGGGCGGTGTGGAGAAGTTGGTGAAGATGTGTCGGGAGAAGGAGGAGCGGTTTGATAATGATGCCGTTTTGGTTGCTACTTTGGTGAGTGCTCTTTAGGTTTTACGTTTTAATTAGTAGTTTTTTAATTTTCTTTTTGGTATTTTATAGGCGACACTTCGAAAGATTACTGATGTCTGTGGGAGTAACGTGATGGATTCCCAGGATGTTCAAGAGTTGGTGGAGCCGAAGTTGTTGGACTCGTTCTTGGCTTACTCTTCGCAGAATGAGAGTTATGTTTAAGGACGAAATTATATTGTATGAATTATGCCATATTATTTGTATTTTGTTTTTATTTTATGAAATTATTTATTTTTTGTTATTTATGTTTTTGTATCCTATGTGAGTACAAAATTTATATTATTTACGTATTTTACGCCAACTTATATATTGTAATATGAGGATAATAAACACATCAAAATATTTATTGCTTGTTTAATGATTTCTTGATTATGATCTATCACGGCATGAAATAGCGTTAGAAAAATGTGCGCAATTTTAACCAGTTTTTAATGATTTATTAGAAATCTCTAATATGAGCATGTAATTGAATACGTAATTACTTGAATGCAAATTTTTACTTATTTGCATAAAAAGACATTGCAACTTTAGTGCTATTAAATTATAATTTAGCAAAGTTATTGATTTCAATGTTGAATTTTTAAACAAATACATTCTCAAGTTAGGCAACCAAAAATACACTTAAAAATTTGAATGTTAAATTTTCTATTCTATTATCTTAACTATAATAATTAAAAACAATGGAATAATACAAATCAGGAATCACTAGAATATAAATATTGTAATTGGTTATGCTCAAAATAAAGAAAAAGAGCGTAATCTGTAATTGAGGTATTGTTTTACTGGTTGTCTACCTTCAATTTTAAAATTTATTTATTTAACTTTAAAATAAATATAGCAAATATCAAATAATAATTAAACGCCAAAAATGCATTATTATTTTTAAAATAAACCACCACTATTTAGGCAAATCATTATTATAAAATTATATTTCAAATTAAATTTTCTATCTATATAGTCAAAACACGTTCATAATTTAACGAAGAATTATTATTACATTTACAAACATTATTAAATTATTATCAAAAAATTTAAATTGATTTAAGTTTTTACCATGTTTAATTAAGTAGCATAATTAAACTAAATTAACTAAAATATATATCAATAGTTGTGGTCTTGATAGAAACCGGACGTTCTGTCAAAAATCGCCATCTTTCTTTCTTTCTCAGACAGACTTCCAACATGCAGAAGGTACGATCGTCATTACTTCTTCAATTTTTGCTAAACGACCATTGAATTAATATTAAACTAACTAAAATCATGTGCTTTATTTACAGCCAAAGAGGGAACCCATCCATTCCGTGCAAGTATTCGGCAGAAAAGTGAGTATTAACCTATTAAAACCATCCAAACATTTTCAACACGTGTTAGAATATGAAACACTACTACTACCCCTTAAATATCTTTGTAAAGAAGCTTATTTATTGTTATATTATATTGTAGAAAACCGCAACTGCCGTTGCTTACTGCAAAAGAGGCAATGGAGTGCTCCGTGTAAATGGACGTCCTCTCGCCCAAGTTGAGCCAAAGATGCTCCAGGATAAACTCCAGGAACCTATTTTGCTTCTTGGCAAGGTAAATCAATGCTCACCAGTTAAAGAGCGTTTATTGTAATTTAATTGTATTATATTTTATTAGGACAAATTCTCTGCTGTTGACATCAGAGTTCGAGTAAACGGTGGTGGACATGTATCGCAAATCTATGCTATCAGACAAGCTATTTCCAAGGCGTTGGTATCGTACTTCCAGAAGTGTAAGTTTTTTTTAATTATTGCTATTGGGAATTTTAAGTCTTGAAAGTAACATGTATCTAAAAGGTGACTGCCGGTGTATTGCTGGTTGCATAAATACATTACAAAAACAATTAGCACTATTAAGCCAACGATATAATGTCTAATATTTATAATTGTACCGGATAATAGTGCAAAATTAATTATACAATTATAACTACCAGTTGCATAATTCAATGTGTCTCTGGCTTTAGCATTGTAAACATTTCATTTTCTAAATTCTAAGTATTTTTTTTAATTTATAATTTTATTTGGCAGATGTGGATGAAGCCTCAAAGAAAGAATTGAAAGACATTTTAATTCAGTATGATCGAACCTTATTAGTTGCTGATCCTCGTCGTTGCGAGCCCAAGAAATTCGGTGGTCCAGGTGCAAGAGCCCGCTACCAAAAATCATACCGATAATTTTACTGTACGTTACGATGTATTTATGTATTCGTTTACAATAAATACATTTAATTTCTAAATTATTGTTTTATTCGTTGCACTATTAAGCCAACAATGTAATGACTTAAATTTACTTTGTACGGAATAATGGTGCAAAATTAAAATAGCAATTATAACTACTAGTCTTTACGGTTCATGTTGGGCTGGCTTTTAAATTGCTAACAATATTTTGAATTAAAAGTAACATGATTTTTATTTGCAATTAATAAAAAACATTTTATTTTATCTAAATACTAAATTTTTATTGATTTTCGTTTACTTCCTGAATTTCCTCTTGTGGTGCTTGTGTCGGCTGAGAGACTTGTGGTGCTTGTTCTTGTGTCGGCTCCTGTTCGGAAGTGCCACCCTCTTCAACTTCAACATTTCCATTCACAGTGTTTGTGTTCGCTGCGATGACATCCTTGGCCAGTTCTTTTTCACTATATCGCTCCCGCAAAGCGGAAAACAAACACAACTGTGTCTCGTATTCCCTTTTCAATTCCCCATTATGACGAATCATCGTCTCCAGTTTCTTGTGCATTAAATCGTGGCGATCTTTCTCCGCTCGAATTTTCCCTTCAATGCATTTTATTTTGCTTTCCAACTGTTTGACTTCAAGATTGCGAATTTCGAGCAGGTCTTTGGTGATTGAAACTACATCTTTGAGCGACTCGATTTGTTGGTTTAATGCGTCAATTTGGAGTTCTTGGTTTTTGATCACTTTCGTGCGCTCGAAAATTATACTTTTCGCTTTGATTAGAGTGTCTTCGGATTGAGTTTTGAGCAGATCTACTTCTTCGGTTTCTTTGGCACGTTGGATTTTTAGTTTTTCGCCTTGAGCTGCTAGTTCTTCTAATTCGAGCACTCGCTTTTTGAATTGCTCCAATTCGGCATCTTTTTGCTGGAAAAAATTCCACTATGACTAACGAATTTAATTATGAAATGCACTCAATTTTACCTGGATTGTTTTTTGCATTTGAGCAATTACATCGCCACTCTAAAATAATTGTATTAATAATTTTTAATAGTTTACTAAATGCGTTTACCTCTTGCACAGATTGATTTTGCACTTCCGACATGTTGTTAAATGTTAAATTCAGATGAAAGTGCGTTGTAAATGAGTGAAATGTATTCTAAAAAAATTATTTTTATTTTTAGACTACCGGGTGTATCCAATTCAAGTTTATTTTTAGAAAAATGCATTTGTTGTAATTTTGAATTGCGCGCCATATTGCACTTTTCAAAATAATCAAATCAGCTACTACTCTACTCACATAATATGTAGAAAATATTCGCTAAATAATTATTAAAATGCCGTTTATCATTAATAATGACAATCATTCATTATTTTCGTATATAAATTTTATCTTATCATTATGCAATTTGTTTAATTCTAACCTAAAAATCGATTTTACTCTCCATCTCTGTCACACTTGTCACATTCATATCCTCCATCTTGCTTTCGCCCCTCTTTGCACGAGTCAAAGAGGACATAAATGGCATAATATTTTGTAATCGCATAACTACGAAATTAAATGAAATAAATCAACTAGTTATCAACCAAAACTCAGCACACCCACCCTCATTCTTAAAATAGCAACTGTAAGTAATTTCCAATCGATTTTCTGACACTTATCTGATAAATTTAATTTTGTGAGGTTAGATCATAAGAATTTGCAACTCCAATAAACCATGGAAGAATACACAAGAGAACCATGCCCCTGGCGAATTGTGGACGATTGTGGCGGCGCCTTTACAATGGGATTAATTGGCGGTGGAGTTTTTCAAAGTATCAAGGGCTTTCGAAATGCCCCTTCAGGAATCAACAAAAGACTTGTAAGTCACCACTATATTTAGATTAAATCATATTACAGCTCAAGGGTATTGTCAGCAATCTAATTAACGTGGTCATTGCAGATCAGCAGTGTAGCAGCAATTAAACAACGGTCGCCAATTATCGCCGGAAACTTTGCAGTTTGGGGTGGCATGTTCTCGACCATCGATTGCGCTTTAATCCATGTTCGTAAGAAGGAAGACCCTTGGAACTCGATTATTAGTGGTGCGGCCACTGGTGGTATTCTAGCAGCGCGTAATGGCTTGCCCGCGATGGCTGGTAGTGCTTTCATCGGCGGTGTTTTATTAGCTTTAATTGAAGGGGTTGGTATTCTTTTTACGCGGATATCAGCCGAACAATTCCAACCTCAAATGCCCGTTTTGGAAGATCCATCGCAACTGGGACAACAACCGCCTAGCGAAAATGGATATTCGTTCCAATAGTAAGTTATTTATGTTATTATATAAATAATAAATGTTATATAGTTAGATGTATTCTTATTTTGTTTAATAAAAGTATGATTTAAGATTTGATGATCTTAATACGATAAACATTTCCAAATTCCAATTTTAAAACAAAATATTTTTTAGGTTAAAATTTTGATTGGCGCGAATTTTGAAAAACTCATTTGTTCTTGTTTTTTCTTATATTTGACTAAAATGAAAATAAATTTACAGAAATTTTTAGTCCACAAAAATTCTTTGGGGAAAAACATTGTTAATTGAATAAATCTTGGACAAAATTTAAACACTTTTATTTACAGACAATAAGTTATTTTTACAGATTGGTTTATGCCCCTAGACGCTGAATTACATTGCATATAATTTTACTTCCAGAAGCGTTGATTAATTAATTAGGATATGGTAGGTACAATTTTTGTACTTTTGATTAGGATTCATATAGATAAGAGGTAACATAGATATAATTTTAGTAAATATTAAATAACAATTCCAAGGCTCAGGTTTCCATTGAACTTGAATTAGAATTCTATTTCTAAACAAAATTAACTATAGTACATTAAAAATGAATGCAAATTAGACGATACATAAAGCACAAAAGTTACATAGTACTATTTTCGTCCCAAAAATATAATTTACAATTACATTTCCTTTTATGTACAAATACAATAGAGCTCATCTTCCTCATTTCCTATTACACAACAGCCAGCTTGTTATCCCTGTGTAGCGACATCGTCCTCGTTCGCATACTATTTAAATCTTCTTAGTATCCCTTCACGAATGGAAGCGGAATCATATGCGGGATTACAGGATCTGCTGGCAAATCATCCTCCTGTCAGCTATCCGGATCCATGGTTAAACTATGCACATGAGTCAATGCCGTCCATAAAGGAGATCTATAATTTACGTTTATCTTAACCAAGAGCAAGGAAAAAATACAAGGGAGATATAATACCTGTCTGCAGCCAAAGTATCGCTGCCTATAGTATGCTATCTATCTGAATCGCCATCAGGTGTCATCATTTCAACGACGGTAGCTTCAGGTTCTTGATCAGATCTTTCCTCAACAACTGTATCCAGTTCGAGCGAAGGAAATCCTCGACTCATTGCTCTCTCCGATCGCAACGAAATGGCTCGCGATGAACGACCTATGTTAGTTTATTTAAACACATCTGCTTTAGTCAATTAAATCGCTTGACAATAAATTTGGATTTTTGAAATTGCATGGAAATGTTTGTTTGTCCTACAAGCGAAGGAACGCAAGACTGGATTTCCATCAATTTCGTTTGGAATCTAAATTGAATGTCATGCATGATATTAACCGCACTAATTAATGTAGAAATTGTGGTCAAACTTGTGTTTATGCATTTCGAACTGCATCCTATTCAAGCAATTAGTACGTTAGATTCATAATTTATAATTAATATATTTAATTAATAATCGGACAAATATGTAAATATAAGACAGCTTCCACTTTACATTTTGTACATAATAAAATTTTGAATTATTATTGATGTAATAAATGCGCAAAATAAACAAATCATATCGTAATTAAATGCAATATAGCATTTGAGGATTAATTAGTAATTTTAGCAAACTGATTTACAAATTAACTTTCCAGTTATTTATTCAAACAATGGAAAAACAAACTATGTACAAAATAAAATTTAATTTTGGAGTCGATTGAAATAAAAATGGTTAAAATCCAAAGGGAACTGAAGAGGCGAAACGTACTAGTTACCTAGATAGTGTATTGGGCTGTATCTGACAATAGTGAATGTACCGTGTTCAATATCGCAATTGCGACGACGAGCCTGCTCTCGAGCCAACTTTGCTCGTCTTCGAAGGCAACAAATTACCAATAAAGCCAAAAGTGGAAATCCAAAGATGCACGATATAATTGGCACCACTACAGTCTCCGGCGACACTGAAACACAATCACCACATTTCCATTCACTCAACGGAATAATGCTATTGTACGGAATACTCAAACAGGTCATATCGTCAACAAACAGGGCATACATTATTGAGCAGAATTTAATTTTGTATGCAATTGACTTCGAGTGGAAGAAGGGAAAAAGGAAGACGAAGGAACAATCCTGAGATAGAAGTTCCTCAAGGTTCAATTTTGGGACCGTTTTTGTTATTGTCATCAAGTTTCTGAAGAATTCGTCAAATTTTATGGCTCCAAATGATATCAAGCTTTATCCTTTTATAGATGAAAACAAAACTAACAAGAAAAATCGTCAAATTCCATTTTCTTTTAATATATTTTATGACCGAAAATTATAACAAACTTCTAAAGATTTTACGAGACTTCATAAAATATATTTAACTCATTCTTCAGCTCGTCGTATATTTAATACATACCAGTTGGATAGATGAGCACCACTGGTCTTTTATTGTGATGGCCAGAGTGACCTGCTGAACCGACATTCGGCATGCCGTCCGCTTGGCCAGCCATGTTCAATTTGCTGAAATCTCTGAAACAGAAATAAAATAAATGAAAAAACCGCAGCTAATGTCCACTTCGAATATTTGCATGCACGCCAGGTTAAAGTGGAGAAAATTGTTTTCGCAGCAAATCGGAAATGTTTAATGACCAAGTCGTTAACAACCAACATGATCTCTTCATTATGTGATTCACTATTTCCTGAAGTCGTTCCAGTAAACACGTTTGCAAAAAAGTCAAAAAGTAGACGTAAATTTAGTTTGGAATAAATTTTGATTGGCTGTCAGGGAGTTCTGTTTATCACAAGAAAAATAAATGAGACCTAAAAGTTGTGTGCTAGTTTATATGCGCTATTGTTTGAAGGCAAACTTTTGTCTGTGCTCTCTGTTTCCGTTTCAGGTTGCAGCATTGAAAATTAAATGAAATAATACTACTAGTAGAGGTTCTATTAATAAATGGCTTTGTGTTTAGTAACGATCGGTTTCATGATCATTTTTATAGCGAATGTCTAAAAATATTAGTAATAAATTTTGTGATTTCAATTAACTACGTCAGGAGCCATTTTTACAGTCTGCAATGCAGTAATAACGATTATTATAACTCGTTATGAAAATAACGAGATATCTGCCAAATTATGAAACAACTCAATTCGGCTGAAATTTTCAACAGCTCTGAAAAAACGAAATTGCTTTTTTATTTCTCATTTTTCTTCGTACCTATCACTCTTGTTAATTACAATTCGCAAAAGTTAATATCAACTTTTCTTTGCGCTTTGCTACAACTAAAATAAATATAGTCGTTTTGTTTAATGAAGATACAAAATAAATAAATTAAAGTGGATGTTCTTCGACTGTAAATTGCAGTTTCAGTGATACTGAGAAGTTTCACAGTAAATTTAATCTAAAGTTCAAGCATAAACTTGCATTATTTTAATGCGCAAAGTTAAGTTAACTTAAGAGGTCGAAACAAATATAAGGCAAATGGTCAAGGAGACAAAGTTGCGAAAGCACGTAACTTCATTAATAAGGACAATATAAACTATCTAATGATACTTTCAGGAAGAGGAGCTATTTTCTTACAAACAAGTGACTTGAAATTTTTTATCCGCCGTCTCATTAGTTAGGAAACCTAATATGAAAATGGCATTTTTAAATTTACGTTGAATTAATGAGGCAATTTTTTGTAGTTATTTTTCCTTAGTGGAAGGGTTGTTTCAACTTATAGGGTGCTTAAAAAAGTTATGTCTTTTCATATGTATGGAGAAAAAAAATTGATACTAAAATTATTTATATACGAGTTGAAAAAAGAATAAGGGAAGATTTATGTCACACAAAGTATGTCTGGCTGAAGGTAATGGCAAAAGTTATACCTTCACAGACTTAGAGAAGAAGCACAGGTTTAATGGAGAATGACAAAGAAACGATGAGATTTACGTCAGCTTTATTATATCAAATTATCAGAAGGAACGTGATGGCATTACCAGATTTGTTTGTGGAAATTGTAAATTATTACGTTTTTTCCCTTGCATAAACAAACTTTATAGCAAAGCTCGAAATTATGCAGAGCAGAAACTTTCAAGCTACATGGAAAATTCAATTCATCTGTTTTCTAAATAAAACAATAGAAAAGCAATATGTTAAGAGAAAACTTATTTCGCTGCTTACATAATAGTAAATTCAGCTGCAAAGAATTTTAAATTTGTAAGTCCAACTACTGGAATGCACCCGTTTTGCTATTAAATGCAGCATTTTTCGTTTTGCATGTTAAAGATCCATTAAAGATGAATGGAATGATGAATTTTTTGTAAAAGTCTACAAGCTGTTTTACATCTTTTTTGTACTTATTTTGGATAGGAATTTATACCGTGCAAGCGCAATTCATCTTATATTTAAATAACTAATTAACTAATTAGACATCTCTGTCGCTCGCTCGAAACAATAATCATAAATCAAGTTTATCCCAAGACAACTAGGACCTATTATCTTACCCTTGCCATAATTTATTTCTTCTATTCCACCCCCATTCGAAATTAATTATTTAACTTTTGGACAATGGCATAGAATTATCAAGTATTCAATCCAATCTAATTAAGTACACGTTGAAATTTAATAAATACATCCAGATTTAATTAATATTTCGCGTACAATAATAAATTCGAAGCGAAATTCTAAAAATGCAATGTTTTTGCAAGCTTTCAGCGTTGTTATCATTGCAGTGCAGAGCTTTGAGTGCTTTAATGCAGGGCTGAATAATGGATGGAAACTACGCTTTACGTTTGCTATTAAGTAAAACTATTATCACATTTAAGAGAAGGCATCATAAAATGCACCTGTTTTTGTTTAATATATGACCGTAAACCGGTGGAAGCTTTCCAGCAGCTTTCAGTGCAACAAAGCGAAAGCTCCTTGCGAATTTATGTTTCGCTTTCCGCAATCGAAGATTAAATAGTAGCTATTGTGGTAAAAATTCGTTTAGAAATTTAAATTTGAATAAAGCTTTTTTGTTAAAGCCAACTTTCTTTGCAGATCAGTGAAAAGACTGTTTCAGCTCCATGAAGCGATGAATTTTATGATGAGTAAATAGATTAGGGACTTTTCAGGGTGGAGCGTGAGATCGTAAAATTTTCATTTTCCTTAGCGGTTCGAAATTGACACGGTGGGCCATAATTCTATTAAAACTTTAAATGCCTTTTAGGCGTTCACTATATTTATCGCTTTACATTTTTTTAATGCTATTTAGGTAGGCTTGTAATTTTAGCTACCCCGATTAACGATCTATAATATGAACTCGTAAATCTTTCTGGTTACCTTAATTTCCTAAATTAATGCATCGTCTAATTCCCTTATTCATAGACCCTTGTTCTACCAATGGCTTTGGGCAACATAATGGTTCAATTTATCGATTCGAAGATGGTTTAATTATCGTGTATATCAACCCGTTTTTATAATAGAAAAAAAGTCATCAAAGAAAGAGCTTCGCAAAAGGCTTCAAAGCCTCACAGCAAATGATAGACATTTTATTATATTTTTTCAGGTTTTAAATTCAACCTGCAAGTTTATAATTATAATATTAAATTTTTTGCTTTGTTTGCATTCTTAACATTAAGCTTAGAAACGAACTATTTTCCTTCCCACTCAGCTTTTACTTTACATAAGAAAAAATGTGTATCTCAGGAAGGCTTTGTTGCTTTTCAGGAAAGCATAAATAACTTTCAGGTAGACGAATCCGGTCGTGTGCACTTTACAGCACGGCCATGTAATTTATTTTTAATTTCAAGTTGTCCTTGTGTTTGCTTATCTGGATTTTCAGGCTAAAAGTTGCACATCGGGGAATTAAAATTGTATTGTAATATTGCCATGAGCTTCTGATCAAATTGGATTTGTATTGGTGTTGTGTTCGTCTCGTCATAAACTATTTCAGCACAAGCAATATGTTTTTTACGACACTTATCGTCTGCTTCATGCATACAAAACTATGAAGGAAATGTAGGGAAATTCACAACTTTCCAAATTTAGCAAATATTCACATACTAGTGAATGGCTTTGACATCTGTACCGAAAAATTTCAAATATCGCACTACGTAGTAAAAGCTCAACTTCGTAAAGGAGTTTTTTCGTGCTGAGATTCTTATTAAATTTTTTGCGTTTAAACGCAAAAAATCAATCAATAAAATGCAATTATAAAAGTAAATAAAAAACGCTTTAATTAAAGTTAAAGGCTTCGAATCTTGAATCGCAATAAATTATCGGGTTTGAGTGTTAAATGGTTTTTAAAGAAGTGGAAATCTCAACAAATTACGGCAAAAAGTCGAATTTGACATCCAGATCCTATTAACTCAAAAAGTTTACTTAAGAGACTTCCATCTAGAATTCTGAAAGCTCAATAATTGCTTTTATTTTGAAGTGTATTTTGAACAACAATTTAAATTTAATAAACATTATTTTGTATTTTTAAAACGCAATTCCGAGTATTTTGCATTGAAATATTCAAAATATTGTAAAATCAATTAAATTTAATTAAACAATAAAAACATATGCATCCGCACTCGCTATTTAAATATGTGCAACATGTTTCAAAAAGCACTAAAATAAATTTAAAGGCAAAATACATAAATAAAATCCATGTTAATGTAAAAGTTTAAACAAGATGTCAAGTTTTCATGAAGCTTTTGGCTCTTTACATAAAAGAAGCACACCTTATCATCGAGTCATAAAAGCTACCTAAAGTATTGTAATAAAACTTTATTATAAAATCAATTCAACAATATAAAAATACCGAAACAAGTTTTGCTTCTGTATGCATAAAAAATTCAATACATGATTTATTAAAATTGTTTAGCATAGAAAAAATGTACACAAAAAAGTTTAAATTGAATTTTAATTCTATATACATAATTCAAACTTATTCATGCCATTAATTTGATTTCTGCCACCAAAAATAATACAAAAAAAATCGGATAAAATTGAATATTAATGAGTTGTCGGCGATAATAAAAAAAAGTTGAAGTGCTTTTGTGCAATCATTTTATTCGAATGAATAGTGCCGGTCTCGAAATTCTAAGAAAATGCATGAATTGAATCAAATCACATAGATAGGGATCAAATGAAGTAGTACATTTCGTCACCTCACTAATATAAAGAAGAGGTCAAAAGGTTGATATATACATCAACCGAATCTATTTTGCTTATTTCTAAGGAGTCTATTAAATTTTCCAAAAATGCTCAGGTAAGATATAAATAAAAGCTCAACTCAAGCTCGTAAATCATTTCGCTTAACGAAAATATAGCATTTGAAGGTTTTTTAATTTGATTAAGCGAGCAAACATTTTAATATGGACCAAATATTGTGCTCAGCCCCTTGTTAAAATTCCGGCGGAGTCGCTAGTATATTGTGGAGCGTTTATTAAAAACTTTTGTGAAATAAAATTTATTTGCACATTTTTTGTAGAGATTTAATATATAAATATGAAAGAATATGTTTACCTGGATAGAAATTTTCAAACAAACTTTAAAAGTACTTTTTCTTCGGATTTACATTTTTCTGCCTAGTCTGGAAATATATGTTAAGAAAAAAGATGGAATTTATATCAATTTCGTCGGCTTTGCACCAAAGTGTGGTCGCGTCACACAGAAGCAGTCTATGCAAGTTCGCGCTTACACTGACAGTCTCCAGCAAAGCTCCAAAATGTTGGCTCTATTCCATGTTCTCCATCTCCATTCCGCTCATGTTCTCCATGTATTCGTCCATGCGCTCTCTGATGTGCATATTTCCCGTTTTAATCCGTCCTTTAAAGGATCTACTATTAAAATTTTAATTCAAATATGTGAAATTATTTCTGAAGCTACTAATTACCACCCTTGTAGACAAAGTCAACTTATTGCGAATTTTCGCAAATAGCGCAAAAAAATGCTTGCTTACATTAGCATATGAAAATTACAAAGCTGTATATTTAATGAACGGTCTCTTGTATAAGGGATTGTGTTAAATTTACAACGAAATTATTTGTCACAATGCAATTTAAAAACGGTTGCGAAGTAATTGAGATAACGGATAATAAATCTTCAGGGTTGGGAAAAAAGGTAATGACACAATAGTTGCGAAAAATTCCTGTAGATTGAATTTTAGTTAATTTTATTCATCATTTAATTTTATTTTGGGAAGACTGTTGAATATTTCACTCGTGAAATTATCTGCAAGAAATCTCTTTTGTTAAATTAATTTCTGAGAGAAAAATTGAATTTTTGAATTAAATATTAACTGCAGCAATTAAAGTTTGTTAAAAATAAAATCCCGAAACAAAAAACTTTTTTGGCTTTGTACCTCAATCCGGGAACATACTGCGGAATAATTTATCAGCAAGCGCTTTTATTTATTAATTATATAAACTTTTTGCGAGCTTTTTGATTCGTAATTAGTTTTAACTAAATAAACAGTATCATATAATTTATAGCTTGCCGTAAGTTGAAATTGAAATTCATAGAGCCCCCGGGAAGTGCAAATGTATATTGAATGTTACTGACACAATTAGTTGTGTTTGCATTGCATATCTAAAATTCAGAGAATAGGTGGTCGTATTTGATAATAAAATTATGAACGTAACTAACTTTGTATCAAACTTTAAACATGACATGTACTGATGAAATTTATAGATTAAATTGTTAAATTCATGGCAAAGTTATAAATTATGGATGCCGCAGGACAATAATTTATAGCATTGATTTTCGATTATTAAATTACTTCGTTTTAATTTGACCCAAATTATTTTAAATTTTCAGGAGCATAAATCAGTTTCAGACAATTATTACGCGTCCGGCTTAGTTTCGAAGAATTTTGTGCAAAGGATAGCGGCAGTAAATAAGAAAAGTACCAAAATAAAATGATAGAAGTCAAAACCACATCGTAAAGTGCAATTTGGGATATATTAGACACATCTGGTTTTGAGCCTACGTGCTACTACTGAAACACTGTATTAAATCGATTTTTCAGGCTTAACCTACATTTACAATAAAAGTAAAAGTTTCGTGTTTTCCCCGAAAAATAATTATAAATTTATTTCATTTAATTTAATTAATTATAAAATCAACTTAATTATAAAACAATGTTTAGTATTTTGTTTATACGTTCACCGAAAAGTTTGCGCCGAAGATGTCTGAAATAATTAGCTAGCGCCTAATGGTCTTTGAAATATGCAGAAATTTTGACAAACTTGCTTAATCATTTAACGCTACGTTACAGCGAAAATACAATTATTTTATATAGTATCATGAAAATTGTGTTAGATCTTCAAGTTTGAACACAGTTTAGCAAATTTGATTGTAATTAAATGCTCTTCAAACTTAAAATTTGTGTACCGCTTAAAATAATTTGTATCTCCGATGATAAATTTATTCAATGAGAAAAAAATAATAAATTGCGTATGACGAATAAAAATTCAGTTCATCGAACTGAAAGATAATAGTTATATACAAGTACACGCTAGAAAACAAAAATATAAAAGCAAATTTTTTGTTGCTTCATTGATTTCCGTTCATTAACACTTATACAGATGTGATCTGGTCTTTGCAGTTATCACAATAATAATTATGGCTGTATACATGCCTAGCTACCGGTTATTAATGCCGAGATAAAATTGTTATGCGTTATGTGATGCTGAAAAGAGATAACACTTAACATAAATCTATGCGTGTAAATAAATGTCATCATCATTGGAAAATTTTCATTTGCATATATAGGTAGTCGAACAATTCTTGCAGATATTAATTAGTGAGGCGCCAATTAAAATTTATGACTTGTACGATCATTAAAAATGCGAAGCGAAAAAATTGGAAATTAATTTGCACATTTGTAAAGAAGGGTGATGTAAATTTAATCTACTAGGATCTAGATATTCGTGCGGAGATGAGTTTGACTTGGATTTGCGAACTAAAATACTGAAATTCAGTGAGATATGTCGCAAAATATGGGAAGCACATTTTTGGTAAGTAAATATGTGCGTAGTGATTCAAGAAAAATCACAAAAAATATAAAAATCTAAAAGAAAAAGTTCAAAGTGCTTCTATAAAAATTGATGCTTTCCAAAAAGGGTCAAACGGCTGAAAGAAATAGAGCTTGTGGAACTCCAATAAATAAGTGAACAAATCGACCAATTTCAACTTTTTTCTCTTTAACAAAATATTTTTTTGACAACTTTCATGAGTTAATAACTCCTCTAAAAATTACTAAAAATTCTTCTGCCATTTTTCCTTCGCCCGGCATATATTTTGCTTCAACTTTTATGCAATGGCATTATTTTTATGTATTTAATTTTTCTTCCAATTTTGATAGCCATAAATAATAACTGCCGTTTACATTTAGTAGACATGTATTTCATTCCCAATATAATAGCGAGCAGATGCGATCGAATGAAAATGGAACCAATACTATCAAAGCAGATATAGTTTTATAGCCATTTATATACAAAGTAGAAGAAATAAATGGCTATTTTGTATTATGGACATTGATAAAATATTGGAAACTAAGCAAGCCGCAGCTTTTAAGCTTTGACTGATTTTGGGCCGTGCTTTCCGCTAGACGTCTTATGCTCAAGTATTTTACCCATTAGCTTTGATGTTTTTCGTATTCAGCAATAAACTTTAGTGGTTTTCAGATGTATAAGCTGAAAATTGAAAAAAATGCTACTTGAATTTAAGGTCAACTTCTTGGTCGTCTCTTGAGCTGAGTGCTGCTCAATCCTCTTGTTTGGAGCTGAAGTAAAATATGTTGTTTGTTTAATTTTAAATCGATGATTTAGTTCTAAGAAAAAATTGATTTATTAGCACTCGACGAATGACTTTAAGAAGTTGACCCCAAAACAACGAAAAACTGTAAGACGTTGATTAATATAAAGTGCGCCTTGGAAATAAAAGAAATTTTGACATTTAACCAGCGAATAATGACAAACAAATCTGAATTGGTTTCTGCTAATGAAAAGGAAGGAAAAAGTGAAAGAAACGCATTATTTTTGCCATTCAAAGAATGGAATGATCGAGATCTAAATGAGGAAAACTGGGACACTGATAAAAACAAAGTAATAAGTGGAAGAAAACAAAATTAACATTTTCAATTAGAGGTTTGAAAGTATCGTAATATTTCAAAAGTTTTTGTTAGGAAGCGTTCTTATCATTATACGATAGAGGCTTTAACAAGGCGAAAGGTTTTATGTGAATATATTTGCAATGTTGAGATTCACTAGGTATATTAATGATGTTAACGTTCAATTTCCTGGTGGCTTTTTTTCTTCTTCATTACTGAATCGTACATATAGGAATTTTAACTAGATTCAAGCATGCACAGATTAAGAAAATCCGTTTTTTCTCGAATCGCATCGGAAAAAACGCTATTATTGTGTACAATATTTCTTTTGCCCGAACCGGAATTGCATGAAATTGGAATTCTGCTGATTTATGTACGTATGTACACTCACATTGTGTGGGAAAATAGAGGATGTACATAGGTAATATTGGCGTGACTAAATATCTCGTTTTTCAAACTGGATATTGGATGATGTAATAGAAGCAAAACAGGCAATATATTTTATGAAACTCAAAGAATGTAATAATATATGCATCCATTTAAAACGTTTTAATTAAATCGTAGCTTATTTTCCATCAAGTCAATAATATCACCCAAACTAAATTAATTTTCGATCCATATAGAGCACCGTTTTTTTCGAAGATTCCCAAACAGTTCATCTACCTTCCAGTTTAGCTTCGCATGATTGGAAGCGGCCTTCGGAAGTATTTCTCGATGTGCGTTATTCGCTCGAAAGACAAAACGTTTTTATAGAAAATTATATTTCCTACAGGAACACTTAGTTGTATTCGCTCAGGAGGAAGTTGCCTGGCTGGACCTGATAAGCAGCAGTAAACATTTATTACACAGCGAATTCGTGCGGGATTTTATTTCCAGTGTGGAAACGCTACTGTATTTGGGCAACACTAATCAATTCCAAATGGAAATTGGATCGGCAATGTTTTCGCCAAATACACAAAATCAACCATGGAGACCTTGGCATCATATTTATGCAAAATGTAAAGCTGGACACAACACGAAACATTCGCCACAACGAAATCCATTCGGTAGACGCATTTTTTATGAATGCACCATCCATTGAACAATTATTGTTTTTAGGTAAATATGTGGTGCGTTTGTTTTGGATGGGAACGTGGCGAATAATTTATGTTGATGATTTATTACCGATTGATAAATTGTATCACGTTATGTTACCTTCAATGAACTTGCTACATGAAGAAGTTGCAGATGAAACGAAACTAGCGGTGGAAAGTGGGAAAAAAAGAAATGCCAAGAAGATTGTAAAAGATGTTGAACTGTGGCCATTTCTGTTGTCGAAAGCACTTTTAAAGTTGGCAAGTCTAACTTGGAACTGTTCGAATGAAATTCTCGAATTCGATATAATTCAGTGTTTAACTGGCTGGACTCCGCAGCGGATTTCTACTAAAAGTTAGTCGCTTTATTTCTTTTCGTTTTAGTTTATCTAGGAGTTTATAGATTTAAATAATTTGGATATATGGCAAATTTGCGCCGGATATACAAATCATTTCACTTGGCCGGTTGAGAAAGCGGAAACTGTAGTCTCTGATGTTAAATCAAAAAGTTCGAAACATAGCAAGAAAAGTAAAGGGAGCAAAAAAGGAAAACGCAAATCCAAAAGGCGCTCTGATTTAATTGGTAGCAGCAAAAACATTACCTTCCATGTAATGGCTAGATGCTCGGATTTGCGGTAAAAAGAATTCTAAACGGTAGCAAATTAAAAATTAAATTAACTTTTAGTGAACTAGCAGAAGACGAAATTCCGGATATTTCGCCGTGCTGGAGTCACCGATTTCTAATTGATCAAACTAGAGATATTCCGCTAATTAAACCTCCGGATAAACCAGGTTCGTTGGATATAAAATCGTAATTGAATGTGAAATTTTCTATTTTAGAGCTGCCTTTATGGAAACATTTCCGTTGGTTGTCCTGGGCAATAAAACGAGGCATTTTACCACCAGACGAAAACAAGGATCCAATTAAATGTTTCAAATTAATTAGCCCATTGAAGAAGATCTTCGAGCGTGTTGTTTATAAGCAGCCAAGCAAATTAGCAATGAAACTTAAAGAGAACGCTGCAATTGTTGATAAATTGCACAAAACAATTAAAAAGGGGAAGAAACGCAAGTCGAAGAGTAAAAGTAGCAAAAAGTCAAAATCGACGAGTAAAAGTAGTAAAAAAAGTAAATCGAAATCGAGCAGTAGATCTTCGAAAAGCAGCAAGAAATCCAAAAAGAAGAAAAAGAAGAAGCTGGTTATTTTCACAGATCCGAGTATTTGGATTGATTTTCAATCGCTGCATCAACACCTCGATACGCTATACATTTACTTTAAGCCATCAATGTTTAAAACTAACATCAAAATTACAAGCATGAAGCTCGCCGCTGAAAACAAACTGGAGAAGATAATTCCAGTTGCCTCCAATTTGCTAGTGTCTCGTAATGAACCAATCTATGCATTTGTTGACAGCTTGGATTATAAACAAATTGTTTTCAATCTGTCTCAAAGAGGAAACGTTTCAATTTTAGATGAACAAATTGAAAAGCGTTTATCAAGCGAGAAGGATGAATCATTAAAAACTCTATGCTTAACTGAAAGTTTGTTCGAGCGCGTGAAACGATATTATAGTCCCAATAAAGAAGCTGCGGCATCTTCATCTCTACCAAAACTTGAGAACAATACGACGACGAATAATGTCAGTTCAAATTCGCTCGAGTGCAATATTCGACAATATAGCCGGAAATCACACGTTGTTATTGAAAAGTACAATTGGCAAACAGATAAACTTGGGAACACGTTATTATCCTTCAACACAATCGGCTCAAACACATCGATACTCGAACTAAATCCAGGCAGATTCTGTCTACGCATTTGGATTAAATCGGACGTTCCATTCGTGGTGCAATTACTATGTGATGATGGCATGATTGTTGGTGGTTTGGATGATGTATTGAGTGCAATGACTGAAGAGTCGCACAGATTCATGCAAGTTTCTTTCGCCATTTCCAGTGCATTTGGTAAATTAGTTCAAGCACTAGGCATGCCAGAATTCGCTGATGCTTTGCAGAATTTCTACACAAGTTATAAACCAAACACCACCAATTCCTTAACGAAGTCTGATATTAATTTGATACATGAAATATTTTTCCAAGTATTTGTAGCGTCTGTTTCAAATAAATTTGCAATTAACGAAACAAGTCAAGTAAGCAAATCGCTCAACTTGTTGTTTTTGCGATTTCGCTTTAATGGAACGGATGCACCAATGAAAATATTCGATGAATGTTTTAATAGAGAGATAATTTCGAATGAGGATTTAATTTATGTTAAATTAATGGAACGTTCTGCTGCAGTGATTCAAGCTTTTTTTAAAATGACTTATGTGAGATTAATGATGAAAAAGCACAACTTAAAGCACAAGAATTACTATGCATTTTTTGAGGAGCTTAAGCGCATTTATAAGCAGTGCTTTTCGGTGGAGCAGCGTTTGAATACATGCGACCAAATGCTGCGGAGCTTTTTGCAGGATCCTCGACTGGACGAAAAATATAAATTGGCTTATGATTTTCATGAAGATTTAGAGCAAGTTTTGCATATTCAGCAATTTAGTGATGCAATTAACGCGACTCGTGGTGCTAGTAGTGATGATTGGATTCCAATTTGTCGCTATGTTTTTCATGTGACGAGCACGAACGAGATTTTAGTTAAAATTTGCTTGTTTTGTAATTTGAGCAATTATCTTGTACGTGTATTCAATAACGATACAAGAAATGAAATACATCGGCTAACAAACAATGTTAGTGTAGCCAGTTATAAAGCTAATGAAACCGGTTACACTTTGCTCTGCTATGGATGGAGTAAAATTGCTGAGAAAATTGATTGGAAATTGGAGTTGTGTTACAAAAAGGAATCGCAAGAAAATTTGCTGTTTATTCCCGACGTGCATTTAAGGCACATTAAAATCGTCGACAATTACATACCGAATTCGCATAATTTAATTTGCAAATATGTAATCTCAATTAGAACAAGTCTAGTATTAACAATTCGCTTATCAAGTCCATCTAGCACTGCTCAAATTGGATTGAAATTATTACACCTCGAATCGGGCAAGATTATCCAGCAATTGTACGGTTATAATAATGTAATCATACCAGTGATTCTATTGAATACCACATCAGAATTGAGCATCAGTCGATCGTCCAGAAAAAGTTCGACGCTAGTGAAATCAAAAAGCACCAAACGTTTGATGCAACGCAGCAAGCAGAATGAGCTGACAAATTCTGATTCGCCAAAAAAGCTTTCTGAAAAATCGAGTTTAAAGTCCTCGGTGACTGCACTGAAAAAAACTAAGCCATCTATTACTGGTGGTAAATTATTTAAAGATGTAAAAGAGACTTTGTATATTCTCGAGGGATATGTGCGAGAAGACACTTGGTCGCTAACGGAAAATGAATGGGTTTATGTTAAGCAACTGAAAAACAATATGCTTTGTGGTCCACATTGTCTGCCATCGAACAATTTAGAGCTTCTGTTCACTGGGTGAGTAGAGAAAATTCCAATTTTTCAAAAGTGCATCATTTATCATTCATCCATTTTTGTTTTGTCTTCGATCACTTTGTCCACACCCGCAGACACATAGATAAGTAGGTACACTTTTATGCCGGTTGATCACATAAGATTTCCTATTTTTGTATTCAGCAAAAATAGATTTTCCATTAAACTAAAAATAATATCGTAAAATGGAAATTGTATTCGAAATTTATTATCCAATGAGATCGGAATGATGGAGTGGCTCTTAAAGAGCATTTATCTGCACGGAACTGATCCTGATCGATATATAGTTCCATCTTCCAGATATCCAACTGGATTTTTATTATTATTTTAATCGTGCAAAAACAGTGGGTAGACTTTCGGTTTTAATATACTGAGAGATGCGTAGAAAAAGGATACAGTTGTAGGGTTGTTATTTAGTGATTCAACTCAATATTTAATTTACCAAAACCACATTATTTGCTTGAAATTATAACCTGAAACTGACACTACTGACACTCAACTGACGTAAATAATTATTTCGTTCGAAATGTCATTGAACAAGGATTGCCAACTTAATTTTTTTTAAAAAAGCAAATATTCTTTGGTATTTTTATTATTATAACTATATTAATTATTAACATTTTATCAATAATTAAATCTCAATTAAAATAATATAGATAATTCCCAAACGTCGTTGATTTGGGTTTTCGTTATTGATAAAAACAATTCGTGACGTCACAAGGCTGTGACGTCAAAAAAGCTATGCGGTAGCTACCATTGCCATTACCAAAATGCACTAGTCACATGTCGCAATTTGACAGTCGGTTCCTGCTGCATATCTCATAAGCATTCCGAATTAGAAGCCATCGATAACCATAGCGCCTATTAGACAATCAATTACCAAGTAAGGTACACCTTTATTATTTGATAAGAAATACTCAATAGACAAAACAAAACATCATTTGTGGTAGGGTGGACACTTCAAGAATTCAATTGCACGCGTAATTGCATCGAGCAAGGAATTGTTTTTGGTTAAGTCAAAAGTAAGGTGTGCACAAAGAAAATGGACGTGTACTTATTGTTGAGACGGAAGAAATGTACGATTTTGCTGGGTGTCCAAGAATCCACAACGGTTTTGGAGTTGAAGAAAACGATCGAGGGAATATTGAAGGTGGCTCCGCAGAACCAGCAGTTGCTCACTGAGGCCGGCGTTGTTATGGAAGATACCCAGATGATGCAGGATTGCGGATACAACGCGACTACTGCTCAACTGAACACTCCGGGCGTTGTTGGATTTGTTGTAAAGGATCCGAATACTACTACCTTTGAGGCACTGGAAATAACTCCGTATTCGGAGGTACCGGAATTGCCGAATTCAATGAAACAGCGGCAAAACGACGCTGAACCAGAACCAGAACTAGATCCAGGAATGTCACCTTGAACCATTTCAGTAATTTCATCAAAAACCATGTGAAATTTATTCAAATGTGGTAAAAAAATTGTATTCTTTTTTTTATGTAGTTTGTTTAACAAATTTTGTCCAGGATGTACTAAATGTTTGGATTCGTTTTTTCTAATTAGTAATTTTAATCTAACGGTACCAGTTTTTGAATTTTTAATTGACTTCACACAATTTGCTTTTGTAATAATTTTTATTTTATGTTTGTATTCGCAACTAAATTTCTTAGCAATGATTCGATTTTTATAAAATTTCGGTTTGAACTAGAAATATGGTACATGTAAATTTCTTTTAGATTCGACTGGTTTAATTTCACATTGTTAACATAATTGTTACACCGGTTTTTTATATCATCTTTAGTGTAATTTTGTATTTTCGTAATTTAATTTAGTATAACACAATTTCATTGTACTCGAAATAATTCTTAAAATTCTGGTAATTATACGAAATTTCATTTTAATTGGTCTTGTGTTTGAATTTTGCAAAATAGCATCCTATACCGCTTTAACCTTTTTTCACGTATCTCTCAGTATAAAATAAGTTTGGTGGACGTTCAAATGAATAATTCATTTGGCATTTAAAAATTTAAAAGCATGTGTAAAACAGAGATGATTCAAAAAATGAAAGTGCCCGTAGAAGAAGTAGTAAGAGTCGAGGAAATGGAATGGAAAAAGGCCCGTTATTCAGTCTGCATATATTATGCGAAGCTGGCGATGGAATTGAAGTAAAAAAGGATCGAACAAGAGAAGAGGAAATAAAGGCGATGAAGCGGATGTGGTACGAAAACAATCCAGGACGTTATAAGCAATCCGAAGAACTTAGGTGATTATATGAAAAATGTTGATATTTTTAGATACGTATGCAATTATTCAAATGAGTTAATGTGACGACAATAAGTCACTTGAGTATCTCGTAAAAAGAATGCTCTATTATCTTGTTGGTTGTTTTATTGGATACATGTTAACAAGAAGCTAACGTGCTTTTTCTATCAAGCAACAAATAAATCTAATGCGGCATGTCTTTTGTCCGCTTGTTCAAATTAATTTCCTTTTATTTTTCAAGCTTGTATGGAGAATTTGTTGTTGAATCATGTTTATATAAAAGCAATTTTCTACTATTTTTTAAGATAAGAGTATAATTTGCTTTTTACTCGATGTTATGTGTGAGCTGCATTCCATTTTTCTTTTTGCTCACGAGTTATTATCAATCCACAGATTAGACTATCTGAAATCGAATTTAAATCTACCAGAAAATGAATTGAATGAAATCGATACGTTTTTAATTAAAAACAATGCTACTGACTTTTTGCCACCATATGACCTTTCATTGTATTACCACTCCAATTTGGATGGAGAGGATGCGGATGGCGAGTAAGCTTCATCGTTACTGTGTGTAATTAACGAGAATAATTTTAATTTTTGCGTTAGGAACTTGAAAAATGATGAAAGCTTGAAAAACGATGAAGTTTTAAAAGGTATCGAGCTTGAACAGTTTGAAGAGCATTACAGAAATTGCGTCGACAACATGAAACATTATTTGCAAAATCAAACCGACAGATTTGAGTTGATCAATCAATGGTATGATGGTACGACTATTTATAATTATTTACATTTTGGTCGAAGAAAATTGCTATTAGATATTTTGTATTTATAGAGCGTCGAGCAGATTCTGCTGAAATAATGATGGATGCGTTTTTATTACGCGAAAAGTATATTAAAAAGGCGTTGGAGGAAACAAGCAATGAAAGTGGCAAGAAGAAAGGTGACAAGAAAAAGGGCGGTAAAAAGCATACTAAGAAGTTAAAATAAAGCTTATTCGCTACAATAATTTCATTAACATTTTGAATCTAATCTAATGTAATTTAATATGCACTTGTCAAGTTCAATTTCCAATGCTTTTGAACTTAATAGAATAATCTGAGAGAAATGATCAATTAATTTATTACGTATAATGGGATAATTACCGCAGTTCCGTGAGAGAGAATTAAAGAACTTCACAAGCTGGGTTTAAATCATTCAGCACAACAATTTTACATGATCTTTGTTTTAATTATTTAGTTGCAATTTTTTTTCTCAAACTAGCTTGCAGAATTTATGAAGATTTGGTCGCTGAAAAAATGCCAAACCAATATTAAAACGTGCGCTATGATTGCGTTATAGACTTCTTTATTATGGTGGCTTTTGATCGTGCTCGGAATTAAATTACGAGATATGATTTAACTAGTAATTTAGATCGGTACATTACAGCCATAGACTAATTTTCCCAACAGTTTATCGACTTTGATCTGAATTTGTAAAGTTTCTGTTTGGTCCCACCTGGTGAGCACCAATTAAATTCTCTTACTAAGCAAACAAACTTTGCTTTAGTAGTTTGTTTTTAGATTTTATATTAGCAATGGTTTTACAGTTGGTTAAGTTCTAGCCAGTTGTCTGTAGGAGATAAGGAGCAGAACAGTAGCCAGGATTTTTAATAATATTTTAACGAGAAAATTGATTATTTTTCATTTTAGATCAAATCTAGGTGCCTTTAAGTAAACTGGCTAGTTAAACTTAATTAACTGAAAATAGCACGATCGAAATTAATTTACTGTATTGATATAATTGGAATGTAACACTAATCACAGCTAATTATTTTTGTGAGCTATTAATATTTGTTGGGAGATAAATTGGCAAATGTCTAGAGCCGCACTAAAGAATAATAGTGACATTAATAAAATACTTGAGCAATAAATGTTTATTGTAAATTTAATACTGCATGACAAATTGATGCCGTTATTGGGAATTCGCTTGAAGAGAATAATCTGAAATTTTATCGACGATTTTTCATGAAAAGTTTCTTCAAAAAAATTCAAATTCCATCCGCATCGCGAGCGAGCATCGTATGAATAATGAATTGACGATGATGATTTTAAGAAGTGATAGCTGCAACACTTAATGAGGAGTCATTTTCAATTAATAATTATCGGTTTGCATAAAATTAAATCCAATTAATTATTTGAAGTATTAATCACGAAATCCATCCGAAACTGACCTACGATAACCCCAGCGGAATTAACAAGTCTGCACGTCAAATTATTAACATATAATTATTTTTGTACAACAAATTTGTATTACGTGCGTGTAATTAACCCAAATTACACTGACTTAAATTTTAAATTAATTAATTAACTACTATGTAGTTCCTTTTATTCTAATTAGATTCATATAGTTTAGTTCGTCAATTAAGGCTGCAGTAGGTAGTCAATCATTATTCTAACGGTCTAGCTTCATTTATATTATTAGAAAATTATTTTTATTCAAATTTAATTTGCTTTAGGCTACCAAACTGTGAATAATTTAATGCTAAGTAGTTTGGTAAATATTATGTCATTATGACTATTTTTAAATGATGCTTATTGAATCATTTGCGAATAGCTTAATTACACAGTACATTCACATTTGATTATGTAGACTTGAAATGTTCTAATTAAGTCTTTAGATCAATGTAATGATTTAATAAAAGAATTGGTGCTACATTAAAAATCAATTAAGCCAATTATATTGGATGAGTTTTAAAATATTAAACATGTTTGGCCAACTCATTATTATGATGTCCATTCAGCAATAGAAATTTCAATCAGATAATAAAGATTATCATTTTTATGTTTTGGTATTAGACTATTAAATAGTTACTATAAATAATAAATGTTGAAGTGATACGGAAAATATTTTCAAACGTTTTGACAAACTCCAATTTATGGTATTTTTGAACTCCTTCTACAAAGTCGTGAAGGAAATTGCTAACAAATTTAGTGAAGAAGTGCAAATTTCTACAAGAATTATGTTGCTATTTAATCCTCAGGGCATTTGTGTCCCTATCTTCTTCATATGTAATAAATATAAAGCTTTCACAATTATCTACGGTTCAAAAGATTCAATATTTATCTAGCTTGACCAGATAAAGCGATATGCTTAATTATCGAAGAAAAAAATTGGTACTAATAAATAATATGACAAGGAGTAAATTAAATATTGATTTGAAGCTTCATGACTTGCAATAAAAAGATTTAATTTTTAGCTGAAATACATTGTTGGCCAGACGCTGTAAAATTAATGCAAATTGCTGGGAGTCTACGTTAAAATGCAAATTAATTGTACGCATATAAAAGACAAGAGTCTTATATACCGAGCATAATAAAAGCAGGTGGTGTAAGTACAAACTAATTAAACTGGTAATTATTGTACGAATCACTAGTAGAAGTAACCTAATTAGAATGATGATCATCAGGGTGGTAGATCTAGATCTGCAATCCACACATGGTGCAGAACGGTACTTAAAATGTTAATCGGCTATATTGGTCGATTAAAGTTGGAACTCGTGAACAAAATAATTGCAATATAGTAGTGGGCCCGTTGTTCCAACAAGTGGAATTGTTGACCTAATGACACCGTCTCGCCTACACTGACTTTGTCCTTTTACAGAATCTGAAACGGTACATTTCAGATATAACAAAAACAACCAAAACCATAAAGGAACTTTGCCAAAATTCAACTGTAAATAGTTCAAATAGAACGTTTTATTGCGACTTGTAAAAAGACGACGACGTTTTTTAATCTTTTTGGCTGAACCAAGAAGATTGTGAACAATAATGTCACACAAATATTTGTCAAACATGTGCTAGATGTTTTTATGGTTCTGGGAATTTTGTACATTTTTTAACGTTTGCTATTGACGTCAAAAAATGTTACACTTCTCATAATTTTCATAGTGGTTAGTTTTTACATTTTTATTTGGTGGATACCAAATTGGTGTAGCCAAAAAACCCACCAATTTTTTGCCTTTGGTTAAATTGACCTAAAATAATACTTTTCGAGTTGAAAGAAAATGATTTGATTGTCTGAAAAGTGATCTAGAAATTGCTTCATAAATGGACATAAACGCTGGTCATAATTCACATGTAAGTAAGTAAGCAAGCAGAAAATAAGCGCAT
The DNA here is from genome assembly GCA_963556235.1 of Cryptophagus acutangulus. Taxonomy (NCBI): domain Eukaryota; kingdom Metazoa; phylum Arthropoda; class Insecta; order Coleoptera; family Cryptophagidae; genus Cryptophagus; species Cryptophagus acutangulus. The sequence goes on along the minus strand of OY744559.1, from coordinate 4,142,940 downwards.
AATTCAATAATGCATTGCTGATAAGTGAAAATAGCAGTCAATAGCTGTATCATATATCATTCTTCGAATTATTATGCACAATTAACGGTTGTAATGTAACAGCAATCTATCGAATCGAATGCTATTGAGCCAAATTAAAGCACCACATCAGTAATATACTGGTGCAATGTAAAATAAATCATTGATAATAACGTCTTTAAACAATCATGTTCCGCATTATGTACATAAGGTTTATTAGAAGCTATAACTGTTCCAATTTCCAATTACATTATACTATACGTACTACACCTTCATGCGGATATCAATGTCTCAATGGCATGTTGCATAAAGTTCGCTTGAATGCCAAACTCAAACCGCAAATCAATAAATATCCGCACCTCCGTATACTCACACAATGTTAATAATTTCCATCTTATATGACTTGTAATTTTATTTGCCTTCAATCAGTGTACTATGAGTAATACTAATATCTTACAATGCAATTACTTATAATGCAAAGATGCGGTGGAATCATTTCTGATCAAATTATCTCGTTCGAACTAGACAAACTAATTTCACAGATTTATTACATACGAAAGAAAATTATATTAAATATTAATTCCAAGTATCTATATGCTTTTTATGGTTATTTTTATGATAGAATATAAAAAACCGCATCGAATATAATTTTTTGCAATTTTTTTTTGGCTTCAAAGAACTTGTAATTTCAAATTTTAATTAATATGACGTCATAATTTGAGCCCGCCCCTGGTCACTATTCGACCAATAGTATTTGAGATTGCGTATCTCGGTAAAAGTGGAGGATTTAAAATGCACTTACCCGACTAGTTTTATTTATAGACTCATCTTCGTCTAAAAGAATTATAAATGGTAATTAAGAGACATCATAAAGTCTACAGTCGTAAAGTTTGAGCTTGATGTAAAAATTCACATACCTCTCATCTATCGTATGTACAATTATTACGAAGCGGAAAATTAATATCCAACGGAGGTAAATTATAGTAAATTTCATTTTTCTACATGCACAGGAATTGAATGAAATTATTATAAAGTGCAAGATGAAATGAAACAAATTGAAAGTGCTAGTAGTGCTTCGCTTTTTGAATGTTTCTTGTCAACTTTAATTTCTAGTCATAAATTTTGTGGAAAATATAAACTCTCCAAAGCCTTTTAAAACAAATCGATTGACATGCAAAGTTCGACCTGAATTTGCTGGAATAGTATAATATCGAAGCAATAGCAATGATATCCGTTAAGAATATCTCTAATATTTTATATTGTACTCAATCGTTTACAGTTGTTTAAATAATAGGAAATTCATCGATAAGTATATATTTGTACATTCCTAAGTATAATATTTACGTCGTTGATCTCGCCTTTGACCCCAACTACAACTGTATCTGAGGAGTGTATCTAGTCTCCAATCTTGATTCTCATCATCAATTTTTTCCTTCACTAAAGTGTCATCAACGACTTTTTTTCGCGAATAAATAAATATTGATGGATTAGATTAGGCTGAGTGCGAAACGGATGCAGAACACAGTCCTGCTATTCATGCCGAATACAGGACGTGGAAAATAAACAAACAAGTGCTCTCCATGGATTGGTAAAAAACTTTATAGACGCGCTATAATTTTTACTATTTTGAATTTTGTTGTTTTGTTTAGACATTTATTTTATTGGTCAATTTTGCGCAAAATAGAAAATCCTCTTGGTGGATCTTGGAAGTATTTTGTTTGGAATTTGTGCCAAAAATGTTGCACCACCCTGTAATCCTTGAACAGACATTATCCGTCTTCCTTTAATGTTCTGCAAAGCAATCCATCAAATTCCGTACAACTGGTGCTTAAATAAGTATGATCGAAATGTACAAATATGATGGAAATGACTAATAAATTAAGATCATCCTGGTCTGGTCATCCATATAAATTTAGCTCAATAATTTTGCATTGGCGCAAAAATGATTAATGCGAATTAAAAATAGTTTTGTTTAGGCGGATCGCATCGCATGCGAGAAGATTTTCAAAGCGTAGACGAGTAATAAAAATAAAAAGACGACGACATTGTATATAAGAAGTTGAAAAGGCCATAAATTATCTTTTTTGCAGTAATCGTAAATAATGCAAAATGCATTTGCAAATACATACCATGTTAGCACACACACTCGGCAGGAGATAGACAGTAATCTGAAAATAATTTCAAATGAAATCAAACAGGCAATAAGTACCCGGTCATAACTAAAAAAGGCTCTATGCTTTGCATGACGTTCATCAATCATAGAAACATACCCATATATACATACAGATTTTCTTTTGCACATGTGCCCCCCATAATGACCAAAGCTGCAATTACATACCGCAGCAAGGCCACTTAATAGTAAATCGTCTTTGAACCGCTTAATAGATATACACGATTATTGTTTCGCATACATGATGTTTTCTGAGCCCCAAAGACTTAAGATGCTGCAGCGTAAATTAGTAGGTGTGGCTGGTGGCTCTTTCTTATATGTGCATGGAAAATAATAATGAATGTGTGAGGTGGCAGTATACAGCATGTGCAAAAAAAGTCTTCCTTTAATTAACTAGAAATGCGCGTGTTGTTTTCTTAAGTGAAGTCGAACGTTCGATAGATCAAAGGATTTTTTCCTAAATAATATGCCTACTTTTCAAAACATTATTAACAACCACCTATATAACTCGAAAGGCGTTAACAAATAAGATTAATTGATATTTATGGACAGGAAACCAATTTTAACTAGGCTATATTCTACATTGCTCTAGACTCGAACGCTTTGCATGTAGGTAGAAAATCGCCGACAAATAATTTAAAAATAATTTATTTATTCATCTCAAAATATAAATAATATACAAAGAGGAAGTTTATCAATCGTGGAGAATAAAAAAAAATGCGCTGAAAATTGCGCGTTTAAATTAAATTACTTTCCAAATAAAATTCAAACATTTTTTTTGATCAATTATTGATATAGAGATGCAGTTTAAGATACTTAAAATATGTATTGATTTGGCTTTAATGGTTTTAAATTAATAGCTACAGGCAAAATGATTTCATAATTTAAAGGTCTGATACAGCGTGACGAAGATAAAATTTTCACCCATATTTTATAATATTTTTTTGAGACACCCTGTATATTTTGATAGCCATCCATATACTACAGTTTTTTTGTGGATGCTAATCTAATATTGTAGCCCAAAGGCTGTTTCATGTGTAATTGGTTTGATATGTCTAGATTGCGATAAATTTGTTAAGGTATAATCTTCATTAAATGTTTAAAAATAGCAAGAAGCATGCATAGACTTATTTTTCTTGATTGTGAATTTGAATTTAATGAAAATATAATAAGAGCTTTTACTTTTTTTACATCAGCTATGAATGCTCCATTAGAATTTCAAATCATTTTTATAATTTCTATTATAAAGTGCTATGTAATTTAAATCGTATATTTAATTGTATATTTTATTAATACATAATGATATAAGAACTTATATAATATCTTAGGATCGTGTAGACTTTGAGCTTTTTTATAAGTGTTTGTTTCTTACAATTCTATAATACGACTAATAATAATGCAATTAATATTTAATATTTCCTATGATTGTGAAATGCATGGCTAAATTTAATTGAAAATATACAGGATGGTGCATTAGTTCTATACCATATGGGCAAAGAATGTTGAAGGAATGTTAGTTTCAGGAAAACCGTGAAGTTTTGTGGCGCATTCGCCAAAATTACAATTATTTATGCGGATGTTTTTAGGATGCACTAAAAAGTTGGCCACGCCCACTACGAAATACTTCCACGTTTTCTCTATTCATTATTTCGTATGAATGCAAATAGATAGGAAACCAATCTGCATAAAATACAAAATTAGCAATTATTGAGTTATAAAATTGGAATAACCTTATTAGGATACTTAAATATTACATGCATTTATTTATGTGTGCTGAATTTATAGATGTAATTAAATCCGGTGACCATATTGATAAATGCGAACTTGCTACTAAATGCCGCAAATTTATACATAATTATGTGTTAAATAGAGATTAACATTAACAGTTCTAAACCATAAAATTCTAACTGTATCTGTATAATATACGTCTCAATCAAATTAAGGAAAGTAATACACTCTTTTAGTTTAGATAAAATCCACGTAATTTATTGTCCTATATCAATGTGCGTTTTGTAATGAAATTAGAATATTTGCAAGGAAATTACAGTTGTTGCGGTTTCTTGACCTTGAAATAATATTATTAAATTGTAATAAATATTCTGCTATACTTAGTTATAAACATACATAAAAGAAAATTATAAATAAATATTGTATTTGCTGTATGTTAAAACGGTAAACCAAATTCCGGTTCGAAAAGTCACTTTTATTTCGCCGATTCGTATCGATCGTATCCCACAATATTGATTGTACTAGTATTAATATTCGCTATCAAAGTTTCGATCGATTTTTTTTATAATTTAAGCCGATGATAAAATATTAAAGTTACATTTATTGTATCTTATAGAATTTACGACAAATCCAGATACAGTTATTCACAAAACGTGTGCAAAGATCGAACAATAATTCAAAGTTGTGCCCCGCATACAACTTACGGTAAATTGTACAATAAGTCACTACACCAAATTTAAAATTCAAAATAACAGATTGATTGTAACAAGGAAGACCAATATTTATATATATGTATATACGATTTCGTGCAATCTATAAGAGAAATGATAATGTTCGTCTGTCAGGTATTGTTATTTATTGAATGGAAAAGTATTGTCGTGAGAACAGCGCTTTAGACTATTTTCAAATCCACTATATTGACATACATAGATGCATTATATATGGAAATAATGAATGCACTTCACCATATTTTCAACCTTAACCTTCAGCCTCTTGGCTAATTATAGATTTGTAAGCGTAAAGTGGATTATGCAATAAAATGCAGCATTTGTTTCCATTTTAGTGCATGCGGATGAGGAGAAAACCTTCATGCTTGTATCCATTTATGCAAATCGAAAATGAAATAGTGAACACCCGGCCCGATATTCGTAAATATCGAGTTCAAGCTTTGTTGGAGCCTTTCAGCTCTTCCCATCCAGGATTATTATTATGTTCAATGACTGTTAAGTCGTCTTTTATTATATCAGGAAATTCAATCAAATTATTGATCTTGTCGCCAAACAATGGATGGAAATTCCATACATATTTCTAAATTATTCGCAATAAACAAATTAATGTATGCGTAAACAAAGGAATTATTGATGATGATGTTTTTGCATTGTAATTATTGGCATTGGCCTGGCAAAAAGCTCCAGGAGAAGAGAGTTCATTAATTTAACTGGTAGCGTTGTTGGTTTTGTCATTCCATGCAGTTATGTACATATCCAATGCGTGGCTAATTCAATAATGATTAAAAGCAGTTAATCCGCAGGTAGGTATATTTTTCTGCTAATGACACTCGGTTGATGTAACAGTAACATCATAGGACTCATCTTCATATATCCGGAAGTTTACTGTATTTTGTCACACGCTATGCCCCTACGCTTCCTGAACCCAAGGATATGTGACATTTTGCTATTCTTTGCAATAATGAGAGATAATTGGAGGTATACAGTAATGCAATTGTGTTAATACAAATGTGGATAGTGTCTTCCAATCCAGCAAAAATTACTCTAATTTTTTGCTCAAACTTGAAAGAACAATCGGCATTAAAATACACACTTTAGTGCCTTTGTGCTCAATTTTGGATAACTAAGCATTCCTTGGATGATAAATTGGTACAAAAGGTTGGAAGCGTGAATAATTAAGCAAGTTAGAACAATTTAAATGTCAAATTTTATATATATTGTTAATTTTTTATGGATCGTGAGATTTATTGCTTCCAGTCGTCACAATTCAACCTCAGATTATTCCTAAGGTTAAGGTTAACATATGCATCTCGTGATATGCAATTTATGTTGAGTGTATTTACTCTCATGGAGCTTTCATCGACTTCGATAAATACTGCTATTTAACAAGCTCAAAGTGACGTTTCGTAAAATTTGAAGATCCGTCTGTCACTTAAACTTAGACAAAATAAGGCTAAGTGCACACGAACACTTTTTGCCGGCGTAAATTATGCGATGTCAAGGAAGAGCGCTTTTCGGATTTTTTATGCATGCAAAGTGCGCGTTAAGCCTTAAAGGCGACTTACCAATTTCAAAAGTGAATCTATCCGCGCTTGATTATACTAATTTTAACTGCAAATACGTATATTAATGTTAATTTAAGCGAAAAGTTGAGAAGAATTCGAAATAACGGCAAATAGATTTCGCTGTACGCATTTCTACTTTACAACTGCTTAATACATAATAGGTATGTTAACTGTATTAACAATTGAAGCAATCAGAGAAACTTTAAATCTGTAAATAAGAATCTGTCATTTAGCGAAAATTAATTACAACTGTACATGTGGTATGGTAATCAAGCGCGATGGTAAAATTTCGAATTTTTCCATAAGCGCAACAATAAAACGCGTTTATGTGGTGCAGCATTAAACGGTCCGTTATTTTTTGTGCAATATTGCGAAAAGCCTCAAGGTGCAAATACCTATTCGCATACCTATATATATACATATTCTTAAGTAGATAATAACGTTTTACTATGTTTGGAATGTATTATGTCCATAAATTTGCGCATCATGGTAAAATAAAGCAAAAAATTCGCTCTCCACACAAATTATCGTACGATTTTTTTAATAATCGCTTATATTTATTTTTGTTTATTATATGCATTCGTAGAAATTATGAACCTTGAGAGTAAATTAGTGATCCATTGTGTTTTGTTTGGTAATTTTATATTCGAGTTGATTGCGATTAATGTGATCAAGTCGAACGCATTATTTATTAATAATTTTATTATACAAGTGCATTCTTTCGAGTTGTCTTGTTGGATATTAAGATTACTATCGTTCGGGTTCTCAAGAAACGAAGAAAGCAAATTGTTGGTATTATTATTGTTGTAATAATAATTTATAATAATCCGCGTCTTATTCTATCAAACTATGTGATTTATGATTGCAACTACTACTCTTAAGTCTTTTGTTTCAGATTTAATTACGAATCGCTTTTCATTATAGGATATTTTGTTTTAATTATATATTGTGGAAAAAGTTACTTTTTATAACAAAAAAATTGCTTCTCATGCATATTTAATTTTGTACACTAACGAGAACTTCCACACACTCACAAATAAGTTTTATATGGGATTCTCGTATACAGCAATAATTAGTTGGGTTGGCTTAGAATTTATGTTCTTGCCACGGGGTTATTGATATGCTACCATAAGTTATGAATTTGTGTTTCCTGCAGTAAATAGTAATTATCCTACGAAAGGTGACTTATTTATCAATATTTACTTTCTATTGTTTGCTCAATTTATTTGCAACAACCACTTGATGTGACAACAGATTACACTTTACATTGCAAATCTAACATTATACTCCACTCAAGATTGATTCAAATAACTGTATCTTCAAAATTATTTGCTTTATTATATTTATTACGATAATTACATCTTCCTTTCAAAACGCCATGCAGTATCATTATCGGAGATTAAGTCCCAATCATCACACTGACTTTGTAAACGTTTTCAAGAACTTGATTAATTTTATCCAAGAAACTTTGTGGGTCAAGTTATTCAACAAGTTGCTCAACAATTTAATCAGCAGACGATTTTCAGTCGAAATAATTTATTTGCGCTCTTTAATTATATATTTTTTTTTATTTTGTTAAATAAGTTTGTAGAAATCAATCCGTCTTCTGGTGTTTTGATTCCCATTGAAGGACCTTCCAACGGATATTCTTGGTATATAAAAGCAAGTTGCTACATCAGCCACAAATAACGAGTTTCTATTGATCAAGTATAGTTTATGCATGATTTCAAACCCTTATTTGCATATACATATTCTGATAGCATAACGAAAAAAGAAAAATGCATTTGCTGCGAACATAATCGCTGCAAGCAACTTGCAACAATTTTTTTCTTGAGCTTATAATGAGCTTGTACACGAAATTAAATTTATCACCACTTGCAAACATGTTAATAGGCAAAATACTGGTCCCCCGATAAAAATTGACGATTATACTGCACCTTCAGGTGGTTTGTGGTGGGGAAATTAATTTTATTGTTTTGCTATTTAAAATGCAGAATTAATCTAGGAGGATCGATGAGAAAAAGTCGAACCGGTTTTTCAGGAAATACGATTTGAAAATAATTAATTAATCAAACAAGCAGGTTTTCTATAAGCCAAATACTTTTATTTTCAGTTAAGCTATTGCATTCCAGTTTTGAAACTAATCTGTAACTGACCTTCGATAGATCAGTTAAAAATACACACATGACCAAACATCTGATTAATAGTATGCAAAAATTGCATAAATGTTTGAATATAGTAGCATTAGTCGCAAAATGCATACGATTGAGTTTAATTATGCATAAGGTGATTAAAAATTCACTGTGATACAAAATAAAATTTATGACTTTCAGCGATACTGCTGAAGTGATCATAAATTTAATATGCACTTTGGCATTGAGCCATCATGTACCATTGGGAGGATCTTTTTATTTATTCGTTTCTTTGTGTATTGTGTGAATACCAAATCGCTCTTTACCCCGAATTAATTCCATTATACGCCACCGTATTTCATTAGTTTTAACACAATAAATTTATTGGCACGCTTTGAACGAAATATTGTAATTCACATGAAAATAACTGCAAATTTGTAGGTTTCTCATAGAAATAAAATATTGAGGCTCTTCATGTGGAACCCAAAGTTTCCCAAATTGTACATGGTTCTCATTCGGTTTTTTATATACGTTTTTGTGTTACTGTACTTTGTTGAGACAACAGCAAATTAAATATTCATGCTGAGAAGAATTTTGGTGAATGTGGCGGACACGCCGGGGGTTAGTTCCTATCTTGCAGCGTTAAATTATTAATGCACTTGTGTAGATGCAGGATGCAAAATTATTAATCGCATAATTTCGAGCTCTCGTATAAGGAATTGGATCATTTGTTTCTAATAAATAGCAGTTTTTGTGTTCAAAACCAAATCTTTGCGGTTGCCCAGATAAAATAAATTACTAATGTTATTAGCACCTCTTACGGCTTTTTCTGCGTCATCGATTTGAATAATTTATTTCCACATATAACGGAAACATTTATTAGCATTAAATTTAATGTTCAGTTATACTTAAATCATAATAATGATGATCATATTTACCAGAAAAGAATGTTAATTTTATTACCGAGAATTCGAAAGTATTTACAGCTTGCAATTTATCAAAGTTCAATACCTAAGAAGTGTTTCTGAAAAAACTGAAAAAGCATTAGGATTCGCGATGACAGAGAGGTAAGCAGGTAGCTCTGTAGCGACAGTCGCAGATATTCTGTTGCATACTGCATTGGGCGACGATGCACTCGTGCATGACCTACGACACCAAGTTCCATGGACACTCTTGTACTCTGTCCACTTCCTGCTTTGTCGTGTTCTTATTCCAGACACAATCGGGCTCATACTTCGTTATTTATTTATTTGATAAAAAATCACGACAGAAATAATTCCATAAGGCGACAAATAAATTGTGTTACCGAACTTACTTTGTATAAATATGTAGCATTTTTTCCATAATGCTACATATTTATTTATACGCTTCGAAGAAGATGAGTGATACATTTCTTTGCACTTTTCTTTTGCGTATCCAATATAAGAAACAGTTGTTCGACAAGAGAGTGTTCTCGTTTTATATAGAAATCTAGATTCTATCTCGGTATTGAAATTTGCGGTTTTCATTACTACACTTCTTTCCAGTAGTAATAGTACTAAGCATTATATTAATAATAATAATAATAAATGGAATGAAGCTCATGGGAGGAGCAAATTATTTCAGGATCCCATTAAAAATCCCGAGCTCTCAATTAAAGCTCATGCAGCTTCTGAAAAAATCCAATCAGAGATGTGAAAATACACAAAATATATAGAAACACATCTAGACAAACTAGGCCAGATGGATATATGAGTTGAAAAATCAATGTTGACCTTAAAAGTGATTTTCATTGCAAACATTTGCACTTGTATCTCTCCATTGAATTAATCAAAGCAAGGTATGTGCAGTTTAAATTAAGCTGTTACGAGCAACTTTATTGCAATTTTAATAATATTCTTCTACGAACAAATACCAATTTACTGGATAATTATCTGATTTATCTTTTTCGCTGGTTTGGAATTTTATATATTTGCTTTTCCGGAAACAGATGAATTTTTGCGGAATTTATCTGTGGCAAACATTTATTTTGCAATGCTGATAAAATTACTTTTAATATAACGAATTACGCAACTAAAAATAGAGTTTTATTAAAAATGTTTAAGAAATTACAGAATCAACACAAATCGGTAGGTATGTAGGCGAAGAACAGTTTTATGGTTTGTTTGGAATTTTACGTGTTGAACTTTTGGCACCATATTTTCAATAAACTCATTTTTTTTAGATTTATCGAAGAATTCTTAAAAATAAGTGTATTTTTGAAAAAAATAATAATGGGAGATGTGAACTAGTTCACTGTTGACCACAATTTCGAGTAAAAACAGAAAAAATTACGTAATTGCACATCTTCACATTTTGCCAAAAAAATTCGTGATCCGAAATTAAATTAGATTAAGTAAGCATTTACATTTCGTCGTTTACAAGAAACCAGATATGTTTAAAAGCTCCTTAAAAATCTTTTGCAAGCTTATTGACTACTTTACAAAAAATCTTGGCATGAAAAGCATTTTGGCGGGAAGTCAATGAATTTGCGTTTTAATTCAATTTTGGCAACATTCTTGTAATATTTCCACCAGGTGAATAGTGGCTTGAACGACACTTTATCCTATAAGCATGTAATATATAATCAATAGTGATAGGATATTTGGCAACTCTGGGATCAGCTGCACCTGAAACTGATTAAATAGGTTCCAGTCGTGAGCAGGATAATTAAATATATTGGATTGCGATTGAACCAAACTAATTTGCATGCAATATCGATAGAAAATTTCCAGAAAGTCTGAGGTCATGAACCGATGGTGTAAATGAAGCAGTGTTTTGTTCACTGGTAAATAATATTAGCTTGATGAGAGATCGCAGTGATAAGACACGAGATTACTTATGCATATTATGCAAATCGGTCCAGTATGTAACCACGTTTTAATTGAAGCCCTTGTGAAGGAATTATGTATTATGTATACTACATTTCATTACAAGTTAATGGCTTTACTGGGTATTGTAACTAATAATAACCCTCCTTTCAGGAGTTAATTAAAATTAACAGCGACCAGAAAAATACCGATCGCAAACATATATTTACACATTACATAAGATTGATTAATTAATTTAGTCAGAAATTTGAAATTGATAGACTTGAGTTGTTCGGACGCGGACATGCCCAAATCAAATCAAAATGATGGAGCATGTTTTTAATTGAATGAATATTCTATTGTTTTATATAAAAAATACAACCGTGAAAAATTCAATTCCGAATCTGAGATGTGAAAAAATCATGAAAAATATTTGATACCGTAAGTTGAGATAAATCAATGACCTTCAACTTCCGTTTGTTGCATTATAAATATAGTTTGCATGTTAACATCTGCAATATGTATGGAAAGCAGTAGCGGTATATACGATTATGTCTTTTACATTATGTGTACAGACGAATGGTATTAGTTGCAATATAATAATAATCATAAAAGATGCTAAGCTTTTTTCAGGTTTCAATATAGACATGTGATTATATTAAGGATATGGTGTCATTAAGGTAAATACGGTGTGTTGATAGAAATAGAAAAAGTTGATAGAATTTGCCTTTTCCGTAATATTGCTATTCATTACTCACGGGTGTTGAGTAATATTTAATTATTCAACGATTTCCAATAAAATGTCATGAGTAATAGCCATTATTACACGCTCGTTGAATAATATTCTAGAAACAAAACACCCTGTAGATAATAGTTAGAAGTTATAATGTTTCGCATTTCATAGTCGCACAACTTATATTAAACATTAATGCAATAATAAACATTGTCTCCAACTGGTAAAAGAAACGTTATACCAAGATACATAAACTAATCTACAGCATAAAAGTAAACACACATAACTTGAGGCTCCAAAGTTTCTTAGGCCTTTTGCAATAATAAATATGCACACACGGAAGTATGATGAAGAAGATATTTTGTATATTATATTACTTTCTTCATCTCTTGCCTGCTTATATGTTTGTTTTTTCCGGTTGAAAAATAATTATTTTGCCATGTCGTGTATAACAGAACACTGTTGAGTATGTTTAGTGTCACTGTCTCATAGTGGTTAAAACGTAAAACAGTTAAACTAATTAATTTCCTTGCGACTATATCCTGATCTCTTATCTATATGTATAATATAAGAGTACTTCAGCACTTTATTGCACCAGCTTCTAGTTCAAAATGTGAACAGCCAGCTCAATTTATACATTTCTAAGCCATTCCTTCATCCAGGATAATGACTATTGCTTTATTTGCATTAAAACGACTTTTCACTTAGTTGTTTCTAAACGTGTATTCGAAAGTGAGTTGAATAACTAGCTCAAAGACAAAATTATTTCAAAAAGCTCAAACAGCTTTTAATTTTTAGAAGAATTTGTCCTATTTGGGAACAAGGATTGCAAATCAAAATAGTTACGGGCGAGCTTAAAAGCTGCTATTTGGCAATTGTATCAACTTACAAGCAGATTGTTGAATTTGTTGTAAAACTAGATGTTTTATCTTAGAAAAAAAAAGTTATATTGGCAATTAGAATTACTAAGAAAGCAAAAGCTTTCCGTTTCTGGATGGTTTTTCAACTGCCGAGTCTAAAATAGACCATTATTTTCGAGCTTGCTGAACACCAACACACTTTAGCTTATCTAAACTGGTAAGTGGACAATTAGTAACGCCATGTAGTACATGACGTTTACGAAAGTGTTTTTCAGCATTATGAAGAAAACGGTAATTATACAGTAAATCAAATTCAATTTTGTCTATGCTGATATTTTTTCATTATCCAATTTAATAACAATCTGTTTTATGGAGGATGGTGTATAGTGTGTGGGACATCGAAAACGGAGAAAAAGAATTAATTTAATTCGTTTCACATCAGCGATAGCTATTGAAAAACGCGTTACCCAAATGTCTGTCGGATGAAATGAAATTATAGATTAAATTGGATTTAGCGGGAAAAAAGAAAAAGTTTTACTTTTTCCTTTTATTTTTGCCCCGCATTGTTTTCATTTCTGCAAAATATTTATCTATCTTTAAACTAGATCTTGCATAAATGTATGTTAATGAATAGGTATGGAAAATCTAATCACAATAAATCCAGCGATATAATAACTAATTCCGTAATAGTGACACAAATATTGCAGTTAATCCAAATACATCTGATTAACATTTTCATATCGTATAAGGAGAAAATACAATAAATAAATTATAGTGTTGGACAGATATAGATTAACGCAAAACATCAAAAAAAAAAGAACACCGATCCAAAGGATAAAAAACATTTTTCATTATTCCATCTCGAATTTCAATGCAGATTTGATATGATTTATAATAAAATGATACAAAACTTGCATAGACCGTACAAAATTGAGGATCGTGTACAATAAACACAGCATAAACAGACAGAATGAAATCGAATTGTAAAAGATTAACTTGATTCTTTAATGATACACTCTGGTTGTGAGCCGCACGCTGTGCGCCTTTACAAAATGCTTTTGCAAATTTCACAACAGCTTTTGTTAGAGCTGAAACTAAATTTTCAAATATTCACCAACATAAAAGCGCTGCTTTTATATTATTTATAACTATTTCCAATTTTCCAAATTGTATTGTTAATCCTTAGGAATTAATCACAAGCGGAATTTATTTCGATTGCTATGCCGCCTATATTTATCAAAATTACAAACTTGATCTAATCCTTTTTTGATTGAATTGAAAATTTGATTACAGTATTTTATATTTATATAGTGCAAAATTCAGCTTCCTCTAATATTAATTTAATTATAGGAATTATTCGCGCATTCAATTTTATATCAACTATCGCTGTTTCAACATCCTGTGATGAGCCTAATTAATCGACTGCTGAAAGTATAATGTCGGTAGTTTTTCTACCTAATGGAGTGTGTTAATAATTAATATTTTTAGAAGACCTTCACCTTCGTTGAAAATCGAAAAGCGTTTGTCTGAAAAAATATTTACAGGAAGAGCTTTTTGGATGGTATACAGTTTACATTACCAATTTGTCACAGGTTGTAAATTATAGTATAAATGAGCATTTTTCTAATATATAATTTGGCTATAATTTATCTAACGGTTATGGAAACAATTACCGAAAAATACAACGGAATTTAGACCCACACATTCTTAATTTGGCAATTTTGTAATTATAAACTTAAATATAAATCAACGTTTTTTTCAGCTCGTAGGTGCATACTGTTAATCTTATTATGTTGTTTATTTATCTAGCGGTTAATAAGTTTATTGTGTCACAAGTTATTAAAAAAATTGCCTTATACGTTTTGGTGCTAAACACTTACTAACTTATTGCTTTAGGTTTAGTAGCAGCGAAAAAGTACAGTTTTTCAAATTAAATGCCTCTCAAGACAAAATTAAATGTAGCTCATTTAAGATTCCTGTTGAAAAAGAAAATAGATTCCACGGATTATTCATCTGTTTAACAAGCACAAAATAAATCAAAGCTAATGATCCATCGCTTGATGTAAGTGTAGCATACTTATTTGCAAGTCACTTTTTAGTGTATCGAAGAAGAAGAATACGCTTATTGTTCGATTTCGCATAATGTTGTCGTACACAAAAATTCAAAAATTATAATGCACAGCATAACTGTGTTTTCATTTAGAAGAAACATTCCTAAACATTTAAAGTCTAGGCATTATTCACCTGAACGCCCATACATTAGCATAAATGACGAAATCTCTCATGAATCATTTGATTTACCGCCGTAATTTTATCCGATTTTCGGCTGCTCCTAATTATCGATGAACTAATAATACATTCATCTTACATTTTAAATAATACAATGTTACGTGCATTGTTATTGTAAACAATAACTGTAGAACCAACTCGTCTGCATTTTTGTTGCCTGTAAAGTGCATTCGCTTAAACTATTACATTACATAAAACAACTCGACTGCGTAATATCGTGCGATCCTTTACAATGATGCAAATTCGAATTAATTTATCCACAATTAATTAGGGACCGTTAAAAAAAAAGTTTACAACAAATTTAACCGTACATTTTTCTGCATACAACAACGTGCATGTGAACGGAAAATACTTCTTCTGCATTTGATCATCAACGTTAATTTTGATTAATTACTGTTCCATTCTTAAACAATAAGAAGTATATAGATGCAATTATATTGCTTTTTAATTATAATTGTTGGTAATTTCAGAATGCGCTTAGGAATCGACATACAATAGGTCGGTTAATGCGGCAGTTTACCTTTCGAAAAGTGCACTCCGCATTAAAATTTTGTATTACTCCCTTGTTTTTGACACTAGATTAATGAAAATTTTACCATTTAGCGACAAAGCATGTATAAATACACCTACAAAGAGAAATTTTTAAAATAATATTTGATTAACGAGAAAAAAATATTTAAAAAAAATAAATTTGTCTAACTTTGGTTCACTACATAAAAAATACTTATTTTGTGTAAAATTTTTGTAAAGATATATATAGAAATACATAAAATATTGGAAATTTACGAAAGCGCTGCAATTTTAAAAAATGAAATAAGATGTTGACTTTAATTAGTCGTTTGGTTCCCTTTAAACTCCAATAATATTTTAATTAAATGTTACGAATTTAATATTATTTACACTTGACTTTATGTTTATTAGCTAATAAACTTTGATGACTTTAGATGTTATTGCAAAAAACAAAGTATAGTTAGTATTGATTTTACGAGTAGAAATGGAGATAGTGAGGAAGATCTTAAGCTACCATAGCAACTTTACTGATCATTTCAACTTGTACTTTGATTTTGGCTTGTTGTTTTAATTGATGTACTGAGTGTATATGGTATAGAATATAATGTAAGTTTAGACAATACGAGTAAAATATAATAGTGCCTATAAATTATGCTGGAGCAGAACTGCAAGAGGTTGAGGCTATATACTATATGCCTATTACACATACACATACTCATTAAATTGAATGTTACTTTATAGCATTAAAGTAGTTATCATAGACATTTTATGTTGTACAAGCAAACCATTGTAGGTACAATATAATCGCGCATTTTGATATCACAAAATTATGGCTTGCCATTGTCTTTTCGGTTTGATGCCAGTTTATTTCTTTAATGCGACCAGATAGGGGATATTTTAGAATTTTCAGACATTTGCAAACTTGGAAAATTATTATATGCATATAAGATAGAGCGTTATGATACGATCCAGTTCTGTATATAGTAGTAGTAGTATAGTCAAGTTCAAGGAAGTAGCAAATGCGGTCATTGACTAAACGACCTTGTAAATACATTTCTCTACTGCTGCTATTGCACTTTTATTGTTCCTATTTTATTGCATATTCAATATTTTATTTCAAATTACGCAAACCATCATCTCATTCTAGGTCGCTCGCCTAAGTCGTAGTAGCAATTCCAGACCAGATTTCTGATGCTACTGCTCGAGGTGCTGTTGCTACTAAAACAAAAATTCTCCAGGAAAAAACTAACTGCATCATTTCAACAAAGAAGACAATAGGAAATAAAAGAATCATTATTTGAGGTGCTATTGTGTATAATTTACAGGTTCTAAATTTCAGCAGCAAATCGCAAATTGGTCGTCACGAAACCAAAACTAAATCCAAAGCAAGTGCGTGTTTTGGTATTTACAGGTTGAAAATTCAGCCAAAATGAAATTCTAGTGGACCATTGAAAATTGAGTGAAACCAAACTGACTTCGGACCAAGACCAAAATAATAACAGTTATTATAGAGCAACTAGAGAGAAATATTTATCGCAATGGATTGTTAATTTGAAGATGATGTGTAGTTGTCAAGACTCACAAAGTTGACTTGAATTACAAAAAAAAACTTGTAAAATTAATAGGTTAAGGATACAAAATGATAGGTCTTGACATTGAAGAGCAGTTAAAATGTTTTTTTTATATTGTATTATTACTCTACGTACTTTGTTGTCTGATACGATTTATTAAAACACGTTCTTGCTGATGCACAAAGCAAAGAGAAAAAAAACGTAATCGTATAGTAAAAATGGTTACTAATTTGTTTAACCATCACACATATGGTTCGCTCAATATTGGAATAACTCATTAAGTTCGACAATCAAAATTTTTGGGAGAGAAAAATCCACGCTGATGTGCCTTGCAAGAAGACATCAGAGGCATCTAAGCAGACCTAACTGTTTAAGCGACTCACTAAGCATGTAAAAAGCAAGCCTTAACCAATAGAAGTGGAGGAATCTTCTTCTCAACCAATGGCCAACCTTGCATAACCACCGCAACGGCAACTATAAGACATAGTACACCTGTGTGTTTGAACTCATTTCGGTACTGTAGAGTTGCGGAAGACTTCATACACTCTTCTTCATCCAAATCCATCCATGGACAATTAAACGTTTTTGTGAGTGACTTTTTGTAAGGAAAGTGTGGTGATTTTGTATTTTGGTGGCTCTTCTTCAGTGTTGTTCTCTCGCCAGCATTTCTACTGAGGACGCTCATTCGGTACCTACTAGTGAATAAATTATATAAAGGTAAGAGTCAAGTTTTTCCGGAAACGTTAGCCAACTAATTAAGATTGTTATTTATTAAATAAAAATGATAGTAATATTTGAAGTCAGTCGAGCGTTTTGCTTTATTTCAGCTATTGTTTGACCATACAATACATTTTTAATGGAAACTGCTTTCAGTACCAGGAAGAAGTAGTATTTGTATGGATAAATTGAAAATTAAACTCTTATCGTAATATTTTATAGTTTCATGTGTTATAATGGATAATTTAAATAATATAATAGGAGTATTGTAGAAGAACTTTTATGCTCGGTGAAACAATCGCTCGGTCAGGACACGAACCCTCAATAATGCTAGAAAATTTCTTTCAAAACTTTGAAGCATTTTTCTTTCAAGTTGAAAGCCGTATATAATTCCAATGTTTTTTGGCATTAAAGTGGCCAATTTTTCGTTGAAAATTTAATTGGATTTTAACGGAGATTCACTGTTCGATCAAAACTCGTGACAGACTTCGACTATTTTATTGTACGTTTTTCGTAACAGATGTTTGTTTGCATTTTTAATTTGAGTTCAAACAATTTTCTTAACGTAAAAAAAACATCCTTTCCATAACTAATTAGTTTTTATTATTACCTAAACAACTTACACGTTCTAAACAGCTTTATGACTTAAAACATCATGCGAGAAATTATCAATTATCTTCAGAAATCCGAATTTTAAAAATAAAATAATTAGTAATTTCCAGATCTTGTGTTTAGTTGTGGATAAACAAAAATAAGTGAAGCGATACTTTTTAATGCACAACAACAATTCGAATTGGTCTAGCATTCAATAAATTAAATGCGGCTGGTGAAGAATGCTTTTGTTAATATAATTATTTTCCAAAGTCATCTTTAATATGTACAATTAGATAAATATTTGCTATATATTTAATGAGACAATGAGTACACTTATAGATTCACACAACAGTTATCTCATAAATAAATCGGACGTAAACTCAATATTGGGTTAACTAAATGCACATGATTGTAACGGTACAACCAACTGGACACAAATTTAGTAGATGTGGGCCGATCACAACACAAAGCATTCGGAATTAATTCGAAATGGATTTTTTTTTATTGAAACGCTAATAACGAATAACAAAGGCTGTGATGGCTTTATTAAATGAGCTTGGTGTTCTTTTTAGTCGTTGCGCATGAAATTGCTAAGTGCATCTGTAAATAAGTCACGCTAAATCGTACTTGGTTTTTTGCGAAATGAGATTGATATAAATTCATTGCAAGGAAGAGAATAAATTTGACGAAATGATTAATTAAAAACGCAAAGTTATTTTGCGACAAAATAATCAAATGCGACTTTAATGAATTCGGTGGACGATGATGATTAATCGTGTTAAATGTCTAGTAAGCCATTAAATTGGTTTGATAGACGTAAATAACAGTTCTATAATGTAATCAGTAGCTAATCACATCACAAAGTGAATTTCATATTTGAATAAAATGCTGAACGTAATGAGATTGATCTACATACACACTGCATACTGATGTGATCATTGTGTGTGCTTCTTTGCAAATTTTATTTACGCTACGGTACTTTTCAACTATTGTAATTTCTAACTGTTAGCTTTTCATGGGTTTTGTTCAAATATTAATAATACTTTTTCCCACACACATAATACTTCAAACCATACACCCAATTTTAATACGATTTTCATTGTATGCTACAAAGAACCATTAAACTAACGGAGTCACTTTTTTATATCCAATTTTCTACAGTGCAACAAGTCTAGCTAGTTGGTCTTGAGCGAGTGATTCACGCACATCACTCGATTGGATTTTTTACGTATTGGAATTCAATCAGGAGAAACAATTAGAAAACAATCAAAAAATGATCCAAGAAACGTTTATAAAAATAAATAATCAAACCATATTTTTTTTTGCTAATCTTCATCATGTGAAGAAGTCTGTAATCTGAGACGCTCGGTTAAGACCCTTGTAGGTGGTCAACTAGAAAAAGTAAATATTACAATATCAAATGGTTTTCATGTACTACGAGCAAAACAGAAAATGAGCTTTCAGTTATCAACGTTTGTTGCGGTGAACTTTCTGATGGTAGTATCGCTGAAAATGAGTTTTTCTATCACCTTTATAGAAACTTGTCTTTCCTTCCTCATTTAAGGAAAAAATCTCGGAAAGAACGTAGTTCCATCCCAAGAAATACGACTTTGGAATGAACGGAAATTCGATGCATTCGAGTTCAACATTTTTTGCGCCAATATTTTTTAGATTTGAAGTAGTAGAATCAATTTTGTGGTGTGGGAAAATTTATTTGTTCCAATGCGCAAGCGGCAAATGACTACTTTCCGCACTGGATCCATAAATATCTATTATTAGAGTTCCTGGAATTTTTTTGTAATAAATTTATTGTGGAAAAATGTCCAGATGTCGCATAAATTTCAATAATTATAACATTTAGAGAAGAATAGTGGTTTTTAGTGCAATGTTCATTAACACGTACTAACAAAGAGAACCTGCGGGAATGTTAAATGTCTTCCATTAGCATTGATTAAACAACACATCAAGACGAGTCTGAAACTATACACACAAATTAAATAAAGTATACTGTGCAAAGGCTATTTTTGTATTGGAAAAAAAATCAGCCAATCAGTAAATGTACGCAGTATGTATAATAAATAATGAAACATCGGTAGTCAAAATGCTAGTTGCTCGGAGTAAATCTAGTATTAATCGTTTGCAACACGCAATGATCTTTTTCAGTTGCTAGTTGCTTCAGTAGCGCAACAACACTGATGAATTAAAATGAATCTAATTACGGTTTTTCGATTTTAATTATTACGTTAGATGGTTTTTGCTCAAAGCACTTTCAAAGAGCTTTCGTTCCACTCTCTAATAAGCCGATGGTAATTATTTTCTTTTTAAACTTGACAAATTATATCAGTTCGAGAAAAAGTGCATCGCGTATATAAAATAGTAAAAGCCAAACCAGTTTAAATCTCATCATTGATATTCATTACATTGGAGCCGCAAGTTCTATTAATAACTATGCCTACCTTAGACGACCTTGAGAGTTCAGCGTAGGTCAGTAACTTGCAGCCCTCTTCTTCAGGCAACTCTTCAGAAATTGCAGGCAGCTCTCGCTCTCTGCGCCGAAGAAAATTCCCATTTATTTACCATCATCAATAATGCGGAGCTGAGGCGATTTGACGAATCAAATTAAGTGTGAAGATTTTCGAGATTTTCCTTTCCGATTAAATGAAACACCTCGACTTTGAACTAGAACTAGTCATGCTTGAACTTGTTCAATAGTTTCTTCCATTCCATCCAAATCCAGTGCGAAGGTGGCATCAATTTCATTTTATTCGTCGATAAATCAATCAAAAATATTTTTCGTAATTTAATTACTAGAGATGGAATAAGCAAACAACTAGACGAGCCTTAAAGCTGTTTTGAAACGCGCCCACGCTTTGGGAAAAATTTCCTTTATTGCTCTCCACGTCTGAAGCAAAGATCGTTAAATCTTATCGGGATGCCTTTTGACAGACAAGGGAATTAGAATGTTGATAGATAATTGCTAAAGCGACTTGGAAGAGACGCCACTGAAGAATAGATTTTCTTTGAGACGCTGCATGGTGTCCTTGGCTAGTTCAAAAATGCATTCGCATGTAAAATCTTGCACACATTAATTAAAATGGCAAAGCAGTGCACCGTCACGTTATACTCTGATGCAGCTTGTGTGCATATTTAAAATACCACAGGAATATCTAGTTTTCGACTCTTATTATACAAGACTTGTTTGCATAGGGAGCGATTTTTTCAATTCGCTTATTTGCTTTGCGTATGAAAGGAGGAAAAAATCAGATAATGTTACTTCAAAGAAACACCAAGACGTAATGGGATCTATTTTTTCTTCTTCGTCTTCGACTTCTTCATTCATTGTTAGACTACATAAAAGCTATTAATCACGCTAATAGAAAACTCAAGAATCTTTGTTGAGGAGTGAAAACGCCGATGGGAATTAATGGCCAATAGAATCTCCCTCGTTTTTCTACAAACAGTGGTGCATATTAAATGAACTGCTATATAATTAATTAGTAAAGCGTTAATGAAAATTGCTACCAGCAAATTTCAAATTACAGATGTATAATTAACTTTTAAATACGAGTGTTCTATTTAAACGGCGCCTCAATTCATTATCCTAGAATAATAATTGTCCCGACCTCTAATCTACCTTCTTCTTCTTCTACTTCGTTTGTTTAATTAAATCTTGCAATTTGCGCAACCGTTCTAATTATTGCAAATGACCATTTAATTAAATGTACAGTTTTGGTTTGGTCTTCAATATGTGTACTTAAAAATGTGTCAATAATTAAATTTAAGTAAACTAAGTCGGGTTGAGTAAGGTTCATTACTGTTTATTATTTTGAAAGCACAAAAGCTCAAGTCACTAATAAATGTTTCTATACAATTTCATAAGGCGCGAAAATTCAATTGTTTATCCAGTCTATAATTATTGCAAGCTGGATGAGAGAAAAAAAATCATTAGTATTGATAAAGTTTATATTATATGACATTATCGTTTGAAAATAGAAAATGCAATCATCCTCTTTGATTGTATTGCTTTTCATTCTTTTATCCTTTGTTCGCGAAATAAAATTGCTCTAAGATACAATAATAAAATGTTATACAGACAAATAATGCAGCAGAAATAAAGTTTTATTTCATTTACATTGTATTGAAAATAAATTCCGTTCTTTATTTCGAATCAAAGATTTTCTTCATTGTTTGAGCTCCTCTAGAAAATGAATTTTTTTCCACTTGTTTTTCTTGGTTGGCACTTAGTTCGAAAAAAAAACTGTATCACATTTTGTATGAACCCTTGCACTTTGCAGTAAAAACATGTGAACCATAAATTGTAAGGATGAGGAAATGCAGTTCAGTGAACTTTCACTTTATTTACCATTCATTGTCAAGGCCCTATTGTAATTTCATTATCATGCCACTATAATAACAATAATAAATTATTACGTAATGTTTGTTATGTAAATATGAGAGAATTCTTGCAGTGTGTTTACTAGGGAAAGGTCGCGATCCCCGTAAAATAAGTCGTCAAATATTTAACCTTCCCATCCATGTACACACGAAAAGTTTCAGTTCAAAATAAAAATTCTTCCTGAATATAAATTTAATCAAAAATCATGATGTTGTTGACGAGGAGGAGAATATTCATGACGGCGCATTATAATTTGCTGCATTTTCATTGTTGAATGCAATTGGATTACGAGAACAAATATTGTAATGCACTCTATCTTGGGATATTCTAGCAGCTATAATTGGGTTTAATTCTAGCCGTTTATTACATTAATTAAGTTTATCTAAATGTTCATATTTCGACTATATAAAAGAGTTTCGAAAAAGCTTCCCATCAACAGCTGCGAAAAAAATCATTCAAATTAATTACATATTTAAATTGGATATATAGAAACATATTGTTAGCATGTTTATCTATTATAATAATAACTTAACGTAATTGCTGTTCAGCTAATATGGCTTTGCCTTATACAAGCTAGCATTATATTTAATTGTGCAAACATGACTATAGAAAAATGTTGTAAAAAATTCAATTTTTCTTTGTTGCAAACGAAGGAAAAAACTCACATATAATTTTGTGGTTTTATTGGATACCTATAAAATACCACTCGCGGTAAGAAGATTATTTTGTGAGCGCAATTCGAAATGCAATACGATATAATAGCCATGCATTAGCGATTGCAACCGGACACAAGAGTTGTTTGCATGGATGCACATGAATTCTACCATGTATTTACTGATAAATATTCATACACACATTTATGGTAAAATTGCGTTTGCGTTTTTTGATGCACTTTTTCTATCAATACACACGTATCTCTGCATTGAAGTGCATTTCCAAGGAATTCAGTTGGACTCAGCTACGAAGATGTTTCAGACTGGAAATCGAGCGCAAAGCGTATCCAAGCCACGTTCGCGCATTTGGCACCTCGTTCTGACCACATTATCAATCACAAAGTTCGTGAGCTTT
This sequence comes from Cryptophagus acutangulus, assembly GCA_963556235.1. NCBI lineage: Eukaryota > Metazoa > Arthropoda > Insecta > Coleoptera > Cryptophagidae > Cryptophagus > Cryptophagus acutangulus. Next base: position 4,119,033 of record OY744559.1, on the reverse strand, counting down.
GTGTGAATCCCACGATTGCACAATTTTTTCAGCTTCTTTTGTATTCAATAGCCTCTGTATGTTCAACGACCTTATTTTGCTATTGTCATTTGCATAGACTTTAAGACGATACAAAAGCGCACAAGACTCATATACACACACAATTTTCCTCATCGATTACCAACTTCAATACGATTTTTGTTTCTATACAATTCAGCGATCGAGAAAATAGTAATTGATTTTTTTTTCGTAATATTTCGTAAATTAAGTGTGAAATTAGATCATGCTGGAAGAAAGAATCGGTACTGGCAGCTTTCAGCTAGCGTTCGAAAAATAAACTATCTTTGGATGCAATTTTAATTAACAAGTTTTCCAAAAGAATGCATTTTTGAAAAATGGCAATTAAAGATTGTCAAACATGTTGCAGTAATTTAATAGCTTTTGTGAAAAACGTGTTAAAATGCACATAACATTTTTATTTAATTTTTTCCTACTCTAATAGGAGTTAATAAATTATAAAACAACTAAATAATTACTTGTGCGCCTTCAACAGATTATTTAATTTAATTTTGATTTAACAACATAAAATAAATCGTCTCCTTAGCAAAAAGCTCATTCTTTGTTTCGGTCGAAGAAAAAATTGTATCCAATTAAAGTCTTTGTAAGTTTTATTAGTAGTTGCACGCAACGATTTGTGAATGATGCGCCAGTTTAATTGCCTTTATGTTTTTGTAATAAATTAAAAAAAAAAAACGCCAATTAAAATATCGTATCTAATTAAAATCCGCATGGATTTAGTAGTCGTAGTAGTAGTAAAAAGCTTAACTTGTTATAAGTTTACGGTTTTCCAATAAAGACACTGCATTTCCATATCGTTGCCTAAGATAAATTACAGCGGGTCACTGATTGCAATTGGAATCATGGCGCTGAGAATCGCCTGATAAAATAGCATATTATGAATGTTTTAATACCATACATGGCAATTCTCATCGTCCGTAATTACCGTAATAAATGCCTATGGGGCCTTAAAGTTTTCTCTGATAGGGCAAAAGCCTACAATTTCTAGTTTGTCCATAATTACACCTAAACTAACTTATACATATAATAATTTCCGTATAAAGATACGAAATTCGACTTTTTTCCAATCGATTTCAGCTCATTACCTCTCCGCACAATTTTCATTTCATCATCATATTTATATGCAGATTGATGATGTTTACGTTTATTATCGCCACATGCATAGCTCTGGTTATTCGTAATTAAAAAGCAAATTTATAATGATGCAAAATATAATATTCTATTATAAAATGGGATTAAATTGGACTAGCTGGTTTTCATATTATAAAATCGTCCGGTTTTATCCGAGGGTTTATCTAAACACACACAACCAATGTGTGTCGACCGATTGAGTTTCAAAGAGTTTTTTTCCATTATCGATTTCACACAAAATTTTACGATATTAAAAATATTTACATGTTTGCAAAACTCCAAGTCCAAATTTAATAAAACATCCAAATGCAAATGTGCATTGCATGTCATCCTCAGATTTAATTTTCGCTGAAATGCCGTAAATTCCAACTGATCTGCGCACCCTTCCTCAAGGCAAACCAGTAAATTTAATTGGTGGTTAGTGCTGCTGGAGGATTCATTGTACCCGCAGCATCCGATCCTGCAGTTGAGTTTTCGACTACGGAGCAATTGTAGGAATATCTCACTTAATTTTGAGGAGATGTAAAAAATTAATTGAATGTGGTTGGATGAGTTTGGTGGTTGTGGTAGTAGCCTGACAAGTATTGTGTAACGGCAACGGTACATGAAACAAGTCAGTCTTCAACTACACCGGCTGACGCCTGACCTCAAAGTACTTGTTCAAATATACCGTTTTTACCATTTTCTTATATTTTATTCACACCTTGAATTCTTCAGCATTCCATTATTATGATAACGCTATAAGAAATCTCATCAAGCATTATCATAATTGACCAACTGCGCGTCGCAGCTTTCAAATCCACTAACACGAATTTTGAAAAATGCAAGTATTGATTTAATTATGAAGAGACGTAGGAAAAAAGCGCGTGTTTATCTTGTTAGCAACGTGGGTAGCTTGTAAAATGTGCACATCATTTAATATTCCATCTTTGTATTATGCTCCTCTTCTTCTACAAGTCATAGTAAATGTGTGTATAAATCTCCTTGTGGGTCTTCTCTTCTTTAGACCTACCAGCACATATAAACGTGAAACAATGAAACAAGATTAAGATAATTGGCGAAAAGGAGATTTCAACTATAGTTTGACAGTTCACATGGCTATATATTTCCATCGAGCAGAAGAAGAGTTGGCTAGGCGCACAGTAAAACGTAATGGATTTATGATACAAATCACACATTTATATTCATTTATTTAAATTGATGTTTATTTATTCAGGTGCACCACACCGTCTGTGCCTATATGTGCGAATTTTTTACGATAGAAAATCGCGGCTCTTCATTTTATGGAGGCCAAAGAGCTTTGCTTGACCCTTTAGTTTTAGTACATCAAATCAAAATATTTAAATCACTTCAAAATTTTATCTATTGAAGTGTGCACATATGTTATACGCACTAATGAAGTGCCATGAAAACTTCTTCAATCCAACCACAGGCTCAAGTTTCTTAATGGTGAAACAAACTTTGCTCTGCAATATAATATAATCATAGGCTTGCGAGATTCTTTTTTGCAGTGCGAAGTCGTATGTATACACGCTAAGTAATTGCATTTGTTCCTATTTGAATGTCACTTCAGCGTATTTGTTCTTCAATTTATGCCACAAAGTAAACTTCGTACAAAGCAAACGGTTTTAAGAAACATTGTTTGGAATTCCTTAAAACCGTCTGATGGTACATTTGGAGTTAATTTAATGTGAATAAGAACCATTGAAGTGATGCTGGCGGATAATTTTGTATGCTAAGTGCCTCAGTCTGTATCCATTTCTTTCACCTTGCTACCAGTTTTATCCTCATAAATTTATGAACGAGGAGAGTTAAATAGCCAATAAACTAAAAACTTATTTTTAGCTTGCATCAACCTACTTTATGTAATTTAACCGAATGCATAATTAAAATACTTGCCATTTATAATTTAATCAAAACTGGAAATATAAAAGCGGTTTGCATAAATTGGGTGGATGCTCCGGTGTGAAATGTTTTGTACACTTTGTAGGCCAATTTAGCTGCAATTACATTATATTTGTGTTGGTGGCCTAGATATTATGCTCTTTTGTGAAATATGCGAAAAAAGTCAAATTGTACGATATAATAATCATAATAGCATAGATTAGAGGAAAAAACGTATAAATCTTGCGCGGCAATATTCCCACACTGTAATTACATATTAGAATCAAAAATAATGATCATAATCATAATGTTGTTTCCGGTTAACAGTTCAATAAATAAATGTGTGAAGAATTCCAATAAAACGATATTTCTGTTGGTCTATCGGCGATTTTTAAAATATCGCTCAGCATATGGAGGAAAGGGATTTTTTTTCAGGATTCATTAGCGAAATGTGCAGTATGTAGGAAGAGGAGTAGAAGAAGAAGGCATATTTATCATGTGTTGAAACAGTTGGTTGGTGTCAAGCTGCCGGCGGTAAGCTCATCGTTGACATGGCATCACTGGACTAAATAGCGGTGTTTGCAGTTATAGTGGTAACAGTTGCATGGTCTTATAGTCTCTGCCTGCAGGCAAGGGTCACGTCGTGGCCTCCTCACCAGATACCATCTTAACGGTATGGCACAGTCCATTCCGACTCATATCTATATATATACATATTTAACCAGCCACATGATGATGATACGTTAATAACTTCTTGTGCCTTTTTATACCCATTTACCTAATTTCGTCAGGCATGCCAGTCTCATTACAAAAGTCAGAGTTGCTCATCCATGGCTTCATCATGCATATTGATTTTGATTATCAACATGTACTTCCTAATTCTTGGAATAATTGCTATTTCGTAATTGAACAAGAGAATGCTGATTTATTTTGCACATGCACGTATGAAGCTTAATAAGAAACAGCATATCCATTATTCAGCAGTAATAATATCCTTTTCAAGTCTAGTGCAATATTTAATATATTCAGTCAGGATGTCGATTTGCATTAAATCAAAACGAGTGCTAGCTATGTTTCTTTCATTTGATAAATAACTTTTTCATTTAGTTTTCCTGTATCAGCAAATTGTTCAGTAATTATATACATTTAATTATGTCTAAAATAGTAGGAATCTAAATCCAAAATTTTGGCGACTTCCAATTTATTAGCCATTAAGAGAAACTGTTCTTCTTAGAGGGGAATTTGTTTCTTCTAAATATCTTCGTTAATTTACATTTCTAAGAAAAAAGTGTAGATATCAAATTTGTAGAGAACTAAGTTTTCTACAGGTTTGCAAGAACAAAGTTTTTTCGAATTTTGATTATTTAACAAATTATAGTCGAAACATGCCGACTATTGCAAGGCGCTGTGCACCACTTTGCATCTACTACTAGAACTTCACTGCGCAGCGCATCTAATACTCGAGGAATAAATACAATTTTTATATCAAAATATAGGTAATTGCATTTCCTACAACTTTTGTAGGAAAAAGTTTTTGATTGCAACCTTAAAAAAAAGTCATTTCATAACTCTTTTAGTAAACTCCATTTTTTCCCTTTTTTCATTTGATCAACTGTAATTTATTAAATGAACAAAATTCGAAAAAAATACTATCTTAGAAACTTGTAGACAATTATTTTCCCTACAAATTTGATCATCACTATTTTTACGAAAAATTGTAAATTAACGTTGTAATCTAAAAAAAACGAATAATTTATTTCTAAAAACAAAGATATTTCAATTGGCCAGAGGGATGAAAACTTGGATTTGAATGCTCCACTGAACACCCTAGTAACACAAAAAATTGTCCTTCCGGGTTAAATGCATAATTAAGCCTTGTATTCGGATATTTACTTTTACGGATATATTTACCTTCAGTCTAGGGTTCTATTTACTTTTCGTTTTCCTGCATCAGCGAATTCCTGCCAGAATTTTTCGCATAATTTACGAACGCGACTATTTACAATCCATTGTTAGTATTGTTATTATAATGTTCGACAGTGATAAACTATTGGCGTCGAACCTTTAAAGGATAATTAGAAAAAAAATGGTGATTAATGACCGTGTGGCAAAACGACGTTGTAGGAGGAACTCTTTGAATGTCCGTCAGAGGAACACGCTCGTATAAGTTGCATAGGAGGTGCAATGGCCTTTCTGTACTCATCTACTATGCATGCTCAACGTGACCTTTGACCATATGTACCACCATTTATAGAGACACCCATGAGCATCTACTAGACACGAATCTTTAAATTAACTTTGCTCTTATACAGGGCGATCCTTTTAAATTACATTTAATTGTACATGGATGGAAATTATTAATCGTTGTTCACTTACTGGTCTACTGAACCATATTCCGGGATCAAATGTTAACACCAAAGATGTTCAACACGATTTCAACATTTTTACATCAACACGCTGAATTCAGATTAATTAATCGCATTTTTCTAAAGCTATATTTAGATGAGTTTTATAATTAAAATGCAGGATTAACGAGTTATGCGGTTTAGATGTATAATTACGGAAATAATTCACCAAGAAGAAAATGATTGCACTTTATATTTTATGTTATCATTTAAATGTATTGCTTTTACAAGATTTACATAATGAAGCCATATACTTTGTATTTAAGTATATATTTAGTTTAATAACACTTCCGTAAGATTGCAAAGCATATAATTTAAAAATAAGAATCTATACAAAAAAAGTTGCAAATTGCATCTCCAAGAATAGACTTGAACAATTTTCTAGAGCATTTTCAGCCAATTAATGTATCAAATTTTCTGTCACGTTTCTTACATTCGTGACGATTTCTGTCATGGGAAGTAGTTTATAGAAACTAATCGATCAGCACATAAGTCTTTTTTCTTTCGATTGAAAGGAGGAGCATCACGAAAATTATTATAAACCATAACACTTCATTTAAAACAAAAAATGACTATAATTTAGAGCGGTTGTATAATTTCTTAGTGTGCAGTTGAATAAATTCATGAATAAAAAGGTTTCAATTAAATTCGCTGCGAGTTTTCAATTCTCAGAATCTTAAACGATCTCATTCAATTTTAACAAATTTTTTTATCGACAAAAAAACATTATAAACTCATCAAGCAACTCCAGAGTACACTTAACATAAATTAGAAAATCGAAATCGTTTATGGCGGATAATGATGGTCTAAAATTTTCAATTACGATAACTATGATGCAATTTCCTCTTTGCATCTTTCTCCTCGGCTCTACGTTAAACTTGATGCATAATTCCAACGGACAATAAGGAATTAAAAAAAGAATTTGCATCTGAATTATGGTTTTTCGATCACTAGATGAAGGATAAAGTTTTATTAGACGATTTAAATTTAATGCGTCTGCGTTTTAAAATTAAAACTGATTTATGCCGGTTTTTTGTTTGGTTTTGCTTTAATGGATTTTATGCTAATTGTAATTTTTTCTTGTTCCAGATGATACAGCACAAACTTGTGATAGGTCTTTTTCTAGTCCTTAGTAGTAATATTTATGGAAGTTTAGGTAAGTAAAACTTTTCGCGCGATAAAAATAACGCAAGAACTACAGTTAATATTTTTGCAAGAAAGTTTAAGTGTCTAGTTAAACTCGTTTGGAAAACTGTGTCCGTTATGGACGTGTTTATTTTTGCAAATGCAGAACTAGATAGTCACATCAGTTTCAATTTAATGACAATTAATTTTAATATTGCTGCCTATAAAAATAAAATCTTTAATTAAACCCGAACCATAAAAGCTCGTTTTATCGTAAATTTAATGTAATCAAATGTTTGCAGCAAGGATAGCATTCGAAAAGCTGTCGGATTTCGACTATCGAGGAAATACATATTACACGGTGAAGAATTTGAGTTTGTACGAGTGTCAAGGATGGTGCCGTGAAGAGCCTGATTGTCAAGCAGCCGCATTCAGTTTCGTCCTAAACCCACTAATTCCCGTCCAGGAGACTTTGTGTCAACTACAAAATGAAACATCCGCCAATAATCCGTCTGCAACACCTCAACGCTCCGTCAACATGTACTACATGACCAAATTGCAACTGCGCTCAGAAAATGTGTGCTTGCGGCCATGGTCATTCGAGAGAGTGCCCAACAAAATGATCCGTGGACTTGATAATGCTCTTATCTACACCTCCACAAAAGAAGCTTGTCTAGCTGCTTGCTTGAACGAGGTATGTGTCCTTGAATAAATCATTTTTTTTTCAAATACATATAAAATGAGTTTAATGGTAATTGTGCTTTGGGATGCAACAAGATTCTTGTTTTATGTTGGACATAAATTGCAGTAATGGCACAGCGTTGTTTGTTATTACTGGGTTATTCGGCATAAAAACCATTCCCTTGACTAGGCACGATTTAATTGAACAAAATTACATTGTAATTGTATTATTACATTAGATGCGCAGATTGTACCAATTTGGTAATGACACTTTTTTTCTTCGTCGTCTAACTCCATAAGCTACTTAGTTTTAATTTTAAATTACTCTGGGAGTCCAATTAAAATAGTATTCTATGGTTTTTTACACGATTTATAAATAAATCTTCAGCTGGGAAGTAAATATTTACTGGGCGGTCGAATTGCGACTGGCGCCTCCGCCAAAATTGAAATATATTTACTGGACTAAAAAAGTGGTTTCATAAAATAGAAAATTCTACTACTACTACTAATTAATAATTAATTCCAAGAAATGCTATTCAAGAAATGTATTGTCCAAAAGAAATAACAGCCGCAGATGCCAAGCTTATAATTAAATTGCTTTAATGATCGCATTAGAATCATAACTTAAGCTTTTTGTACATTTGTAAATTTATTATCTATTAAGCGACATTAAGATAGATTTCTTAATTCAGTAGAGCTGCCTCTATACTGGTTTATATAGAAGTACTATAGTAATATTATACTAATGACGAGCTAATTAAAAATACCATACACGACGTGTATAAAATATAGTGGAGCAGAGACGCTACTATAAAGCAAGTCGTTATCGTCTTATAAAATCTTGTCTTTTTTATTCCAGCATCGTTTCACTTGTCGTTCAGTGGAATACAACTACGTAACATTGCAATGCCAATTGAGTGACACTGACCGACGTTCGACCGGACAATTCGTACAATTTGTAGACGCTCAAGGAGTCGATTATTTCGAGAATCTCTGCATGAAAGCGAATCAGGCTTGTAAAGGAAACCGCATCTTCCAGACACCTCGAATTGGGGTGGCTGATGATAAAGTCGCTCAATATGCAGGTCTCCATTATTACACCGACAAGGAGCTGCAAGTAACAAGCGAGGCAGCTTGTCGATTAGCTTGCGAAATCGAAAACGAATTTCTGTGTCGTTCATTTTTATTCAAAGGCCCACCACAAGGCACTCAATACAACTGTCAACTGTTCCATCTGGACCACAAGACACTTCCTGATGGACCGAGCACTTATCTGAACGCTGAAAGACCACTGATCGATAATGGTGATCGCATTGGAACGTATTTCGAAAACAGCTGCGAGAGTATGTTTTATTTATTGGTATTGTTTCGATATATTATACATGATTTGTAATTTGCAGAAGCTGCAACGCCGTCCGGTTCGCCATCAGATAACAGCTTGCCTGTGGTTTTCGAAGCAACTGAAGATCCAACGCTCAACAACCTTACAAGAAGTGATGTAAATTGCGACAAGACTGGAACGTGTTACGATGGTTCGTAACTATTCGAAATTGTTTTATTTTATTGCTAATATTTCCATTGCAGTATCAGTGAATTGCAAGGATACGAAGATTGCCGTCCAAGTCAGAACGAACAAACCATTCAACGGACGTATTTACGCTCTGGGACGTTCGGAGACTTGCAACGTCGATGTGCTTAACAGTGATTTGTTCAGGCTTGACTTGACCATGGTTGGCCAAGATTGCAATACCCAGTCGGTGGTAAGTTCGATTTTTACGCAAACACTAATTAGAGCAAGCCTTTCTTCTTCGTGCACCTACATATTAACGATTTTTTGCTTGCAGACCGGCGTTTACAGTAACACAGTTGTTCTTCAACATCACAGCGTCGTTATGACCAAAGCCGATAAAATCTACAAAGTCAAGTGCACATACGACATGTCTTCCAAGAACATAACCTTCGGAATGATGCCAATTAGGTAGGGTAATAGATTTTATCTTGACAAAGAAAAAATCACAAAATAGACTACTAGAGATGGTTCGATAGCCAACCTATTCTTGTCGTTCATTTTACAGAGATCCTGAGATGATAAGCATCACATCTGCACCTGAAGCACCTCCACCGAGAATCCGCATTTTGGACAGCAGAACTCGTGAAGTGGAAACGGTCCGTATTGGAGATAAACTCACCTTTAGAATCGAAATTCCGGAAGATAGTAATAAGACGACTGATTTATGTCCATTACCGAATCTAACAAACTGCTTTTCAGCTCCTTATGGTATCTTTGCAAGAAGTTGTGTAGCGATGGCTAAGGATTCCAAGAGCACATTCCAAATCATCGATGACGAAGGATGTCCAGTTGATCCGAGCATCTTCCCCGCATTCACTCCAGATGGCAACGCTCTGCAATCCGTTTACGAAGCTTTCAGATTCACCGAGTCTTATGGAGTCATTTTTCAATGCAATGTTAAATATTGCTTGGGACCGTGTGAGCCAGCCGTTTGCGAATGGGGACGCGATTCCATTGAATCTTGGGGAAGACGGAAGAGGTCCATCAATAATTCGACCAATAACGATGAGGAGAAGGAGGAAGATATGACGCTCAGCCAGGAGATCTTAGTGTTGGACTTTGGAGATGATAAGCAATCCGAGTTTTTGAAGAGCGAATTGGCGAGTGCAGAATTTGGAAAAGGTAAACTTGTTGCCATCTAGTTTTTAGGGTGTTTACTAATTATATTGGATTTTCAGATAAAACAGTGACGATAATTGAGCCATGTCCGACCAAGACTTCAGTTTTAGCGCTAGGAGTCACATGTGCCTTATTAGTATTACTCTACATCAGCACCCTGTTCTGCTACTACATGAAGAAGTGGTTGAATCCAGGCAAACACATCGCTTGAAGTTAAAAATAATTATTAGAGACACTTTTGGTGCTTAATATTAATCAATTTTTTTTTAATACTTGTATTAGTACGAAGTTATATTCTGTGCAAAACAAAAAGCCGCGATCTTTCTGTTAAGTTACGAAACCGTATTTAAAACTTCGTTCAACTTCAACAGAGATATCGAGTTCATTAAGAGGGTGTAATTTGACGCCTCAAATCGAATTTATAACGCAATAATTAATATTTAAGTAACTCAATTTTCGGGACGGTGGCGGCCTGGTGGTGGGAAGCAGCTTCATATACAACGAAAAATTATATCTGTATTCATTTACCGTTACAAAAATAGAATACGTATACTTTTTTTTTCTTAAATTTGATCTCTTTAATATTTATGAAAGTTGATGGTGATTTTATATTTTTTTGCACTGAAAAATTTGTTAGTTTTTAGAGCAAGAGTATTTTTGTAATGGTAAAGTTTTGTTTTTCGGCACACGTCTATTATTCGGCATAAATATTTATAGACTACTTATTTATTTTATTTATTATTTAAATATCGATTTTATGTATATACTGAAATTATAATATTTATACTATTTTATATACGAACAAGCCTTTAATAAATATATTTTTTAACGACATGTTAAGTGTTTTTATTTATGAATAAAATGATTGAAATAAATATTAAGTCAAATTTATCTCGAATAAATTAAGTAAATGCATAACAATAAATTATTAAATAAAAAAAGTGAGGAAAAAATGTTTAGCGAGTACGCGGATTCGAACGCCAGGTCTCTGGATTTCTAGTCAATCTTCTGATCTAGCGTTCGAGACTCAGTTGACCCTAAATATAATTTTTTTATTTAACTTCCTGATTTATTAATATACATCTAAATTTTTAAAGATAAATTTGACCTAATATTTATTTTAATGATATATTTATCTCCACTCTTGATAAATTTGGTATCATTTAATAAAACTAGTTATATTTGGTTGATTTAATTTATTGCTTAATAATTTATTGATTATAAATGTGAATGATTTGATTTTCTTTCATGAGAGCAAAATACGATTTATTTATACATAATGGAATTAATATAAAGATATGGTGTTATTTTTATTCATATATATTCAAAGTTACAAAATAATAATTATGATAACATTTTTTTATTCTGAACAACAACAAACAACAAACTGTACAATTTGTTTATAAATTTTTATCTGGTATTCCAATCAAGTCCTTATGAGCATATTTTGAGTGGAAAATATAGTTTTCATAGTAGATATAATAAATATTTATCATTTTAAAAAGCAACATCATAGAAAAAGATAACATTAATAATTCATTATAGTATTTATAATTAATTACTTTATTTAAAATTTGCATAGTAACAACAAGCTAAATTTAATAAATCACAGGAAAGGGTTACAAACTTTCATTTTTTTTATCATTTATTGTGGTTGGCAAATAAATTCCTCCACTGGTTCCTCGAACACCTCCACAGTTTATATAATCAAGCCGAGCATTTAACGAACGTGATTGAACAAAGTGCACTGAAGAATTTCTTTCGCAAAACTTAATTATACAAACTGCGCGCGATGCTGATTTACATTTGATTTAATAAGCCACATCAAAAAACATTCAAAACGAATAATAAACAAACCCGATGCCATTGCTAGATTATTGTCACAAAAAAAAGTTGGCACTGAATTTAACGAACCAGTAGCTCAGTCAGAAAAAGGATAGTTCAACAAATCGACTGTCCTAACTTTGACGCCAACATTTTGCACTTGCCTCAAACTATCTTCGTCCGCTTCCAGCATAATGATACACAAAAAACATTTGCCTGAAATCGTATCCTTGGGGTACACCGTGACCGCTTTGAACGGCTCACTATTCGTCCCTTCGCAATACAAATTCAATTGTTTGTAAATTTCCGGATACTGTCTTCGCATCAACACACCATACTGCAACAACTGTCGCTGCAAATTCGCAACGACTTGCAAGCGTAATTTTAGCATCTTCACGCCAATAATTGGCGGACAAAATAAAATCAGCGTTTCGGGACTCTCGTAGTCGCGCTCCGGAACATCGATGTCTTTGCTCAGCCGGATTTTCGCACAGCGCGAAACCAGCTGCCGCTCCCACTTCACCGCCCCACTCGCCGGCGTCTCCGACACCACACAAATTGAAACGTACAGAATCAGTTTACTATCGGGATTGTAACTTTTGCACATTTTGACCAATTCTGCATAAAGTTGCGGTCCCATCTCGCTCGGCAATAAATCCTGCCAGCGCACGTACGTTAGTTCCCCCAAGCTTTGGAAGCCGTTCTCTATGAATTTATCGGCCACCTCCGGCGCGGCGAAGAAACACTTCACGGCTCCGGGGCCGTGTGATAAAAAGCCGCGCCGCGCCATCGAAGACAGATGCAATAAACAATCGTGGTTCTCTTTGGCGGTCGCAATCACTTGCCGACACAGCGTTCCGATTCGGGAAAATAAACAGTTCTTCCGGTGCTTCTCCCAATGGGCTCGTCGGCACGACCTCGAGCAATACGTGTAAGCGCAATTGTGGCAATTTTTATAGTTGCCCGCTTCCTGTGAGATGGACAACGCGGTGCGGCCACATTTCGAGTTTCTACATCGCAACACAGGGGAAGAATTTAGTGACACTCTTCGGGTGGGTATCGAATTGGTGAGAGATGTTTCGCTAGTGTTGGAGTTCCGACGTTCGGTGGATGATTTAGCGTTGAGTGGGAAATGGCCTGGACTTATATTAGCTGACACTGTCCCTGAAATAGTTAATAAAGCAATAATCATAATCCACAGCTGACGAAAGGAAGAAATGAAGAAAGTGCTATTAGATTCTTTTCGAATTTTCCAGGATTGGAATGAAGCTTTTGCGTAATTTGAAATTGATAAAGAATTAAATAGTAAATAGTGCTTAGAGATGGTGGTTGTATTTTAAACCTGAAAATGAAACTTACACAGGCCTCCTACCTTGAAGACTCGGACTGGGAGCGCGGCCTGTCGAAGGAAGGCCTAAAAGCGAATCTAACACGTCTTCTAATGTTGTTGAGCTCGGTGACGGTTTTGTTGCTGATCCAGTTGTGGTCAAAAGTGTTACATCTAAATTTTTAGAGAAACCTTGGTTCAGTATTTTACATTTAACTAGCAGCTACATTTTCAGAAACAAAGCGCGTTGCGTGAATTTAACGGTCTATGAACTGTTTTCGAAAAGGAAAACTTCTATTCTGACTTTGTTTTTCAAGATATTGGGCTGGATTTTTTTTTAATATCACTATTTTAATATGGTACACCAAGTAATAGAAGCCCTTTTTGGAATTTTAGTTTCATTCAATTTTTAAATTAATAAAATTCAAAAATTTTAAAAGTCGAAAACTTTCGACAATACCACAATAAATGTAAAGCAATATTTAGACAGTTAATAGACCCTTAATGGTATTTTTGTAAATCAGAATTGAAAAGATAAAACTTAATTTTCTTGAAAGCTTTTAAATTAGATTTTAAATTTTATCTCCCATGAGAAGAAGCTAACCACGACTTTATTTAGTGTTCATCTTCATAAAATTTCATCAATTTAATAGGTCTTTAAAGAACTTTAATAAACCTAAAAATTATTTTGTAAGATGTCTTGTAACACATAAAATTACAATAGACTTGATTGCTTATCATAAAATTCAAAGAAATTTCATAATACTTAATGAAAATGCATGATTCATAATACTTAATAACAAATAAGAAAATAAAATTGCTCGTAATTTTAGAGGACATTATAACTTTATGAGAGTTAATAAAATTCGGTACTGTTAATCAATGGTTAGCTCTTCAAATGCGTAATATAGCAACGGAAAAAATGTAATAAAAAGAAAAAAAATAGTGCCGTGTAGAAACAATAATAATAATAATTCATATTTACCTAAGGTCTTCATAAATAATAAAAACAAGCGTCAATCACTACATATGCAAAACTATAAGACGTTGCTTTGAAATCATAAGAGAATTTTTGAATTTTTTCTCGAACGAACTAGAACTACACTAAAAACAGAAATAATATATTGCAAAAAATAAAATATTTATTTTATGAATAAAGGTGTATAAATACAATTCATGCGAAATTCAAATACACTGAATTACTTCATACAGAAAAAATGTACAAAAGCAAAACATGATTCTGTAAATAATTGCACTTAAGCTCGATTTGAATATATTATTATTCTTATGACATATTGTATATATTACTTAACAATAATTGATAAAATTCTACAAGTATCTGTACAAATAAAATGATTGGCTACAAATTACACCACAATTGAAAAAACTGATCAATTTTCAGAAAAAAAGAAGCTACAAAAATACAGACGAAAAACAAAAATACATCAAAACCACCATAATTTACGATCCCTGTAAACTATGAGGTGACACAAATTCAGTCAACAATAAAAATAAATACGGTAATAATTACACAATCTCTGACAAAAGAGTAGCACCACAATAAAAATCATAAATTAAAAACAAAATGATAGTGAGAGAGCAAAAATAATGAACTTCTTAAACACTAGTAATAATAAACACTATAATACAAAAAGACATATTCATAACATATTTTTATTTCTAATCAAAAAAACAATAGAACTATAATGAATTAGGCCTTAATAGACTCACCGTTATGTGTCTGCAGATCGAGCCGAAGACCCAACGTCGGTACCACCGGCGGATTCTGGTTCTCCGAAAGCGTTACAGGTGTTTGCGGTGAATCTAACGGCTTAGTACCAACAAAACTCGACTCTAGCCAACAAAACTTCTGACTACCCCTCGGACTAACTGACAGACTTCTCTGCGAAGCCGTATCCTGACTATCATAATTCCGATCTTCCGGTCGAAGGCCACTCACATAATGCACGATCGCCGACGTCACCTCTTTGATAGACGTCTGAATTTCCGGACTCTCTTGCGGATGATGCTGATGATTACTTTGCGACAAAATACTGCTGGCTAGTCGTTCAGCTGGTGTTCGAGGACGTGTTAGACGCTCCTGTGATCGCCATCCCATGTACGGTTGACGATAACTAAAGCTACTGCGTACCGATGACGGTGAGATGGAACCATTCGGTTGGCGAGTGTTGAAGCTGCTGCGCGTTGAAGCACATGGAGAAGAAGCTGTGGAGTTCAGCTTCGAAGTGGACCATCGGACGAACGATTGATTCGTCGGGATGGGACTGAGAATCACTGGACTGTGTGATGCTAAGCTGCTGAGGGAGGTGGTTTTGTTGTTGGCACTGGTACTGGTACCCGTCCATCTGGTTTCGCGCGATTGCTTCTTTAGCAGGAAACCTTCACGTGGGATTTGGGATTGCTTGTACCAGTCGGGGACGTGCAGCTTCTGTAAGGAGCGCTGCACGCGAAGCTGATGTTCCGACATTACCCGTTCCCCTTTTTGCAACTCATTCTCCGGTGGCTAAAAATACAAAAGATTTAATTAGTTATTTAATTGCACTTTTCGTTCGAGTTTAACCAACATTTGTCAAAGTATTCATAACTGATTGTAATCGATTCTTTCAGGCGAATAACAATTTCACTGTCATTATTGCGTTACGTACTATCGTAGTAATCTAATCAAGTTGACGGCTTATACTGACTGTTATGGAATTTTCTTGTTGCATTAGATAAAATCGTTATCTGTTTATTTTGGCGATAAAATGATTATAAATCTTGCGCAAAAATATTTGTACTTGACGGAACGTCATAAATGTAATCTTTATTGAATGAGAACTTTTTCAGCAATTTTATACAAAATATTTCTATTGTATTACGTGTAAGTATAATAATTTCGCATTACTGTTCAATTAAATTCTACATGTTAAAGTCACCTTCGACTTGCGCATTTACAAATCATTTGAATAAAACTTGATTGTATTTTAATTTTTGGCAATGGTTCAAAATACAAAAACAAGTCTCAAATACATTTCGGCGAGTCATCAATTTGGTACAAAGTTCTAATATCAGAAAGTCTCACAATGTCTCAAAAACCTTATGGAATCTAATTTAATGAGAATCTAATAATTTTCTTCGAATCTGACCAAAGACCTGTAGTCTCAGAAAACTTCAAAATACCTCATGACCTTCTGGAATCTAATTAATAAAATATCGTAGTTTTAGCAAATTTTCCTAGAATCTCACAAGTTCTATAAAGTTTGCCAAAGAATCACAAAACAGTGACGTGGTTATCCCATCGCATTTGCACTGACTTTTACATACCACTTCCTCCCACAACATACTTAGCCGAACCCACTGATGTCTATAATGGTCTTCGTAAAGAAATCCAGACATTTCGCACAAATCTTCTTGCATTTTGTTTTTGTAAAAATATAAAATAGAACTTTAATCTTTCAACTCTGACAAGCAACTGATGAGAAATATATAGCAGAAAAGAATGTAATCCATTTAACAAGTTAATTTAATTGCTATGTGTAGGAGGCGAGAGGTGATAGATGCATTAATTGATTGTATCAAGCCTTCAAAATTTAACACTTTGGCAGAAAATTTCAATTTAAGACAATTATTTTAAATTAACTATTAGCTACGGAGACGAAGCAGCGACGTACTAAAGGCAACGTGTACATGTACTTTGACTTTATTCCTTTTTTACCTTGGAAAATATCAATTACAAAATATAGCGTGTTCAATTAATAATTAATCAACATTGATTGGCCTCTTTATAACAAGATCAATAAAACTCTTTATTAACTTGTTAATTTGAATATATACGCGAATCGACACAAATTTTTCATTGTTGAAATCATCCATGATGCTATGACTAGATAATAATACTACTAGATTGTAGTCCCAGTTTATGTTTCTGACAGTTAAATTTCCTTTGTATTGTTGGCTTGATGTTTTAATACTATATATTCGTTCGTAGAGGAATATTAATGTTTTATGTGAGACCTTCACTCGATCTTTTTCAAATAAAAAAGGGAAAAAAATAATCCGAAATATTTCTAGTATTCCACCGGAACTTATAGCTCTTAAAAGGCAAGCACGTACATTTCAGTTCGTTATCATGAATGAAATATTACTAGAATGGACTATTTATATAATAGAAAAAATACTGCATGTCTTGGCATTTATATATTTATTCATAAAATAAATTATTCAAGCACACAAGCGAGATGTAAGATTACGAGTTAATCTAGAAAATATTCATCATCTAAATACCCGAGAAGGCTGCTAAGAGCGATTGAAGTCAATATTTGTGAAAGTTTATAAAATAAATTCTCTACTTGAATAAATTTTGCAAAATTCTTAGAAAACTTGTGTTTGACGTTTGATAAAAATAAGTGAACTTGAATTAAATTAAGTCATTTAATTATATTTATTTTAAAAATTGTTTCACATTCTGTATCATTTTTTGTATGACCTTTCCAGATGATTTAGTGGAAGATAACTATTAAAGAGATGTAACTACATAATTTGTTTTAATTTATTGCTTCCAATTCGATTTAATTCCAATTTAACTTCATCTGCAATTTAGTTTGTACAAATAGCCTTCATGTATTAATAAAGACATGTTTGATTCAAATATTTGTGCAATTGCATTGAAATGGGATTCTGCAAATGCCCAACCCATCTGAAACGCACACACACACTCTATTATAAATTTCTCTCGGTCTTGTGATTGGATATACATATCTTTGAACCATTATAATGAGATTTCTTTCATGGCTAAAAGTAGAATTCAAGGAAGTAGATAAAACCGACCAAGTTGCGTCTTTTGTTGCTTTGCAACTACAAAGCCAAAAAGATGCTATGCGCTTTTATCCGTATGCAATTATTTAATTTTATTCAAAACACATAAACTTTCTCCTCGCTAAGACCCACGCAAAATCGCATGTTGCTTCATCATTAAGAGGATTTTGCTTAGCTTGGCACAACAAGTATCATGATGATTGTTTTCCCAGAGTAATAAATATTATTAATTATCAGTGAAAAATTGCTGATGCAGACATCAGAAATGAATCATCAATTGATTTGAAATAAAAATGAGTGCAATCCAATGCATGTGCGAGCTAAACTAATCAAGAATAGAAGTCGATTACGATGCACTATGTGTTACGGCCAGTGTGTTTACAAATACACATCTAAAATAGAACTCAACATAAATAAATTCGTATTCTATTCAATCCATCCATATACTGGGTGTGCATTAATATTTGTACAAGTTTTGTTAAAGGGCTATGATGTTGAAAATTCCAATTGTTATTCTGACCTTGTTTTTTAAGATATTGACCTAGGTTTCTTTTTAGTATTAATATTTTAATATTTTACATTAAACTATAAAACAAAATTTTTAAATTTTCGTTTCGTTTAATTTTTAAATTAATGAATTTCAAAAAAATTCTTTTATAGTTCAGTGAGAAACTTCATTACAAATAACTATTGTAGTGGTGCATTTCTTAAAAAAATCGAAAATAACAGCGTAATACAGCAAAACATTCACAGAAATCTAATTATGGTATAGTAATGAAAAACACTCTACAATACCACAATGAAATTACAGCGAAATTTAGACGGATCATAGCCCCTTAAAATATCTAGATTTTTTTAGTAGTGACATATTTTTGAAAACGTTTTTGTTATTAACAATTAACGAATAATGGAAAAAGCATTATTTTCAAATAATTTTTTATGATCTAAGTAAGCATTTTACAAATTTTGAGTCGCTTACAAAAGCTGCACGCATTTAACACACCCTTACCTAAACTGCTTCAAAAATTTTGCCCTCCACCCGCTCTCACCCTCATAATGCCAGAATTAAACGTAATACTATAAAAATTAAACAAAATTAATCGTAAGTAAATTGATTGTTATGAAACCCCTAGAAAATGCACAATATATAAGGAGTGGTCAATGCAACTGCCCCCTCACACGATTTAAGCCCACATCATCATCCTATCCTTTCACTTGTGCAAAATATTTACACCAAACAAATTAAAAGTGCAATTATAATTATTTCCGGCTTTGCCGGAAATAATCTATTAGCCACACAAAAGTGCCAAAATAAATAAATACACTCGGTATAAAATACAAAGCACAACTGACTTGACTCGCCTTGTTATCGTCAAATGGTTCAAATAAAATACGCTTTACGATTCGAGTTCTCTTTTATTTTTTTTTGCCTTTCGAAAGACATTAATATAAACAAAACTCACACATGTTTTGCATTAAAATTTCTTTTTGCGTTTAAAATACACACACTATGTATAGTATATTGTGTGTGCTGAGGCACAACACAGAATAACAATTGCTCGCAAAGAGAGAAGGCAATTTGAATTTAAAATTTCAATGCTCGACTAACTTTATAGATACTGCAGTACGTCATCAGAAATTATTTTATTAATACATAATTGCTCATATAATCGATATTCAATAATAATTATAAATAGGTAAATGCGAATTTTAATAATACTCGCCGGAGTCGTAACTACTTGGCAAAAACAACGAACGGAAACTAATAAATATTTAGTGGTTTCGAGGAAATGTTTATAAACAAATTGCATGTTGAACAAGCAATTTTAAATGAAGCATTCGGAATGGTCCAATTTGCAGCTTCCAAGAAATTAATAGATTTTTAGTGCTTTTATCAAAAATTAGCTGAAAATATTTGAACAAATTTTACAGCCTTCAATCGTGTATACAAAATTAGTCATTATAATCGCAGATGCCACGATAAACCAAGAAAAAATGCGTAAAACAATGCGGGTTTTGTTAATTTCGAAATAAAAAAAAAGATTCTACCACACGAACAACTGTGATCGATTGTTCAAGTGCATTCTTCTGAAGCTACATATATGGGCATGATGCACTTTAAGGCCAATTATCTATCTGAACTGAAGAAAACATCATTAATTCTATTTGACCTCTGTGCCTTGAATGTTTCAGAACACTACTTTGTAATAATAATACAGTCGATCCAATAAAAACAATTTGTATATAGTAGTATACTCGCTTTGTTTAATGTCATTATTTAATTTATTTGTTGTTGTGCGGTTGGAGTACAGTTCATTCAAAAACCAACTAAAAATTCGCCATTTTTGACGCTCTACAATTTATATGAAAAAATTGAATAACCGAATGAAGGTCAAAGAGAAATCAACAAGTAGATGATGGGGTTCAACAGTTTGCAGAAAATTTCTCTAATAGATCATCAATTTAATTTATTTGCAATAATAAAACAATAAATAATGAAATGCAATTAGTTTACGTGATTGTAGACGATATATTATAAATAGCGCGTTAATTAATTCGTTTAGGCAAAGATGATAACGAGTTGTAAAGAGGTCAGTGTTGAACATACTACTATAAAACTATATCTATGTTTGGTAAACGCGAACATTGTACAATTTTTTCCATCATCAAAGAGTATGTTAGCTATTTACTCGCCTATGTAACTGTACTTGCATTTTATAGTACACCCACAAACGGTTTCTGATTTCTACTAATTTATGATATCGTCGCTGCTATATAATCTTGATGTAATTACATTCACATATTTATTGCATAGCTTTAAATGAGGCCTATTAAAATACGTTTGATGATAAAAGATGCACGTTTCAAATAGTATTTAGTTTAAAAATACGCTCCCTGGATTTTTCTACCTAACAAAAATTGGTTCCGCTGTCGCTTCCGGTACTATATGGTGAAAGAATAAATATAACAACAAGGGGTGTCGAATTGATCCCCTTTAGTCTAGTGTCACATTTCTGCTCCACTTTTGTGTTTGAGGATTAATTGTACTTATACAAAGTGGAGTAGGTAGTTTTTGAAAATATTGTAAATTTGTCAATTCCAGAAATTTAGTCGGTTTATCCAAAATTTACTCAAATTTATTATTAGATTGCTAAATTTAAGAGTGTCTAAATTTCACTGTAATTTCATTATGGTATTGTAGGACGTTTACCATTAAAATACCACAATTAGATTTCTGTGGAGTTTTTAATGAATTGCGCTCTTATTTTCGATTTTTCGTAGAAAAGTGCAAAAGTAAAAATAATTTATAGTTGCGTTTTACACTGGATTGTAACAGGTTTTTTTAGAATTGTCGAATTTATAAAGAATTATTGAAAAGCAAAGTTAAAAAAAAATCGAGAAAAAATGTTTGTTTTTACAGCGCAGCGCAATTCGTGGGGAATTTTGTAAATTTGGCACAATTTTAACAATTTATGCGAAATGTATTCAAATTTATGATCAGATTTTCAAATTTCAAAAAATTTATCAATTTCCATGACATTTATTATGTCGCACGATAATAACTAGCTATTTAAAAAATTTGCATAATGCTGGCAAGCTACCAGCAGGTGTTTAGAAACTAAACTAGTTGTATTATAATTTATGGAAAAAATGGACAAGTAGTTGCATTATATGTTTTCCTACACAATTTATTAGACTGCATTGTAATCAATGGCTAACTAACTTAACAAACATGTTAATTGAGCAGTAACATTTTTAATTTTCAAGAAGCTGTTGATAAATATATGTATTAATAGAAATGACCTGCTTTGGGTTAATGCAAATTTAAAATAATTATATTATTAACAAATACAAATTGATTGCGCATGTTCTACAAAATCAATTCATTGTTGCTAATTTAGCACTATAAAAGGCGAATTAATTTGACGCTTTAGTACATTAATGAATAATGCACCATTCAGTATAATTGAATGAAAGAATTTAAATTCATTATCGAAACCCATCAAGTGCATGTTAACATTAGAAATTCGAAAGAAAAACTTACTGAATTACTTTATCGCTCACATTAATCACAAAATTATTGCTCTCGAATAAAATGGAGTGTTAATTAAATCGCGCACAATACAATAAGTAAACAAGAAGGTGCATTTGCCACACAATTATTGGCTGGCTCCCCGAAAAAGTAACCCTCTGCCCTACTTAGATGCACCGCTAGAGTTCGCTAGCCGAGCCGCAACCTTAACATTGCGCATCCTAATTACATATGTATCCAACCCCTACAAGCTAGAAAATTGTGTGCAAGACTCACCTCGACTACTTTGAGATTTTGCTTGTCCAACAGAAACTCCATGGACTTGTGCGGCCTGCTGCCGGGTTGCCGGTGTTCGCCTTCGGGGGCGGTCAACGCCAACCGGGGCTCAGCGCCAAGGTTTAGCAAACTTCTGGTCTTCGCATGGGCCCCACTTGTTATCACAGTGACCTCCGTGTCGAGATCAGTTTCAATAAGACCCATCGGTTCCATTGGAGGGCCCGAATCGATAGTCCGACGGCGGTGACGGTGTCGTGGTTCATTTTCTCGAACCGACGCAGGCGTTGCGCCATCCCTTTTTACGCTTGCGTGTACTACACGGGGTGGTTGTTTCGGCAAGGGCGGTTTTGCACTCATGCCGTGCGGCGATGACGAGCACGTCACATTGTTGTTGAAATTGGTGCGCGGCGATTCGGGAACGTTTGCGGACGGACCCTTTAGCGGGATGAAGATGTAATCCTCTTTTGTAGCCACTCGCTGCTGATTTGATCCTAGAACAGGTCCTGCAATTTTAAATCGCAATATTAATGCACATTTTTTAACATTTTAGTTGAGGATTAAATTGGTTTAAAAGCGTACCTTTTGGTTTGTTTGTTGCATTTTCCGCTGACTTTTTCTTGATTTTATTTTTTTCCTCGGCACCTTTTCGGGCCGAAAATCGAAAACTGGCCAACCGCGAAAAGAATCCGCCAAGTTTACCAGCGCGCGATTTCGTGCTATGTTTATCGTGGTGCGCATCCTGTGCTTCCATCACGCCAACTGGCTTAGTTGTTTGTAGAAGGTTCCGCTCGGTTCTCGGTGCGTTAGTGTTTCCACCACCGCTAATACCAGCTGCACTGTTTCGTTTAGAAGAAGCCGAGGCGCCAGTGGCGTGGTGCGTGGGTGGCTTTGTATTCAAGTCCAAATGGGTGTGTTTGTACTGTATCCCATCGACATCGACGTACGCCTTTATCACGCAGCCGTCTTTATCTTTTTTCACCAATTGACTTCCTACAAGAAGATTAACTCCCGTTACAATTCAACCCTTAACTCTCCCGCTACAAATCCCGCCACCTGAAATAATCATAATACAAACCTCTTCTTTTCAATTTGCCCACATCCGGCTGACTTTTCGAGATATCGGTCTTCCGCAGATTCTTCAAAGTGTCGATATATTCCTGCTTGCGATTCGTTTCACTGTCACTTAGATCGGGTTGACTAAGCGACCGACCACGCATCGACGAACGCAACAGGACTTTCGGTCGTTCCAAAATTGGCGTGGGCGGCGACGGTTCTCTTTCCGGTGTACTGCTCGACAAGCTGTAGAGCGACTCGCGTTCGGGTGTCGCCGTTGAGACGCTGTCATCGTGCCAGTTAACTTCAGAAACAACCGGAGAAAAGTGGACACCTTTGGAATTTGTTGAACCAGCTGAGGTCAAAGTTTTATCATCGAAATCCGACATGCCACTCTCCGAGCTCTTGATGATGGAGTTTTTGCGGTGGATCTCCTGCGTGGATCTGCGTCGTTCGTCGTCGAAATATGGAATCATTAGAGCCAGATTTGGAGTGCTTACAACATTCCGTTTAGGTGTTGACGTGAGGAAATTTTCGTTTATGTAACGCACGGGTGGTGGAAGTTGCAAAGGCTCGTTCACATTTGGATGACTGCTGGCCAGACTTTGGATGCTGGTCTCCGAGATGGCTTTCAGTACTTTCTTGTCGAACTCGACGATTGGAGTGGAAACTCCCGGTTTCTTCTTGTAGCATAAACTGTGTTCGTCGTCGCTCAAGTCCACACGATTGGACATGGCTTCGGCATAGCTGCCTTCCCGTCTGTAGCTGTTCATTTCGCTTTCGTCGCTTTCTTCTCCAGCTAAATGATCATTATTGAAACTGGCAAAATCGGTGAGATCCCAATTCTTAGACGCTACAGATTCGGTTTCACTGGTGACGAAGTTCAATTCGCCGATGAGATTCAAGTCTTTTGGAACACTGCAAACACAAACGGTCTGATTTATAATTGAAGAAATAGCAAACACATCGGTCGTAGCACTGGCAACGCGAAGTAGGTTGGGTGCCGAGTCGCAAGTATATTTAGACTGTCCCACAACAGAGGATTCTATATTTGATACTTTCGTCACGACACTTGAATTGCTGAAACGCTTTTTCATAAATCGCTCAATCAGAGGACTTCGTGACTTTTCCGGTGCAACCACATTCGTCAAGTCTTGATAGCTCACTCCAAAGTTGCCTTGGAAGTTTTGGAAGACGTCTCCGTCATACGCCGAGAAACCTACGTAAGAATGTCGGTACTTGCTGGTTTTCATGCCAGAAGATGCGCTCTTGGTGCACTTGGATAAATGATCACTGTATCCACTGTCTTCACTCAAATTCTCCACAGACGCTTTCAACTTAACACTACCACTTTTATCATTATTCACTTGCAAGCTTTCGAAACTCTTCCAAGTTTTCAAATTATCAAAAGATCTACTAGCTGCCAAAGTCTCATCACTATCACTGCTTTCACTATAAATTGTCGCATTGTATAATAAACTATCTCGACTTGCGTCTTTCTTCACCGGAATATCGATCTTGAGCGACTTGTAATACTCCAATTCCTCTTCATTATCGCTTTTCGTCCGCTCAAGACTATCAGGACTCGCATTGTTCCTTCGATTATGGATCTCTAAGGAGTCGTAACTGAATTGCGAATAAAGACTCGGCGAACTACTACACGTTTCCTGACACTGTTTTTCAAGGGTTTCAAACTGCAACAAACTACTCGACCGACTCAAAGATTGCGGACCATCTTCATCACTCACAATTGGTATGGTGAGGAAAAAATCGTGCTTCCGGCGTTTAGCAGGACACGCCAATTCTCGGTCGGATATACAATCTATTTCGTCTGCAACAATTAAAATATAGCAAAATAAAATTGTGCTTATGCCAATTTTGATTTAATTTACGTGCTTTCTTGCCAGACATTTAAAATTAGAGATTTGTACAATTTGTGATTTAGCGTCTATCGCTCTTTCATGTTAAGACTGCAGTTACTTAAAGTATGCAACCAATTAAACTGCAATGCAATCTTAACGACAATTACTTGCATTGCGGTGCGTTTACACTACAAGATTATTTATTTATGATTCTTTATAGGACTAATAATTCAAAAAAGTAAAAAAAAAATGTTTTGATGAATTTTCCAGGCTCCTGAAATTCTCAATTATTTTTAAAAAATTCTCTGATGACAAATAATTAACAATTAGTGAATAAATTGATGATCTCATAATGTACACGCCCTTTTAAGCTCCTAATTAATTCCAAATTGGTGCATTTTTGTGAAAAATAATAAACAACCTACAAATTTTGTTAAAATAGATGCAAACAACTTACAGTAATTTTTATTTATATTTTTCCACGCTCGATAAAAATAAATTTGCCCAATTTAATAACTATTACGAATAATTTTGAAAATAACAATTTTGAACAATGTATGCAACCAACAATACAGTTAAGGTGTAGCGTAAACAAGACTTACCAGTGGCCTCATCCATGCAAATTACTGAGCCGGTTTCGGAGTCCGTTGCAAGCCATCCTACCGGAGATCCTCGAGATTCGACATCACTTTCAGACCGTAAATCGTCCGAAGTTTCCTCTTGTATCGTTTCCAAATACATGTATTGACCCGTATTGTTTTGGAGGAAATATTCTGCATCTGAAATGGAAAAAGAAATTTTCCGATGAGGAATGCGTATGCAAAGGTGCAAAAATGTATAATTATTTTCAGTACTATCACGTTATGCCACTCCCAGTTCGTATGGAATTTATAGACGGAAAAAGTGCATTACCCAATAAAATTGCAATGTGCATTTATAAAGTTGAGCAGTTTAAATATGTACACAGTAAGAAATTTATATTATGAAATTTATTTTCAATTCAATGTAATTTTCTTTCTGTTTCTCTTTTCTATAAATATATTTATTCAAAGCAAATATATTAATATTAGAAATGTGCATACGGCAATTGGTACTTGCAT
This sequence comes from Cryptophagus acutangulus, assembly GCA_963556235.1. Classification (NCBI taxonomy): domain Eukaryota; kingdom Metazoa; phylum Arthropoda; class Insecta; order Coleoptera; family Cryptophagidae; genus Cryptophagus; species Cryptophagus acutangulus. The sequence continues at coordinate 4,092,771 of OY744559.1, read as the reverse complement.
AACAAAATTCTCCGGAAATAAATTAATAGGAATTAACTAGAAATCAATCTAAAATGTAAATATAAAAATTATCTCACGGGAAATTTAAATTTGCAGTACATTCACTACATTTGTCAATAGATTTATGAAGGCAGGTTACTTGGAAATGCGAAAATATTGGAAAAATTGGGAAATGTTTGAAAAATATCAGAAATATTTCAAAATACTGGAAATATTTATTTCAAAAATAAAAAAAAATTCTAGAATACCTTACTACAGAAGTTAATCCTATTTACTATTTAGTAAGCATAAATGCATTCATGTCTTCAATATGAACAAGTATTGCATTGCATAAATGTAAATGCCAATGCATGAAGGTAAAGACGTATAAAAGCACCGTTTCGACTAGCATACTTTTCATAACGCACTCTATGATGGCCTATCAGAAAAAGTTATTGGTAATAAAATATTAATAATTTTACGATGATGAAAACCGTTAAAAAATATCCAGCAGGTCGTCGTTAAAAGAACGCTCATCAGTCTCGTTTGTAATATAATCTGAAAGCACCTGGCGTAAACGGAAATCTGAAAAACGGATATAAGATCACTTAACTGTGACGAGATAGACTAGTCTCTTCAAGTATAGAATTATTTACAACCGAACGAAACATATTGCAGTAAAAATAATCGAACAAAGCTAAAGTGATTGTTTCTTTTCAATTAAAATTATTATTATTGTAGATAATAAAATTAATGGCGTTTTAATGGAAGCAATATACTTTCTAGAGGAGATGATGAATTGATTTTCAATATAAATATTTTTCTTTCGAAAATGCAACAGCAAAATATGTTGTGCATACAGCACAACGTAAAGTAGTTTATAAAATATTTATACAGTTAAGAGAAAGTTTTTGAGATCAGTCAGTGTAACAAAAATGTATTTGTTCTTTTTAGATTTAGACGTAGGATTTTAATTTTATATTTTAGTGCTGCATACAAACAACAATAGCCTGTGTGTGGTTATTTAAATAAATTGTCTGTTTGCTTTGCAAATCGTACGACGAACGACTTTCCATCGCTATTTCGAAGGTTTCTTTTAATTTAGGAACATACAGTTTGATCTCATTTAATTATTTATTCTAATTACAAACAATTATTCTTAATTAAAACTTAAATGCATGCATAATTAAAATTGCATAAAATATTAATTGAAACAAATTTCTTAATAAACTGCTAATTCCAAAAGGTGATTGTAACAATGCTGTTAATTATAAATAAAATACCAATGACTTATTGTTATTTAAAAAAAAAGTACACGTTCATTTCATTACAATTACAAAACGCCATAAAGCATTGTTTTTAATTCCATATTAACATAAAACTAAATTGTTGAATGCTTCTTGCATGTTTTCAAACTCAAATTGTGAGATAATCTGCGCAAAAAATGCTCAACGTATTGTTTATTTTTATAAAACAAAAAATAGTAAGAATGAATAAAGAGTGTCACCTATAATCGCGGAAAAATAACATAATGTGTTTGTTTCAACAGAATAGTTATAAATGTACCACATCAAGGTTGAGAAAGGCATAGAATTAAAATGCAGAAACGAGATTTTGTTGTTGAGAATTTACAATGAAATTTATAAGGAAAAAGTCGCACGATTCGAATTTATTTACGTGATGGATCCATGTTAAATTAAAAATCTACGAAAGAAAGTGTATAATTACTAAGAAATTGAGAGAATCTATGAAATATTATTGTTGTTAGACGAAAATGCAATTAGCTGATGAGTAATAAATTTGTTCATGCTATATTTAAGCGTGACGCTCAGATATTGGAAGAATAAGAAAATCTTTTATTTGGAAAAAATCACCAGGTGGTAGAACCATAATTATTAAATATTTTTCACATTGACTAAGAGATTTATCTCGGGAATTTTCTATAGAAACTAAATATTTACCATAAAATTCAATAAAAGCTATCGAATAAATTTTTTTTATTTAATTTTATGATAGAGAATAAAAAGTTACAAACGAATATAATTTTTTGCTTACTTTTTGAGCTCGTTAAGGGTTAAAATTTCGAATTTAAAGTGACATGACGTCACAATTTGAGAACGCCTAGTCCTATAGTATTTTTGACATTGCGCAGTCAACGCCTGCGCAGTAACAAAAAGGGGAAGGATTGCGATTTGTATTGCGCTGACTGCTTCCCACTATTGAAACCAGGACGCGGATTCAAAATTAATTATCTGAACGATTAGCGTGAAATTAAGATTTAGCTGCAAGAAAGTTCGTAAACACAAAAACAAAGCAAAAAAATGACTTAACTTGTTATTGGCTGAGTAATAATTTATTGATGATAAAGCTGCATTTCAAGAAAATATTTTATAGGAAAACATTGATAGAACAATCTAATATTAAATAGAACTTTCTGCTTCAATAGCAACTATCAATTATTTTAATATGTCTTTAATTATCCATAATAATTCTGCTTGTTTGTATTCACAATTCTATCTGTCGGTAAATAGTTTAATTAAATAAAATAGTATAATTTTTAAATTGAGCCTCAATCCATCCACTTCTTATTGTCTTTGAATAGAAGAATTTTAATTGTTTAAACATGCACATGTTAACAATATAAAAACTGGTCAACTTATAAAATGATCTACTTATTCACATAGAATTGCAAGAAATTACCGAGTACCAGGATAAGTAAAATAAAATATTGTCACTCAATCAGTAAACGTTGACCGAGAATCCTAATTAATCTTCCTGTGTCGGCAAACCCACGTAATTTGTTAAATTGGCAAAAAGGAAAGTCAAGGATATCTAGCTTTAAACGTATAAACAAAGATTGTTCAAGTTGTCTGATTAAAAGTTTGGCTTCCTTTTTCTTTTCGACCATGGTACATATTGCCGTTAGCCATAAGATAAGAGAACTGTAATAGAATAATATTAGACTTTCAAATAAACATCGCGAAAACGTCCTGTTTATTTTTGCAACCACGTTACGACAAGGAAATGCATCACGAATTTTATTATTTAGTTAGCAATTCCTATTGTTCGACGAATATAAAATGTTATGTAATAAAAAAAACGTATCTTGTTATTTTTCGTTTTATAGTCTGATATTGTAATTATTTTTTCTTTTATTAAAGGTATAGAAATTCTGAAACTTTTAGCCTATATATCAAATTACATAATGCATGAAACCCTTTATGTGTTCGAAATTCCTGTACACGTCATGCTGACCTATACTATTAAGGTATAATTTTCTCTAACAGGTCTTCTTTTGTATTTATAGATACTGATTGCTTATCTGCTATTGAAATATTAACTAGAAAATTCAATATCTGTGAAAGGCATTCCAGTTACTAATCCCGAAACGCTGATAAAATTGGAAATTTTTGATTAAGTTTCTGGTAAAATTGGTCTATTTTTGGTTGGTTAAATAAATTTTTGATATGAAGGATTGGTAAACAGAGAGATAAATTCTAGATATTAATTAAAATAAATGTTTGTTAAACTTTGGGCCAATCAACGTTATTCTCGAGGCTATTTTGGAACTTTTGGAGTTCTATCAAAAACACTTTTGATCGATTTTTGGTAACTATGGTCAAAAATTTGACTTATGTGATTTATCCTTTTATATTAATCCAAATGGTCGACCAGCAATTTTAATTGTTTCGCTTACACCTTTTGACATTTATGCCTATAGTTAAAAGTAGATTGTTTCAAAATGCGTCATTCAATTTAATCTTTTTTCAAACAACTTTTAAATAGATTATTGTTGAATTTTACAATGTTATCAAATTTGATAACCAGAGTTCCAACTCGGATTTGATTAATTAAAAATAACTTTATGCAATAACTCATTTCAGCTAATTAACAAGGAAATGATTTATGGTCAACAATTTAGAATGTAGCTTTTACAATAATAATCATTTGGGTACTAGTGATTTTCTAGGTATTGAAAACAAGTTCAATAGTTCAAATTGAGAAAGTTTGATTCGATTGTGAGATATTTACCGGGATTGCCAATAAAATCGTCCTTTTCGAGAAGAGCCGTTGGCGTCTGAAATCCATAAGCTGGCATCCATGGATTATTTCCTGAAATTAAATCCACAGGTTGGCCTGGCCAGTCGCTAAATGCTATCTCTTCCATGTTGAAGTCATTCACACGGTCACACAACGGTATCATACACTTGAATTTTAATTCCCAAACGAAATTCAAATTTCAATGTTAAGAGGAGGCACTTTAATCAAAAACTGACTAATCGATCTTCATGAGAGAAAAATACAGTCTACATTATTCAATTAATATTATTGTTTTGTAGCCATCCGCAGCAGCGTACAATAAACGTTTTATGTATTTCGAAAACTAATATTTACTGAGATAAATTCAATAAAAACAAAATGAATGAACTTAGATAAATAAACTGTTTGTAATTTAAAACTTTATTGCCACTTAACACCTACAAATATTCAAACAATACGAATTCAAAATTGGCGCACTAATTTTTTCGCTATTTTTAAATCTGGCACCAATAGCACAATAAAATAATAAGTCAAAAAAAGAGCGTCGATTTGGCAGTCTGCGGATTTTAACGTTGTGTATGTATGTAAAGGCGTCGATTCTGTTCACTATGGCAACAACAACAAAGCGCGAGTTGGAGCCGCAACTATACACCATAATAAAAAATACGTCGAGAACAAGTGGCTATAGAACTCTCTAGCTGAAACGCAAACGTAAAATATCTCCGGCCACGTGACGGCCACGAACCAATCGAAAGAGCTGAAGACAGGTTCTTTGATGGTGGCGTCCAAAGCCGCATTCACATAGGTACTATGTTCTCTTTCAGGTACAAATAACAATGGGTTCTTGTAACGGTGTCTTTAATTCTTAAACTAGTTGGAATCTCGTAACATGTTTTGGGTTGCTTCGCATTTTTTGACCCATATTTCCTGTAATGATAGGTTCCGAAAAATGCGCACTGCATTTTACGTCCGCGAACCTGTTATTACGAAAATATTCCATCCATGGTACTTTCTTCGAGCAGCAGATGTTTTGAGTTTAATTAGTCAAATAGGAAAAGTTTTTGCAATTACTCAGCAGCTAATGTTTCTAAAAATTAGCACTTTTATTTATTTATTTGCTTAATTAAATAAAGTGAAAAGTACGTTTGATGTGGGCGACATTTTGCACTCTAATTAGTGATTCAATATTCTGATTGGTTGATATTGTAATGTCAACCAAAACAAGAAATTATTCACACTTAAAAGTCATCCCACAATAAATTGTAATTAAATTTGTGTCGTGACGAAATTAAGCCGGTTCCCATAAAAAGTACTTTCTTTTACACAATTAAAATCGAATACAAAATTGAATGGTACCACTTTTAAATTTGAACTAAAAAGCACATTTTGGTGCGCCCGGTATAATTTTCCAAACGGCCATCTTTGATTTCAAACGTCAATAAAATAAAACAAATGACATTTGACATTTGTATTCATAAATTTGTGATTTGAACATTTGTTTATCAATTTGGTGCAATAAATATTCAAAGCAATGGAATACGAAGAGGTTTTGGTGTCTGAAAGTCCATCAGTTATCTCACTAGGTAAATACAACTATAAACATGATATCACATGTGATATTTGAACTAAAATTTTAGTGCTTGGTGTAATTCAAAATTACGGCTGGTATTTATTAATAATATCAATCGTATCAGCCTACATCTACGATAGATATCTGAAATCCAAAGTATCCAAGTATTTTGAAGCCAGGGAAGAGGCCGAATATGCGGCGAAATACCACAAAAGTATGACACCATTACTACGTGGCCTAACATCCTACACATTTGCTTTGTTTTAGATCCGGATATTGTTGCGGCAAGAGTGAATGCTCAGCAAGCATTCGCAGAAAAATTGCAAGCACAATATAAAGCTGATGCCGAAGAATACCAGAAGAAACAAGAAGAAGCAAGCATTACTTTACTGTTTACTAATATTTTTCATGACCTATTTGTTTGTATAGGCTGAAGCCAAAAAACGCGAAGAGCTACTACAAAAGTTGGACGAGAAAGAAATTGGATCTGGATCGCGACTCAACAAGAAGGACACTAAACCAGATGGTAAAACTTTACGTGATGGTAAGACTTTTAATTTAGCCACGATTAATGTTACAACGTGATTGCTTTTTGTTTAAAGAATACAATCCATTAATGGGTGGCAGTTCGCACAACTACCGACCACCAAAGCGCAGTGGTTGCGGTGGCGGAGGTTGTGGACGTTAATTTTAAATCTAGTCATAGTAAAAATTTATACTGTTACATAATTACTTAATTTAATTGAATATACCTGCTGTTAAAAAATTACAGAAGGCCTTGTCGTTTCAAATCCTCGTACGTTTTTCGGTTGACGACATTACCTTGGGAGTCTTCGTATTCCTCTTCGGTTTCGGGCTGCCAACGTTCGCTTTGTTTCTGAACTTTCAGCTTTTCCCATACTAAAAAATTTTAATCGTCAATAAGTTTCTTAAAGTAGAATAATTTATGTGTAGATTTAAAGATACATAAATTGCACTTGCTCAAAGAATATTTAAATACATTCGTGAATTGACTACAAAATACTTACATGCAAGTGCATCTTCGATTTGAGTAACGTTTGCAAAATGCGCCGTGTTTGGAATTCCAAGGCATCGCATGCCATGTGCATGTCGCCATTCAGCGAAATGCCGTTGGAAAGCTTTCGGGCCTTTGTACACATAATTACCACAAATTTCACAGTTATAGCTTATATTCAAGCCGTGCAATTTGTACAACCAATACGGGATAGGCTGAAATATTTCTTTCATTAATTACTTCCCGAACTAATAAATTAAAACAAACAAACCTTTCCATCCCAGCCCAACGGAAGATTCTTGGGATTATAAGGAACATCATCGTCTCCTTCATCCGCACTTTCTTCCTCGCTTTCCTCATTTTCACTATCGTCGCGTTCGCCATCGGTGCGCGCTTGCTTCCTTTGCACGTTTTCTTTAGTCGCGGCGCGTTGCGGCGAAACCAAATCAGCCAATCTGTAAATTTGGGCTTCCAAACTTGCCAGTTCTCGTTGACGCAATTGCTCCTTTTCTTTGCTAGCTTTGCCTTTATTGTTCTTCGTCATCAAAGATGGGTCTAATGAGCCCTTTCCTTTGGTTGAGAATAAACGTTGGGCTCGTTCTTCCAAAGTGCTGCGTAACATACATGAAATCGATGTAAAATATAGAATAAAGCTACTTACCCTCCGCATTTTAATCCCAATGCCATTAAAGCGGATTTCAATCGATCCAAACCCAATGACGCTAATTCTTCCCAGCTCGAGAAGGCGGAAAGGTCCAAGTGAGCGCCTACGTTCGTCAATGCAGAACCAGTTTCTTTCTATAAAAATTGAAAATTCATTTATAAAGTTAAAATGGATTTATTAAAATATTTACCGGCCATCCAGGTACAGTTCCAGAATCCCACTGCAACAAAATAGTGTTCGCTTCATCCAGCAATTCCAACTCAAGGTCCATTAAAGGTTTGATCCTTTGTACCAACCACGATAAATATTCAATCAAGCATAGCAAATATTTGCGATATTCGCCAGTTTTGCGTTCTTTAGGAATATCGAATAATTGATCGAATGTAGCCAAGTATGTGATGTAATCCACCTTTTCGATGCCTTTAAGGTTGATATACTTCTCATAGCATTCGTGTAGATCTAAATATTTGCCGTAGCCTTCTTCGTCCGTGAATTCTACCAAATCTGTTAAACAAATATCAATTAAAACGTGAAGCTAAACGCTAAAAATAAGTACGTACTAGCCATTTCTTCGCTTGGATTCTCTCTGGCTTTCGCAAACTCGTCGAACTCAACCGACATTGGCACACTGATCTCATTCGGATGTTTCCTATAAAAGTCCTTAATCTGCTTCAACCGATTGTAAAACTCCTGAAATTCGTTCGGACCTGTTAATGCCGCAACTTCCGCTTTCCTTTGTCCATCTTTATCCTCGTATAAGTCAACTAAGCGATCAGTTGAAGTCATATAACGATCCAATAAATACTTCTGCCGTTGATCCGAATTTATAGCTTCTCGATACTGAAATGAACACTCATTGAACAAAAAACTGAATCGGGGAATGCAATAATAAACTTACAGTCGACTTTTTGTGCAGCATTTCTTTGACCATAGCATCAATTAAACGCTCTTTTTCTTCATGATAGCGTCGTTGCTGCTCCAGAATTGTTTCCATGATTGATTACTTAATTTAAAACTTTATTTAAAAAACGCAAACACAATCACATAACCTCAAAACTTTACGTTGTTTTGACGACGATTTGTTAAGGTTGGTAACATGCTGTGTATGTTTCTTGCTCGAAATCCATTCCACCATGGTTTAAAATATAGTCTAAATCTATTTAGTAATTAGTAATTAGGTGGTTGATCAGATTTATTAAAACGGCATAATTATTAGAAAACAATAGTAATTTACTAAAAAGATATGGTTTTGCTTTATTAACATTTTGTAATAAAACCAAAATTCAAACAAATAAATATTTTTATACCGTGGCGGAATTTCTGTAATCAACAAGGGCACACTTGATATTTTTAACAATCGCAGTTGTTTACTGGTTGAATGCGAAACAAGTGAATGTTATTGTAAAATTCGACCATCACTCAGCGCTTATCTTGGTGAGAAAGTCATTGCAAGAGCCCACACTGCTTCGTAGTTAACAAAAAATAGTTGTAAACCAGTTAAAAATGGAAATTTTAACCGAGTAAGTAAAAAAATCTCACAAAACATTTTTGATGTTTGTGTATTTATGATTGCAAAAATGTTTATTTGTTTGTAATCTCTAGTCCCGAGGAATTGATTCTGTGCCCTTACGACAAGGCCCATCATATTCGCCGCTCTAAAATGAACGGCCATATCGTCAAATGCAAGAAAAATTTCACTCATCTTAAAATCGTCGCATGCGATTTCAACACCACTCATCAAATTCCTGAACCGGAATTGCAGGTGAATATATATTTTTTTAATTGCTTAACATATTATGAACGATGGTTACGAACACCTGATTTTGCATAGTTCCAAGTATGCCACCAGGGGGAACCCGTTCTACTTCTAATATTCTAGCAGATTCTAAATAGTTACAAAAAATACCACTAGGGGGGGTACCCTTTTAATAAAAGGCGGAATACCAATTTTTGTTTTAATATTTTTATAGTACCATTTGGAACACTGCCCTGATCGCAAAACCTTCGAGGAGAAAGTGTACGAAGAAGAGGGTCAAAATCTGGACAAGTATCCGATCCAGATGAAAGTGGTTGAGACTGAAGATTGTTGGGACGATGAGGTATGTATTAAGTATTGAGAGTTTAAATTCATTTTGGCTTTAACAAAATTCAAGATTTATATAAAACTTTAACTTGTAAAATGATTGCAGGTTAAAGTTCCCAGCTACAATCCGCGAGTGTATTGCGAACAAAACGAGATTCTTCGTCACGTTGATGTCGAGTCCGCCGCGACTCGAAAGAATTTCCGCATGCAAGAGAGACGACGATTTAACAATATAAATTGTGCTCCTCAGCCAATCAAACGTCAGAAAGATGTCGCGGTAAATTATTTTTTTTACATTTGATACAATACACTCTATTAATGATGACGTAGCCGCGAAATTTTTGTTGGGGTAAAACTAAGTCGATTTTCGATCTAGTTCTTTGAGGGACCCAGAAGTTAGATTTACTCCATTCAAAAATACGTCACACTAATACAGCGCATTACAAATGCTTTTTTATTCAGCTTCCAATGCCAGCTAGGTTTGTGGCTGCGTCTTCTTCGTGCGATCAACCGAGGGCGCAACCTACTGCTCAAGCTTTGCCGGAACCTGTATCTAATTTGATGGAGAGGATTAAAGTGGGAGCTAAGAAGCCTTTCCTACCGCATCAGTAATTTTTTTATTTTTTGACTACATGTTCTATTTTGACTGTTTCTATTTTAGAGTTATGAACGTGTAGGAACGTTTATATAGTTTATTTTGAAATGTTTTGTTTTGTAATAACGATTACTAATTGGTTACCATAATTTAAAAATGGACTGCTGTATTTACAGTGAATCTTAGTATAAAAATTTAAAAAAATAATTGGAACGAATCAGGAAAACGCTATGGTATTTTAAGTTTTTGCAATAATGTAACTTTTTTTTAATTTAATACAGATAATATTTTTGATTCCCGTTTGGAATTCAATAATAATTATAAAAAATAGAAACTCTATATAATGCAATGTAAAATAAAGTTCTAATAAATGTTAAAATATCTATACTTTATTATATTTGCAGTAAGTATTTTTTTATCTTGAATATAAGCGTTGTATTAAACATAATTTTGTTTTTATTTACTAATAATGATAAAATTGTAAAACCACGATTATATAATTAATTACAGTGCTCATAAAGCCTGTAATTACGTGCCGATTAATTTCAATTACTCCACAGATTTTTAATGAAGCCTTATTTATGTAAAATTTTTCAGCGACAATTAACAATTCCTTTCGAATTTTAGAAGTCGATATCAAATCCTCTTGCAAAACGTAACATAAACGTATAATTTTTTGAGATTCCTCTTGAACTGCTTGACATGAAATAATTATTCGAAAGAAACTTAACTAAAAACAGAATTAATATTTTTCTACAAATGTAAAATTATTATTACAGCATTGATGAGAAAACGATGATAATGTACAGCATCGCTACCATATTGAAGATGCGAAGCTTCATTTAAAATATGGAACAAGATGCAAATTCCACACAGAAATAAATGTTTCTCAAAGATGCGGTTAATTAAATTCACGCCGTTTGCATTACATTTGTACAATTTTAATGCAATGTTAATTTTATACAGAATTTTTCTCTCAGTTGATTCGAATTTAGGGCATTTCTTTCGCACACTAATATTCAACAATTTATACTCTTCGACACATTCGACAAGCACGTCACTCAAGAATATGTACTTCAATTGCAGAATGTTTGCCATTACTACGATTATTTCATTCATATAGATGCGCCAAATAGTCATTAGACATGCCATAGAAAATCGATAGTCAATAATCAGTCTTTCTATTGATGTAACAACATCAAAAAATAACCATCCGAATTGAATGACTCCCAACACCGAGTTACAATTGAAAAATTTGAATGAAACACGTCGATTTCCAAAATATGTCTCATATTTTCTATCATTTCGAAGTCCTTGCGTAATTAATTTCTTCCAACTCGTATTATGAATAAAATTGTTCATCCACATATTTCGCAGTAGAATAAAATCAAACAATGTTTTACCGAGAAACGTGAATATTTCAAATTTCCACTTTACATGCCTCGGGTTAGGAGGTACTAGTACTACGAAATAGAAATACAACACCATAAGAACAATTACATAGATTTTATTCAGTATTGGATATTGTAGTTTTTCTTTGCGAAAATTAAACCAAGGAGTTTGACCCAAAACGCAATATGCAATGTATGCAAGTAAAAAGAAAAATTTACTTGCTTTAAAGTGGTTGTTCATTTTGATTGTAATGCTTCTTTCAAGATTGGGATACTAACGAAGTATGACGTAATATCGCATTATTAGTGTAATTTCAATTGCACTGTTTTACCCAAATGGGAAATAAATTATACAATATAGTGCATTAACTATTATAGAATCATCAGCATTAATAAATACGAACGACATAAACATGCATCAAAATATTGAACCAAAACGAAAACAGTTTATCGGAACTCAAATTATTTGAGTTAATTTAAGGTCACTTCAAGAAGCTAAATCTATTACTAATAGATCTATAATAATGATTTATATAAACTAACGCACGTGAGTGGAAAAAGTAAGTACCAAAAACGTCCACAGCGCTGCGTCTAATAAAATTGAAATGCTCAATAGCTAAATTCTCAAAAATATAAATTTTCCGTGGAGGAAAAGTTTTACTTCGCTACAGACATACCAGTAGCTAGCTTCTTGAATATTATTACGCTAACTTCTCGACTCTTAAAACATGCTGCTTGTGCAAATTAACCTCATTTAATTCTAAATCAAATTAAATAAATATGGGAAAGGTAAGCAATTACAATAAATAGCATATTAACATCCTCTACAATAATATAAAAAATTCTAGCCGAAAATCCAGCGATATTTCAACCAACCGCAACCGCAACCTCCTAGCGAAACTAAATTAGACGATTCTAAACCAAAACCAGCAGAATCACAGGAAACCATAACATACGACGTATCCAATTTCAAAAAACCGAAATGGGGCCGCAAAAATGCCGACAAAACCAAAAGTAAAAAGAAAATCGTAAAAGTTGCAAATCCGTCACCGCGATTCAAAGGCCGCGTACCAATTCCAAAAGCAACGCTTGACAAGTACAGCAAAGGCCGCGGTGTTCGGATAGGCTCTATAAAAACCAACATACACAAGGAACGAATTCAGAAAAAGGAACGCGGCATCCAATTAGCAACCGAATTAGCCGCTAGGACCGAAGTCCTACTAACCGAAGAAAGTGGATTCTTGGAAGCGGACGATGGCGAGACCACCACACAATTCACCCAACAACAAATCGTTGACAACGTCGACATCACAGCGGCGACGAAACATTTCGACTTGCAACTACACGACTTCGGGCCATATCGCGCCAGATACACGAAAAACGGGCGGCATCTGTTGCTGGGTGGCAAACGAGGCCATGTGGCGGCTTTCGACTGGGTGACCAAGCGATTGCATTGCGAAATGAACGTAATGGAAAGCGTGGAGGATGTCAGCTTTTTGCATTTGGAAACTATGTTCGCGGTCGCACAGAAAAGCTGGGTCTACATCTACGATCACCAGGGCATTGAATTGCATTGCCTTAAGCGGCTGAATAGAGTCAATCGGATGGAGTTTCTGCCGTATCATTTTATACTGGCGACTGCGGTAATTATTTATTTGTTGCGATGTTGTGGGATTTATGGGGAAATTGTCTTGCAGAGCGATGAAGGATATTTAAGTTGGTTGGATGTCTCAATTGGGAAGCTTGTTAGTCAATGGAGCACCAAATTGGGGCCGCTTAATATGTTGACGCAGAATCCGTGGAATGCCGTTTTATGTGTGGGACATGCGAAAGGGGTGGTTTCGATGTGGTCGCCCAATTCAAGGGAACCGTTAGCGAAAATGCTGTGTCATAAGGCGCCGTTGCAGGCCTTGCATGTTGATCCTTCCGGAATGTAAGTTTAGTACGTTTGTTAACAGAACTACAATTTTTTTTTATTAGTTATATGGCGACATGTGCCAGCAATCGCGAATTGAAAATCTGGGATATCCGCAAGCTTAAAGGACCCGTTCAAGATTACAAACTGCGATCAGCAGCCACCAATGTGGCGTTTTCGCAGAAGAAATTACTGGCAGTTGGAATGCATGACATCGTAGAAGTTTATCGGTAAATAATAGTTGCATTAATTAAATCAACGCAGTTATTTTAATTATTTTACAAAGGGATTGCTGTACGACGGCCGCAACCCGTCCCTACCTTCGCCAACGCTTCCCAACAGCGATCAGCAATTTTAATTTCTGCCCCTATGAAGATGTGTTGGGTGTAGCCACCGCTCGTGGTTTTACTAGCTTATTAGTACCAGGCGCGGGTGAAGCGAACTTTGATGCGTTAGAAGCGAATCCATTCCAAACGAAATCACAAAGACGCGAAGCAGAAGTTAAAGCTCTGCTTGAAAAGGTTTCGTACTTTTAGCTAGTTTGTGAGGAGCATAATTAGCACGTTTGTAATTATTTAGATTCAACCTGAACTTATCGCGTTGGACCCCACTGCGATCGCAGAGGTTGACGTTCCAACTTTGAAAGACAAAGTTGAAGCTAAGAATAAATTACTGGTATGAAGACGGATATGGAATAATTGTATTTGAATGTATAATTTTTGTGTGTTATTTTTAGCATGTAAAAGCGCCGAAAATAAATTATGCTCCAAGGAATAAAGCGAAAGGTAAAGGAGGTTCAGTTAAAATGTCGAAGAATAAGAAAATCGTACAAGAGGAGGCGAAAAAGGTAAGGCGACTTATTTACTTAATAGAAGTTTTATATTGAGATTGATACATTTAGGAATTTATCAAATCCACGAAGGATTTGATTCCCAAACCAGGCGATTCAAAAATTAATAAAAAGCAGAAGAAAAAAGCGCACGTATTAGACCGATTTTTGCCAAAAACTAAAAGCTAATTTTTAATTTTTTTGTTTAGTAATTAAGACTATAAAATATAAATAAATTTTACATTAATTAAAATTAGCAACTTTTGACTCACCCTGTATATTTTATATTTAGCATCAAGGCCATCATGATTTATTAAATTCGACCCATCCAGTTCCAGTCGTGCTCAAATTTGCTGTCGAATTAAAGTTTAATTGTCATTTATTCGCCATATAGACGCATACATTTTAACCATCCAATTAATTTAACGAATTATTGCATTCTTTTGGCCGAACTTCTATAATTATAAATCTATAATTAATACATAAATTCCATAGCAGTAGTTACGAACGCAAATGCAATGAAAATTGTACTTCTCGATGGAGTTCCAGGTAATATAATATAGTCTGAGCATTAAATCTACGCCGTGACGTCACTAACGCTGTAAATTTTGTGACGTCACGGCCAAGATTAATTCCTCAAGCCGTACAATTAATTTTATCCGACAAAATTCGATAATAATATAAAATTAATAGGCGTAGGTAAAACCACATTAATTAAAAAAATCCTGAATGCATTAAAGTCAACGCAGTTGGAAGTTGATGGATTTTATACGGAAGAGATCCGTCAGAATAATCGTAGGATTGGCTTTGATGTAGTCAGTTTAGACGGACACCGTGCAACCTTAGCCAGAAAAACGTAACTGACCATTTATGATTTACTTTCACTAAAAACAATCAAATCAAGCGACTCGTTTCAGGAACGATTTATCAAATTTACCATCCGTGGGTCCATACAAAGTCAACTTAATTGAATTTGAAGCGGTCGCTTTATCCGCTATGGGAAGGGTAGTATGCAAGTTGCGTGATTTGCAATTGCACGGATCAAATTAACTCTCGTTCATTGCAGGCCACACATTTTTTAATTATTGACGAGATTGGCAAAATGGAATTGTTGAGTGAAAAATTTCAACTATCTCTGAGGGAGATTATTCATAATGGGAAAGTCAATACGCTTTTGGCAACGGTGCCATTAAAGGGGGTATCGTATTTCGTAAGACAATTGAAAGAAAATAGAAGCGCTACTTTATTTACTGTAATTATGAACATTTTACTTAATTTTGGTGGAAGCGAAGGGATTGTCACTTAGACGGATTTATTGCATTGCAGGTCTCCGAGGCCAATCGAGATGCATTGATCAATGATATTGTTGAACTTCTGGTGAATTGAATTTTTAGTCGCAATTGAATTATTTGTGTTTTGAAAGTGTTGCAATTTTATTTTAACAGGAATCAATTTTTTTTATCCAATTTTTCAAGAATAATTATTAAAATTTTCATAAATGAATAAATTTTTCATTCCAGTCATATCTTTATTAATTTATTATAATTTTCCAATTTATATATCTATTTTTTGTACAATATTATTAATAAATTACCTACTTAATTTATTAACCAATCGTGTGATTTATAATGGATACATTATATAATGAATAGTAATTTATTATAAAAATTATTATGATATCGAACTTGGATAATTTCAGTTCGATATAAAATTTGAACGTGAAAAATGAATTTTGGAAAACTCCTTTTTCGAATCGTTTACACCTTTTACAGCGTCTTCTTAGTGACTCCTTGGTATAATTTTCGAACCCAAAAATTATTTCTACCAATGCTGTATAAGATTTTCCTACTGTTTGTCCTAACGATCTACCTGATTACATTGTATTACTACAATACATTTTTTCTCAAAAAAAAGACGAATAACATATTTTTTAATATTAATGGTTACTTGGATGAATTCATCAAAGCACTGGTAGTAATAATTGCTTACCGGAAAATAGGATTGTGGCCGAAATTGTTTTGTAAAATTCGAAAATATGACCAGGAATTAAAAGTTCTTTTCAATAGGAACTCGTATAGAGAAAAAGAAACAACGCTTACTATTTGTCTGGTAACTTTTCATATTGCGATTTTTGTTATCAGTTCCAGTGCGTTGTGGAATGCAAAATCTGGCGAAAAAATGGATTATATTGGCTATTTTATCGGTAATTTTTTGGTACCCATGTCAAACGAATGTATGTACTTTATCTGCATTTATTTGAAAAATCAATTTGCAAACTTAAACGATATATTGGACGAATGTGTGGACAATTGTAAGTTTTTCGCTCAAAGCACGCTAAATATTGAAGCATTCGAAAATAATCAACTGATAAAATTACGCAATGTATACAAATTATACAAAAAAAATGTGAAAATATCGAAAATACTTTTTGATATTTATCGCCGCCACACACTTGGAATCCAAATTTATATCGTTCTTAATATCTTAAACGAAGTGGATCAGATAAGGATGGAAGGAATTTCTTTAGATTCCGAATCACTTCTTCATCTTCACAATATAGCAACTTTTGCGGTAATTTGAAACAAATTATTTCTACAATAGTTACTTTTCTAATTTGTAGATATGTATGATCGAAATCGTCCTGTCTTGCGAACTGACCAAACGAGAGGCTCAAAAATTAGTACGACAATGTTATTTTCATCAAGAAGATTTATTAGTCACTTCCAAATTTCGTATTGAATTAATTACAATTGCGAATAAAATCTATAAAAATTTGCCATCATTTAAAGTAGTTCGCAATGAGGAAATCAATCGACAATGGTTATCATCAATTGTTAATACCACATTGCAATATACTATTGTCATTCTTCAATTTAGAAGCTTTTATAGAAATTAAGCTGAAATAGAAATTAATTTTTATTTTGGCGCTTTAATTAGCACAGCGCTGTGACCGTTTTTGGTACTCACTTCTTCCACTCCGTGCATTTGTTTACTCTTTAATAGAACTCATGCTAATATTTTATTATGTCATTTTAGGAGTGGAAGAAAGATTTCTATAATTTTGCCAAAAAATATTTAAATAGTCAATAAAATATTTTTTTATGACGTTCCATAGAAATTTATGGAACCTTTGGTAAAGTTTCCTAGTCATAAATCATTATTGGAGATCTATTAGTAATAGATTTAGCTTCTTGAAGTGACCTTAAATTAACTCAAGTAATTTGAGTTCCGATAAATTGTTTTCGTTTTGGTTGAATATTTTGATTCATGTTTATGTCATTCGTATTTATTAATGCTGATGATTTTATGCATAGCTAACGCACTAATATTGTATAATTTATTTCCCATTTGGGTAAAACAGTGCTATTGAAATTAATAATTAATGAGCTACTGACGTCATATTTTGGTGATACCCCTGAAAAAGAATTACAATCAAAATGAACTTCTATTTTAGAGCAAGTAAATTTTTTTTTGCACTCAACTACATTGTATGTTGCCTATTTGGACAAACTCCTTGGTTTAATTTTTGCAAAGAAAGACTACAATATCCAATACTTAACAAAATCTATGTAATTGTTCTTATGGTGTTGTATTTCTATTTAGTGGGATTAGCTCCAAACCTGAGACATGTAGAATTAAAATTAGACGTATTCAATCTACTTGCTAAAATATTTTTTGATCATATTCTACTGCACAATATGTTGATGAATAATTTTGTTCATAATGCGAGTTGGAAGAAATTAATTTCGCAAGGAATTAGAAATGATAGAAAATTTGAGACATATTTCGGAATTAGGCGTGTTTCATTCAGTTTTTTGAATGTCAACTGGGTGTTGCGATATATTCAACTCAGCTGGATGCTTTATGATACTTTAACAATAAAACAAATGTTTAAGGACTTTCGAATTTCTCTAGCATTTCTAACAAATTTATGGATTGTTAATATGAATGAATTAATAGTAGTGATGGCAAACATTTTGCAATTAAAGTACATATTCTTGCGAGAAGTGCTTGCCGAATGTGTGGAAGATTATAAATTGTTGCATATTAGTGCCCGAAAGAATAGCTCTAAATTCGAATCCAGTGAGAAAAAGATTCTATATAAAATTAACAATGTATTAAAATTGCACAAATGTAATGCAAACGGCGTGAATTTAATTAACAACATTTTTGAGTATCATTTATTTCGGTGTGTAATTTGTATCTTGTTGCATATTTTAAATGAAGCTGTTCATATTCAATCCGCTAGCGATGCTGTACATTATCACCGTCTTCTCGTGAATGCTGTAATAATAATTTTATGTTTGTAGAAAAGTATTAATTCTGTGTTTTTAGTTAAGTTTCTTTCGGATAATTATTTCATGTCAAGCAGTTCAAGAGGAATCTCAAAAAATTATACGTTTATGTTACGTTTTGCAAGAGGATTTGCTATCGACTTCTAAAATTCGAAAGGAATTGTTATATCTCGCTGAAAAGTTTTACATAAATAAGGCTTCATTTAAAATCTGTGGAGTAATTGAAATTAATCGTCACGTAATTGCAGGCTTTCTGGGCACGACAATTAATTATATAATCGTGGTTTTACAATTTTATCATCGTTAGTAAATAAAAACAATGAAAGGTATATACTTAATTATGTAATGAGTGTTTATATATTTAAAATAAAAAAGATTAATTATGCAATTATTAGACTAAAGATTAAATTTATCAGAAGTTTAACATAACAATTAATATACATTATTCAAGTAAATTAATAATTTCAAAGAACATCCAAGAATAACATTGAAATAAATTAATAAATAAATTATAAAGTTCAGGAAGGAAGTACGAAAATATCCCTACTGACATTAAGAATCCTAAAAAATATAAATATTAAATGTGAAGAAATGGCTTTTACCATTAAATATTGATAACCGTGATATTTTTTATTCTGGCAAAATTAATTATCTGAAAAGTACTCGGTGGAATTATTCATAAAAATCGATTTTAAATAAATTCTATAAATTGCCTGTGCTTAGAATATTATTCCAGGATATTTTCATCAATCTCAAAGTTATTATATTATTTTATTATCGATTATCTTTCTTCTATTTCGAAACATCTATAAATAGAAACTGCTGATTTTATTTTGAAACGAAATAAGTGACGAGCTGAATTTAAAAAAAAAATGATATTTATTACTTTTGCTAAAGGCTATTGCCTCGGCACGAAAACCCACTGTGCCACCTGAGCCGGCCTGAATTTGAATATTCATATTAAATTAGTTTTAAATCTTTTTGTAATCTGAACTTTCCTAACGGTTATGGATTTATTTGTTTTACAAACTTATTAATACTTTAAGATCAATTATTTAAATTGGCCTTAAATTAATAATAGGAAATTATAATAAATGGTTTTGTTTACCATACGTGCTTCAATATTTTGATTAAATTTTATTGCATTTTGATTACAATATTCTATATTGTTGTTGAGAATATCGTTAATGCATTAATCATGTATAATTTAATTTACCCATTTGGGTAAACCACTGCTTTTGAAATACTAATAAATATATTAACGTCGAAATATTTCTTCTATATACAAATCAAATGAGTTCCATCTAGTCATTTTAATGAAAATAACTAACCACTTTATACTACATAGTAGCTACCACAAGTATTTTTTCATTAAATAAAAACAATAAAATTCTTAATCATTTTATGGTTTTATTTTGAACTCATAAAACAAACAACATTTACAACAGTCATTATATTTAATAATAAATACATTTTAACAACAAAATAAATTTAATATATTTTAGGAATGTTTATGTACATCTTACATAATTGACTAGGTCCATTTATGTTTTATTGGTAAATTTAAAATCAATACGATTAGGTAATAACATTATTGCCAGAACTTTGGCATAGTACTGAATATGCTACAAATCATTTCAGAATTGAATTAATGATTGAAAATAATTTCAGGACATTTGACATTATTTTGCTACATTTATTTATCAAAGTAATGTTTTTTTTTTAATTTAATATAAAAATACGTAAAACTATTTCCAAGACATTCACAGTTTCAATTCAAATACTGAGCTAAATCACATAAATTAATAACATAATTATTACGTTACAGCTAGATTATAATTTAATCCTATAATTAGTAGAGATATCACAGTTGACGAAACTATAAAAATAATTCAATGTATAAAAAGTATCGAAATATGCAAAATAGAATTTACCCTAAGGATAGTATACATTTTTTATTGTCGATATATTTAAAAGGATGTAAACATTGTTGCTGAAATTTTACCTGCAATAATATTTTGATCTCATCTGAAAATTTTCTTTTCCTAAAATACGGCGTGGGTAATTTTATTATAGAAGAATACAAAACAATGACTTTTGAAAAACAAAATATTAGGCTTATAAAAAACGACTCTATCCTATAAATGAGAATCAAATATTTCACTCTTACATTTATAAAAAGCTCTACGGAAATGCTTCTTCATATAAATAGGGAACAAATTAAACATGTATTAATTAATCTTTACAAAGCGTACATCTTCCCCAATTTTTTTGTTAATATTTAGCTAGATTACAATTTTCTATTTTAACTTGATGGTTAAAACATCTACAATAAGGAAAGCTCTGCATAAAGTCTCAGCAACAAATACCTAGTATATAGTGTATGTTAAAATCAAACAAAACCCGTTTTCAAGTGAAAAAACTTTACTTTACGCTATCCTAAGGGTACTTGGCGAAGGAGAACAAGAATGGAGCACTCTATGTGTGGGAGATCCAGGACTTCCAGCGAGACTTCCAGGCATTGTTGGCGTAGGATGATTTCGCGTTCGAGCGTGTCGTCACAATGGATACAATTCATGTTGCCCCACGGACGAATAAGAAACATTACTAGGAGTTGCCTCAACAACATGAGCGTTTAAGTATTGCTGAAAATTGCAAGCAACAATTTTAAAAATCCGATCAATCAATTAATCGCGAAAAACACTGCTTTATAATTCGATCCAATTGGAACTTCTCGACATGCAAGATACTTTTACGAAATATTCGTGAGCTAGTATTTTTATTTATATTTTTTTAATAAATTCTGATGTATCTGTGGACGGGATTTTCTTCACAAAAAGAATCTGCAATAATAAAAAGAGCTTCAGTATAAGCTGTAAAAAATTTAATCTACAGGTAACCCAGATGTTGCATCAGATACTCATTAAACTTATATACAATTTTGCTCACAAAGTATTCTACAAAAGCATCTTTCAAAAAATTGTATTGAATCTTAATTTTGGCGACCTCTAAATTATTGATCGTTTGAGGACTAAATTATAAAACAGTGTTAAAAATAGACCGACACAAAAATGCGATGATGATAACAGATCAACAGAAACAAAATATCATGACTTAGTGGGTGTATAATAATAAGGGAAGTTTGTGGTCTATCGATTTCAGATCTCAAACCATTTACTTGAGGGTCGTGAAACATTTAGAAAGACACAAACAACACGGTGGTGCATTTTCACAAACAGTAATAATATGTAGTATTTGCAGGGTGTTACACTAGATATTGGAAAAGCACGATCACAGGGGAAATGTTTATACAATTTTCTCAACAATTTCCAATTGTCATAAGTACACATGCTAAATTCAAAACAAACAGATGTATAGTGACATACCAATCTCCAAAATTATCTTGAACTAGCAATTTGCCGGATGCTGCTCTACCAGATACTTTCAAAGATTTAGTAGTACAATGTTATAGAGAGAAAAAAATCAATGACCTTAATCTTATAATGCAGTGCACTTATCTTATTAAACTGATTAATTAAGACTTATTTATGTATGTACATCATGCTGGATCTTGATTGTATGCTATAAATAAAATTCAAATAAATAGCACCTGTTTAACTATTTAAAGCCCACTTTAATCTCTTGCTTGTGCTCGAAAAATACTTAAAAAACTATACATGACTTCACCAAAACCTTCATCCACCTAGAAAAATATTAAGCATGTTTATAAGTTGTCAATTGTTTTTTTGTTTGGTAGAAGGTATTTCTGAGTTGCTAAAAAATTAGATTATTAATTTTTTGGCGCCTTTTTCAGAAATACCCCAATAGAACAGACAAAGAGAGGATACAGAAAATAGTGGTTGCAGAAAAGTGAATCAAGCAAACAGATCAGAATTTTTGATTGTAAAATTTGGTGCGGAACATAAAACGAATATAAATCATTAAACTGACGATGATAGAATAGAGCGAAAAAAAGAACCGCCAGTCTAATAATTAAAACATACAAAGCCATACAAAAAATATTTAGCCAAATTGTCTGGCTTTGTATGTGTACCATTTAAATACGAATAAAATCCAATTAATAATTTTCAAACCTTAAGCACACGAGCCCCTGATTAAAGGGTTGATACAGATTCTTGGATCATCAATATCATTTTGTAAATAAATAAAAAGGAGAGAAAGAGAGAGTTTAGTTTTTTTGGTGAGTTGGTGGCATGTTGGTGGCGCTTTTAAAAATAGAAGAGTGAAGTGGAGCGCGCAAAGGGTAGATTGGAGGCGATTTCCATGGAGGGTCGAGGCGGGGCTGTGTGCTAAATGTATGTCTGTTCGCAGGAGTTATGGCGGAGGGAGTAAGAAGAGTAATAACGCTGCGATGAGAACCTCTGTAACAATCACAGTTATCAATCATTCATACGTTTTGCAAATTAGAACTATCGCTTAAAGTGATATTCACTCCTAAATGATTACTAATGACAATTGAGCGAAGAAACGCTCCTTCAACAATTCAAACAAAAATTAATCCCATAAAAAAAAGCGACCGCCAGATTTGCGAAAACTTGATTTACTATTTTCCTTATTGGACTTTACGTTGCGCTCTAAGTAGAAAGCTTTCTACATTGTTGTTAAGTTTCAAGAGAGTAAAAGAGAAGTGATACCTACTGAGAGTAGTTAAGTACTGTATATTGATGTTTGTCGTTTTTTTACTACTTACCTGACTTGGTTTACTTCGAAATGCTGGTTGATATCGACGTCTTATTTGACGTGGACAACACACACAAAGAATCCTTAAGAAGGCCCTGAAAAATACATCAAAGTTAAATAATATCCAACAATTTCGTTCCAATTATTTCAATGGTTTCATTATTTTCGAGAAGCATCTTCATAGTTCATATAGAAGTTATAGCTTAATGATCACAACCATTTTACATACAAAGTTATAAACATCATTACACCGTAATAAAAGAAGCTTTCAGGAGCTAAAAGTCGGATATCATGCATATAATAAAAGAGGCACATTTTTTTTTAATCGCTACTTACTGCATAATTACGCCTAAATTAAACAAGAATTTTAATGGGTCCGTCTATAAATTATCTAATCAATTAACATATTTTTGTGCATTTACATAATCGTTCAAATATTGACTCTCTGCACTTAATATTGTTAATGATTAAAACACTTAACGGCACACTATTAAAATCAATTTATTATGGCTATAATATATGTTCAATTCAATTCATATTTTATTGTTCCACTTTTCCGAAAATGTTCATTTTAAACTGACAAAAAAAATCGTAATATTTCCAGCTGCATATTGAATTCGTGAATAATGGGAACGTTTGATGCTTTTATGCAAATAATTCCGTTCCACTGCAAATAACAGCATCAATTAGCTATTTGATTAAAAATATTTGTTGCTATTGTTAATATAATGGAAAAGTCTTGAAGTTACTTCGCTCGGTAGACTTTTTTAAAAATATTTAAAGTTTGCGACTTTTCCAAGAACTCAACTTCCTTACATAAGATTAACTCCTCTTCAAGAAAAATGATGCTACTCCACTCCACTCTACTTATTAATACTATAATGTCTTCAATTTCGATGAATACAAGGAATTTGTTGTAATTTCTGACAAAACATACTTGGGATAATTTGGTAAATTCCTTACGGTTATTGTTCTGAAATATAGGCTGCTGGAATAGCAATACCATCGAAAAATTATGTGGAGGTATTTGATGTAAGAAAAACATTAATTTTTATTTGAATATTGAAAATGTCACCTTGGCTTTTTGTGACCTACCTTTATTTGAACTTTCCATATGACACAAAAAATAGTACAATACAAGGTGCATTTTATTGTCATAAATTTGATTCTACTAAAAAGGGATAGAGAAAAATTCTGGCCAATAAGATTGCTCGAATTGTTCGTTTAACCGATCTGATTGGCCAACTTTTTCTCTATCCTTTTTTCTCTTTTATCTTGGCGGTCTTTAATTTTTTACCCTGTATAAGTGTAATTTGTATCTTGTACGTTTACTAATTAAAATCAAGGTTCATTATGAGTATTGAGTACAGGAAACTCCTTCAGGCGAAACACACATAGTCTGGAGTTTTCATTTGTTGTTTTTCGCAAAGTTCCGTTTTTTGCTGCAACTTCTTTTGTTCCTGCACATTGGGATGCTGGGTGATAAAAGTAGCGTCTCTGCTGATGAGGCCATGTTTCAAAAAAAGTAATGAACGTAATTCGCTTCAGATTCAAATTTCACTTGCTAGTTTCTAGTGATTCATATTGCACGTACTTTATGAGTCATTTGTATGATAATTTTCGAGGTCGAAATTGAAAAAATACAAGCTCATTCTTGCTAATTGTGAACTTGTATTATTTTAACAAAATTCCTGTGGCTCGTTGCAAATGTTCGCCCTTCAGCATTGATATTAATGCATAGACTTGAAAAGACATACATGGTTTTGGCTCATCGAATGGGCAGATAAATTAGCTACTATACGTGATGGTGCCACAATTCCAGTAGATTATTTGTTTCCAACTGCACGCACATTGCAGCAAATCATTCCACGCTAGGCTAATTCTAATTATTGCAATTTCAATGTTGACAAGGTACGATTTAAATTGGTGAAAAACAGACGCCCTACAAATTGGCTTAGTAGAAGATTTGTGGAATGTTCGTCGATGTAATCCAATAATCGCTTCTTAATATTTTAATAAAATATCTACCAAAGGCGAAAAGCTGTATTGCTTTAGCAAAGTTGCGATGTTTGAATATTAATTGAGTTTTAACATTTGCGCTAAGCTAATTTAATTCCTGTGTCTTTCCAATTATGTCATTCTATTCGGCTAATCAATGTTGTTTAAATCAGATAATTTTCAAAGGCATTATTAATAAATTAATTTGCATAATTTATAGAATTACATTTTGATCCAATGATATTTAATAATTACATTAATATATTGCGCTATAGAGAATTTAAATTACGGTTTCGCGCCTTTTATGAAGCGCCAATGCGGAGAAATATTTTACTAAAATATTTATGAAGAAATCTAATAATAGAATGCAATGTAAAAATGCATGACTGCATTACCAATGCAAAACTTTTATTTTTACTGGAAATATTTATTTAAATTTTTAAATTAAAAATTAATTCACGCGAATAAAAGAAAAATTTATTCACTTTTCACTGTAACATAAAACGTCTAATTACATATATAAGAAAGAATTCGCACAAGCGAAAATATCGCAAACTGAAGAATTTAACAATAAATTTTCAATTGAATCGACTTTCCAATTGAAAGATTTATATAAAGATATTAAGTAAGAAAAGCTAAAGCAAGTTACCGGTGGATAAAATAACATTAAACGACGGGGCTTTGTCAAAGAAGATAAAAGGGGTCCCAGTCTAACTTTATAAATTCTATCGTTCTGTTTCCAGCACCAAACTCATCGAAAACTGTTCTTTCCAATATTTGTATATTTTAAAAACGTCCTTTTTATTAGTTGCTCAATTAGATTGTAATTGGCGAAGTTCAAAAAGGCATATTAAATTTCCATTATCAATCGAAACTTTGAAATATAAAACAGACTTTTTGGAAGGGTGGATGTCATTAATGAATCGATACAATTACTTACGCAAGAAAAAATAATTCCGGCTAAATTTTAAAGGACACATCATAATTAATCACATTTTTTTGATTTTTGTGATTATAATGAATTATTTTGTAATTAAGGACGTTAAAAAACTCATATCAAACGAATAGAAAGTTTGACTTACAATAGTGGTCTAGTTAATGATAATTAATGAAAGAGTAATTAGTCCGAGAAGAAAAACTATTCGGCTACTTTATTAAAAGTCTATAAATCCGCAAAGGATGTAGAAGGTAATGTACTTTGCAACATCCTCCAAAATATGCTCGTTGTCTACTTTAGATCATCATTAATCAACGTCTATCTACTTAATTAAGTTTAGTTACAGACAGTAATCAATTTAAAAGTAAACACATATTTATTATTAGAAGATCCCGCGCCCAGTTTTAAAAAAGCTCTTTATAATGTCACTTATTTTATTTTCAAAATTCCATGTTTGCAAAGTTTGTCAGCCGTCTTATTGCCAAGTTTATTAGTTCATTAACTAATTAAATAAGTCTCCCCCATCGTATGCATAATACAGACTGCAAATATCAACAATTCAAACGGATTTTCGTCGCGCTAAATATCACTTTGGCAAGTTTTAGTTTTAGAATTTATTGTTCAATCGAAAATTATAATTAATTAATAATAGTAGCTTTTTGGGCTTATTGGCCCTTTTTGAACCTTATTACTATACTATTTACTATTATCTTATATGAGCTTATTTTGTTTTTAAGTCCATCCATCATAGTCAGCAAATTAATGATACAACTAAATATGAGTTTGAGCACACATCCCGACAACTATTAATGGTTTTCTCGTTTCATAACTATTCTATATGTACCGGGTGTGCAACTAGTGCAAAATAATTTTCATAATTAATTATCCGTTTTTAATAAAAAATAAATTGTCTGCAAAAGAAATAATTCCCATCTTCAGTCAATTGTATTTAAAATTTCGCCAACCCATGTTACAGGATTTGTCATTTTTTGCTCAACATTAATCACATAAAATATTATAGCTAAAAAAATGCTTGAACTGAATAGATTAAGCTTTTTATTCTGCATTATTCGCGCTTCGGCGAGAATTTTATCAGATTTTTATATTAGCATTTCTACTTAATTTTTGGCAGTATTCAATCGTCTAGCAAAAAACTTGCTGAATTGGAAAGATATTGATAAATTCGATTAGAATAAATTTATTCTCGTACTCAAAGAATATTATGTTTCATACAATGCATTAATTCCCATGTTACATTTCGACATTCAAATTGTTCGATTGGAAGACGAAAATATTGGAATTATTTTGATCATAAATTTTTTTCATAAAATATAGAGTGCAAAGTCTCAAATTACATACATTCATATCGAATATTATGCATAGCAGAGCTAAAATATTTTAATGAGGCATCAATTGAAATATGGATGCTGAAAATTGAAATAAAAGGTGCGGGTTATTAATTTATATTTTCGAGTTGGAAACCTACAAAATTAACTGGAAAATATTTGTGTATAGCAAAGGCGGCTCTAGTTGGAATAATGTACGTGTGAGTCTATTAACGCGAATAAAAGAGAATTTATCAAGCAAAGTAGATTTGAATCTCTGGATATACAAAGTCGAAATAGAGCTTTAGCACGAGCTATTATATTCGTACGTCTACCTGTTTTAATTTTTTTTCTACACGTTCCGCTCGTATTAATTACGATTGGATAGAAAAGTGGTAGCTATTCATAATTGTAAAAATAAAAAAAGCGGAAATTGCGTTTAACATATATGTGCATAAGGGAAAATCGCTTCCTTTTGTATTTTTGCACAAAACGCTGCTAAATCAAATTTTTGTCAAGATCGTAAATCGTGTTTTTCCACATCAACACGTTTAATATTCCATATTGAGAAATGTTGATCGCATGCAATTTTATTTTAACGAGATTTATTCAGAACGTACTTTTGCATTTAGTACTCAATCAACACCTGTATACGGCTTACAGTCGACAAACAAACTGGAATTAGCTAAATCGCATAGATCGAAATTAAATAAGTGCCATCGAATTTCAAAGTTAAATTTAAATAGTAATCCAGAAAGGGAAGCAAAATTTGAACTGAGAGCAGCAAAGTGGTTGTCACCGTGGTCCGGAAGTAATTGAGCGACTGGACTGGAAATATCATGTTGCTCCGGGCGGACGTTCATACAACCTATAGATCCTTCAAATATACTGGGTATTTTCATTTCATCCGATAATAATAAATAGATTCTTTTTGAAGATTTTTTAAGCTTATTTTTAAAGATTTAAATTAAATCTTGGTTTTCAGTTTTATGCAAAAAACATACTTTTTAATAGTAAAACAAATTTAACCATTTTAAGTAGTAGTTTTGACTTTGTAGCATTTTGAGGCATATTCATAAAAGTCTCGTTATTTTTTTTATACTCAAGTAGGAAATCAAAGAATGCTTTGATCTTCCATGCAGCAAAGATGCAGAACATATATATTTATGAAAACACCCAGTGTATTTTTCAAAGAACGTTTATGGTGCTACAGATACACACACAGTTGCCTGAAAATTAATAATATGGTTACATTAGGTATGCAATTTTGTATAATAAAATAAAATATTTTCATAACGTTAGCACAATATTGAATAGAAGTTGGCTTTGCCCTTGGATGAGACGATGTAGACATGAATTTTTATGAGACTGATCATTTTTTTATATATAAAGCTTTTTGACATGGTATAGACGGTTTTTACCTAAAGGCATTTAAATCTGCCATCAGCCTTCTATTAGATTAAATATAAACTAGTATAGTTCAGTTGAACCCGTTGACCCTTTTCAAATCTTTCGTCGCATATCAGAAAATATGAGGCGGCATATTGGCCAACCTGATACCTTCAGCACATAATATTCAGACCGTTTTCCGCCTAATAAATGTAGGATTTAATATAATCGCCTTATTAAAATTCACACCCGTCCTTTTCTTCGTGGATCTTATAGAAAAGTAACAATTGATTATTAACAGACATTTTTTCTTCCTTTATATTTTCGTTTAGGTACCGGCGCCGCCACCAAAATTTGTAATACTTTTTTTTTTATAAGTTTGATTGCCTATAAAAAGAGCGACCACAGTAAATAATCCAAATGTTAATCAGAACGTGGAGTGCTTGTAGTAAAACCACGTTGAACGCGAATAATTAGGTAGTCTGCTAGGGAGCTAACAGCGTTACCGAGTTACCATCAAACGCAGAAGTAGGATTTCGCATGAGAATTCGAGTTTTCCCAATGTCAAGCCGTGTAGAAACAAGAAAATGAACACATCTAACAAGGAATTGTACTATGTAAAATTTTACGCCCTTTTCTTACATGCACTGATTTCGCTTTAGAAATGTAAATCCAAAGCACTACTAGTCCTTTGAGCTACACATCCATGTAAGTATGAATGTGTTTCGTCTACCTAGTACTCATTTGTGATTTTAATCTCTGCTGGAAGCTTTTATATTTCGATTTGAGAATAATACCTCATAAAATTCGATTACAAAGGAAAATGTCTTGCAGCGACTTTTCATAAATTTCTGGCCGTGGAACATATGGTGCCGACATATCTAATGTTCATTCGACCTAAAACGCTCGAAAATCGAAAATCTGGTTTATTTAAAACACTTCGAACGCATACGCAGCGAGAAGCGATATAAACTTGTATTAGCGATTCTATGAAAGTGCAAATCTTCATCTAGTCTAACAAGGGGCCGTGCCCTACGTAATCTCTGGATGCATAAAAGGAAATGTGGAACTACGCCTGTCGGCCAAAAAGGAAGTGATGGCAGAAACGTGTGAGTAGCTACTGGATTAGATTCAATTTTCTTGACAAATAAGCCACACTATACAGAATGTGTATCTATCCAATTTCGAAACAATAGAGAATAGACTTTAAATCGAAAAAGATCTTTTACCTCCATGCACTCCATTTATTTCCTGTACGTTTTCATTAAAACAACAATTACCTAATTACTTTACAATCAAACAATATAAACTAGATCGGAAAGAAAATTCTTAAAACGATTTTTTTGCGTCGCAAACTTTTTAGCGCTATATGGTTAAAATTGTAATTGCATTCCGTGTCAGATTAGTGAATCGGACTTTTTAATTAGAAATATTTTCAAACGCATTAAACTTTAAGGCTTTGTAAACAATATATTTATAGAAATTATTTTACGCTTCAAGAAAATATGAGAAGCGTGGGCGCATTTGCAAATCCTCAGGAGTACATTGTAAAATGGATTACAGAAGGTAAGCAATTCACTGGTTACAGATTATTTTGAAAAAAACTTAGTAAAGTTTGTATAGATTTTATATTTAGATAATTATAAAAATAAAAAGCTTTCCTTTGTATTTGAGCTTCTCTTCATAATAGAACGGAACTTGTTTGCTAATCACAAACAAAATGATCAGCAGATATAATGATAACATCAAATATTATCATGAAAAAGTAATTTATTTTGTTAATAGAGGTTTCATCGAAAAAGTTTTGTTGTAAAACAAAAAGGTTTTAATTTACAATTAAAATACATGTAAATTAAAAACATTCAACCCTTAAAAATTTCGAATTCAAATCAATACGCGCAATTTTGCACCCATAAAAACGTCATATGGAAATGTTGCCAATTTCCATAAGAATGTGCCGCAATTGGCTTCAAATAATAGAAGCGAGAAAACTAAACTGGAATTCTACTTTTTATTACCGAACGCGATTGGTCATATAAAAAATACTTCAAAAAAATCTTTTTCCGAAAGATTCCCTTAATTCCAAAAAGTAAGGTGCCATGACGTAACTCCATAAAAATTACGCTTACGTTGCCAAATTAGCTCATTATTCGCATTTAAGTTTTACGTGCAGCAAAAAGCGTATCGAATGATATAAAACGAAGCGATTTATTTAGTTTTAAGTGCACATCTTCAAGTCGAAGATAATAATGTTGTAAAAAGCGACTTATTTGACTCTTAAACGATAGGCAAAGTTAACTTAGTGTGGCATATAAAATAAGTTACCCATGTTGAAATTGCATAATTTTAGAACATTTGAGTATTATACCGCAAGCTTAATGCTTTTCCTTGTTAACTGTCAAGACAAACTTAGACTATAAAATTTAACTTGCTGATGTTATGAATATAATAGAAATAATCATAACACTAACTAGGCACCGTTTAAATTAATTCGAATGAAGGGATTGTTTTACAACTCACAAGACCAAGGGTTAAGAGGCGTATTAAAGCACCAATAAATAATTCATTTAAATAATCTGGCAGATGAAATAAAAAAAGTGCTCAAAGTTTATTTTGCTCTAAACAATAGGTATAAATTATCCGCAATCGTGGCCGACAATCAACGGTTTGGTGTGCGTCCGATTTAAGCGGTATGGCTCCAAACCGCACAGTTTCGTGAGCTAAATGGCTAAACGATTTGGAATAATTCACCACTAGGATATATCTCTGAAAGTCAGATTGGAAGCTTCATTCCTGAAATGGCCTGCAGCGTATAGCAGCCAATCTCATTTTTCATCTAATCCTTATTCCCGATGCAAAGTCTAATGAGTCTCTTTTTGCTTTTAACGTTTTTTCCTGTGTTTTTTCCCGAACAGCTGAAAATTTGTTACTCAAATATAGTGGTAGCTTTCCGGTTGCATGTTAGCCAACAATAAAGTTCTGATTGGCATGTACAATGTATTTTGTGTTAAAAAGTTTGACATCGCATTTCAGTGCGTATTAATTTAAATTGTGTGATGGAGGATGGAGGGTCCGATCTGGGGTCAGATAATATATCAAGACAAAAAAGGTCCTTTTTGTAAATGCGTAAAAATCCTATCGCTTTTTTATTTCGTATTTATTTAAAATCAAAGCAATTTATTTGAACTCGACTACAATAACCCAGACCAAACGCCTTTCGAACAGTCGAGAAAGGAATCAATTTTAAACCGCTGAGTGAAGCTGAAAAATAAAACGTGCCATTGGAATTTTTAATAAAAAACATTTTCAGTTGAACACAACTGTTTAAATGCATTTTGTAACTGCGAAACTATTTATTATTAAATACGATGAAAGTATGCAATAAGAAAAAGAAAATGCAATAATCACTTTATGTGAGTTAGCTCTCAAGACTTCTCGCTTCCGAACTAACTTTTCTCTAGCACTTAAAAGGAGGAATTTAACAAAAAAATAATTAAATTATTTATTATGTTTCGAATCCAATCAAATTGCATTAAACTTCGCTATTGAGTGGTTGTCAAAACTTAATGATTTTAACTTGCTGAAACTTTGGACACAATTATTATAATAGAGAAACCGTAAAGTCTAGACACGTATTTAAATCAATTTTGTTCAACTTATTTTAATACCGGGGGAATTAGTGTGGCATTTTGAGAAAGCCCGTTTTAACAAAATCTGATAACGAGAAAAGTCCATGAGCGAAGAGCTTTCCCATCCTCGGATTTCGTAGATAACTCACCGGATTACTCAAACTTGCTGGTGCTGGCCCATTCCTTTTATATTCAAAAGTTTATTTATTTTTTTAATAAGAGTTAGAGCACCCATAATTTGATGGCACCATCTAGATTATTTTCTTTAGTAATCCGAAAGGATACAAACCTATTTTTTGTTCCTATGCTAAAGGATAAAGCAAAGGTAAAAGCAAAAATAATTCTTTATCGATTTTTGTTTGTTTAAATAATTCAAACAATTAATTAATTTCAAGTTTGACGAATGATTTAAATGACCTCATACTGTCAAAGGTCTATTGTATAATAATACAAATAAAAATTGTTTTAGCTCGTCGAAAAAAAAAAACTAATAAATCTCTTAGACCGACATTTGCTTTTGTTTTTTCTTTTATCACCTTTCTGACCGCTGAAATGCTGATACGTGGGTGTCAAGCTGCCAAACAAACTTTTTTGTTATCAATGTGAAGGGTGTTTACCAGGAAACCCATATTCGTTGAAAAGAAGAAGAAAAAACTTGCAAAATTGTATATGTATACGGAATAATATAATAAACATCACATCGTATCGGAGTTTGAAGGTCGTATGGGGATGTCTCTGCTTTATAAGCCGGAGAACCGTCGTCCCGGCGGACCTTGTGGCGCCGCTACCAAAAAGCTCCTTGACCGACGCCAGCATTGCCGCATCGGATCGTACTACTGCGCACCCATACCCGAATTAACATAAATCTCACCATCAGTTCACACACTGATGAGGATTGTGCATGAAATGGGATTAGAGGATAATACGACCTGAACAAACATGTGATACACTTAAATATTCTAATCGCGGTTCGCGGACTACCATCCAAGCAAGTACCTTGCCAAAATCGGCCAAAATTTCGCTTCGCCGATAATGCGCAAATTAAATTAATTTCAAAATCTCGTACAATTAGCTGTGTAGTGTTCTTGATCAATTAAAGGAGCAAGTTTGCCAACTTTCACTAAACGCAACTCAAATAATGAGCTTATGTACTACAAGAACTGGGTTCTTGACTTAATGAGGTCACTGGGCCCTTTTGTAATTAATAGAGACAATACGGCTTCGTGATAGAAAAGTAGCGTATTTTTTTTCCACTTAAATTGGTTTTGTAATAATGATCTTTTTCTGACTGCGCTTTTGCAACTCGATGTGCAGCCGCCTTTTTGCGGTTCAACTTCCACATCTGAATTTTTTGGACCTTCTAAATAAAATAAATGAACGTTTTGTAAAAAATATTCGTAAATATAATTTAGGTACGAATGTAATTACGCAAAGCGCGGTGTTTTAATTTAATAGCCGGTAATTTGTGACCTGACAAAATTCAAATTTTCGTTGATGATCCGACAAGCAAAAGCACAAATAAAGTGTATTATTTGGTGATATGTCTAATGGATCAGCAGCAAAGAACTGCCGACCATTAAAATGTAAAAGCATTCTTTTGTGCAATTTTACAACAAAGTATATCGTTTTGAAAAATGTATTTTCAGTTAAATTGGTAGCTCAAATGTATTATACTTGCTTTGCATGTGGACGACGGTAAACTTATTTTCCGCAAACAAGTTGCCCGATCATAAAACAATTATAAAAAGAAATCGGAAAAGGGCAGAGGAATCGAAGCGGAGTGAAATAAATTCAAACAAACTGTATATTAGAATTTTAAGAGGCATTTCAATTGAAATACTCGCCACCAAGAACTCCGGAGCTCTGGAGAATTTATGAGCCAGCTCTATCGTCGTGCACTCACAAAACCCAAAATGCAACACATAAATTTGCCAGCTTTTTTCCATTCATATAGTGTGCGGTTAGAAAAGCAAACTGAAACTGAAATTTTGCCTCATCTAAATAGAATACAGCTACTATATCCCGGATTAAATTAGTTACTAGTGCCTCTAGTATATAGATTTAATCTGCTTGCTTCACGACATGCATGTTTTATATTAATACCATTTAAGGTACGAAATTTTCTAATTAAAGCAGCGTTAATTCAATTTACCGCAACTTAAATAAATTGAATGCAATCTTACTAAACTGAATCAAGTAATTAAAAATTTGCTAAGTAAATGTTAGTGGGAAAAATACCTAGTTACACTAAAAATATAAAATAAAAAAATATATATAAAATAAATAAAACAATCAAGTTCATTCATGTAAGGAACAAGAAGTTACAATCTGATTTGCCAACCCAATTAGAATTACATCCAATTTGTATACAATTGTATAAATGATACGAGTATTAACACAAAAAATCGTCTAGTCAAATAATATACATATAATTAATTTTTTTACGTCTTTGTCGCTCTTTAATGATTTTTTTTTAATATTCCTTTGCAGCACGCTATTTTTTTAGTTAAATAAAAATACATTTTTATTATTAAAATTTTGTCTTTAATTCATAAAATATAATAAAAAACTAATTATGAATAAATTATGCAAATAATTTGCCAGTAGTAATTTTATATAATAATTGGATTCCTATTTATAAAACAAACAAAATAATGGATTTATTTGCTCTGCTAAATTACGTTTATTACTTTGTGACTAAAAACTGACAAACAATGCAGCAATCACGAATTGCACATAATTATGTAGAATTTTTGTTCAAAATTGTATTTACAAAGTTAATCATTTTGTTTGCTCGACAATTTCGACCAAAGTTTTTGCAAAATAAAAATAGAACAATGGTGTTATTAAATTTGCAGATACGAAATTTTAACTTTAAACATAATAATACGACGAGGATCTTAATTAAAAAAAAAATACTCAATTGTAAAGTTTCAAAGACAAAACGTGATCCTTCTAATTAGAAAATTTTATGCAAGTTAAGGCAAGAAGTTTCGAATATGTATATTGTTATAACACTAGACCCTATTCGTTTGAATATAGTTTAATTTAACGCTCTATGCGACATAATGTTGTAAATTTTATGAGCAAATTTTAATATTTAAATAAAGTTTTCAAGGCGTCACCGGCATTTACATAATATCACAGCATTTGCGTGTGGGTATTTATTTTCATATGCTATTATATGCAGAAAGCAAAGAATATTAAAGCACATTTATTATAATGTGCATATTTGAAATAAACAAGATTTCGTCCCGATAAGGATATTAAGTCCTTCTCATAATGAAAATGTCTGCGAACGCGAAGAAAAATTCTAATTAAATTAAAACCGTCATTGTTAATTCAACATTCACCTTAAACTAACTCATTAAAACTTATATGAAGCAAAATATGCGATAAAGTGCGTAGAAAAGTTTCAACCCTTTTAATGAGATTTTCGTAAATCGTGCAGTTAAGACACGTTCAAGATTTGAAAAGTTTGGTTTATTTGCGTTATTTGCCCAGAAGATATCACAAACAAGGGTTTTTTATTTTTTGCCGTTCGTTATCCAAACTAACTAATATCTAATTTTCTGAGTGAGGTAAACCGTCATCAGCTTGCTTACTGGATTTTGAATAGATTTTTTTCTGAGTCTGCGTCCTTTTGTTTATGTTTTACTTAAATAAGCGTCTGAATTTAATCAAATAAAGTGATTCTTGTACACAAAACCGTAATCTATTAGGGTTTTTCCTCGCCGAAGTGGTATATGTGCAATGTAATTATTAGGATTTAAATATAAAAGCTTTTTTTTCGCTTGGTGCCAGACGTAACAATAGTTGGATAATTAATCTACTTTGTTCCAGCCATTTGTCCGATTTGGTCATATTTTTCGAAATTTGTTTCTATTTTTAAAGTCGAATAATCTGTGCGTAGGAGTGGAAAGCCATCAATCATTCCTGTTTGCGTTTCTTGAAATATTACTCACTGCATTGATGAAAATCGATACAGTTTTAAACTTTTATCCATCGCTTATTAGTTTTTTATGTAAACATTAAGTCTCCTTCCAATGAATTAAAACTATTGATATAAGGAAGTCTTTTGGGGGATGATTTTCCTCGTTCTATAGCACAGCCTTCTATTTTTTTGGATCGCATGAATTGGATTTTCCTGGCAGTTTCCGAGCTTCCTTTTCTATTTTCAGCCTATATTAGATGCTGATCCGAGCATCTATTAATAAATATTCGATTTTGACCAAAGTAAGATGGGTAAAAAATATTGAGCGGTTTAAAAACAATTCTTTGTAAATTAAATACTAAATTATCTTATTATTATTGTGCTATTTAAAGTGGAATATCTCAGAAAATATGCAGTACATAAAGATAAAGCCACCCCTTTAGTAAACAATGCATTTCCAGATGTGTTGTCTTATAATTTATGGGACAGCTCTAGATTCACGCATCTTTGCGCGATGTGCCCCAATTTTAGTTTGTTGAAATTTATTTACGTTCTGCAATTAATGCTAATTTATTATCTCCTTTTTTTCCGCCGTGTTTTAACAAATTTTACAACATTAAAAAGTACAAACTTTAATGGCGCTAAACAGAAACAAGGAAGGAATCGGAAAAGAGCAAAATGTGTGTGGGGAAAAAAGTATCCGACTGACTATAAAATAAAAAGAGCAACGCAAATTAAAACGCCAGCATATTATTTGTACACCATGCAATTTGTAGGATTTACTTCCATTTATGTAACATTAGTTGAATGCCCTGTCGGATGATGCAAAAACGACCCCATTCATTTTACTTCTTTGCAGCTTGAGCTGGGTACACTTTTATGCAATTTTTTTTAATTGAAATTTTGTTAAATTAATTTATATGTAAAATAATTTGTAATTGAATTCCCAACTTCATCGTATTATGCATTCAAAAGGAAATAAAAACACGAATCAAAAAGTGCTTTGAGAAAAAGTTTCACAACGCCGTAATTGAAAAGTAGATTGAATTGTGTTAAGATGTTTATTTTTGTGTAGATCAATTTGCAATGCGACGCTCAATGGTTCTTATTAAATGTAAATTATTTTGCAATCAGAAAAAAAAAATGTTTTGTTGCCTTTATACTCGTAAATCAGCATTTTTTATCAAAATACTTTTTCGTTACGAAGATGTATAAAAATAAAGTGGAAGCTGTTCCAGAGAATCACCCTCAACTTGGAAGAGCCCTTTCAAGGGAAGACACATGTGAGACCATTTTTTGCAATTGCACAAAGTAGATAAAATGCACAAAGTAAATTTAATTTGCTTTGAGGAACTATTCGCATCTAATGATATTCGAATATAATTAAATTAATTTAATTCGCAATTACAATTAATGCTGCCTGCATAAGCTGTAAGCCTAAAACCACCAATTTCCCTCAGGGAGTCAAAGTATAGCCGCAGCATTTTATTACGTTAACCCATACCGCCAATAACTCAGTTAAGACAGTTTTACGTTATCGTGTTATCTAAAACTCCATCAATATCTCATTAAACTTGCTCGAAAGTGATAATAAAGACCCCACCGCACCAGCATCAAATACATCCACATACAATTTTCGTCGTCGTTTAAATAGCGTTGATTAAAATGCAGTTGTTATCCAAATTGCTGCAACTACCTATCCGGTTAAACTGTCTCAGGAAACAGAAACAGTTAAGGTAAATGAATAGCATAACTTTTGTAATGTATAGCTCGCCGCTATTTAATAACTCTACTAAACCATAGATTTAATTATCTATTGTCCTTCCTCCATGCGCTCCTTATCTTTTTCCTTTTCGAAATTGAACCGCTAAAACCAAGATGACATCAACAGCGTTGAGGTGGTGCATACACGATTACAAGCCATCAGCAAAGTGGATTTCTTGACCCTGTGTTTATACGGAAACTTAATTAAACATCACTACCGCATTAAATGGGAGGATTTGTATTGTATCGTTGTGTGCATATTAAACAACAATACATTATATAAATTTCCTAAGCACTAATTAACTTAAACCGTTTCAATTAACGAACAAGAATTAATTGATTGCAATAAGGAAGAATTTTTATATTTAATTAATTGCAAATTTGTGAGGTAAAGTGTGGAAATTATTTGTTTTAATGGTTTATGCGCAGCGGTCACGTTACGGGCATTGGGAAGTTTAGCTTATACCTACAAGTGTCATTTGAAAAATCGATTGAAAAGAGGGGGAAATAGAAAAAATATAAGACTCAAATATCTTGAATTCTAGCCAAACTTAGACGGTTAAATCCCTAAACTTTAATTTTGAAACACGCAAAAGCTTGTCCTATTACCTTGTTGATCCATTTGTTTCCATTACCAAAGGTGTAATGAAGGTGGGCTAAGTTTCAAAGTGAAATAATTGATGGAAAGTTATCCGAGTATAGCGAAGCGGAGTGTTTATTCTAAGAGTCGAATATAAACAATATACTTGCCAGAGTTAATAGAAGAATCTTTGTGACAAACATTTGCTTGTTATTCAAGTTTATATCTTTGTGGTGAGAATATAATGACAAAATTAATAGAGAACACTGAATAGGTAAAGTGATTGTATAATATAAGACAAACAATTCATTTACAATAATATGTCTAGACCACTGTCTTCGTAAATACATCCACTGAGTAATTTATACGGTGATCTTATTAAATATTTCAATATTTATCTACCTAGTAGTGTAAAGGAAAATGCGATATTTTATATTGAATTACGCAAGGAAATTTAATGTCCTTGCATTTGAAAATTTACAGCAAACTGTTGCAATAAAGAACTATTTATGATTCGTTTATATGAAAATTTTATATTGTGCAATCTTCAGCAAGTAGATTTTTCTAATTAAACGTGAATTATTATTTAATTTGAGTTTTAAAATTTCCTTCTAAAGATTAATGTACTATGAGAAGCCATCAGTTATTACATCGTTGACAATATTTTCCTGTACAACTTTCCTTAAAGTTTCCGAATTTAATTCGTCTTTGGAGAAATGCTTGGCATGTCTGGGATTTTGGCAATGATTGCCAACTAAAATCCTCCAGAGCTTCCACTACGCTTATCTAACTTACACAAATACGCTATATCGTCATTTTTCATATCGAAAAAGTCCTTTCGCAATAATTTTTCTAATTATCATCTATAATGTCATACTTGGTCGCATAAAGCTCTCTGACGAAAATCAATATAAACGTCTTAATTTGTAAAATAGCCTCGTAATGCCACTATAAATTGTGTAAATGTGTCATGAAGGATATGAAAAAGGTGGGGCTTCGAAACGGATTAATGGACCACAGCAAACTCTCGAGCTTCGCCAAATGATCTTCCAGCCGGTTGCTTGTCTTATACTCATGCCAATTAGAACTTTGCCTTTATTACACCTCCAAGTACATTTTGGGTCTATTATTTTAAGGAACTATTTTAATGTAGTTAAATTTCCCAAAAGAATATTTATCGACGCCTTTACGACGTTTGCAAAAATATTATGCTGTTATTACAAGAAAGACCAAAATGTAAACGCAGCAATTTAATATGAAAGGTCCCAAAGTGCTGTTTATTTAAATTACGCTGTTATTTTGGAAAAAAACGTGTCCTGTGGGCACTCTTTCTTTCCGGCGTTGTCTGGTTTTCGGTTGTTAACGTAAATAAATGGAAGCGAAAAAAGAAACAGGTTT
Source organism: Cryptophagus acutangulus (assembly GCA_963556235.1). Lineage (NCBI taxonomy): Eukaryota > Metazoa > Arthropoda > Insecta > Coleoptera > Cryptophagidae > Cryptophagus > Cryptophagus acutangulus. The sequence continues at coordinate 4,052,739 of OY744559.1, read as the reverse complement.
TAAATGAAAACTCGGTTATAAATAGATTTTTGTTATTATTAATGTTTCTGATAGAAAATATTGCGTAAAATGCCAAGAGCGATGTCTTTTTTTTCATCATCATGCATGAAATGCTTGTAATGGAAACAATTTTTCACGAAATGAGTTCGGCAAAAAATCAATCACTAGGAAATAATAGGATCTTCTATATATCAGAATAGGTGCGATGCTGTTTTGCGATTTAGTCCATAAACTGGTAGGTGATAAAGTAATCTTCCTGCACGTCTTTTTGCCCTCCCGCGGTGCCAACCATCGCAAAATCGCTTCTTTACAAATACAACAAAAATCACAAACAAACTAAAGTGGAAAGGATATTTAATTCCAAAGTAATTTATGCAATATTAAGAGAATTTTATTGCAGCTCGAAAACTCCGAGATTCAATTTCAATAATACGGAAAGCTGGACGATGTCCAACGAATAGGAATTTCCAAATCAGTTATTTTCGGTTGAATGAATAAACTTGACATGAAAATATGTATAAATATTGGATCGGCCGACTTTTTTCGGGGGGTCTTAATCAATGTTTCCCAAGAAAATGGAATTGCAGATTGCGATTATAAATTATAGGAAAAAATCGTCTATAGCAGAAGGACATATAAGCTAAGCACCAGGAAGCTGCAGGGATGTCGTTTCTTTTACGAACCTCTGTTACCCTAATGAAACGTTACGGCTTAAACTTAAAGAAAACGTTTCGCCCGTAGAAGCGTTAAGAAGCTTTTAAAACTTTATTATTCTCTTGCGATTTTAGATTTTGTGTGACCGCCGACTCATTTCGTCAGACGATTAAGTGGTTGAAGTAGCTCTAATATTTTTGAAAACAAAATTAAATTACTAATATGCTATTACGATTTTTTTATCTTTTATAAAAGCGAGTAAGTGCACGCTGAAATGTTGTTTTACAATAGCAATCCTGGAAAAATTCTTTAGTAAATTAATTAGAAGCGCGGATATAATGGAGTTATAACGTCGCCCGAAGAGGAATATTGAAAACTTGATTAACTTGGCTGTAACGTTGCTTGTTAATTTAATATATTAATAACAGATAAAGCGTTTGTGGTTGTTTACTCGACTAGTCATCAACCTGCGCATAAATATTTGATTATTAATTTATTTTTAATTGTTTAATTGGAGCTTAATTTTGTGCACTGCACTTTATTTTAGCGATGCTGCGTACTATATTCATGTTTTCTCATGAATATTGCAGAGACAAAGTAATAAAACAGAGAGCTCTTCAACTTAACAATTGTTGGCTGCAAGCATTATGATCTTCATAACAAAACAAACATCAAAATGTTACCAGTTTATATACAATAAAGTCCGGGTGTATTCATGTACTTAACTATTTTCAGGTATGTGGAACAAAATTTACATTTATTACACGAATTAAATGGATACACTTAATGTAATTTATGATTAATAGTGTTTCTATAAGCGGAGTTAATTTATTCGATATTGATTTTGAATTTGTCGGAAAAAAGGGTTGCACTCGAAGGATAATCAGGATACTAGATGGGGCTTATTCCATTCAATTGAGAGTAAATCTAGCAGATTACTAAAACTAAACGCATTGTTTCACTTGGTTAATTCGGTGAGAAATCAAGGAACAAATGGATTTGCTATTTTTCTATTAAGTTGTATTACGGGAAAATAGAAAAAAAAGTAGTTACCAAATACTTTGGTAACTTTGGTTTGGGATTTGTGTAAGCTCTAAAAGCATGTAGTCTTCTCTTATTATTTTAGTGCATTGAAATAATACCTTAAAATTTGTCTGAAAAACTGCTCAAGATCAAAATCATTGTTCAATTTTAAATACAAATATTTTTGGTCAATTATTAAAAATTTAATAATTATATCCAATTGACGAAAAAGTATATAAGCCTCAAAGAGTAAGGGGAGACTCTTACAGTAGAACAAAAAAGTCAAAATTATTATGGAAATTTGTATGTTTTCAGCTTTGTGGCTTTCAGATTCTCCAATACGAAAGATTTTCAAATTTTTAACATTTTTTTCTGAGAAGCCACATTTTTTGCGACTTAATGCCGAAAATATTTCAAATTGAAAGCTTTGTCAACGGTTTAGCAAAATATAAATATTTGCATCAAATGTTATAAATCAAAAAAGCCTCGAAAAAAGCTGAAAGTATTAATGTTTGTAGAAAAAATATATTTTCTTTTGCAAACTGTATAGATAGAAATATAAAAAAAGGTAATTTATCTTACAAGTGATTATGGTGGAGATCGTAAAAGTTGTGAATGAAAGAGAAGTTACCTTCGAAAGTCCCTGCTCCAACAGGCATATATCACTGGATTCATGCTGGAGTTGATCCAGCCGAGCCACGTGACTACTGCTAGCACAATCTCTTCATGCCAGATGCACTGCAGACAGAATCCAGATAGCAAATTAACAACGAAAAACGGCAACCAACACACTATAAACACTCCCATCACAATACCAAGTGTCTTGGCCGCTTTCTTTTCTTTTGCAAACTTGGCCAGTTTTCGACTTAATGAAAAGTTTTTGCTATGCGGACCGAGGCGCGTGGAAGCCATCCGTGTCAATCCGTTATTTTGAAGAGCAGTTAGAGGCTCATCTTCCTGCGTGGAATACAAATGCCTTGTTTCAGGAGCGGGTATTTTACAGGTGCCGCCACGATGTATTCGCAGAGTCAGTTCCAATTCCCCTGAACCCAACAACACTTGCTTGGTCCCCAGCCGAAGAGACTTGGTTTGCTCCACAGCAGCTCGATAAATTCTATAGTAGGTGAACACCATCACGAATAATGGCAGATAGAATGAGATTGTAGATGAAAATATTAAGTATCCTAAATGTTCTGTAAAGGGGCACTTGTATGCAGGAATGGGCTCGGTTCGAACCGCTCGCCACCAAACGATGGCGGGGAAGGAAATCGCACTGGAACAGACCCAAACGGCGGCTATAAGCAATGCAGATCGGATGCGTGTCATTCGCATTGGATACGTGATCGGATCAGTAATGGCCCAGTAGCGATCGAGAGAAATCACGCAAAGATTTAATATGGAAGCGGTGCTGAAAAGCACATCAAGCGATCGCCATATATCGCACCAATCCGTCCCAAAGAACCAAGTGTGCTCCAAGACCTCGTACAGCGCGCTAAATGGCATCACGACTAGACCTACGAGACAATCGGCGACTGCTAGTGATGTTATGAAATAATTTGTAGCAGTGTGCAGATAGCGCTCTCGAACAACAGCCAGAATAACAAGCATATTTCCGAAAACCGTTGTCATTGAAAATAGCAACAGCAGCGAAACGACGACTGCTCGATCCTGCATCAGCGTGCTCCATTGTTCCCAAGCGTCTCTTTCTGGATCAGATATGTTTGTCCAGTTCAGCTCGGCGGTGCTCACATTTATCAAATCCCATTCCGACGACGATGTGCGTATAAGATTTTCGGAGCCGTTCATGATTATTACGATCGATCAAAAACAGCATTTCTGGAACAAAATTAACACATTATTCTTATGGTCATCAATCTATTCATACATACAATTTCATAAAGGTTCTTTTAAATATGGAAAATGTAAAAATATTCATTAAATTCATTCAGGGCGCTTCGAAAAGGATTTGTAGCATATGGAGCTATTTGATACAATTTCTCGCTTATTTTCAAACAATATCGCTTTTAATTTCATTATAACTAACAATATTGGACACAAATAATCTCAACCCTATAAAAAGCTCGTCACTTTTTTATTAGAGTCTATTATATTTATTTTATTGATTCGGGATGAGCAAAGTTTGGTAACAGATGAACCTTCTATAATTGTTGCAGATCTTCCTTTTTGGGAGCTTATTGAAAGCTTGACGTGCTTATTTTCTGGACTAAACTTAAGATATTTTCTGAATTAATTCAATTATGGAGACATTCATAGTGTTTGTCTAACTTCTCCCTAAGCAAGCAAAATTATGTCATCTAACTTTAGTTGTAAAAGTGGAAGCATTGTATGTTTACCATTTGGCTGAAAGAAGAGCAAAGTAGCAATTAGATTAATTCTGCTGACGGCATAGCATTTCCTCTATGAATAATGGGCTACTGTTTTGAATATCGTACGAGATGCCACAGTCTGCGTGTGATAAATTGTGCCATAATTTGCACTTGTTATATATATAAGAGGACGATTGTAGATTTTTTTTTATATCAAGAGATGCTTGTTACGTTTACCACAAGCTGGTGGAAATGCGCTTATATTTTTATGATAAATAATTTTGCATCAATCAGTTTCCTTCGCTACTTGGATTTCTATACAAATTTCTTACCTACTCGCTTCAGCATTTATGTTTATTATTAAATTCAGAGCGGAAGCGGCAATAATTCAGCATCTTCCGGCATGCATATCTTTCAGTTAACGAATTCAATATAAATGTTTCTCTATGTGTTATACTGCAGTTAAGTCTATTGAGATCTAAGAAACCATATTAAACGTCTATCAAAATGAAATTTAGGTCTCATTGAAAGGTGCATAGAATTTGAATTTATATTTTGATTGAACTTTAACATTCAATTTGGATTGAGCTCGAATTAACTGAATACGAATACGTAAAGGATATTTTTGTAAAAATATGGCGAGTTTTTTGGTATAAAGGGACAAATCTTGAGTTGACAGTTTGTATATGTGTTGCATGCCATAAATTTTTTCCGTTTGCGCCACAACATTGAAATACATTTTTCTACTTCACCTAGTTCCATGCATCGTAACACAAATCATCGTAGTTTTTATACACTCTCGACAACTTTTCTTCGATTTGGATTTGGCTCCCCAGCCACTTTGTTCCACTTGTGCATGCAGAAACATTTTTAAGCTTTCACGAAATATCCCGACAAAAGATGCTTCGCATTAATTTTGATGTATGGATGTTTGTCGATAATTTGCACTAATGCTATTGTTGATGCTTGACCAACACATTCGGATCATCATGTCAGAAGAGATTAATGGCGCTAATTTAAAATAATATAAAACTGGGGGATTGAACATGAAAATGAGCGAAATGCAAATGAACTACAACATACTAAATGGAGTGTGTTTATAATGGGCCAATAAAACTACGTTCAAATGAATGTTTATTTTGTCTCGGCTGTTGCCCACCATCAACATTTCTCCCGTTTTTTTTTTTTTTGGCAAACAAAACAACAACTCAATTCCAGATAATAACGTGTTCACTAGCAACAATTTCTTTCCTTCCTTTAAATAGCTGAAGTTGTGGGTGTGGAAATAAATGTACCGTAATTTATCACAAAGCTCTTGACGAATTGCGTGGTTCTTTTCCAACTATACATCAGTTCAATTCCAAAACCACCATCCTCCTTCTCGAACTTCAACAGGTAATTCGTACTTGTTCGACCTCTGTATTTTTAATGAACTTTCGAATTTAATCCACATTGACCTTATTCGAAATGGGAGTATGGAACATCAGATTGAAAAAATTCAGTCTATTTGTAGAACACATATCCAGCAGTCTCCTTTAAGCGTCGCTCTAATCAATACTGATAATCAAGTATATACTATGTATATATACTTGAATTTAAATATCCACATAGCTAGATGATCACAAGCTTTTGAGACTAAACACCGATACTTTCCACTTTGATAGCTAGCTGCTCATATACCTAAACTATTTTATGCAAAATACAAGCTCTCATTTATAAATCTACAGTGTGATATAATTCCATTGGAACCACCAAAATATTTGAAAAAAATCTAAAAGACTTTTTTATTGGAAAAGTTTGTTTAGATAAATCAAATAATGCTCCAATAAAAGTCTCTAAGATCTATAATTTAACGACTTTTCGCCTTTTTTCCATTGTAGCAAATTTTTTGTCTGCAAATTAAAAATTATGCCCTAAATTGAAATTAAATTGAAACGAGACTCATTGAAAAAAACTCAAATAAAAGTCATCAAAATTAACAAGTTCAAATTTACGAAACACACTGTAGTGCACGTCATAATACAATTTCACTCAGTTCAGCAATATTCCAAATTCCAGCAATAAAATAATTGCATATTTTAAATTCCACGTGAATACCTACATCTATTTTATTTTATTTCTAATTTATTTTAAATTGTATTGCAATGAAATAGGTTCTATATTCGTTCCCTCGGGGACGGTCAAATCCTTTTATCCCGGGTCCTGATGTGATGTTTGCTAAAGCATCTTAAGAAATTACAATGATGTAAGAAGCATAGAGGACGAAGAAAACACAATCAAGATGATAATGAAACCCGCACGTAAATGAAGTTTCATCCGCTTAAGTAACATTGAGGAAGTTTACTTCATCTATATGGTGTCAAAACACACAAAAAACGATAATTTATTATATTATGCATGAGCCGTCGTTATAATAATTCAAGGAAATCGATTATTATAATGTAATTTCACTCTATCAAGCATTTAATATGTATATACAAGTAATAAGGTCGGTTGGCAATTTTAACTTTATTACCGGATAGTTAATTATGAATTTAATCCTCATATATGGACTTATTTTGATTGAAGCACTAAAATACACATAAAATTTCTATATGGTCTAAATTGTTTGTATTGATGGTTGCATCGAAATTGTACCAAATATTTTGAAAAATATAGTAAAACATCTTTTCATTCATCAAAAAAATCAATAATTTTGCTTAATTCCAATTTATCATCCTTATTTAATTCTAACCGCGCAACGCTTTTTCTACTGCTATGAAAAAACAGCCCAAACATTTTTTTTATCGCTATAAAGTCTTAACATTTTTTTTCGTAGATTATCAGAACACCCCCGCCTTAGATGAATGTATATCACTATCCTATCAGTGAATGACAAGATGTGTCATTGATATTCCCGAGTCTCGTCTTCTGCTCCTTGTGTTCGTCCTTCGCATGAGAGTGAAGCTGAAGATAGATAATTTTTTGTACGTCCAAATCTTGTAGGCCGTTTCTGATAATATCATCAACAGATATACGCTTTTATTGTAGCAGTTATACGACAGCATGTGACATAAAGCCTTTCTGATCTGCCACTAAGATTTACGTGTAGGTTTTGTGTTTATGTATATAAATACGTTTTGAGGCGGGTTTAACTACTAGCACTAAATGTTGGGTTTTTACTTTCTTCATGTGTCGTAAAATACCGAAATTATCGCGTATGATTTCGTTTTTGGACCGGAGAATTTATTGGGCAAATAGGGATAAGCTCCATTTCATACCATTTTCGCTATTGGAGGGAATACTTCCAAATAGGGATTGTTTAGTACAATTTGTTTTTAAAGCGAAACATGGATATTAAATTACAGGCTCGAAACATAATTTACGAAGAGTATTTTTTAATTAAACCTTTGCTAAAACCTAAACATGTTTTGTAACAATTAGCAAGCAAATAAAATTACTTGCCAATTATGGTGGCGGCGCCAGGTACGCTTTATACAAAGTGAGCTTCAAAGGTGTTCCAAAAATTGACTAATAAAAAAATATAGGTGAAAATAATAGAAATCATTAAAGGGCGATATTAACTAACATTTTCTAAAAAACAGCAGATAAAAAAATTAAAAAAAATATGTTTGTTTCAAACCAATTAAGATAAAACTTTTTAAATTGACTGTTTTTATAGAAAGTGTGCAACATGTTACAAATAAAAAAATAGTATTATATTAATTTGAATTTAACTTTGTATTGTGTGTCAAACTTTGAAATTATTAATTAATAAAAAAAATAAAAGTATATGGAACAAAAAATCGACCTAATAACAAAACTAATATAAACTTGAGTTGGGTTTTTATCAAATAGAAACTTTTATAAGAGCACTAGTTCGCTCCTTTAAAATATTTTGTACTTTGTAGTTTCAAATTATTTGTCATGTTGCATTTTGTTGATACAAATAAGCGAATTTGTTTGATAAAATTCATCGTTAAAAATTTTTGGACAATACATTTTTTTAACGGCTACTTCTGAGAAGTGGATTCGTTTGATCCTTTTATTTTAAGGTATCTCTTATTATTTAATTTTTATAAAGCAGAAAATAGATTAATAAGGCTTCTTTCTCTTCTGCCTAAATTTAAGTTAACGGACTAATATATTCAATAAATTAATTAATTTTGTGTAAAATATTACCTAACAGTTTCATTTCCACCACAATATAAATAATCCAATTGTACAACATTTATTTTACACTATAAATAAATTATTATAATGCAAATTTCAATTTAAACAAAGATCTCTAGAGATCGTTGCTAACTAGTCTAGAAGAGAATTACATAAACAATATTTGTGAATATTTATATTAATGAAAATAAATATGTTATAATGTTTGTTGATCCAAGTTGAACTGAACGTTGAGAAATTGTGGTAAAATAATTTGGCAATTTGAAGCAATGAACTATTACGTTCAATGATTTCAATTAATCCTCACACTAAACTAGCAAATTGAGGTAGGTGGTGCATTGCTATTTTCTCGCAATAAAACTCTTGATTGCTTTTCACTGTTTGTTTTGCTATTTTTAATGCATAAAACCGATTGCTTTGATTACAGTTTTTCATTTCATAAAATTGGTTTTATTACAGTCGAGACTTCCAAAGCCAAGAGAATCAGCTAGTTTTTTTTCGGGAGTGAGATGAGAGAAACAAAGCAACTATTTTACTACACGAAATTTATTGTGACTTTATTTTATGGTTGCATTTTAGTTCAGTTGAGACTTTCACAACGAAAATCATAAAACTGAATAGAATAAATTTCACTCGGGAAGTAAAAATAGAAAAATCTATAAAATTACTATGCAATCATATTTATCGAACACAACAATTATCTACCCGTTTACGGCTTGTCCATCAATAATGGAGCCAACTTTACTCAAATTATTTAAAAGTAGGTAATTTCCTACTTGGATTTTATTTTTTTATATATTTTTTATTTTTAAATTTGTTATTATTATTATGTAGCTATATAATAATGTAGATAAATACTCGGAAAAATTTATCAAAATGTTAATTTGCATTTTTCTTTTACATATTATCCAAATTTCTTTTTTACACAGTCGTAAAATGTGTAAACTCATTTTTCATAATTACCCGGTGCACAATGGTGTGGTGCGAAAATATGTATATATGTAAATTATTCTAATTGTGCTTTTTTATAACCCCGGTTTAATTTTTTTTTCGTATATTTTAGGGCAGTAACTGTAATACATTAAAATATAATTAATCCAGATTTTATTGTGTACTAATTCATATAGCGCTTGTATTGTACTATTTTCAAACAAATTTTTGGTATGCAAATGTACGAATGGTTTCAGTCTGAAAATCAGATTTAGCAGCGGATTATTAATTTTTGAGCGTCGAGCTTCAGAACATCAATTTTGAAACTACTTAATGGAATGTTATGAATTTTTTATAGATTTTGCATATATTATTTATAAATAATATAGAAACTAAATTATTTTATCAATAATTTAGAAATTATTTTAATACTAAAATATTAAACTACGGTACTTAAGCTCAAGATTCAAAAATTAGTAAGTTAAGTGAAAAAGTGACTTTATTATTTTTAAAATGATATTTAAAATTCCTTCTAGCAGTAAATCAAGTACAATTTTTAAATTACATAAGTGGACAAATTAGATTTAACAAGCGAACAATTTCTGAGTTGTTTAATAATAAAAATGTAGCGCATTATTAATAAGCAAGAGAAAAAAATCTTATGTTGAAAAGTTTGGAAACAATCTTGAAAAAAGTTACTTACAAAGCTTTCCATAAGCAAGTCGCATTTATTTAAGCAAACAAAAGTCAACAACACAAATATTAACACCACACCACGTTTCTTTTTTGCTCAGCTATAAATAAAGATGCAGCCCCAACTTTTTAAATTACAAAAGTTTATTCCATTATATATTATTTTGGAAGCTTAATAGATTTCAAAGTTTTTGTTTTTTTTTTGAGTCGAAAAATAATCACGGATTTTTCTATTTTGATCCTCGACAATTTGTATTTTTCTTTGCAAAAACCAATTTGAAAGTTGAACGCGATCTGTTTGTCCTGTGGGAACCCGAAACACAGTAAGGGATAGAACAGAGAACTGATAGCCGTCTCCAAGCTCTAGCCGCCAAAAGTTTTACTGCCACCTCAATGTTGCCTGATAAACCGAACGCAAGCGCCACACATTTCTCAAAACCTCAAAAACGATTTTTTTTTCATCCTTGAAAAGTCCTGAAAGTTTTTGGGACTGATGTGGAAAAATTGACCAACATTTATTTCAGCAAATTCGAATTTTTTATTGGAAATCTGGCAGTAAATTTATAATTTTATGAAAAATTACACGAAATTTATCAATTGAAAAAAAATCATGCGTTTCTAGTTTAATTTATTACTTTTTGAATTTGCCGCGCCAAATTCCAAATTTGTCGATTCGCCGGTATATCAGTTCGCAACCAATCGGAAGTTTGGATTTGACGCGGCAAATTTAATTCGTTTGTTTTAATTATAAAATACGCGCTAAAGTGGTGATTTACAAATACTAATTTAAATTCTATTGTTTTATATGCATTACTGTAAAGTTCTAAGATTATTACCATAATTTTAATTTAGATAATGGCGACAAGAATTTGCGTTCTGCTCGAAATCTTGATATTAGCATGTAGGAGAAATTTGTACGAATTAGTGTAACAATTATTAAAATTACCACCAATGCTAGAACTTGCGACTGAAATTGAACCACATAAATTAATTATTTTAGTATTTCTAATTGACTTTCAAGAAATCGCTCATATGGTAACAAATTCGAATCTATATTTAGCTAATCGCAATTTATGTCAATTTTTTTCAAAAAGTTTTTATTAAATAAAATTAATTCATTTGAATAAAATGATCATTAAACTTAATAAGCGTTAATTAGAACAAATCGTAATTATATTTAAATTTTGTAACAAAACGTTCGTCTCGCCACCTATCTGTCTGTCTTTGAACTGAAACTCTAGTAGATAAAGCAGATTTCTGCTTATTGATTATCTGGGTAGCGTTTTCCAATATCTACACTAGTGCGCAATCATACTATCTCTGTCTGGTATTACCAATACAAGTTGAAAAAGGACGGCGATACTTTATATTCTCAATAGTGCAGTCTTTCGAAATTGGTTATAGTTGGCGTATGAAACTGTCACTGTCACCTTGTATGTCAACATTGAAGCATATTGTGGTGTTATCCTAATAAAATAATTAAGATTTAATGTTGGCTTGAAGCTACTTGTATTTGTAATTAGTTGACATCATGCTGCTAATTTTAATCAACAATTTCGAATCGCACTTGTAAGACAAGTTTCCTTGTTTCTAACATAGAATCAAGGTTAAAGTTAGGATGTCACAATCGCAGAAGAAAAACCTTCAACAATAATTAGGTTTGCATTAAAAGTTTGGCAATTTTAATTGAATTCGTGCAAAGTTATGACGGGAAATTTAGCGGCGATGCCTGTGAGGAAATACAGGCGAGAAACGACTGAAGTTAGTGGTTGCTTAAAGTACATGATTTTTGGTTTTAATGTGCTATTTTGGGTAAGTTTTTCGCTATTTCGTAAATTATGTTTGTTAATGAATCGATTGTAGTTGATGGGATTGGGTATTTTGACTATTGGCGTTTGGGCTTGGAGCGAGAAGGATATTTTCAATAATTTAGGGAAAGTTGCCAATGTTGCTCTAGATCCCGCATTCATATTAATTTGCATTGGAACTGTTACTTTCGTCATTGGATTTACGGGTTGTATAGGTGCTTTGCGAGAAAATACATGTCTTCTTGCGACTGTAAGCAAAACAAAGTTACAACTTCGCCAGAAGTATTAAAGTGTATTTATTTCAGTATGCCATATTTTTGTCCGTTTTATTACTATTTGAAATGACTGCTGGTATCTTGGGTTTTATTTTTAAAGACTGGGTAAGTTGTTTTTTATGAGTCATATTTCTACAAAGTCGCGTCAAAGTCCAGTTAACATTTTATGTTTATTGATTAGATCAAGTCGCAAGCCACAATAGGATTCCAAACATTTATTATCCATTATCGTGAAGATCCTGATCAACAAAATTTGATTGACTGGATACAAGAAGAATGGGTATTAAATTGACTATAAGTTAATTACTTTGTGTAATGTATTGCTTTTTAGTTGCAATGTTGTGGCATTGAAGGACCAAAAGACTGGGATAGAAATAATTACTTTAATTGCTCGTCACGGGATGTGGGTAGTCGCGAGGCTTGTGGCGTGCCGTTTTCGTGTTGTAAACGCAAACCGAATGTAAGTATAAATTTTAGGACATAAATGAGATTTAATAATAATTTATTGATTAATTTTATAGGAAATAACACCAAACAAGCAATGCGGCTACGATGTCCGTAAACCTGGCTTTGTAAGTATCTATTTTTATTTTTAATTAATTGCTGGAATTTAATCCGATCTAAAATAAACGCAGCCAGGAGAGCGGCATATTTTTGAAAGGGGTTGCTTGCGTGCTGGTGAAGAGTGGATTGAAGGCAATCTGGTGCCTGTGGCCGCTGTTAAAGTCGGCATTATGGTGCTACAGGTACAATTCTGACTGTCTGTAGAATTATCCGATTATGTTTTGAGCTTTTTGTCTGTTTTATCCATTATTATTTGCTTCATGTATTTTTTTTTTGTTTGCTTTCCACAGCCCTTTGATATTACTAAACTAATTAATGAGCGTGGATGTTTAGAATCGATAGAGGATTGGACGGAAAAAAATATGATTTCGATTGCTTCTTGTACGTTTGTTTTTTTGTTTTTTGAAGTAAGTGTTTTTTCGTTGAATACTTCCTATAATTAGTTTGGGGGTTAATTATTTCGTTTCGTTAGATCCTGGGTATTTGCTTCGCACAAAATCTACGAGCTGATATTTTTGCGCAAAAGGCAAAATGGCATTGACAATCAAGAACTCCCACAGCTGTGTAGTACAACTTGCAGATGTGCCGCATTGCGTGGGAGCCCTCTTCAGTTCAACAATTCGATTTCGTTTAGAATTTTACATTTGAACCTATTTTTTTATTGTATAAAAACATTTTACTGAATGTTACTACTATACTCTTCTTAAGAAGAGTATTTTGCTAAATATCTATATCACAAGTCGATTCATTCACCGGTTTGAAATCGGCATAATTTTTTGTCTGATTCCTCTTGAAGGATCGTTAATTTATTTGATATTAAATTAAAACAATCAATTTATTTGATATTTGTGACTGCGCAAATATTGTTGTACCAATCGATATTAAACCTATATTTAATAATTAATTACTATGACACATTCCAATGGAGATATTATTGATATTACTACTACTACTATTACTACATTCCAAGAACACAGATCCACAAGCTTCTGACTAATCTGAGTTGTGAATATCGTACTTATAAGTATTTTTTAGAAATCTCGTATACAAAAAATTTGTAGTTGTGCAATAAGCGGTTTATCTGAATTTTACTTGGTATTAAAAAACATGTATTTGTAATTGTGATATTTTTTAAGTTTTTATTACTGCCAATATTTTTCGAATTGGTCTCCAATTCCATTTTCTCACTTACAAAGTGATAATTTGTAGATTATTGTTGTTGTGAAATAATTGAACACAATTTTTGTAGAAATAATTTATTGTATTTACTAAAAAAACATTGTTAAAATTGTAACCTTTCTAAAAATAAATATAAACATTTATAATACATTGGATTTTTATTAAAAACTATTAATAACAATATCCTAGCGTTATAATAAGAAAATTTTTGGTACATAGTATTACTAATTAAAAATGAAGATCACTTAAGAGTAAAATGTTAAAACGGATTGTTGATTGCCTCGTACAAGAAGATACGAGGGAAAATCGTACGTTAGAGCTTCCAACCAAGCCATATAAAGTGGAGCTGATACAGTTCCTTTTCGTGGCATCGGCAAAGACCTTCATAAATCAATCAGCTAAAGTGTTTTTAATTCTAAGGAAAGCTAAAAATACTTACATAACAATTAAATTGGCATCGCTCGAATGCTCCATCAATAATTCTCTCAATCGCAATTGTCGATAAGTTTTGTCTTGCAATGAGAGAATTTCGGATTCAGAAACTAAACAATCTAGAAGAAAAAATAAATTAATTATTTTCACATGTAATACCATAAGTGCACAAATTATTCCAGAAAATTTTTTTAAGCTCACGAATGCATTAGTTGGCGTGGAAATCTGCCCGAGTCGCAGACGAGGGCAGATTTCCTCACGCTAACTAATGCATGAGTGTAAGCGATAAAAAATTTTCGGAATTAATTTTTGTACGAATGGTATTCGGTAAGAAAATCGCACAACTCTTAATTGATGTTATATTTTATAAAATATTTAATAAATTATAATGACATTTTACTACTAGATATTTCCATTCTACATCTACCTTAGTTTTTCATCTATCTTACTCGAATTCCACTTCTGCTTCCGTTGGAAACCAACAACAAACTACTTACAATCACTGTGTTTTTAATTTTAATTAGTTTTTTTGATATATTTGTTGGATTCATTTAATGTTACCAATTTTTCCAATAAATTAATTTTGACAACATCTTTCATTGTGACATTGGAAATATTTTAAATATTTCCAAAATATTTCCAAAAAATATTGATGTTGATCAATTGTAACTATAGCAACAACCTTAAATGCGGCCATTCTATTGGTTGCTTAAATAGTTGTGCGATTTTCCAAATAATTAATTTACTAATATAAATACATACCATTTTCATCGTTACTATTTTCATTGTTGTCCCTAAACTTCTGCAGTAGATCGTCGAAAAATTTGATAGTCGCTTCTTGCGGTTTATCAGATAAACTCACCATTTTCAGACTGGAGTAGTCTAGACGGAATTTGGATAAAAGATTTGCCATGCTAGAAAAACAAATTAATATCCAGTTTTTGCCAGTTCTACAAATATTACTTTCTCTCTTCCAATTCAATATCACTTTTATTCGTAGCCATGGCAAAAACGCGCAACTTGCAACTGGACCAATCTTGCCGCGTCGAAATAATATAAGGAAGCAACATCGTCAGCCCGCCATCGTCATACAACCACCACACATCAATATGTCCTTTCGTCTGCTTATTCTTAAAAATCAGCATCTTTTCAATGGAGATCCCGATTTGCTCCGGTTTGTTCAAATCCAAGTCCAACAACGCTTTTTTATTCTTCTTCAGCTTCAATCTAGGCGTAGAGGAGCCTAACGTATTGGTATTGCTTCCATCTAGAAAAATAATAGTTTTCTTTTAAAACAATCAAATCATGCCGGACAAGTTGTTAAAGAAGCCTTACTTGTAGTAGGAAAAGTAGGAGTAGTAGAGTTTTCTGAAACGCCAACGTTTACTAAACTGAGATTAGAATCGGCATGCATCATACTAGAAGCTGAAGTTCTGAGATCGGAACGAATATTGGGACTAGGCAAATTTATTTCAGTACCTGGTTCATCATCTTCGTTCGTTATTTTTGTGTAATCTAAGCCGTCCTTTAAACGCAGAATGGTTACTGAAAGGCGATGATCGAATGCAGCACTGCAAGAAAAATATTTATCGGACGATAAAAAATTGATGGAAAAGCGCTTACTGCAACACGTTGAAATAAGAAGTCAAATCATCACGACTGCACGTCATCCAATCGTTTTTGTATCCCATCATTAGCACATTCGGACTCAATTTGCCGATTCCGGTAGTTTGCAGCAAAGCTTTCGCTCCAATTTCAAACTTAACATTATCAATTAACGAATAGAACGCTTTGATTTTATTGCTGCGCAGCCAGGCGTAAACGTTGTTAATTCGAGATGCGCGAATCCTGTGAGGTAATGCCGCCTAAATTAAATTAGGTTTAATTAATTATAAAGATATTTTTTTGGGAAGGGAAATAATACGTTTACAACATCTCCGACTATAAGTAAGGAGTTATTTTTGGTGATCAGATTGGCGAAATCCATGAGTGGGGGTCGAGCTTGAGGGGTGCCGCAAAGCACCAACATTTGTGGCTTGTAATTCTTTACATGCTCCCCTATGTTGATCAGGCGATGGGCTGTGGTCAAGGCGGTTTTGTAGGTTTGGGCCTGAGTGGATGAGCCCCAATTTACATCTAATGCAAAATTGATTAAAATTTAGCCTTTAGAGCCTTTAGACAATTTTAATTACCTGGTTTTCTGTAGACCACTAAGAGGTAGAGTCCGAGGATGATTATGAAGGTTATCAAAGACGATTGCCAGTTGATTAAGAACATTATGACGACGCAAATTATGAATCCGAACAAACTCAGCCATGTGTTGTAGTACTAGTAAAAAAATCAATTAAATTACGACTTAATTAGAAAATATTAGTATTTACTCTAAATGTTGGTCGCCAGCCCAAAGGTTTGATCAAAGCCGCATGGAAGGTGCAAAAGTTGATCAAAGCATACGATGCCAGATAAAAAGTGGAGATCAATGGAGCGACTGCATTTAACTCAGCTGAAAAATAAATAATTAAAACGACTTTTTCGCTTTTTATAAAGTGTATAGCTACCAATGAGTAGAAATGCAGTGGATACAATAAAAGTCAGCAAATAGCCTCTGTACGGTTCACCAGCTTTGCCGTATCCTTTCGAAAAGAAAATTAGTCCGGGATATATCCTATCTATCCCTAACGCTTGAATTAACCGAGGCACTGATAAAAGATTCGTTAGAGCTGTACTTAAAGTGGCTGCAAAGCAACCGGCGTAAATTAATGGACCCCAACTTGACATTATCGTCATCATCTGCAAGGAAACGAAGCCAAATCATTATACTGATTTAATATCAAACCGATGATTCCATTCATTAATTTGTGTTTATTTCGAAAGTTTGGTTGTATTATCGGAATATATTAATTAATTAATTTAGTGAAAATGCAAGATTGGAGTAAATTTTTGGAGTATCTCGAAATTGGAGTGGACACTCCATTCTCGCGAGTCTGGCGTCTACGTGTAAAAATTTTCAATGGAAAATTTTTATAATATTCCATATCGGTCTAGTGATATCTAAATCAATAAGAATTTTTGATTTTTCAGATTGTTAAGAGTTTTATCAAAAATTTATTTAGATGATAGATATCTGATTAAATCTTTATTACGCAGATCTTACATTAGTCAAATGTTTTCGAGAAGTTAATTGATTTTTTATCTAAATAAATAAATCACAGTAAATAAATAAATAGCACATGATTAATAATCATAATGCGTACAAGTGTAAAATACCCAGATCTTCAGATATTAAACCAAATCTAGATAATTATTATCAAATAGTTTCGAAAAAATTTCCAAAACAAAATTCTTGAAATTAAGCGAATCAAGAAATTATTTAACTTTATGGAAAAAACGTGCAATGTGAATAAACAAAAGTATTGATTCGCCGAACAAAAGAAGCTGCAAATTTGTATGTTTACAAAACAAACTGGCAAAAGAAATAAAAGGACAATTTAATCCATATAACAAGTGAGAAAATTTACACGTGAACTTTGTGTGTGTTTGGTATCGAATAAATAATGGACGTCACTCAAATAAATGAGGGTGTGTCAATGAATCGAAGCGTGATGTTTTTACGATAAAAAAGTCGACGCCTAAAATGCGTCGTTGTGAGAGTTGAAAGTTACAGCAATAGCGTGTAGGTTGTAACTTAAATAAATAAATACATTACTAGTTCAAACGGCTTGTTAAAATAATATTCACAATAGTCGCTCAACTCAACCCATAAATCACCGCAAATATTAAATTCAATTATATAAACAATAGAATTCTTAAAATACCTGATAGCTGTTGAACAATCCATATTCGCACTTGTAGCCGTCAACACAGCCAGATAAAGTCCCATTGACCAAATCGTCGACACTTCCGCTGGCATCTCGAAGAGCAGACGCTCCAGCGAAAAACACAAAAACTGCATACGAAATCATGGAGAGCAACAGTGCCAAAAAGGTCCCTTTCGGGATGGCTGACGCTGGATCTTTCAAGTCTCCAGAAATGTTGGCCCCCGCTTGAATGCCCGTCACTGACGGGAAGAAAATTGCGAAAACTTGAAAGAAATCGTAGTTTTGACCTTCTGAAGGCCGATAGGCTGGTCCCCAATTATCACTAAACGTTGTCACTAAATTAACGCCAATTAGCAACATTTCGCATTATAGTCCGAATAACTTACTATTAAAACCCACAAACCCTTGCGCTCGTTCCAAATCGGAAGCGGGTCCTATAACGGTACCAACCAGAAAATCTACCATTGCACCCATAATAATAGCAATTAAAAAGTTTTGAGCTTTAGATTCCCATTCCATTCCAATCGCACAAATGCAGCACATTACAAAAATGGCAACAGTACCGACAATTCGAACATCATTCACATCACCATCGATGATTTTCATGTCGTAGGTTCTCAGTAGATCGCTCAGCGAGTTACAGAACCCGATCGTGTTCATTGATGCTGAAACCGCGTTAGCGAAGGCGAAAACTATGCCTACGGACGCACCAAACTCGGGTCCTAGTGATCTCGAGATGATGTAGTAAATTCCACCTGTTGAATATTTTTGTTAGGATTTGGAAAATGGGAGAGTTAATAGATTTACCTCCTTTGACTTCTCCATTTGAACTAATTGCTGATAAAGAGAGGGCGGTAATTATGCAAACGATGGCGGAAACGCCAATAATTACCAGCGTCAATCCTTTATAGAAAAAAAATGATTGTCTTAATTAAAAAAATTCTAATTCTAATGTTGTTATAATAATAACTTTCGAGAATTGTGAAAAAAGCTTTTTGAAATGGTTCATTAATTAATAGTTCATGGACACAAATCTGAATATACCAAAAAGAAAAAAACCAGATGGGTTCAGGTCTGCGTTTCTGCCGGATTTTACCAGATTTATCTGAACTTACCAATGCCAGCCTCTGCAACGACCCATGAGAGCCGGAGGAACAGCATAACCCCCCATATGTTCAAAAGACATGGTATCAAAACACCTTGAATCCATCCCAATTTTATGCCAACATGACCTGGTGTTGAAGACTCTAGAGCTGAATCGTCGTGCTTTTTCGAATCCTGTGAATAAATTATTATTTAATTGTCATTGAAGGCGGGATAAACATTTCGTTTAACACCTTCGATTCGTTTGAATTTTAAGCAATAAATTAATTATACAGAAAAATATTAATAATAATAGTGCGAGATAATTCTAGTTAGTTTTTGTTCATTCCGGTATAACTTTAATTGTTGTATTTTTGAATACTTTCAAATTATTGTTATTGAAATCTGGATTTATTTTGATTGTTCTGGTATGCTGTACTTATCAATATTGTAATCTTATAAAAAACAATTGCATTATTTTAAGTCTCCATTGCACTTTTCTGATTAGAATTATTGTTGACCTAAGAACATTCTATGTATTGTATTTCTAAGAAAACAATTTCCGATACGTCTTGATTGAATTAGGCTCTCTTAAGGGATGTGGACTAGAATAATGAAATAAAATATGCTTTCAGCAAAATAAATTAAATACCACGCAAAAATATCCTACAAAAGCTTCCTGATAATTTTACCAATTAAAACCGCAGTTGAAAAGCAATTTGTTGCTATTTTAAAAAACAATTAAAATTCACAAACCCTAATGTTATCATCTCCTCCATGTAGCTCCCCAAGAGAAGGTCTCTTCACCGCTCTTCTCGAATTTCGGTAGTTTTCCAATCGGGGTAAAGCCTCCCTCGTGAGTTGCACTAAAGATTTTTTCCGTTTGGGCATCGGAACTTCATATAAACACGAGGAAGATGTTGTATTCACCAAATCACCAACCCGATCTTCTTTCACTGTAACATTATTGCCGTTTTCGTGCAATTGAAATGCACTATTGTCCACACCGTTTTTTCTATCGAAGCGACCTTCCATTCCTTTTAAATAGCTTTACTTCAGAATTTAAATTTCCATGCGATTTGTTTATACGCGAAAATTTGTTTTGAATTTGCTGTTGTGGTTTTCAGTCTTTCAGGCGATGAACTGTTTTAGTGTTTTGCGTGCGGAGTTCTTTAAGTACTAGCGATGATTGACCGTTGCCGCGCATATAGATTCATACTTGTCGAATGTAGAATTTACTAAATTTACTTAGCTTACAAATAATATTAATAATGTATCATTTCATATTCGAGTGTATTTAATTGCAATTTGCGGCTGGCACACATCCAAAAACTCAATTCGGAATTTTTCACTCCACCGTCAATATTTCGAGAATATGTTTCATTAGATTCGAATAATATTAGTATTACAAATTTGTTTCGTATTAAACAGGATGCACTTTTTTCCAAAACTCGTTTGATTTCATTTGTTTGAAATTTGTTCTAATAAAATAAGCTGCAGCCGAACTCGCACAATTCAACACTTCAACTAAACAAAGTGGATTTCTTATCAATCTTTGATGTTTTTTTATTTTCCATTTGGAATCTATTAACCGATTCGAACTAGTTAGTAAGTTATACCTGACACGATAAATTCGAAAAATTCCTGTTCATTATCGTTATATGCAATTATGCATATTGGTAGCCAATTAGTATTTTTCGCGCCAGTTGCGCATTATTTTGAAAATGCGCACTTCTTTGTTTTCAAATTAAAATCAAATATCTTCTCATAGTTTATCTCCAAATTAATAGAAACATCTCACTATTTAATCATTTAATTGGTAAAATAATTAATTTAATATCAAATAGTCCTCTCGAATTTAAAGTTTCCATTTCATAAATAATTACATTCATCACAATAATTTTTTTTTATTTGTAAAAAATTCCTACCCATTGAAATTGGTTAGATAAGATAATAAACACTATAAAAACAATGCAATCTTAATACGTAAATGCACCAAATATTTTTGAAGTTGATTTCGAGAATAATAATAAGTGTTTATGAAACGCATCTCGGCATCCTTTGCCCTAGTTTAAGTGAGTCCTTCAACAAGTTGTGATAGGGGAATTTTTGAACTGGATGCATCATTGACAAAATTTCAATTACTGCGAGAATTTCCACTTTTTTATAGTTTTTCATCTACATATCCTCAACCAGAAAGATAACAATTTCAAATTATATAATTATACTATATAATAATGATTGTCACGTATTTATCATTTAAAACTACATGACCATGACGAATTAAAAAAATATTATTAAAAACCAATAAAATAATTTTTTATTCGAAAAAGCCATCTAGTTTTTAGTGCATCAGTCAAATTAGCTTAATGGCTTTGCAAATTTGAATGGATATGTTCTGTTTCTAAGTTTCTTTAGTAATATGCGCGATATTGGTGCAATAACATTTTAATATTCCAATTACGCTTTTCTATTAATAAATTTTCGCAAATTTTCTATTCGTGGTTATTCATAGTTCTACCATCTACAGGAAGGTAAAAAAATCTAAACCTTAAATTCATAACAAATCCTTGAATCGCTTGGCGATTCCCAATTATAAAAAGTTTCACTATAGATAAAATAGCTATTACAATAAATTTTTCACATATTTAAATTGTAACTATTATAAAAATAAATTTAAATTTCAGGTTTTTTGAACCGATAAAACATTTTGTCAGTTAACGATATTTCAAATGATTTATGTCGAATAGTTTTGGTCGTTTCACGTTCAAAGAATTTGACCAATGTTTGGCACTCGTACTAGTATGATCGATTTTTTTATGCAAACTTGAATCATTTTAACTGAAATATTAAAAATAAATATTATTTTTTTTAAAATTTAATATAGATAATGCAAAGGTGCGGCTCCTTTAATTTATGTACAACATACTATACGCTGTTGTTAAGTAATAAAGGCTATAACGTTTCAATTGATTAACTATTCTTCGAAATGAATAAAAATTCACTTTTATCGATTTTCACTTACCATTTAGAAAAACAATTAATATTAATTATGTATACCTATATCAATGTCATGAAATTCTTGTGTATCAGTAATCTTCGCATTATAAGAATCGGTGCGTGATTTGCCGGTGCATGTGCATCCAGCCTTATGTAAGCGCTCAATAAAAGTTACAACAATTTTTTAATAACAATCAATTAATTGATTTTTGCTGTTAAAATATATGTATTAAATGTTTATTGTCACAAGAACAATCGGATATGGACCACATTAAAATATTTAATGTGCATTTTTGAAATAATAAATTACCCAGCCATAAAAAACCTATTAAATTATTGCAATTTCCTAAATTGCGCCAAATAATAATTTATTAAACCAAATTACAATTTAAATAAAATTGTTGAATGCTTGTAACCAAGCTGTAAAATAATTGTTATTTGATGACGTGATTTTATTTTACACTTAGGTAGGTACTAGTAGATTATACTAGTTTTATCTAGCTGATTCAAAAAATAGGTACCTTATTCTTTGTTCGTGTTCATCTGTAAATAAAATGCATTCGCCAATTCGATGCAACTATCGTAATTCAATTTAATATTATTTAATTTACAATTATCTAAATTATATTATAAAAAAATCCAGATTGTTTCTTGACAGGATTTACATTATTATAGAATAATTAATTTTGATTATTATATACGTATGTAAAACACGCAAGACTAAGAAATTATAAATAATATTAGATTGCAATTTTTGCATTTAAACTAATAATTAATATAAATAATTTTTTATAATTTTTAGGATCTTCAAGGAGTTTTAGAAGAAACAAGTTCAAATAAATTATATTTTTCTTCTATTTAACACTGTGTTAAATTATTGTCCTACAAATACGCGATCAATAACAAAATTAGCACTAATAAGAATTTTCTCCTTATAATGAATCAGACACGTAAACAAAAATCAAACATATTTTCAAATATTTATTATTTATTTTTATAGACAAAAATACAGTTTTTTGTTATTGTTTATAATCTAACATCTATATCTCATTTGGTAATGTGTGGAATAAAATAAGAATGAGCTAACATAATCGATTTGAAATGGAGAGAGAGCTTTTCTATTTCATAAAATATACATATAATATAATTATTTACAATAATACAATATACATAATAACAATTTCAACTAACTAAATAATAATTTGCTTTCATTAAAAATTCTAAACGTATCACAAAATAAATTTAACAAATCAATCAAATCGAATCCAAAGCGCCTCCAGTCAGTTTCGTCGCATACAAGCTAACAACCTGCAATAAACAATTTAAATTATTTCAAATGCATGTATGCCTGGTTGCCTATCTTACCTTGTAAATATACTCATATTGTTCTCTGGTTTGAACAGAACTGGCTCGATCTCTTCTGATGCGATAAACAATTTTCGGTACATCAACTAGACGGGTTTGTTCGAACTCTCTTATAGCAATATCACAAGCAATTACGACCCCAGTGCGTCCAGTACCGGGACTACAATGCACCACCACCGGATTGTGCTCTTTAATTGAATTGTTATTTGACCCGTTTGCAATTGCAGTTTGTGCATCAATATTTCTATCGAGAGTCGACGCTTTCATGAAGCTGCGAGCCTCGATTAGGAATGCTATCAATGAATTGGCCTCGCTTGGAATGCCCTTTTCAGGCCAGCCAAGGTACCAGAAATGGGTCACTTCTCTCCAACTGTTAGACACCATGTTCTGAAATTTAAATAATTTTAAAGTCGTAAAAAATGTTAAATCAAATTTAAATTACCTTCAATTGTAAACTGGAAATGATATATTTGTCCTTAACGTCGCGTTTCTTAAGCGTCACTTGGAAGTCTCCAAATAATCGATGACAATCCAAGACTTCGGATGGTGGAAGATAATCGACACATTTCTCCTAAAAATAAATTAGTTAAAAGGAGACGAATTTTAGCAGTTTCGAACATACAATTCCGTTCTCAAATAAGTGGGTCATCATTAAAATAACTTTGCTCTGTTGCTCCCAAATCATTCTCCAAAAATCATCTACTGTGTTACTCATCGGACCTTGACAAGCTATATAGTATCCTTTAACATCTTTCGGTCCCTGTTCAAATAAACATAATAAACACCAATTCTAAATTTAACTCGACCACTCTTACCGTAACATAATTGGCATTAATGTAATCGCTATTCGGATAACCATCAATGGGTTGCAGGAAAACTCGAGTTTCTGGTAGAGGGATCACATTAGCATATCGGTTTTTCGTCTCGCATCCTTCGGGCAACTCGTTCGTCCTGGCCGTAATTTGCGGGATATCATCATACTCCGCTTTCATATCCTCGACATTTTTGACAAACTTTATAAGAGCCGGGAAATTCAAAGGATGCGTTACTGCGACTGGGTCCTCAAATGCCGGATTTCCGTAGGATCTCTTCGACATCCGCAAATTTCGTTTTCTGCTCACACTATTGTACACAGAAATATTATCCATGCTGTAATCGTCTAGGCTTACAGGTCGGCATCGTTGGCCGTAATTGAAGCGCTTCTGGCGTTTTCGCATTACATACTGAAAAGATATTATTAAGTCTATTTTTAGACACGTTCAAGTTTCTCTTACCAATAAGCCAGCAAGTAATATCAAGCAAACGGCACCGACGGACGAAATCACAATTGCCGCAATCGTTCCTTTATTATCTCCTGAATCATCGTTATCTTTTAATCTTTCAGTCGTATCCGTTTCAGTTGACGTTGTCGCCGTTGAACTTACTTCAGCAATTTTACGATTTTCAGGCGTCTTATCATCATTTATATGCGTCGGATAATTGTAGGAAGAATTAATTATGTCTGATGGTGGAACGGTCGTCAAATTATTCTGTGCATCTCCAAATCGCACGATAACTACTTCCGTTGTTGTTGTACTTGTGCTTGTAGACGTATTTGGTATGGAATAATTATTAACTGGTTCAACATGCTCCGTTGTAGGAAGAATGTCTGTAGTTGTTTCTAAAATAATTGGAGCAGTTTTGTTTTCAGATAGCAAGAATATAGTGGTCGATTCTTCAGTTGAAGCTTCAGTGGTTGATAATAAAATTTCCGTAGTAGTTTCTAAACTTTCAGTAGTAGTATTTAAATCTTCAATAATGGTAGTTGTTTCAAGTTGCTCGATGGTGGTTGTTTCTGGTTCAATTGTTGGAACTTCCGTTGTCGTTATTGGAAGATCAGTAACTGACTCGGTAACTGATATTTCAGTTGTTGATATTGCTTCCTCTATAGTAGCAGTTTCAGTTATTGTAGTTGTGGTTGTGCTTTCTTCAGTTGTAAATTCAGTGGTCGTTTCCAAAACAGTCGTCGTAATTTCAGGAAGTTCAGTTGTAACAATTTTTGGAGTGGTAGATGTAATTCCAATACTTTTTTCAGTTTCCGTTTCATTATCAATAAAAGCCGCAGTTGTTTCCAATACTAATTCCGTAGTTGTTTCAGGAGCGTCTACTACAACTGGAATAATCTGATTCTCTTGTACAGCCGGTTCTTTAGTGTTAGATAAATTCCTTTGAACAATTTCCTGTTTGCGTTGTCTGGTGTTTGGTAAAGGAGTAGTGGAGGAGGTTGAATTTAAAAATTTAACCGAACCACGTTTTGTAATATCGAATGTTGATTTACTCGTTCTTGGCAATTCAGTTTCGCCTTTTGTTTTTTCCGTAGTTGTTGTAATTGTGACATGGTCTTTGAAGCCGGCTGATTTAACAGTATCAGTTTCAATTTTGTTATTTAAAATGTAACTATTATTCTTGTTTAATGATGGTTTTGTTAGAGTAACACTTTTGCGAGTGGTCGTTAAAGTGATACTAGTCTTTGGTGTCGTAATTTCAGTACTTTCACCCTTAAGTTCATCACCTTCCAGCGGAATCAAATTCCTCACATCGTAAACTTTCGTATCGTTATATTTGGACTCAAAATTCAAATTGGTCGCTTTTTCGACCGTCAAGTCTTTTTGTACTGAACCTTTAGCTTCATCTTCTTTTTGATCAATATTCTTAATTCGAACGTAATCTACTTTAATTGTACTTTGATTGCTCGACGGCTCATTTGCCTGGAAGTGTTGTTGTTCTGATGGATGAAAATCGATATGTTCCAATTTTTGATCGACACTTTGTACGGCTTCTTCATATCTACTGTCGAAGATATCGGATGTAGGAGTGGTTAAAGGAGACGTAAAATCAAACTTAGTATTATCATGTTGCTCTTTATGTGTGCTATAATCAGGTTCTATATATTTTTCCGTATCGGATGAAACCGGTAACGTGAATACGTTATTTCGGTTATGAAATTCAGGTGAAACGTATTTATTTATATCTACATCAATTGATCGTGCTCCATCTTTCCTATTTTGTTCTAAACTTGCTAATTTTGAATTGTTAGTAGTATTATTAGTAATTATCACATCTTCTTCATCGCTCTTTTTCAGCACCTCCTTGCTATACGGCTGAGATGATTGCAATTTAATTTTTTGATTATCACTAGCTTTAACTTTCTTATTATTATTTAAAATTACTTCTTTTACTTCTGATTCAGTCTTTGGTTTAGTTTTCAAATCTACGATTTTTTCCTCTTTAATTGTGGCATCATCCAGCAAAGTGTCGTTCGACTGGCGAATACGACGATATGAAGAACTTCGCGTTTCCTCTCCACATACTAGAAACACCAGGAACAGACCTAATAAAGCAAAACGAAATAAATCTACCGTTAATATAATAATATATGTCAAGTTAGATAAATTTAAATGAAGCGAAGCTTCATAATTAAAGTGACATGGTGTCATTGTCCTAATGTTTGATAAAGATGATGCTAAGCCTAAAAGATGCCAGCTGCGAGTTAGTGAGATACAGTTACGGCGGGATATGAACAAAACCGTTTTTTGTTGCTATATGACTTTGTGTTGGCCATGGTTATGGTTTACATCATTTTTGACACACTTTGAGACTTACTTCTAATTAACAAACTTAGTTAAAAACATTATTCATACCTAATATGAAACGAAGTGTGTAGTCCATACTGTTGTTGGCATCGTTATGATATGCTTTGTTAGATTATCTGCAATAAAATTGAAGAACATTTAAATATAGTAATTGGTGCATTCTTCGTAAAGGAGAAATTTATGTTTACTGTATCATTTAATAAATTATTATGACGATTGTATTAACAACTCATTACCATACTAAGTAGCTCAGTTTTTGGCCACACAAGGACAAATTAGTCATTTTTCACATCTATGTAACAATTTTTATGAAATTAATTTCAATAACAATAACACTTGTATCAACAATTTCAAATTATTATTAGAAATTGGAATTTCCAGTCCATTGTACAATTTTACGAGTATGGTATAACTTTATTGATACATACAATTTGAACATAAATTATATCTTTATGAGTTGGAATATCGACAAATAAATAAATTCCAATAAGAGGAAAAAACAAGTTGTTCACAGAAATGCGCGCTTTAATAAATAAAAAAACTTCAAACATGTTTCTATAAAATAAATAACTACGTTTTCATTTTATTTTAATTACATGTGCGATTTAACCTTGGCGTTAAATTAGCTGCTACATTTTATTATTGTTTTTTTTTTTTTGGTTTGCACGACTAGAATTTCTATATCCTGAATTGATAATTCGCAATAATCCACCTACGATAAATTTTGTAGTGAAAAAAGTCGGTACAATGAATGCTTGTTCTACTTTTTAAATTCCTGCCATACCATAAGTGGATGTAGGTGACACTCGAAGTGTGGATTACTCAACGTTTTATTAAAACCTCGATATTTTCAATATTGCTTTGAAGAGAAAACGATTTTCAAGCACGTATGAATCACTTCCTAGATTTTTGACTAGATCCGCATATGACCTCAAATTTGGGACTTATTTTGGTTTTTAAATATTGCGTCTTGAATAAATTTATTATAATGTATCTCAAAACTTATCAAACAATAGGAATTGCAGAGATTTGCAGAAGAATACAGTGCAGCGCATTTTTCCCATGCCTTAGACAACAAGTAACAATAAAAGCATCAAAATAATTCCTAATGAAAGTGACTCAATGATTAAGTTGCACTAATTGTTCCAATTATATAACGCTGACGTAATTTCATATTTATCCGTAATTCTGTACGTGTTTGACAATATCGACCGCAATAATTGATGATTTTTTTAGAAAATCGATTGAAAGGCGATGGCCTTAAAACGTTTTATTGTTCGATTGAATGATGGACCTCACCTTTGAGTTCAATTCTTCTTACTTAATCATTTGTTATTCAGACTCACAATACTAGTACTCGATAATAGAATGTATGATGAAAATAACCTTTCGTGTAATGCACAAGATATTAAAATTTTAAATCTGCCTCTTATTGTAATATTTATGCGCGATAGCTGGAATGCAATTGGAAAATATATTTATAGAAGGTGTGCACATATAATAGGAAGACATTTAATATAAATTAGTTGTCGAGGTTAAAAAAATCGCAAAACTAGCGTTATAAAGCAATATTTCTTGGTTCGAGATGATAGAAGTGTACTTAGAAAACGTGACTAGCTCAAGGCATGCTACATTTACGTGATTTGCATTGGATATTATGTTTATCTGGCATAGATAATAATAATGTAATAAAATTTATATGACAATAATTTCGAAAAAGGTTGCAATTATAAAGCTCCGTTAGAAAATATGGGAAAAAATTTCGCACGTGAGTGTAGAAAAATGCGGAGAATTTTCAATTTCACGCCAAAAGTGAATTAATATCTATAAAAAGACTACTTTTGATTGAATTAATATCCTTGTGTTCATTAAAATTATAGCAAATATTACTACAACTTGACACACTTTTAGTTTTATTATTTTCGAGATTATTTTATTATTCAAACAACAAAATTGTTCTATAATAAATTTAATAATAAAACATACTTTCAATTCGATATGAATTATTGTCCAAATAATATTTCAACAAATATTATTATTGGAGTGGAACCAGAAATTAGTAATTCAATATAACAATTATAAAATTGCTGGTATAATGGTTTATTCGTTAAGGGTGCCTGATTCAGCTAATGACATAATAAAGACGAAATTGAACAATAAACAATGTAGAAAAATATAAACAAACATCATTATTTGAAAGAAAGTGTTAAGATCTTATAAAAGCAAAATTGTTGTTATAGTTTTTTATTATGATTCCGTAGAATATTTCTAGTTCCTAGTAGAAATCGGTTTAATTTTTTACACATCACCATAATAAGGTTTTATTTTGTTTCAAGTAGCAATACAACAAATCGTAACACACCGGTGATTTAGATCAAAATTTTATGCTTCCGCAAAAATGTACGTTTGTTGTTATACATCAGGAAATTTATTAATATTTATAAGAATTATGAAATTAACTGAAACTTTTCTGACTAGATGACCACTAGACTTCTACCAAATTTTTAATTATTGTTTTTATACTTCCGCAAAAAATGTTGTACAGGAAATTTAAATATTTGTGTATAACAATTATGAAATGATTATTGCTCTGGGCATTTATGCAACCTTGTTTTATGTTTTGGTAATGAACATTAACATTTTTTGAGTATTGTTATTACAATAATAAAAATAAAGTTATGCGAATTCAGTGAATCAATAAATTCGAAACCAAAGTAGGTTACAGGTTTATAATCCGTTTAAATGCTTTGTTCGTTAGTTTGAAAGTTCAAATATGCACAATAAGTGAAAGCGGAGATTCAAAAATCTGAAAATGACTAAACACAAAATTTTTAGCGGATGTCATAACAAATTATATTTAAATAAATTCATAATCCTTGCCAAATCTAATAAAAATGACTAACCAAAGCCTGACAAGGTCCGTCTTGGACAAGGCCCCTCCAAGCTCATGTTTGGAATACCTACTTAATTCTGACTGCATTTTATCTTGGAGCGACCTCAACCAGCGTTGTGGTCTCAAGAATACCATTGGTTCGGTTCGTTCCAGTGGCCAGTGGCCTTTTATAAATAAAAATAAAATGTATAATATAAATAGCGGAAACGTGTAACTTTCCCCTGGGCAGTTGCTTGCGATGTGCAATATTCAGTTTCCAACGCACATCACAAACAACCTCGTTCCTTCATTCGATTATTAGCTAAATTGCTATATTATACATATGCTATACATACTATATAAAAGACTAGGTCACTAATGTCCTAGCATTGTTAACTTTGTTGGTCACGTATGTCTAGGTGTATGAAGGAGAAGGAGAAGGAACATTGTAGCAAATATTGAATAATATTGTGATGTGCTTCGTTTGCGAAACTCAATCTTCTTGTCTTGTTTATTTTTAATTACATTTTTATGCATGGAATTACTAATTCATTGTACATGTATTAGATTCTTATATAACATTTGTTACGTAATTAATTTTCATAGGTTGCAATTGCGCTTTGCATTTCAAATTTGTAACAATCAATCAAAATTTGCATTCGCAAATACGAATAATTCCGAAAATTATGATTAAATAATCAGCTGGAATTATTACAAGTCGAAAACAATGGTGTAATTAATATATGTGGTAATTGGCAAAGGCCAACATTATAATAATACTTGTAATGTGCAATAAAGTTATTGCTTTAGCTTTACCTTTACAAGAACAATTACACCTTTGTTCTCAAACAAACCCATTAGATATTCATAGTTTTATCAAATAAATCTTGTTTTGCTAAATTTCGCGTAGATATTAAATTATTCGGATTTCAGATGGAAGGTTTACAAACAAAGGTTCATAATAACCTGTTGACAAATATTGTATTGAAGTTTTAAATTGGACTATTGTCACCTTCTATAAATAGCAAATATCAAGTCTTCAACTCGAATTAAACTAATTTATTTAACAAAGAAAATTGGTATTTTATATTTACTATTTAATCCTGGCAGAAATCAATCTATTCAAAAATTAGAAAACTGGTTTTAAAGTACAAAACATAATTTAAAAACTAGAAGATTATATAAGTTTATAAGTTTTGTACTGAGGTTCCGAGTGAGAATCCAATAAGACTTCAATTGGATTAGTCAAAAGCTCTTTTATTTAAGTTTGTGGAAAAATATATATCTGACTAATGTTGGCCCAAAATACATAATTTTACCAATTTGAATTTTTGAATCATAATTATTTATAAACATGTAAATTAAATGAAGATCTGGAATATAGATTACCAGCTCGATTAACAGTCACAGATGTTGAGTACAAAAAACCTTTGTTTCAGGGGTTTAATATCTGGCAACATATTTTTTTAATTTTAGAAAAAGAATTCTTTGGAACTTCGACTTTAATATTTTTAATGCAACAAATATCGTAAATCGGAAAGAAGAGTAAATATAATTTTTTGTTTGCACAAGATATATTTTCGAGAATATTAAAGTGCATCTAAAATTGGATAGCATTCATATAATTCAACTTTATTAGAGTTGCAATATTGGATAAAATTTAATATCCAGACCCATAAATTTATCTCAGATAGCGTTTTAAATCCGAACGAGCGCACTTTTCGCTCTATAAAATGATATTTTGTTTGTAAATGATAAGGACAAAGTAATGAACCATTAATCTGCATTTTATCTAAAAATATACATTTATTACACAGATATGGCAAAATGTGCTATACTATAATTTTCATAATATAATATTTAAAAATTCTAATTGCAAGTGAAAATTAATTAACAACAATTAAGTAAACTAGGTACTTTCTATACCAATAGTCGATTTTCTTTTGCCATATGACGATCCGTAATTGCTTCTCTTTTGTACTAGTTATTTACATTTTGATTCATGTACATACAAAAAGTTATTATTACGTTAAGCAATATCATTAGAAATTTTACCCGATAATCTATTTGAATAAAGTGCATCATTATATCGATTCTGAAAGTCTATTAAACTTTATAATAAAATTGAAATAAAAGGCGTTTGCAGATTTAATTACAATTTAAGTACCAAGATAAAAGTATACATTTATATCAATTACAACGCGTATCGAGTGAACGATTTTTTTATGTTTTATATTTGAAATATAAAAATGCGCGCTTTTTCGAGCGCTTTTTACCAAGTTTGAAAAAATAACACAAAATTTGAACTCACCATCATTTCAAGGATGGTCAATCCATAAAACTATGTGTAAATTTAGATATTGATTAAACTCGCTGAAGGTAAACAAGATAATTAAAAAATTAATACAAACAATCTCGAATCACTGATTATATTTTTTAGTTTCGCGAATCAATATTTTGATAAAATGCCACAGCACTTGTGTTTATTCGGGCACAAAAGCATTTAAAAACTTTCTTAGTTTGTACGGGTAGTTGATGATGATGGTATCTTGTACACTAGATGGTTGGTTGTACAGTCTACCTGCTTTGACTGCAACTTCAGAACTGATTGTAAGAATGAGTCAGTCAAGTCAGGTTTGCTGCTGGGTATTCTGATAGTGAATACACACTATGGACTACCTAGTGTTGTTGTCAGTGGCGTTACTAAGGCTACGTCATGCATTCACTAGAATTTATCTACTGTATATTACTCTCCATCAAAAAAAGTATTATTTGTGTGCGCTCCGGCGTTTAAAAGTTCATGGAATATTTATTTCCAACGCACTGATTCACCACACACTCTGCTTTGCATGTCGACTCTTTATTCTCTCTTCTCTTGATAGAGAATTTCCAAAAGCCAATCGACATGCATTTTATTCAGAATTTTAATAAATTCACACATGCAAACGAAACGTGTTATTATTAATATAGGCATTCCATTGATTTAAATTTAATTGCAATTTTCACTGCAATTTTTTTTATAGAGCGTAACATTCGCTATTGATTTTTAATTACTTTTATCATAGAAAACGGTTAATTGCGTTTATAGTATCGGCGGTGGTTTTAATTTTAATTAAAAATTCCTGTTTAATTAATTTTGCAATTTTCAACGCACCAACGATGAAAGTATGGTTCTACCTGATGGAGCGCCTTTATGCACCCCAAACAGGTGAATCTATTTTATTGTACTGTTAAATTCCTCAGTCAAGGTTTTACAATGACGTACAGTGTCTGATAAGAAAATTATACAAATAACGTTATCACTAATCACCCAACGCCCCTTAGAAGAATTAAGTTTCAATTAAAATATCAAATTGCCATAAAATTTCGACATAAAACATTCTGCAACTTGCACAAGAATTGCACCATCGAAAGGGCAATGGGTTGTGATTATGCGGGTGGAGCTGCACGCCCCCGTCAAGCCTATGCATAATTCCAAACATTCTCTGCAGTCCTCCCTTTCTCTGTACAAATACAATTCCTCATCCAGCTCCATATCAAAAAACCAACCGGCGAGTATTCCGCTCACAGCCTCCAAACACCTCACACGTAGAATTACTGGGTTCGAGTCCGTTTTGGCCGAAAAGTCCAATCCCTTGGAGTCGGTCAATATTTTTTTTGCAGTCGATGGATGGTCAATGGGTCTTCGGATGGAATTTGGTGCAGCTTTTGGGCAGCCTTAGGGAGTGCACGTGGTTATAGGGCTACGCCCCGGCATCTCAGCCAACCCCCAGGACCGCCTTTGTGGACTTTGCAATGCCAGGTCCGCAGAAACAACGAGGAGCCATCGACATTCCATTCTATCTCCACTCACTCCATAAGCCCCCGGCTGCACTGTAGCAGGAGCAGCATCACTTGTGTGGAGCGTGCGCTTAGAATTCCATCTACAGATTGCAAAAGCAATGTATACTTTCAAAACGGCTATTGTATGCCTACTTCGTCTTATAGTCTCCTTGTAATTTCAGTTGTAAAAGTCGACGAGTTAGCGCATCGTTGGGTTTAACCAGCGCAATAGAGTGGCACTCTGGTCGACGCACGCTTTTGGTGGACCTCCAATAAAAATTCAAAAAACCACATTGACACCTTCGAAATCATCTAAATTGACCAGAAATTGGACCACGATTAGTAGGCAAAAAATTAGAAACAATTACCAAGTTTCTAGACGTAGTTAGACGCTTCCAAAGTTAACCAGAACAATAAATTGGAGAAGCAATTTAATATTTTGTAATGGATGGAGCAGCAAGACCATGTGGATTTTGCTACCAGCGCAAGCGTCCCCTTACAATAAGGAAGGTGGTCGTCTTGTCTTGTGAACCTGCGTTCTGTGGCTATAACGAATGGCAAAGACATTTAGTTTGGTTGATGAGTTGCAGCTCCAACGTTTTCATCTAGCAGGAAGTTGACCAAAATTTTGGTCCTCCAGCCAAATTAACTGAAATATACGTTATTTTAGATTCTCCAACTAAATAAATCGCTGATTAAGTAAGTGCATTAGTATTATTAGGATAAAAAATTTAGTTTAACCTGATGGGTACCCCGAGCAGAACTTCAGCTTTGTCTCGGATTTTGGTGTTTCCGTAGTCTACTTGTTCACTCTCGAATACTCCCACTGCTAGTAGCTTCTTACAACCTTTTGCCACTTCTGTATTCCTGCTCGATGTATACGCAATAATTCCAACGATTTATTTAATTTTGTTTATAAGTAGGGGATTAAATAAAATTAAACAGACTTTGGTTGTTTGTAGAACGTTTTCCACCCCGTCCAGTCAAAGCTAGATGCAATCAACAAGTTTAATTCAGAGGGTGTCGATCGAAACTTATGGAGCGTGTTTGATTTGAAATGCGTTTTATGTTTTACATATATATTATTTGTTTTGTTTGATATTATTTATATAAATAAATTTTTAGAGCTAGAGGTGGGTGTTAAAAAAGAATCGGTTATGCAAATGAAGAACAGTTTGGATTAGGAGAGTATGAAGTCCAATCGGCCACAACTACCGAAACTTTTGTATCCCACACCACACATGATACATTTGTAATAATTTTACAGTAGTTTTTTCGAATTGTTATTTGTATGCAGATTTTAATTACAACATTTAATTGAATGTGGCTGCTCGTTTGATCTATTGTCTATGGAATACTACAATTTTTGTTCCAACCGTGTTGCACATTTGCCAGCTTTTAATTGGAATATATTGAGTTACAGATAGTTGATTTTAAATGTGTAGTGAGCCAAATAAATTTTAATTAAACATTTTCAAGTTAATTACAAACAAGTTTTACTTTTTCGCTACTAATCAAATTTGAATTAAATTCAAAATCCACCAAACAGGCCGATTTTACTAGTTTGTCGATAAATTTCTAAACTGCACTCCACTGCCGTTATGTGATCCTGGTACCTTATATAAAAATTTTCTGGAAAAAGCCAGAAAATAGAAATTTGTTTTTGAGGAAACAGTAGAATATTAAATAAAATAACTAATAAAATACTTTTTTCATATGAAATGTAGATATTCATCGGAATATCACTAATATTTGTGAAAATGAATTTGTCCATAGGCGAGACGAGGATAGAAGCACCCAGAGTCGGACTTGGTTTATTTGAAATTTTACAATTTTTGCAAAAAAAATAATTGGTGCAAAAATTATGTAAAGAATAGTATTTCCTAAATTAATTTAAAATAAAAGTCTTTCAAATTTCAAAAATTTCAAAAATAATTTCAATACAGTCCTGTCTTTTCTATATTTCAACATCATATACAATCCATAATAATGCACTTTTACATGCTGTATGCAAATGCAACTATTTTATTTGCAATAAAACAACCATTCAATATTGAAATGCAAAACAATATTAAAATTCTAATTAAATTAATATTAGTTCTGTTAGACAATCAATAATATAATCACAAGTATTGCGCACCGACCGAAGACAATCTCCGACGACCTTCTGAAGATGCTATTCTCCTGGTAGCGGTGCTCGCTATTCAGCAACCATGTGTAACCATAAATGTTACGTCATATGTGTAATCGCTCCATACAACATGCTCATGTGTGAGGATCACCTCGAAATCCTCACCAAACGACGTGCTTTTCTTTATAAATACATGAAAATTCAGAAAACAGGTTTGGTAGTTTGTTTTCCGACAGCCAGTAGCCGTGCTTCGGTGCGGGTGAAGTTTCAAGCACAAAATTAGTTTCTGAACTGAGCAGGAGCAGAATTCAATCAACTCATTATTTGAATGGCTATCTTATCTATATTCATATTTTTTTGATCTACATTTCAGAATCTCAATTATTTACTGATAATTTTATAATTAAATTATCCTTCTTAGAAGATACAAGCAATAAAATCTAAAAATTTTCTCAGCTAAAATCGGGGTAATAAAAAATATAAATATTGAAGATATTTTGTTAGAAGTAGCAGGAACGTGATGGTCCGCTCTGTTCATAAAAATGTAGCTTCGCCCTCCTGTGATCCTGATGCGACTCGATAACACTACGTCTTTCTTTCGTTCCAAATTCTACTAAACCACCCACAAAATTGTGCTTCCGACCAAAAAGCTGAGGGATGTGAAAGCTTCTCCACGAATTTCATGTGTTCCTCATAACAAATGCGGGATTGTGACGTCGTAATGGCACGGATGATAGACGGCTGACAGGTGTCTTTTACAACTGCAACACGCGCAAAGTGGCACATGTCGAGTCCGGTCACTTAGTGCTCGCTCGAGATGCCCACCGAGCAGTAGAAGTGCATGCACGCAGTGTCAGAAGATCATTGTTTCAACGTGTCTCTATGTATCTTTCGTGTGCTAGGAGGCTGCGTGAAGAAGTTGAGGAAGCTTAAACTCGCGGTATTGGCGCACCATCTTCCCCATTTTCAGTAGGTTCATAGGAGTTGAAGAAGGTGTTTCGAGTCGGTGTTGCAATCTGGGTTGCATAAGCTTAAGGGATTTTCGGCTCAAAAATATTGAGCGATACCAGGATGGTGGATGCGCATTTCAGGCAGCATCATTTAAATTAGGAATAATGATTTTGGTGACTCGCTTTCTGTAATTATAAATAATGATAACATTATTTAGGTTTGCTTGAATAGACGAACAAAAAAAACATATTTGCTTAGAAAAATTTAAACGCTGTTGAAAGAAGAATGTGAATGCTTAAATAATTTAATTACAAAGACGGAAAAGCGCAACACTGGAAACTACGCTTGATTAAATTAAAAATTTTAATCGTCTTTGTATAAACAGCTAAAAAGAAATTTCCCGACCTTTTTTCTTTTGTAATCTCCTTTGAACATTTTTAACAAATTCTCTAATCTTCTAAACTGTAGTTTATGTGTACAACTGCAAACAACAGTTTCCGCCGTTTGCTCAATGCTTTCCATTTTTCTTCCATGAATTATTCATGCCTTTCTGGAATATGTACATTTTTATTTAATTCCTCTCTTGGCTAAATAAACAAATACGTCTCACTTTTTCACGACTATTGTGATGTTAATTAAATTAGCAGGAAGCGGTTCGGTTAATAATAGGACGTTCACGTATTGTAACACCCGCCTGGACAACAATGTGTGGCAGTTTTGGGTTACATCTGGATAAATCCTCTCTGCATTGTGCAAAATCCATATAATGGATTATGAAAAACAATGCCAGACTTTAAACATAAGTGCCACGTATAATTCTATTATTTATACAGAAAGTCGGCAAAAAATGCGCCTCATGCAGCTTAAACTCAACTAAATGGCCAGATGGCAACCTATATAAGTGACAATTAATTAATTTGAAGTAGCATCCATTGAATATGTTGGGGGTAATTGTCTTTCAGTTTTATTAGTCTTTTTGAATGTTTTTTTTACAATTTTTGTAAAGGTTTTTGCTACAATTTTTACAAAATTGGGAAAAAAGGTAACCGGTCCAGAAAAACTCAAAAATACCCAATTTCCAAATATTACTAAGAACCTGTTGTTAGAATATCCAAAAATCTGTTACTTGGAACTCCAAAAACTGACTTCCTTTTAAGTTTTGAATTTTTTTTCGACCCAATTTCGTAAAAACTGACCCTTAAATGTATTCAACAAGCAGACATAAACGAAGATATTTAAAATGCGTAAGGCTAATTTAGGATTGTCAACTTGACATTCTTATTTTATTGATTGGTCTATTGGGGTAAAAATATAGAGCATTTTTCCTACACTGCAATTATTTTCTTATGTATAAAATTAGACATACAATTCTTGCGGTCAGTCTAAAAATATTCTGTCTGCCAACAAGATATACGTATAAAATCCCATATGAAATGTTGCTTTGAATAATTTGTTTAAAATCATAAGTTACATCATGCGAACATTGATTGGGCTTTCTCAAAAGAAGATATTACGGTCAGTGGTTGTGAAACAATTTCTAATAAATATCTATAATAGGAAGACCAATAAAACGGATAGTGCAAACACATTTATTTTTATTATCGTAAAGGATTTTTGCGAATAAATAAAAATACTGTATAAAACAATAAAAATGGCTGTGTGGGGATGAAGACATTTCCACTTTTATACAATATTGAACTTGGGTGCCAGTAAAATTGCGCTTGCGTCTACTGAAGAATCTTTTACTTTAGCACTCAGGAATTCCGGTTTGCTCCGGTGTTGCTCCTGCAGAAATGCACTTTTTAGAAAAAGCGTTAGTCCAATTAAAAAAAAAAAGATTGAACGCAATTATAAACGGATTCGATGAATTATATTACCTAGTGAACCAATTTACTAGTTAATTTCGTGTTTTAATTATCTTAGTTTATTAATTAAGCTCGACTAAGTGCTGGTTTTACATCCTGCGGGATGTGTACCGATTCTCATATACAAGAACGCGCAAACTTCACAGACAGTTAGTCTCGCAGGGCGTGAACTGATGATGGTGCTGGCGGTATTTCACCAACACCTTCAAATAGCAATTATACCATTTTTAATTATCAATTAATTATTAATATGCGGCAACTAGGTAGTATTTTAACCAAATACAATTATGTAGAAACATGCTTGGCTCTGCTCTGTTAAATTATAAATCACTTGAATACGTTTTTGAATTGGAAATTTTAACAGCGAATCCAAATAGCTATATAATTAATAATCATCGCAAAACAAATGAACAGCGTAATA
Source organism: Cryptophagus acutangulus (assembly GCA_963556235.1). Classification (NCBI taxonomy): domain Eukaryota; kingdom Metazoa; phylum Arthropoda; class Insecta; order Coleoptera; family Cryptophagidae; genus Cryptophagus; species Cryptophagus acutangulus. Next base: position 4,013,742 of record OY744559.1, on the reverse strand, counting down.
GCGCCATAAAAACGCGAATTTTTGGAACGTAAATATTTGCACTCACCTACCAGTATTGTTATTTTATTTTAATTTTTCACCAAGATTGTTCGTAAAGTTTGCATAGTGTGTATTTTATTATGGCACATAACTCCTGTTTGAATATTGAGTTTCTGTCAGCATAATTTATAGGTCTTTGTATTAAAAAAATCTGGATCCGCTAAAATTAACGTCTGTGTCAAATTTATCGATTGTAAATTAACTATTATTAGATACCGGTAATTATGTATGATGTAACATCCTTTTAAATGGCTCCAAAACTTTAATAATGGGACAATGTTGGAAATTACGTGCTAAATTTTAATGAATGATGAGACTTGTGCCGCAGGAAAAACGAGAATTAACCTGGGCCAACTGGAAATCCAGTGAGAGATAGCACAAATAAATGAAAACGCCAGAAAAACATTATTTTTTTATCGCATGTCGCTTTGTCCTTAAAAGATCGACTTTTTTCAAGGACTATTAAGTATAGAAGATTTTTGTACTTTTTTGGAAAAGTGCTTGCTTAGCGCTTTGACTAGCAAAGGCTTCTATTTTGAAAAATAAAATTATATGCCAAAAATGCTAAATTAGCTAAATAAGTTTTAAGTATCTCATTACATTCATAAAAAGAAATCCGCAACACAATAAAAAACTTGGCAATCAGAAAAATTAATGTTGCTACATTTGAATTAAAATTTATTTTTCGTTTAAAACTTTTGATGCAAATTTCAAACGCAATTAGCAAAAAATTCCTGCGTAATTTCAGCCAAGTGGTTTGCAGGTACATGGCGCTAATAAAAGCGAAATTCAAATCCCAACGAGATATCAAAGCAGACATCATTGATCCTTGGTTGACTTGGCAATCAGACAAAACTATGAAATTTACCTTATACGGTAGCAATGCGCCACTTAGCGTTTTTTTCGACTTTTTTAATCAATAATTGATTTTTGATTCCAATTTTGTATCAATTTATTTTCGGTGAATCGAAACGAAACGAAAAAAAAAATTGTGATGGCATAGTTTGCCACCCCCTGGCATATCAGCTGAGCGACCATCGAGTGGGGCGGTTCGGGACGAAGTGGGGCACCAAGCACACCACCCGGCTACTGCATACCGCACCGCCGCGACTGGCATTCGCGAGTCGTTAAGCCTCCGGTACGCTCCGGATTTCAGTGTGTGGCCCAAATTTTGGGTCTGAACGCAATCATATATAAGAATTAAACTATAAAATATATCTCTAATATATATTTACGCTATACAAAAAAGGGGCTGTGAAATTTACTACAGGGTTTGACGGATGGAGGCTGTGAATGGCGAGGTCGCTACTGTTGTAGCCGCTGCTGCCGATGGCGATAAAGGGGCACCGCCGCCTCCTAGTCCGCTTACAGGATGCTATCTCCTTATTGTCATCGGAGAGCCGCACCGCTTGGAGCACAAGGACATTATCCTGCAACGAGTGGCGAAAGGTAGGAACAACTAACAAAAAACCGGATTTAAATCCACCTTGATTAATACTATATACATTTTCATTCGATTGAATTTACACGTCACTCGAAGAAAATCGATTTCAGGATAATGTATGTATATATAGAACGAATCCTGCGAGTAGGAAGACTCCTTTAATATTGAGACTGACTTCGTTTGAAAGTAATTTATTCACAGTTGATTGCAATAATAAGGCAATCTAATATGAAATTTGATATTGATACGCGTATTCTATTTTCTGCAAGATATTTTTATGTAGGAGTAAAAAATAACATACGATTGACTCTATGATGGATATTACTTTTACATCGAAATTGCGTGTGAAAAAAATTCTATTTATGAGAGAGGCGTCGATTTCAGAGCGTTTTATTGTACCATCATATATCTGTAGCATAGAGCCTGAAAAATTCTTATTATATTTAGACGTCTGCTTTCAGAGTCCCTTTCAGATCAATAGTACCGGAAAAATTTTGTTTCTAGGCGAAAAAAGGCGCAATTTAATTTCGACTATCTCAGAAAGTTTTAATTTGCATTTCCATATCGTTGTTACAATCGTAAATTAGAATTTCTACAATGGAATATTGGGGTTGAAAAGCTCCATGACATTTCGCATGTATTGTGAATGACCCACTAACAATACGATTGTTGAATCTGATATAAGCTTGGTGCGAAAATTTATTTGTGTAATATCTTTCCGTCATTATTTAATTGATCTAAATTATTATATTATTAGGTAAATGACATTAATTTTATCAAAGTTTGCATGCAATAATAAATCACATGATGCTGCGTATTAGATGGGATGCGAATTGTTTGCGGAAAGTTGAGGTTTTTGATTTATGGACGGCTTTCAAGCAAGAAATATTTCGCTTGACACGATTAAATATATTTGACGCTATAAAAGAGTTGGAAATGCATTATGGCTCGAATTAAAACCTTAAAGGCTAAATTTCAATTTAATTATGAATACAATTTTTTAATTAGTTTAATTTCTTTTAAAAGGCTTTTCTGCTATTGCTTATGTGGGTTAGAATAAAAAAGCAAAAGTTAAAACTATATTTGAATAAAATGTTTTATTAACAAAAACTTGGCAAACCTGAAATATTTATGTGTTCCTTACAAACGTAAAAGTGTCATCATAAAACCACCCCAGGGAGGTTTTAAAGTTTGTCTCTCCTTTATATAAACTATACAGTCTTATACACCGGTTGCTAGTTTTTCTGGACTTTTATTGTAAGAAATGGTACTATAAGAGGAGATTATCCTTAATGGAGGTCCAGCCAGGACCAATTTACAGAAAAATTACTATGCGTAATTAACGCGAAACATTTCTAGAGCAGCGCGATGAAATTGGATATTGGAATTGAATATTGATTATGTAATTGCTTTTTGTCACATAACATGTTTTATTCATTCAATCCATTTATTAGATTAGTAATTAAACTGAATCGATAGAAAATGTTAAATAATATATGGACTATTTTTAGAAGCAATGAACTGTCTGGATGATTCTTTTAAATGTCGAAGGAAAAATGGAAAACATCCCTAACGAGATCCTAAATTCAATAAACCTATAAATACATTTCTGCATAAACAGCGAGATTTTCTTTTGCACGTTCCGATATATGAGAAAAAAATATTTAATAGCTTCGAATTGGAATCCAGGGTTCCTGTTTCTAAAATACGACGAAACTTCCTGAGTTCACGAATTTTTTATGATATTTTTTTATCCACGAATATTTATTACGTACATGTTTTCTAGTACCTTCCAAATAGTTCTTGGGTTGTAATATTTTATGACTCATTAGCTCAGTATTTATTTAATTTTATTATAAACAACAAATTAACCGATAAAATTTTATCGAGACTAGACTGAAGTGAACAATTTCAATAAATATCAGCGTCTACTAGTCAATAATTCACCTGCAACGTTGTTCATAAAGAATCAAAAAAAGCTCCCCTAATTTTATTTACCCCGTTAGACGTGAAATAATTGATCGTTTCGTATGTAGTCCACCCTCGAAAACTATACAATCGCATGTTTGAAGGAAGTCGTAATTGATATTACAGTTAAATATCAAATATTCGTAGAATATAAAAGCATTGTGGTTTAACAAGTCATCTAGTAACGCTATGAGATTATCGTCTTGTGGATCCGAAGCTGGATCGTTTCCATTAATTAATTATGGAGAGTTTGCAGAAATATTTCTCAAGTTATATACGGAAGTACCAAGTGGTACTTGGCAGCATCCTGATGATGCTCCATTCTGAATAGAATTGGTTACATTGCAAGATAACGCCGACTAACCCATTATTAGTTCAATTAAATATAGTGTTTGTTTAGCAGTTAAAGACGGAAAAAGAATGGAACGGACGGAATTCAATTTTGCTCGAAATTGATTAATTATCTTTTCTGCCAGCACTTCACGTAAACCTATAATGAGATGTGATCTTGAAAATTGCTTGCGGTTTACAACGACCAGCAAAATAGCCAATAAAATTTTATCAATTGGAAATGCTATTTAAGCGACATTTTTTTTTATTGGAGTACATTTACTACTTATAATTTATTTGTCGTAGAGCATTTTTATTATTTGCTGGAACATCCAATTTCCCTTATTCTGGCATTCAACTAATGTATGCTGAAAATTGGTGTGAAAAGATCAAAAGTTTTAAATGGGAAACTGCAATGAATAAAGTCGTGAACTTTTATTAGCGATGCAATCAGCAGTACTGTACTTTGTAGTACGCTCTTAATTTGCCACCTCTTTTGTTTGCACATAAACTTTCATACTCTATATTTTAAATAAACCCATAAAAGCAGCGATGCAAAGCAACTACGGTTTATATGCTTTATCGTCTATTATATAATCAATATTCAATGTGTTTGGCTAACAAAAATAGTTTTGTTGATTTAAAAAAATCTAGCCATTTTTGAGAAAGATTTTTGGAGGAGCATTGCGCATTTTCCGAGTCCGTGACCCGTTGCGCAAGTGACTGTTTTAGGGTCACGTCGCCGGCGCACAGACGTTCCAACGATCAATAACGCACTTTACCCTTTTACCCGAATTTTGCAATTTTCCTTCTTGTACCGAAACCGAAGCCGGAGGCTTTCTTTTAACATCTGTAACTGGCCGCCTCAACTTTTCCATTTTCGTCGAGCCAGAAAAGCTCAACGCAACAAAAAAGCCACTTCTTTAAATCGACTTTTTATTACGAGTAATATCAGAGTTGTAATCACTTCATGGGCAATTATTTCCATTATTATCCAAGTTTGGAGGTCGAAATCAGTTCGATGGGTTGAACGAAGTTTTTTGATCTAATGGATGCTGTTAAAAGCTCGACGAAAATCAATTAGATTTGTTCCGAAATTTTCCGCAACTTTTCTCATGACAGACGAAAGTTAAGTGGAATGAAAAAATTGTATAGTAGTTGAAATCGATACAAGTGTAGACATCAATTGAATAACTGGATTTAAACTGTGCCAAGAATTGCTTGACTTATACTATTATCAAAATAAAAATGTATTCGAGGAACTGCAGTCTGTCGAACTCAATTGCTGTCGCTACATAATGCCAATGATGAACAATATCGTCTGGATTCCTGAAGAAAAATGTATACGTTCCCAAATAGAAGCGCTATTATTTTCAGCTAAAAGCAAAGGGATTTAGATACCCTGTTGGGTAATATGGGAGTCATGAGAATATAAAATATGCATTCTCTCTCGTAATATCTTCATACTCCACATATTTATGAACATAGCCATTTTCAATTGAGACTTTATGTTTTATTAAAAATACTATGCTACATGCAGATTTAAAGAGCATAGCAAATTAATGTGAAACTATTTTTATGAAATTTAATTATCAAAAACTGGATGAACTCAGCTGGAAATTGCTGATCATAATGGTTTATCCTGAATCGCGACTACGATTTCCGAGCAATTCGCTTCTTGTTCCCGAAACCAAATTACGGGAGGTTAAAAACGTTCAGTTGGATGAAAAGTTGTCCTATTCAGAGTTTATTAAGGTTGACATTTTTTGATTGCTTTGTATTTCAAGTAGCTTGTACATTATTGACACGATTTGTTTCGGTGTTCCGTATATTTTCATTTTGTAGGAAGACTTTATAGAAAGTTGGCAATAAAACGAAAATTTGCGCTTTCTGAATATCAAATAGGTATCACAAGAAAACTGAAACATGATCAAAGCTCCAAGATAGTGTCAATATATTAGACGAACAGATGATGCAGACGATAAAGTATGAAAATTTAGAGCCTCAAAAGTTTGATATGAATTGTTGAAATAATATTTGCAATTCATGCAGTAAAAATTGTTTTTATTCCCAAATGGTAGTCGAATGAATAATTTCTGGATTGTTTTATCAGCAGCTCTCGGATATCCTCTCTATAAATCATCACCTTTATAGACAAATTCTAATCAATATATGGTTTTATAGCAGGTTCACACAACCATTTACAATAATTACTTTTTTAAATCTAAATTTGAAATGCATTGTTTAATAAATTTAATCACGTTTTCCATTATTTGATTTCGAAATATAAATAATGGCAATGGCGCAACACTTGTTGTGGACTTTTAATATTTTCCAAGTTGTGTGTAAATCTATTTTTATTACTTTATTACACTTTGCTTTATTAAGGAAGTGTCTAGATTTGTTGTCGAGATTTTGTGCAAGTATCGATCCTTATATAAATATGAGCTGTCAGCCACAATAAACCACACTTTGGGCTTTGTTCCGTCAATTCTTTATTATTGTGATGTCCTCGTAAGTTGTGTTCCTGGATCCCGGACAATATAGCGCTCCATTAGTCAGAAATTTGACTACCACATATTTGGTCACAGATATGCCATAAGTTCGCGTATTGATCCAAATAGAACAAACAAGCAGAGCAAACAAGATTGCAATACCAATATACCGTCCCTGAATTTCTTTTATGGAGGCAAATACATTTCGAAAATGTTAGAGTTCAGACATTTTTTATTAGAATCGCTCTCGCTGAAATTAATCTTCTCGCAAAAATAATGTGTACATTCCGAGGTGTCTAATACAGTAAAAGCTGTGTCTTCCAGTGCGATATAAATAAATATAGTTATTTCAAGACTAAATGTACGGGTGTCAACCTATCCTAACATTTCGAATGTTGAGTTCAAGCTAATTTTAAATTTCAAGGTTTTCCGCAATTTAATTCGGAATCATATTTTTTGACTTCTCCTCAATACTGTCCACTATCTTTAAGTCGTGTCAGACCTAATCTGATGACGTCATGTATTTTTTGAAATCCTCTCGAAAGTCTTGAGAAAAATTGCATCCGCCGTGTTGTCTGTCATCAATCAAAAAAGAATCGCTCTTGATTTCGAGGTACTAAAAGAAGCTTTTGACAGATTACAAGATATATACATTTTCTTTCGTTCATTCCTTAGAAGTGGAATTTATTTGGGTATTTGCATACTTAAGGAAACTTTTATTGAAATACAAATTGATGCAGTTGCTTCTCAGTTGAAAAAGCTCCTCGACGAAAATGTCTATTTGAGGTGCATCAACATGCATTCTTCGTGTGTTGAAATTAATCTTGCTTTTATTGGTTTATTTGCAAATTCGACTAGTTCGCGCCTGTGTACATGTAATTTCGTTAAATCCTTGCGTGACATAAAGATAAATTAAACTCTCGCTGAAAATGGTGGATGCGCTCTGACTAGCCCAGTTCGTCAACCTTCCACACAAAAACCTATTTTCACATTCACCCCACCAGGTTTTTCACCCCACAATCGAAAGTCATTTCACTTTTATTCGATCCATAAAATAAATATCATTAGCTGGAAAATTTAAATATTTATTTTACAAATTTATGCCACAAGGTTCTTAGGCTTCCAGCCACTTAATTACAATTAGAAGTTCCATTAAAGTGATTCATTACTCACAAGGTGGGATTTTCCATAAGACGAGCTGTGGCTTATTTATTCGGTGGGAGCTTCTGCGACTTGAAACCAAAATTAACTTATATTTAAATTATGTATAATTAACTTGTACGCGAAAAATAAAAAAAAATCTTTGCGCAACCCGTACAATATTGATTTTATGCTAAGTGCACAAGATATCTGATATAGTAAAAGGTTTATTGAGCAATAGAAAATAAATTAATGCATTTACATACATAAATTATGCGTTATTGTTTCATACGTAAATTTATGAAAATAATTTTCATTTAAAAGCTGAATATTTTATTTGTTGATGGAGGCGCGATGCGATTGTATTTGAAATTTAAATTATTTCACGTTTAATCCAATTTCAAATTTAATGCTGTTTATACATAGTATAAAAGCTGGTGCTAATTGAAATGAAAGCAGTAAGAAATTTTATGCCATGGAATTATTTAGTTAATTGCTATTTATGGTGCGAATCCGCTGAAAATGACTATTTGTCTACATTCGATAATTAGCCAGTCACGAATACAATTTCAGTATTAAAATCGTAAAACTTTTGATTTGCTTTTGTTCAAGTTAGAAATTTAAATAATTAGTTAGTGGAAGTAATGGACTTAAGCGATGTTCGTTTGTCTAATTAGTAATTAGAACCTGTGTGTGTGTTAGATAATTGGAAATTTTATACTTGTAATCTACTTAACGAAAACAATAATCTAGATAGCATCTTTAATTTCAAGGAAAAACTCGTACAAGACACAGACGCATTTTTTGTAATATAGATTTTCCGTCAAGCTTTGCGAATCTTGCAAAACATGCTTTTCTATATTCTGGTAATTTATTATGGATGATGTAACAATGTGAAATGATATTTTCTGACCAAAATAGCATGTGTGATGATATCCATCTTAATAAGCATACAATATGAAAAATGTCTGTTTAATATTTATGACTTTTTTCTATTAATATATTTTCTTAATAGAAATTTTGCGGATACGCAAATTATGCGGGAAATGTCTGTCAGAGAAAATTAATTTCTAGAAGCTATTTAAATTTTGTTCACAATTTCATAAAAATTCTAGCAAAATAATTTATAGATTACAGAAAAATAATGAATACTGTTGATTGTAAACTAATAAATTTATTAAATTAGTTGTTGGTAAATATCTACATTGAACATCTACATACCGAAATGTAATAAATTAAATTGACAATCAAATAAACCATGTATCACAACAACAACGTTGTTTATCAAATAGAAACATTACATCCCAACTTGGAGTGAAATATAAACCAATTCAAAAAAAGGTGCATTGTACTTTAAAAATTCATGATCCGCTTTGCATTATAAATATATTTCCGAGATTTTGCATTAAGATAAATGTGATGGAAAAATTTGATATGATATTTGATAAAATCTTCTCGTAGTGAATTTCAGGACATAATGCGCTGCAAAACATGATGTGAACTTCTAATTGCCTTCAGTCTTAAGTTTGCTAAATATGAAATGAATGAAACTTTCGAAATGAAACTTGAGATGCTTTTTAATATTTAATTGGAATTATTTGGAAAACGGAAAATTAATGCCTAAACGCAGACGACAACAAATAATTCCAGCGGGATTTTAGTTCATCAACATATAAATCAAAACAATTTTTTCTCAAAGTCGAAACTCTGAATCGACTTTTAAGAAGTTCTTGGGGATGCCAAACAAATGCAAAGTGTTGTTCATAATTCCAACGAAAAATAATGTGTTTGTTATACGCTCCTTTGAAATGCCACCCAAGATGGTCGTTTTGGCACAATATATAATAATAATCATAAATTCGTTGTTTGCAGGACTACTATCATGGGACGTAAACGATTGCCTTGTCGATTTGGAAAAGGAGTTAGCAGTAATAACCGAGCAAGCACTAGATGGAGAAGAAGCTCGATATGGTAAGTACTTAAATTACCACACCGCCATAAATAAGCATTAATAATATTCTAAGCAATCATATTATCGGTTTTTGAAACAGTCATAAACTGATAATTTATAGTACGCATTGAATTCCATTAGAAGCAGTGCTGAGGTAATAATGTGATATTTATGCAATCGATTGAATGCTATAAAGACCCATTGAAAATGTAACACATCAGGCACACCTGAGATAATTAATGCGATTGTATTCGCAAAATAAAACGAATCGATTGTACTAGTACTAGTCGCCATATATTGGCGTTATCTCCACTCACTCAATTCCAAAGATAAGATTGTTGTGAATACAAGGGACTATTGTAATAAAAGCGAGCGCCTTAAAACAACAGACTACGTCATTAGTTTTGAAGATAGTCGAGCCACTTTTGTGGAACAGAGCCCAAACTACAATACAAATTGCTGACAGAATCCGAGCGATCGTTGCTCCAATCGAAAAAGCCCGTTTAGTTATTTACTTCCGCTGAGTTGAATTTCAAATAGACTTGGTGATTATCGGACCAGCTCCCTTTCTTTGCACTCTGCGAAATCGCAACTGTAGTTATTATTGCCTCATTTAATCACAAATTTTGTTTGTTAAATTTCTAGGAGAGCGGCTTATACAGTTCGCTTCGGAAAATTTGGTGACTGAAATACTGATTCATCCGGCTGTGAGCACATTAGCCCAATGCGTGAGGAATTTGTTAAGCAGTTTTACTCGCCATCGGCATATTATCCATGCAGGATACACGTTTGCCGCAAATGGCTCGTGGGCACTTCAGGTAAATTTTAAACCGATTGTTTATTGAATTAATCATTCTATTGATTTGCAAAACGATACATAAAAATTATAGGATGGGACATTTTCGTTGTCGGATTTCTCGGAAGCCTTCCAAGAGATTGAAGTTCAACGGGTAATCCGAGCTTATGAGAATGGCATCTCATTGGATATCCACTGTGCGCCGGAAGGTGATTGGTCTCGATTGCCGAAAGAGTCGTTTGCAAGAAGCTGTAAAGTGCGTGTCAATCCGACTGATGTCCTCACTTCAGGATCATCATCGATTACCAGCTTTATCAGCTACATCTCACCCTTCCTTGTACCATGCAATCTTGAAACACTATTGGAGAGCTCGGAAGTTGTGGGCAACATTCGATTTTCGCGTCCTACTTTATACGTGTTTCCTGGCGGTCAGGGCGATGCAGCTTTATTTGGAATTAATGGATTCAACATGCTGTTGGATGGCGGTTTTTCGCGGAAGGCTTGCTTTTGGGACTTTGTTCGCCATCTAGATAGATTAGATGCGGTACTAATGACGAGACTGAACAATAGTAATGTGAGTGGAGTCAGTGCTGTGCTGAAACGGAAAACGCAAGATGCCGTTTATCCACAAATTGGCCATTTCTTTTGCAATATTCAAGAACGCAAAGCCATCCTTAGTCCTGATGGCGATAAAGATAAAGATCCTTTATTAATTAATCTTCTAGATGAAGGACAAGATATCATATCCAGTTTGCGCCATCTTAACCTAAATCCTCAGGTCTGCTACCGCGATTCCGAGCCCATAAATTTATACCATAAAGTAGGTCATGGTACTTTAGATATGTACGTACTTAGTCCTGCCAAAGATTCCAAGGAAGTCAGGGAGTTCCTATTGAAATGGAACAACAGTGACCAAAAACTATTTGCCAACCAAAAGTCTAGTCGAGAATTTAACTTTCCAGTTCAAAATTTAGTTTCTATTTGTGCACTGCTCGTTTGGCAACCTGCTAATCCGGAAGACACTATTACCAGGATTCTATTTCCTGGAAGCACTCCACAGAAAAAAGTATTTGAAGGGCTTGATAGACTTAAGCAGTTAGATTTCATTAAGCATGCAGTTTGTTCCGAAAAAAGTTTAATTCCGCCAGTCATTTCGAAAGTGAAGTCAATCAAAGATATCTTGGACAAACCCATCATGCCGAAAAATATTTCCGAGAAGAAGGAGAATAAAACGACAGATAACATTTTGCGCAATGGTGATTTGAATGGAATTGTGTCGGAAAAAACAGCTATTGTTAAAAAATCCGATTCCACCGAAAGCGAGAAAAGCAATAAAGTGAAGGAACAGAAAATCATCGAAAATGGAGATAAAGAAAAGGCGAAGATGAAACCAAAAGCCGCACCAAAGTTACGCAGTGATTCCCAACAAAGACGTAAACCGATCGAGAAAAAGGCATCGCCTACAACGCCAAAGAAAACAGCCAGTGATAATAAATTAAACGGCGACATAAAGAAGTCCATTAGCAAAGCTTCACCAACTGGTACACCAGCAAAGAGTGCAAAGGATGCAAATAATAGGAAAGTGATCGAATCTAAGAAGACTGCTCCAAAGAAAGAACCAGCCAAGAAGGAAGTGGTGGATACAAAGCCGAAAACTGAACGTGTACCGATTTCGCGTAGACCTAAAAGCACCGCTAAACCTTCATTGAGTCCAGCAAAGAAGATGAACGGCATTCAAAAGCCGGACAGCATTTCGCGTAGAGGTAAACTTGAAAAGGAAGGAACTGATTCAAGCACTGTGAGTACTCCGTCCGCTGATCAAGAGAGTATTAAGAAAGACGTATCAAAGTTAACACCTGAAGAGTTGCAAGTGATGAAAGCTGAAGAATTGGCTGATCTCAAGGAAGAACAAGAAGCGGTTAGAGAAATCGAGGATGTGTTTAGGAAGAGTGAAGAGCATACTGAAGCCCAATCGAATCTCAGGAAAGTTAAGGATGGTTCTATTGACGATAAATTTGAACCTGAGGAATTTTTGATTATCGAGAAAGTGGAAGTGCCACAAGATCCGGTTAATGAAAATGTTGAAGATGAAACTCAGAAGCATACAAGAGACAGCGAAGAATCTGAGAAACAGCGCAAGTTAAGTAACGAAGTCGCTAAAGAAACGGTGGAGCAAATTGAAGAACAAACAGCAGAAATTAAAACCGATGCAGAAGATGCTGGAAAAGAAGCAGAAGTTCCCGCTAAAGAATTGGAAGAGAAGGATAAAGAACCGGAAAAAGATATTGATGAAGAAAATAATAAGGAAGTGGCGCAAGAATCGCAACCAGATGAAAAGGGTTCTGCTAATATTGAATCAGGAGCTACAACAACTGCTCCCACTTTACCTGAAGATGAGCGAATTCCTTTAGACGAAATCAAAGAAGATATTGGGAAAGTTGTTGAAGAAAAGCACGTGAAAGAAGAAACTAAAGAGAAAGAAATTCCTGTAATTAATTTTCCAACAAAGACTGCGGCGGATAATGCTGAGAACACTAAACTACCAAAAATAGTCGGAATTAATTTGGACAAGAAAACTCACATTCGCGATATTGTTAAAACTCCTGATGAAGTAGCTGATCTACCTGTGCATGAGGAAGTGGATTACATCCCAGAGACTGGAGAGTCCGATAAGAATAAAGGCGAACAAGAGATTAAGGAAGATATAACTACTCAAAGAACAATTGATCAACAAGAACTTAAAATACTTACCGATGCTGTAAAGTTAAATGAAGGTGCTATGGTTGCTGATATAACAATTGATAATGAAAAAGTAGACGACAAAGAAAAAGCTTCAGTTGATCAAGAACCGGAGGTCGGCAAGAAAGAGTTATCCAAGTCACCGGATGAAGAAAAGGAAAAAGATGAGCATGAGGTGAAACAAAAGGATGAGAAGGATTCTGAAGATATGAAGGAATTGAAAAAATCGGATACTGAGTGTAATAAACTATTAGATAATAAAATAGTAAGTAACGATATGCAAAAGACTGAAAAAGAGGTGGAAATAAATGAGATCGTCCCTGATTTAAAGACTGAAAAAGCTAGTCAGGAAATTGTAGAAAACGCATTACCTGATGTAGAAGAAACCGGATCCAGAAAAGCTAGCATTCAAGATGCAGCGCCAGAAAAGTGTGACACCCCTAAAATCGAAGCTGAAAGCAATGATAATTTACCAAAGTTAGAAGAGGATATCAAAGAAAAAATAGTTGTAGAAAATAAAGTTATTGATAGTAACATATTAGAGAATGTTGATAAAGCAATTAAAACAGAATTATCTGAACATAAACCCGACGAACTTAATAAAGAAGTAGGAGAGACAGAAACAAACAAAGACTTAAACATAAAAACGGTTGATGAAATTCCTGAAACACCGACTACGGAAAATAAAGAACTGGAGAAGGAAACTGACATGAAACATGCGGAATCTATTAGAGACGAAAAAATTAGTCTGGTGAAAGACGAGGTTGACCAGATGTCCAAATTAGGAGAAAAGCTCCAAGAACTAAAAACATCTCAAGATGAAAAAGAACAAAAAATGGTTAATGAGTTGGTTGAATTAAATCGCAAAACTGAAAACCCAGAACATGCCGAATCGGTAATTATTGTCGATTCTGCACCTGAAACTCCAGAAGTTGAAGATCGAGTTTACGCAGATTTGCCCGAAAAAATGGAGTTAGGTCGAAAGTCTCCAAAAGAACGCGAAGAAGATGTAATCAAAATTGTAGCAAGTGTGGCGGAGGTTTTAAAATCTGATGCTCCATTAGAGGAATTTGCTGGCAAAATTCCGTTCAGCATTCCGTATACCACAGAATTGCGCGAAACACACATAACCACAGTTGACTCGCCAATTGTTGAATGCAAATTAATTAAAAATGAAGACATACCTACAATTCCAGAAGAGCCAATTTGTCGAAAGCCTTCTTTACCCGAAGAAGAGGAAGAACCTAAGAAAGAAAGTTTGCAAGAGAAAAGGAGCAGCTTAATTAAAGAATCGCAGGAATTAATGATGGCTAGTTCTAAAATGATATCTGATATAAAGTTGAGTAAATCCGAAGAAGCTGCTGAAGATGTGGAAGTTGGTACTGTGCATAGAATGTTGGTAACAAGATCAAGTGAAGATGGTGGAGAAGAAATCGAAATTTGTCCTCCTGGCACCATAACATTTTCGCGCAGTTCAGAAAGTTCAGGACGATCATCTCCTGATCCACTATCTCATAAAAAATCTTCTATTGTTGACACAATATCAGATTCTTTAACGACTGTTAAACCAGCGACAGAAATTCTTTCTGAAAAGGATTCAGGAATTGATGAGCTAAAATCGGATACCGATCAAGAGAAAGATAAGGAAAGTGTAGATAATAAATCAACTGAATTAAGCGCGGAAGTGACGGATAAAAATACAGTCGATGCTAAATCTGATACTGTTCCCAAGAAATTAACTGAGAGTAAAATTGAAGAAAAGCATGATGATGAAAAAGATGGTGTGTCGAAATTAACAGATGAAATTAAAATTGACGCAGTACCTGAGAATGTAAGAAAAGAATCTATCCCCTTGACTGGCACAAAAAGTCCCGTTGATTTATCAGGTAAATCGACTCCAGATATTAAAGTGAGCAGTGAATACTTAAATGAAGGAATTGAAGAAAGTCAAGTAGATTTATCCGGAAAATCTACTCCAGACGTTATTTTTAATGAAAATTTAGAAAATGGGAACGAGATTAGAAACTTATCGGGAAGATCAACTCCTGATATAAAAATTACAGAACATTTTGAATCAGAAACTCCTTTAAGTTTGTCTGGAAATTCCACACCTGATATTAAAGAAGAAAAAGTATCAACCGCTAAGGAAGACGTTTCAGGAAAATCTAAAGATGAAGTAAAAGAGGATGTAATATCAACTCCTAAAGGACACGATTCTGGAAAGTCAACACCTGATGTTAAAGAAGATAAAATCGTAAATCATCATCAAGAAGAGTCTGGAAAATCAACACCAGAAATTAATGAAAATAAAATTTCAACTCCTAAAGGACACGATTCTGGAAAATCCACACCAGAAATTAAACAAGATAAAGTACCAGCTTCTACCGAACTGGATTCTGGCAAATCAACTCCAGAAGTTAAAGAAAAAATTGCGGAATCAAAAGAACAAGAATCTGGAAAAGCAACACCTGAAATTAATCGTAGACTATCAGATGCTAAGGAAAAGGATTCTGGAAAATCAACACCTGAAATTAAGAATGAAATATTAACTAAAGCACCTTCTGAAAAATCAGCACCAGAAGTTAAAGATAAAATTTCAGCTCCGAAAGAAGAATCAGGCAAATCAACACCTTTATCTAAAGAATCATCTGGACAATCTACACCTGAAATTAAACCAAATATGAAGGAACCTCATTCCGGAAAATCAACACCAGAATTTCAAGTAGAACCAATATCATTAGCTAAAGAGTTGGCTTCTGTTAAATCAACTCAAGAAATTAAGGAAGATTTAGTATCAAAAGCAGATGTTTTTACAAAATCAACTGTTGAGATTGAAACAGAAAAAACACCAAAGGAAGTAGCTTCTGGTAAATCTACACCAGATATTAAAGAATCTTCTCAAAAACATGGTTCTGGAAAATCAACCCCGGATGTTAAAGAAAAAGAAAAAGTAGATCTTCAAGAGCAGTCATCTGGAAAGTCTACGCCTGATCCAAAAATGAAGGATGAACCATCTAAAACAGAATTGTCGAGGAAAAGCACTCCAGAAATGAAGAAAGAAGAAAGTGCAAAATTACCTGAAGTACAAGATCTTAAGAATGAACTATCAGCAGAAAAGTCTGGATCAGATTTATCGGGCAAATCTACGCCCGATTATCATTTTGAAGATTCTAAGCTTGAACCAGAAAAACCTACTGTTCTTCCAATTGAGTTACCGATAACTAAAACTGATATGTCGCAATCAGCGGTATTTGAAAAATGCGATCTTTCATCTGATGCATTAGAAAAACAGTCAGAAATGACGTTAGAAGAATCTGCAAATGATATCAATGATACTATCCAAAATATTGCTGAGCTATCGAAATCTACGGTATTTGATAAATGCGAATCGCCAAAGGATAAGTTGGATAAACTTAACGATGAAATTCTGGGAAAAGCAGCTGACGATATAAATGATTCTTATGATTCTGTTGCTGATTTATCAAAATCTGTAATTTTTGATAAATGTGAAAAGGCAAAAGATGATGTAAAGGAAGAATCCGACAAAACAACAGAAGCTATTTTGGATTCTAAGATTGGAGGACACTCAGATATTGTAGAAGAATCTAAAACAAAAGTTGAAACTTTATCTTCTTTACCAGAAAAAGCGCTTGCAGACGTTAAGGATGTTAAAGAAAATGTGGAAAGTGCAATCAAAGAAGCTGATGTTGTTTTGGAAGACTCCAAGAATAAAATATCCAAACAAGAGGACGCTGTTTTACACCATGATGAAGCCCCTGAAAATCTTTCCGCTGAACAAGATTCTGAAGAAGACACCAAAGACATTAATGAAGTTTGTGACATCACCAAATCTTTAATGAGTGCGTCATATAATCAAATTATGGGTGATATATTTACCAAAGCAGAAGACACCAAAACTTCTATTAAATCAGATATATCCGAAAAGGTTGAACAACTGTCTGAAACTTCTAAAGCTATGATTGAAGAATCCAACAAGAAAGTAGAAGAATTAGCATCCACTGCTAGTTTGCTTGAAGAAAAAACCGGTAAGGTTGTTGACACCATTCAAAATAAATCTGAAGAACTATTACAAGAAGTGAAAGATAATTTTGCAGCAACCAGATCAACAATTCTTGAACAGACATATAAATTACTTGAAGAGTCTGAGAAAAAATCTGAAGCGACTACCACTTTGATTAAGGAAGAAACTGCAAAAGTTGTTGATAAACTTCAAGAACAATCTGAGCAAATTACTAAAGAAGTCACCGAAACTAAATCAGCAGTGCTGGAAAGATCGAAAGAAATTTGTGAGGAACCGAGTAAAAAAATTGAGGAAAAACTGGAAACTGTAACAAACTTGGTAAAAAGCGAAGTTAACACAACCATTGACAATTTATTGGAGAAGTCTAAGGAAGTTTCGGAGGCGAGTGGTAAACTAGTTAGTGAACTTGGAGCTAGAGTTACAGATCTCAAAGATTCGACTATTAATGTAACTGATAAGTTTTCCAAAGACCTAACCGATACGTTCGATATGAGCAAATCAATAGTTTTTGAACAGTCTGGTAAAAAATTAGATGAATGTGAATCTGCTTTTAAAGATGTTACAGAATCAACTGCAAAAGGTGCAAGCGATACATTTGATTTGAGTAAATCATTAATTTTTGAAAAATCGAAGGAACTTGTTGACGAAGCTGATAAGAAGTTGGATGAATTTAAATCGGGAGCTAAAGATGTGAAAGATACAACTGAGAGAAATATTGATGATTTTACTAAAGATGTGAGCGATAAGTTTGATATGAGCAAATCAATTATTTTTGAAAAATCTAATCAAGTTGTTGAACAATCTGCTGAGGCAATAAAAGACGTCAAAGAGGCTACTAGTGATTTAACTGAAAAAGTATCGAAGGATGTTAATGATGCTTTTGAGTTAACTAAATCAACATTATCAGAAAAGGCCAAAGAAGCTAAGGATGAGGCAGATAAAAAAATTGATGAATTGAAGGACGCAGCTAACACTCTTAAGGAAGCTACTGAAACATCACTAGACGATGTTAAAAAGCAGTCAGAAAAATTATCTCATGAAGTCAGCGACACCATTGAGTCAACCAAATCAGCAGTATCCGAAAAATCGCAGGAAGTTATGTCCAAAGTGGAAGAAAAATTAGATGAAGTTAGTTCGGCGGCAAAATCTATTAAAGAGGAAACAGGAAAATCGATAGACAATTTAAAAGAAGAATCGGTTAAAATATCTCATGAATTAAGTGGTGCTATGGATATGAGTAAATCAATAATCGCTGAGTCCAAGGATGTGCTGCACGATTCGCGCCATGCGATTGAAAGTGAAAGTAATTTAATTAAGGAAGAAAGTGAAAAGACTATAGAAAAATGTACCAAACAAACTAAAGATGTGTTCGATAATGCAAAGTGTGCGATGATTGATAGTTGTTCAAAAGTATCCGATAAACTTAACGAATTTATGGAAGATACTACGAAGAAAATTGACGAATCCAAACAAACTTCCACAGATACTTTTGATATGGCAAAATCGGTGTTGCATGACAAATATGCAGAAAGTTCAGAAAAGGCCAAAACTGAGGTAACAAATGTTTCGCATCAAATTGATTCTACGATTGAGAAAACTACGGAGCAATTGAGCAATGTGTTTGATATGACTAAGTCTGCGGTGTTTGATGCGTACGATAAAGTTTTTGATAACATTAGTGATAAAAAAGATGCGAATGAAGAAGTATGTAGAAAGGAGTCAAAAGGAACTTTGGAAGAGTCGTTTGATATGTCGAAATCCGTGATTTTTGATAGCGACTTCACTGATCCTTTGGAATTCAAATCTGATGTTACTCCTAAATCTTGCATTGATACTAGATTTGTACCAGATCTCGAAACTTTAGATGTGGCACCTGCAGAGACTAAGAAATTATCAATTTCCGATGTAGAAATTTCGCTAAAGGAAGAAACATTAGTCGATCCAAAGACCGCTTGCTTAAGTATGCTTGAAGCTGAGAAAGCGCTTTATGACCAAACCTGTAAAATACAAAGCCAGGACGAAAAGTCAACACCTATAAAAGACCAGCTTAGCAAAACACATATCCAAAATAGTTCTACGCCACCTTCAGTGCCTAGTAGTCCGCTTGTTACAAAGAAGGAAACTGAAATGAAGAAAGGGCAAACCGAGCTGCTTAAGGAGCAAGATCTGCGAAGTTCAACTCCTGGAAGTGATGACTGCGAAATTGTAACTTCGCATAGTGATGTGTCCACTGGGGAAATTTCACGCGCGCCAATCACTTTGGAAAGTGAACCACTTGAAAGTGATGAAGAAGACGATGTACCTGGTTCTCCAATGAGCATTACATCGCAAGTGGCTCATTCCCGATCTTCATCTCATTACGACTTCGAGGAAGACGCTAGTAAATTACCAGCCCCAAAAACTGATCCGATGAATACGTCACTTTATGGTGCTTTACCAGATGAATCTACTACTTCACCTGATCCAACTTACTTGTACGAAATAACGAAAGCCAAATTTGCGACTACTTCCATTGATATTGGAAATGGCAACAAACCAATCGATAATACCGCTAACTTGGATCAGATCAACAAAAATGGACAAACCTCTTCCACGGCTCCTAAAGAGGATTTAATGAGTGCGAGTTTCATCGGTGAATTGCCGGATGAGAAAGTGGATCCGATTGCATCGTGGGGTAAGCCATTGGGATTGCCAAGTCCAGCACCTCCAAGTGATAATAAAGCAACGCCGAAGAAAGAACGTAAATTACCTTCGACGGTTTCAGCCAAAAATAAATTGAACGACGATAGAAAACGTTCGGAATCTCCTACAAAATATCGTAGCAAGAAAATTAATCCAATCTATGTCGACCTGACTTATGTGCCACATCATGGTAACGCAAACTATTCGTATGTAGATTTCTTTAAGAGGATCCGCGCTAGATATTATGTTTTCTCCGGAATTGAGCCTAGCAAGGAAGTTTACAATGCATTGCTCGAAGGTAAACAAACCTGGGAGGATAAGGATTTAGGTAAATTTAATTAAGTGGTTTGTGGGATTTAATTGTGAGTTTGTTCTGGTTTTAGAAGTAACAATTATTCCAACATACGATACCGACATTTTGGGCTATTGGGTTGCAGAGAATGAAGAGCTATTGGCGAAATACAAGATTGATTTATCACCATCCGCAAGTCGCTGCACCATTAATTTGCAGGACCATGAAACTTCCTGTTCAGCTTACCGTTTAGAATTCTAATTCATTTCACCCATTCCCGTTTCCTACAGACTATTTTTAATGTAACAACGAATTGGAGTTTTCAAAGCACAAGCATTGCTTTCGTGTAGTTTATGATTTCAAGTTTTTGGATAAACCAACGTAACGTCCATTTTACCTATTAACTAATTATGCGCCAAGGTATCTTAATCTTCCTTTACATTACCTCTATTTTGATGATTAGAAAATAATAATCTTAATTGGTCTTCAGTCAGTAAAATCATAAATTAAATGCAAACTCAATTAAACTAGAATTAGAATAAATGGTGTATAGCTTAACAATGTGCCAGTAACATTAAATCATTTTAATATATTGCAGAATATATTAATTACTGGTTCATAATTGATCAAGTAAATTAACAACAAACTAGGACTTTTGAAAATTATTAATTAGATAGATATATATTATCAATAATAACTATTTTATTGACGAAGTTTTGCGTCACAAAAAAAATAAATGTGTATAACAAATAAAATTTAGAAATTAATTAATTTATTATGAAGCTGAAACCAAACATCAAGAGCTATAATAATAATAATATATATTTATATAGATGCAAGAAATAATTAAGTAGTATGCATTAACTGTAATTGAACAAGATGATTAAAACAATAGACAATCTTTATTAAAATTTACTACTACATACACTTGATATTTTAATAATATACCGTTGAATGAATTTTCGTAGACGAAATTAAATTACAAAATCCCTCTATGTTAATGCTTAACGCTATATAATTATTTCTGTTGCTTTATATGTACTTAAAAGAAATACCTATTATATCTGATGTGATACCCTTAGTTTTTCGTTAAATATATAGATATATAGATATTAGTCATATATATTTAAATGGAAAAATAAATAATTGACGGCTGATTTGAATTTGAGGGGGTCGTGTAATTATTTCATATATTTTCTGCTGCATTTTATACGAAGAAACATTTAGTCAAAGTAACACGCTTACAATATTAATTTACTACCATTATTTATTTAATTTATTAATTATCGTGTGATGTATTATTTATTTATTTATCACATTATCTAATTTATTATTGAATTGGCCTATATGAAGTGTAAGAAAAGAAGAAACTGTCGCTAATGCTATAAAATAACTAAATCCATTTCGTTTTGTTTTATATCCTGTCGAATATTATTTATAACAAATTGCATTTATTTGTGTTTAATTAAAATTACAAAGAAGGGTGAAATAATGATGATTTAATTACTTATCAATAAATACTTATGAAAATGTGGGGCCACAAAAAACACGCTACTGGAATTTAGGATTGTAATTTTAATTGAATGAAAATAAAATAACGACAAAAATGAATAAATAATTCAGGCTAACAAAAATTACCATGAGAGCTTTGTACCTAGTACACAAGAATTGTTGTTAACTAAATATATAAGTATGGTGCTAAATCTAGAATGCCTTGAATCCAATTATAAAAGTGCGTCATCTGGCTAGAATTAACAATAGATTTATTTAAATAAGGACCTTAACGTTTTTGTAAAAGAAAATTGACGAGTAAAAAAAGCTGATTTGTTTATATGCTTTCGGAAATTTGCTTTTACAAAAAATCTCATTGTTACAGTAATTAATTATTTCATGTCGATGCACTTTCAATTAAATGTTTTACACTATATTGCAAAAATGCGGAAACGGACAATGATTTGCGTTAAGGGTTTTATTTAAATAATTTTATTTGAAAGGGAATTGTAATGAAAGTTAGTTTTTGAATATTTTCGTAATACAAATCAATGCAATAATAGGTTTTTTTTTTCGATAATTTGTTACTTTATTAAATTTCAAACGCACATTACTAGACTACCAATTTAATTTCTTATTGATTTGTGTTTAGAAAATATTAAAAGAGAAAGAAAGAATCACTTTATATTTACGTTAAAAATTTGAAAATTACATAAATCCATCTAATTACGTGCAGTTTCACTTTATATTATCTATATATAGCTTCTAGTAAAGAAAACGGATCTTTTAGCTTATAAAATGTTAAAAAAAATTACGTATATTCAATCGCAATTAATGTATGGGATATGTATGAGAATAAAAATGCATTTTAAAAGTAAACCTAGTTTTCTTAAGCGCTAAATTAGTTTTACAACTACATGTTTGAAATTATCACATTTTAGTCACCTACTACACTCAAAATCTAGTATTATCCGGAAGTTTCTCAAAGAAAGCTATTTGGTGCTCTTCTACTCTATAATCGTGGATCCAACGACTTCCTTTCGTAAGATTACCATGAGTGCCATCCTTCCAAACACCAGCAGGTAAATAAATTTCTCTTTGCCGAACACCAGGATAGAGAATAGGCGCTACAATTACATCTTCTCCAATCGAAAATTCGTTTTCCACCAAGTGACATGCGGGATCGCTTGCATCCAGCATCCAAAGCGGTCTTATCAAAGGCAAACCCGTATTCAAAGCGATTTTGGCGTATTTTTCCAAAATCGGCTTAATCTTAAATAAAACAAAAATGAGTCAAAAATTAATTAATTAGTGAAGGAAATTACTTTGTTCAATCGAAACGTCGCAAGAGACTTAACAGTATTCATAAGTTTCTCATCATAGTTGCTAGGTAAGTGATTATATCGCACCACCGGTAAGAAAGTGGACAATTGCGTCCATCGAGTGTACAACTCCAAATCTGGATGCTCATTACTACTATCATCGAATTTATAACTCTTCAGCTTCTTGTAATCCCCACCAACAGCTCCAGGAATTATAAACGGATACCCAAGAATACCATACGTTAAAATTGTCGGAATAACTCTTCGCAGTCCTTCCCAAGAAGACTCAAAAGTCGGCAGTGTAACAAAACCTGGAAGCTTCGGACGTTGTATCGCTCCGCTAACTCCAAAGACATTAACACCATCTTGGAGATTGTTAATAAAATGCGTTTTATACTGATCAGGATTGATCAAAATCTTATCGCACTCGTAATAATGCGGCATATCGAAAGCGGACCCGATGTCCAAATAGTACGCATTGAACTTATATTTTTCAATCACCGCTTTCAGTTTTTTAATCATCCATGGAACAGTTCGATTATTCGTTATGTCCAAAACACCTGCTGTTTCCAGCGTCTTGTAGCTCGTAATTGCTGGGATTCGTTTCGCGCTATTCTGCACCGAGATTAAAAGACGCTGTTTGACAGCTTCGCGAAAATTAAAACTCTCCGTTGAAATAAACGGCTGTATTGTGAAAACGACGCGAAAACCACGACGTGTTAAAACCTCAATTAATTTATCTAAGGTCGGGAAACGGTCGGTGTCCACTTCGAAATCGCCGACTTCCTTTTGCCAAAACTCGTTGATCAAAACGTGTCCTTGCTTTAACACTCCCATGGAAATTACTTCGTCCGTAAAGTTGGACATCATTTCTGTAGAAAAAATATCTATAAAAAAATTCTACTTACTAGAAAAGCTACAAATACCTTCAGTGAGATTATTTTTGGTCGAACTGGTAATTTCCCAAACAGGCTCCGTAAGTAACGAAAGAATTACCGGCATATCTTCCTTCTTCAAACCATCCCAAATATTTTTTTCCGTTAAATGCGAATGCAACCCCGTCATGTTCCCACTCGTACAAATACTGTAATTCAATTCCGGCATCATCGCTCTTTTATTCACAAACGAAAAATGATCGTAATACGCTTTGAAGCAAATTTCCTTTTGGTTAGCGCTCGGATCCTTCGTAGGATTTTTACGAATTGCCACATAAAGCGGCGTTTTATCATCGACGATTATCGCAGCTCCTTTGGAATTAATAAAATAGCGTTTCAAAATGTTGCCATATTCATGTCGGTCAACATGACCCGTTATAAACGGCTCAAACTTATGAAGCCCTTTCTCTAACGGATACGCAGCTTCGGCCGTTTGACCGCCACCATACCAATGAGCTGTTGACAAATCGTAACAATCGGTTGGAGACACATTTTCCGATAGAGAGATCCAATGGAAGTTGTAACATTTCACATCCGAGTTGAGTTGATAGGAATTTAAATACAATCGCGCTCGGTGCATCCATTCCATGCATATGCTGGAGTCGTTTCGGACATTACCCGGCAAACATGGATGAACTTTATCGTAGTTGATTGTGGTGCCTAAACGACCATGCACTATTGCAACCCCTTCGTTGTTGTAAATTCGCATCACTCGTTTAATCGTGTTGAATTTGATTTTTTCGAAGTAGGCTTTTTGGAGGATTTTTTGTTGGTATAGGAAATAAGCGCAAACGATTAGCACCACGATGGTGATGAAGAGGATGCCGACGAAAATTCGAGTTTTGTAGTCCGGGGACTTCTTTTTGCGGAATTGGTGCGGTAAAGCCTAAGAAAAAATTCTCGGATGTTAATAAAATATTTTTGAACCAAACAAAATTGTAGAAAACTTTTAGTTACCTGAATTTTTTCCCTCAGCAAACTGGCCAAAGAGTTAACGGACGTGATGGAGTTGGCTGGAGAGTTACTATCATCGTTGCAGTAATCTTCTCCTGGTGGTCGAAGCATTTTGGGGCTGATGACCGATTTTCTGCGTGCATTACGCAAAGGTGTTCTAAAGAGAATTAATTAGAATTTAATAAGCGGATGGCAAAATTACCATTTTGATGGTAGTTGAAGAAGAGCGTAATGTGAACTGTTAAAGATTGTCGGTATAGGAATGAATTTGTTATCAGTGTACTGAACTTAAGAGGACAATTGCATTGTAAATTATCATATTGAATGTAATAAAGACAATAAATTATAGTTATAGTAGTAATACAAATATCATTAAGCTGTTAAGTTAATCAGTTTCAATCAAACTTTTACCTTTCTTTTCCTTTTTGTTTTTGAGCACAAAGTCATTTTGTTAAATTGGATTTAAATACAAATCTTTTTTTTTATTGCTTTATTAACTATTAAGACTGACAATCTGTGAACATTAGATAGTTTAAAGTTATTATTTCCGCACATCGTCATAATTATTTTGGTAACATGATATGAGGTACCTGACTCGTAATTCCACTTCTTCATTATCGTAAACTTCGTCCAATGCACTTTTAGTTTCTTCACTCATTATAAATTAAATCACGTTTATAGTTTGATTTTCAATTTGCTTTATTATTGTATTGAATATTACGCTTATCTAATCTTCAAGTACATTTTGTATATAGGAATATTTTTCTATAAAATTATTAAATCCAAATAACATTCCACGCGAAAATAATTAATTCAAAGTAAATATTAAAATGTGTCCAACTAATTAGCAAATATTATTTTTTACGATAAAATAGCATCTGTTGGTAATAATGTTATTTTGTAATATTATTCATTGAGCGATATTTGTTACAATAACGAAAATTAATTATTACTAACACACAATAGTTATTTACAATAATTATTATGATTTTTATGGTAATTAGTGCTAATTATTAAAACATTGTAGGTAGACAAAATTACTTGTAATAATGTTAGTATTTATTGTTGCTTACCGAAAGTTGGAAGTCTCTTCATATTCGTCATCCGATAACTAAAATAAAAAATGTTCCGATATTATTTATTTATAATTTTGTATTATAAATAATATTAATTGTTTTACCTGTGGCGATTCATTAGGAAAATAATTAAAATCGAGTGAATTCGAAATTAACACAGTTTTCCTAATATCATCAACACTGTTACTGTGTTTTAACATATTTTTTATGACTAAACAAATTTAATTTACAAAATTTTACTGGAGCTTATTATACGTAAATATTTAAATAGCGAACGTATTAGGTTTAATTTCAGGTAATCTGGTGTTAAAAAAAAAACAGGTTGTAACAGATTAATTTGTATAATATGTAATGAAATATTGTGCAACTTAAATCCTTCCTGATTCAAGGCTTTTATTCTAATTTAATAATTTATAATTATTTTTTATGATTTATATAATATTTGTTTTAAGCAGATCAGATCTTATTTGATCAGTCATTCAGATAACTGCAATCTTGTCAGGAATCACAATTGTTATTTTTTAGAGCATGCTGATTTAAATTATTGCAAAACAATTAATTTTATATTTTTAATTCGAATAAAAAAAATATTTTTGGTCAAAAAAAATGAATAAATTACTTAAAAATTAGCAAGTGTATAAATTTAAAAAATATTGTTGCAAAAAGAAAACTTTTTCCAGCAGCACTTTATTAGACGGTAAAGTAGAAATCCACAAAACTATTAATTTTAATATTTTTTATGAAAACTAATTAATCGCTATTAAAACGTCCACAAACATTAATCAACCAATTAAAAAACTTACTTCCACTTGTTCCTTCAAAACATCCAACTCATCCAAATTCGGAAGCGAGATACTATTCCGCCTTAGCGAATTTCTTCGATCAGTTGGCGAAATAATTTCGGTTTTGTCTTTATCGCACAAAAAACTAGTCTCTTCATCAGTGAATTCTAAGTCACCTGTTGATGGAGACTCCACTAGAATAGTTGGAATTTCTTCTTCTATTGTATATTTCGCAGAGTTTTCAGGCTTCTTAACTTTGCCTTTAAACATTGTTGAATCACACACTATTATTATTCACATTAAAATTCCAAGCAGCTAGTAATTAACGTCTTTACACATTCAGTATGCTTAATAATTAAATCGTTATTGTTATTAATCACCGAGATTCATTTTGTTTTGTGCGAAACATAAGTTGGAGTAGAAATTCGCACAATTACAATGCATGATTTTAATTAGCGTAAAATTGGAAACGTAAATACGTACGGTACTAAAGTTTAATAAATAAATAAATATTTTTGAGAAGTCGTTTAACCTTTTCTATTAACCCGCTACGAATCACTAAATTTTGTTATTATTATTGAAACCTTTATCTCTGCAATGTTTGAAAAAATAATAAAATATTAAGAACAGATTTTTTTTACAAGAGACAAATATTGTGCTCACAAACACATGTTAATTAACAGATAAGAAGCCGATATTTGAACGTCACACTGTAAAGACAAGAATTCTGTATTTTTAATACAAAAATTGCTTTGTTAACAACATCCTACACACACGCACAGTATCAATTTAATACAAAAAAACGCAAATATTGTACCATTTTAAAGCCGGCAATAATTTGTCTGAAAATTGCCTTCAATTTTAAATATTTCCTTAACCTTACGTATTTTAATATTTACAATCGATGGCTGTGTAAACAGGATTCCAAATAAAAACCATATCCATATTTAGGTATTTATTTACAATTTTTTGGTACAAAATAGCATGTGATAGAAAAAACGCAATAACATTTTTCTCTGTATCACAAAACATTTCAACTATCCCTATAAATTAAAGCATCTTATAGATTGATAGACATTTGTGACAAACTTAACAACAATTACAACAGTAATTTGTCACTTATATTAAAATAAATAAACAATTCGTATTTAGTGTGCTGATTTAGCATCAAACACAATTTTATAAACATCCTCATAATTACTAACAAAATGCACTTCGAGACCTTCGGTGATAAACTTTGGAAGATCATTGAAATCTTTTTTGTTTTCTTCTGGCAGTATTATACATTTTACATCAGATCGTTTAGCCTGAAAATCGTTTACTCAAATGACCGAAAAAATAAAAATTAAAATAAAAACTTACAGCAATAGTTTTCTCTTTAATTCCACCTACAGGCAAAATTTTCCCCATTAGCGAAATTTCTCCAGTCATTGCTACGTCTTGTCGAATAGGCTGATTTTTCGCTAGCGACAAAAGAGCGGAAACAATAGTGCAACCAGCACTAGGCCCATCTTTCGGTGTGGCACCTTCAGGCACATGCAGGTGAATATGACTAAAAATATTGATATAGCTTTGTTTCAATAGTCGGCCTTAATTATTTACCCAGCATTTAAAAATTTGTTCTCCGGTTCGATTTTGTTCATATAATTCCGAGCGACCGTCAACGCGATTTTAGCTGATTCTTTCATTACTTCGCCAAGATGACCAGTCATTTCTAAGCTCCCCTCAGTGTCTTTATCGTTAACACGTCTTCTGGTAGTGGTTTCAATGTACAGGGTTGAGCCACCTAGAGAACGTTATAAATTAATTTATTTAAACAGATATATTTTAATATTACCCATAGCAGTCCAAGCTAATCCCATAACCACCCCGGGAGGAGTTATTGGATACATTCGATCCTGAGTGAAAACAGGCTTGCCGACAAAATCGGATAAGTTCTTATGGTCAACATCCACAAATTCGGTTTCGTCCTTTACGACTTTGTAAGCGACTTTTCGCACAACCTGAAATTTACCCATTGAAAAATATATGCGGCAAAAATAATTTAGATATCGTACTTTCTCGATGTGCTTTTGTAGATTTCTGACTCCAGATTCTCTGCAATAATTCCGAATAAGTACATTAAGTGCCTCATCTTGTACTTTAATCCTATCTTCCTTCAAGCCACTGTCTTTCATTGCTTGCGGTAGCAGATACTGTTTAGCAATAGCTAATTTTTCCTCAGCAACATATCCAGACATATCTATCATTTCCATACGATCTCGCAATGGTTCTGGAATGGTATCGATCACATTCGCAGTGCAGATAAATAGAACTTTTGATAAGTCGACTGGAACATCTAAATAGTGATCTAAGAAATTTGAATTTTGCTCGGGGTCTAACAGTTCTAAAAGGGCTGAACTCGGATCGCCAGAATATCCCCTAATAACAATATAGATTATTTTTTGTGAAAATATAAATTGAGGCAACATACTTTCCAACTTTATCGACCTCGTCTATTAGCACTAATGGATTTTCTGTCCTAGTTTTTTTTAAACATTGGATTACTTTTCCAGGCATTGCGCCAACGTATGTTCTTCTATGCCCTTTAATTTCAGCGACATCAGTCATGCCTCCAACAGAAAATCGAAAGTATTCCCTGTTTAACGCTCTGGCAATTGAACGCGCTATAAAAATAAAATAATTGTAGCTTTCTATCAAATATAATTATTTTTAAAAATACCAATGCTCGTTTTTCCAACTCCGGGCGGTCCATGGAAACATAAAATTTTTCCCTGAGTGCTACCCTTCAATTGACTAACAGCAATAAATTCTAAAATTCTACGTTTAATATCTTCCATCCCATAATGGTCTTGATCCAAAATTTCGGACGCTCTAATTAAGTTGAGATTTTCTTCGCTTTGAATTCCCCATGGTAGTGATGTGAGCCAGTCTAAATAATTTCTTGTGACGCTATAAAATTACCAAAATTAATAAATTTAATGTTTCTCAATTATTTTAAAAGCTGTTTTTTGTAAGGAAAATAAATTGCTAAATCAATTTATCATACTACATACTTGAATTCCGAACTGTGGCTCTCAAGAAAGCCAAGTTTAACTAGCTCTTCTTCTATGACAACAGAAACAGCTTGCGGTAATATTTTCTCCTTAATGCGCTCTCGGAATTTTTCAGCAATGGCATCTTTATCTTCCTTTTCCAAGCCAAGTTCTTTTTTAATCACTTTAAGTTGCTCTTGTAAAATGTATTTTCTGTGATGCTGTTTGACTTTTTCTTCTACTTCACGACCGATTTTCTGTTGCAACTTCGATAACTCGTATTCTTTTTTTAACAGCGACAGCGACAACATTAGTCGTTTTGGAATCTAAATAATTTATAAGAGAAACAAAGTAATTAATAAAAAAATAATGAATTTAAATTTTGGTGTATTGTTGGTTGCCTAAACGTGGCGCAAAGTTCCACAAAAATTAAATATTGCTCTGTACTTTGAACTGAATAATTTTATAGAAATTATAAACTCACATCCATTTCCTCCAAAACCTCTTGCAACTCCTTGGATTCAGCTGCGGTTAAAGCCGCCCCCAAATCACTCAAATAAACCGGATTATCAACAACTCGCTGTCCCTGATGCATCATTTGCTGCAAACTATCGCGATACAACGGATTCAAACTTATAATATCCCGAATAGTTTTGATAACTTCCTGGGTTAAAGCTTTAACTTCCTCAGTTTGTCGGAACTTATTGTGCACCACATTCTCCACCTCGACCATCAAAACGCCTTCCTTCTCTTTCGGTGCGGCCGCTTCTTCTTCGGGCTTTTTCGCTGGAGCTGGTTCTTCAGTCGGCTTTTTAAGTCGGTTATTGCGATGTTTGCGGCGCCGCTTATCCGCATCCGTCTCGTCTACAAATACGTTCATTGTGGTTTTAAAAGGGGGAAAGCTGAGTTTGAGTTCTACAGCAGAATTAATTAAGCTGCAAAACAGCTTCACAATAAAATTGAAATGAAATAAATACCTTTCGGTGCTTCTTCTTCGTTATCTAAAATCTGGCCGGTGATTTTGATTCTCCTATGCGCCATTACGACTAAACGCAATCGATCGCCTAAATCTTGCATTTCGTGTATTTGAGCGAAAACCCCAACGCTGTAAACATCGTCGAGATTATTGACCACTTCAGCCTCGTTCTCTTCCAGTTTCTTTAAGAATATGCCGCAGTACGGTTGGTTCAACTTAACTTTGCGTCGGATTAGTTCGCACAGATGTGCATCTGTTACTTCGATCAATTTGATGAATCGCGGGAACACTATGTTTTTGTTTATGGCTATTACAGGTACATGGGGCCACACTTCAGGCACTGCGACGGTTGCGGGTAATTGCGGGCTGAACGATTCGTCTTCGGATGTTGTTCTTGCGTCATGGTCATCGTCGGAGCCTTTTGTTGCGAAATAGCGGACACCTGCTAGAGATCGTTTGTCGAATCCTGCTTTTGATACCGTAAATGGGCCCTTGTTTTTGCCTAGGAGTAGTTTTGTGCCAGAGTTTGAGGTTAGCTGCTTTGACACGCGGTTTAAATTGCGGCTGATTGTAGTGTTAGTTCTGCACAAACGTGCTAGAAGTGCACTGGAATATCTGGAAACTGTTACAAACTGCATTTTCACACAAAATTGTCTAACAAAATTCTAGAAACATTTCAAAATAAACTAAACGTCAACTTGATAAAACGATGCTACCAACATAATTCGTGAAAATTTCCTAAAAGGGTCTAGTGTAAGTAATGGCAGTAAATTCAAATATGGCGCAATATTTCAAAATAAAACATATAAATGAGGAAATAGAATTGTATTTGATATAATCATCCAAGTAATTGTAAATAAAAAGTCTTTCGACCGACTCAAAAACTCAAAACCACAACGTCTAAAATTGATATTAAAATAATATAACTAAAAAGCGACTTTAAGTCCGTAAAGAAACAAACTGTTGGAAAACTTCTAAAATATGAGGATCCAAATCTTGTGTGAAAAGCAATGTTTCCAACGTCGAACTATATTTCTGGACTTGTTCATGATGCTACAAAAAACAAATAAGTTAAATAAACATATTCAATCAAACTTTAATAAACTTACAGCAAGAAAAACTTGTTGTAATCGTCCCACGGTCCATTTATACCAATGCGTGTTATAATCCCGACCATCGGTATCGCATCTCACTAAATGCTCCGACAGAATCATAATAAACCTTTGGAAAATAATCAAAAACAAATTCTTTTGATCAGCTTGCGCCGCTTCGAGTTTTTCCTCCATACGCTCCACCATTTCCTCCGTCGGCTTTTCATCATCCGGCTTCTTCTTCTCCATATCCTCCTCCTCCGATTCGCTATCGCTCGACTCAGCACGTGCCAATTTTTCTCGTGACTCTGACAGCTCGCCACCCAATTTGATTACATGTTTGTTCATTTTCTTGATGGTAAGATGCAGAATTTCCCACAGATACATTTTCGTAAATTCGCCCGTCATCTCCTTGGCGAAAATCCAATTTGCTACTGCCGAGCATTCGACGATTTGCGTCTTCAGCATCTTATCTACGAGCACAATCATCATTTGTTGATGGTTTCGCCAGAGTTCGAACATGTTTCGCAACACGCAGATTTGCGCCTCTTCGGATTCCGCTAAAATCTGGAATTAATTTTGTAAAAAAAATTATTATTAGTTTTTTTAACGTTAATTTAGATTTTTTGAGAAAACAGCAAAGATCAAAATTGTAGATAAAATAATTCGCTACAAGTTTCAAAGACAGTATTTTTTTCGAAATTTGTATATTTAACAAATTACAGTAAAACGAATAAAAAACATTTTTTTTGCAACGCATTTTTGCGATTAACACAAGTTGCAATTAAAAACTTGTTCGTACAAAAGTTGTAGAGCATTCAATTAGCTACAATTTGATATATCATTTGCATTATTTCTGCAAGTAATTGATGCGCTGTGCTCGATGCAGTGCAAAAGTTGCGCATAGCGCCCTGTATGTAGGCAACACACAATACACGTTTTTCCAATTAATCGCCTGTACTTTGTTAAATAATCAAAATTCGAAAAAATTATCATCTTACAAACTTGTAGAGAATTTATTTCTCTACAAATTTAATATCTACATATTTTTCGGAAAAATGTAGATAAACGTAGATATAAGAAAAAAACCAATTCATTCGAAAAGTTAGTTTTAGACTCTTCACTGAACAGCCTAATTGAACTCGTCCTTTAGGAATCGTGCAATAAAATGGCCTTATCTCTTCTTTAATAAATAATAATACTACTAAATACCTTGAAAACATAGTGGAATTTCGAAATAGCCGCAAAGCTATGCGAGAAACTCTTCGATCCTAAGTTTAACAGCGTTTGCACAAAGACTTCGATTTTCAAGGGATTGAATCGTCCATCCGCCTCTTCCTCGTTTCGCGGATTTGGTAAATCTTTCAGCACGCCCAGCACTTCTTCAGGGGTGCATTTCTGCCGAATCGAGACCACCAATTGATGCGCCGCTGATGTGCCGGGCAGATTAGCTGTAAACAACAACAAACACTCATGTAATAACACCCTGACACAAAAACAAAAAAAATCCCACCACATTAACCTTGATTTTTGGTCAAGCATTTTGGTATTTTCCAAATTTATCTTGTAGATCGCATTCGTGTATGTGAGCATATATCGAAACAATGCATCTTTCCGGCTGGTGAATTTCGAAAGCAAAGACAAACGAAAGTAGCTGGCTATATTAACTCTATAAGCTTACGTTTAAAATGAAACAAAGCAATGTCAAAGCATTATAAGAGCTAATTAATGCGCTAATAATAATAGAGGAGAAAAGTGTAATAACAATATGAATTGTAGGGTTGACAAACTGGTTCTGCTAGGGTACTTTCAAACAAGCCATTTCAATTTCACTTTCGTCTATTATTTTATTTAGCAATTTGTAATAAGGGAAGCGATTATTGTCTATTGATTTTCTGATCTGATGGCACCGCGGCAATTATTTTATTAACTTTCTTTTGTTATATCATTTAATTAATTATGTAATGGTTCGTTAATTTGCGATTTAATTGATGGGATGGATTCCAACTATTTTAGAAGCTGTATTTTTTTTTTTACAAATTTGTTTCATTTTGTATCAAATTTGACTTACCAAAAGAAACTTTACATATTACTGTAATTAAAACGCAAAATTTCTACAAAGTAGAAAAGATTGAATCTAAAATATAACGACATTGAACTACATTTGTCTCGTCAAATATATAATTTTTTTTTTCTTATATTGTAGAAGATTGTGAAAAATTTTACAGCAATTACTTCCTTTTGAGATGGAGAAATTGTTCGTTTATATAAAATTATGAAATCTATTTCCACGGACCGTAACGTTGTAAATAATAAATAAATTATGCCGTTCTATAAATAATCGCAAAAGGCCCATACAATATCGACCCCCTAAAAATTTACATAAATATTTAAATTTGAAACTAAACAATTATCAAGCCAATCAGTGATCTGATAAAAGCGATTGAAAGCCGCATGCAATACGCTTCAAAAATTTATCAAAATCCCATCATCATCATGATCCACCTCCAATCTCTCAACCTCGGATCTAGATAACCATATCCTCACCACCACCAGATCTCAAGAAGAGTCAAGTCTCAGTCGCAAAGCAAACAATTCATGTGTGTGTTGGTGCGCAAAAAATTTATATTTTATGCAAACTATTTGTGATATTTACATAAAAGTCTGCACTGCGGTGGTACACATTTTCCGATTATAATTGCATATGTTGAAAGCTTTATTGGGCTCCGGTGGGGCAGTTCTAAGCAGTCAGGATTCGAACATTCTTCCGGTTAAACTTGTTGCGGGTGCATCTCAAGATAAATTTTGATCGAAATAAAATGTTTTGGGGTCTTTTTATTTGCGTGGTAAGTTTCTTTTAATTTATTAAGTAGATTTTCTAGAAGTCAAGGATTAAGTTAATTACCATACATAATTATTGCAGTTTAATTCATGTTTTATATAACCAGTTCAAATTGAAAAATAAAATTCTACCTGCCACATCTAATTAATGCATTAATTCCATCTCATTGTCTACGGTTTTTTTCTTCGCGTGTGAAACAAAAACAATATCATTTAAGTGTATAAAAAAATAAATCACCAATTTCACTTTCAGGTGCTAATCAAGCCCTGGGAAACCAAGTGTATAACAAATCGAAGAGCAGTTGAAGCAACACGAAACTTCCGACGTCATGTAAACGATGCGAATCATTATGATCAAGCAGTTTTAACCGATTGGGAAATTGGATTACGTGAAGCGGCCCATCAGGCTTTACTACGTGAACATTACACGGATAGAAATCTACAACATCATTTGCAAACGGCCCCGCTTTATGGGAAGCAACATGCGGGTACCTTGTTTGGCGACATCGCAGTCCTAGCAAGGGGTCAATTGTATGGCACTGTCGATGGATATATTTTCGTCCAGGACCCATATCAAAACGACTGCGATGATTGCCACACTTACAAAAAAGTGCATTATAAGAATGAGTATCGGCCGCATGGAAATGAGCAATTGATTGCGCTGTGGACGGTTAAAAGAATCCGACATAGAAACTACGATCAGACGCATCGGTTTGAATTGGAGTTTACGATTTCGCCGATAAGTGCGGCAATCAGTGCCGGATTCGTTACGAAGAACGGACGATTTGATTATAACATTCCGGGACATATTTTCGTCATTAAGAGCGATCGACCAATAACTCCTAGTGGGAACAATATTAATCAAAACCATTACAATATTAATGGACCAAATCATTTCCGACCAGGAATTGTCCTTAATACTAACGGATTTAAACAGGTTTTGCATAGTTATCCTGGATTTTACACGTCCCATCCGGAGTACCATAAAAGTACAACCGATCCGAAAGAGATTGAGCTCTACAAGAAGCTAATTGCGTCTTTGGCGCAGAAGACTTCAACCTCAACAACGCAAAAGCAAACCACTAGTAACGCTCCTCAAAAGTTTACGTTAAATATTGGCGAAACTACACCAAAGCAACCGCAAACCACTTTAGTCCCCGTACAAGCTACAACGATAGTAGAGCTAAGTAC
This sequence comes from Cryptophagus acutangulus, assembly GCA_963556235.1. Classification (NCBI taxonomy): domain Eukaryota; kingdom Metazoa; phylum Arthropoda; class Insecta; order Coleoptera; family Cryptophagidae; genus Cryptophagus; species Cryptophagus acutangulus. The sequence goes on along the minus strand of OY744559.1, from coordinate 3,978,130 downwards.
CGGCCATGTAGTACCCATAACATCCAATCAACCAACGACACAAACCACTGGATTTGTACCGATTATCTTCCCAACAACCAAACCAGCAATTCTAATGTTCCCAACTCAACCCACCGACTTCCTAACGGACGATTTGTTCCCTACTGATAAAATTCCGCCAACGCAGCAACCATCCACCAAACCACCAACGATTACAACCATCCATTATTACACGCCATCTGAAAATACAATCGCAACCAGTACAAAGCAGGCAAAACCCTATTCAACCACTCAGAAATATACGCCGACCAAAACGAAAATTGAAGACGAAGATGAATTTGATTTGTTTCCAGAGGCTGCACCAACTAAACCAATGAAAGCAAATAAACCGGCAATTAATGAGCAATTACCGCCACCGCCGGAGAAAAATTACGATACAACCATTCCGTATATTTCAACAACCACACAGCATGAAACAACGCATTATGCTACGCAACCAACCGAAAAACCAGTAGCGAGTAGTACCAATAGAATTACGACAGAAGCAACAACTATAACAATAACTAGTTTGAAAACTGAACCTCCAACTGAAGCTGAGTCAACGATTTCAGGTACTACTAATTCGGAAATAATTATAGATAGCACTGTAGCTAAAGTACCGTCGACCGCTAGTTCCGAAACGGAAACCACTGGGACTTTCTATACGGGAACGACTTATTTAACGAAAGCACCTTCGACTTCCGGTACGGTTTATACGGGATCGACGTATTTAACAAAAGTACCACCCACTGGTTCGACTTATCCCGCCGAAACGACGTATTTTACGAAAGTACCCTCGACAACTGTTGCGGAAACCACTGGTACTATTTATACGCAAACGCCTGAAGCTACTTATCCAACCGTTACGAAGACAAGTACCACTGAGAATTATATAACAGAAACTAATGAGCCTACTAGAACTACGTCTAAAGAAACCACAACTGTAAACCAAAGCTCGGAAACAATAACAGCGGTGCAAACCACTAATTCTTCCCCGGAAACAACGCCGCAGTATATTTTGACAAACATCCACGCAGATGGATCAGTTACCGAAACTACAACGCCTATAAAATCAACAAAACCGACGTACATTGTAACGACAGATAAATTATCGCCGGGTACTTTAAACGACTTCCTAGCCGATACGGAAAACGCGGGTTCCTACGTCGAGGTGAATAAGAGCGAAGTAAATGATGACGATATTTTCGGGCTTACTAAAGCGACAACCAAAACGACGACTACTAAGAAATTCATCACGCAATCGGATTTGGAATACGCGCTTTTTGGTAAAAGTGGTGGTACAAACAACAATCGACAGGAAAAATCGTTGCGTTACGAAACGCCGCAACCAAAAGTGATTTATTCTAATTTTTATGAGGCTTCTACTTTGCCGGCAACCACTCCAATGACTCCCACAACCGATTATGAAACCACTTCGCTAAATTACGGAACGACTCCGAATCAATATCCGCCGACAAGTCAGAGTTACAGTACGTCGATTAGTTTCATCGTGAATACGAAGCCGAAACCGACTTATTACGAGCCTGAGAGAAATACTATTGATTATGAGCCGACTGTTATAGCGAAAGTTAGCGAAATCCCGCATGATAATAAAGATTATAAAATTTATAAGGCCGAATTGCCGACGGAGGAAAGCGAAACTACACCGTACCAAGAGATAACGACTACTTTAGCGGATGGTACTACCACAGATGGGAATGTACCGGATGCTTTCGCTTTGCAGTTGGTGAACCACGCGAGAAGCATCGATTATTTGAGTCAAAAGAGTACAGCAAGCAGCAAACCTGCTAAGTATAAACGGCGAAATTACGTTTCAAAAGCGAAGTCTCAACGAAAACTTCGACTTCACTAATTTATAGTGTTAGATTTAAAAATGTACAGATAAAATAAGTTAGTTTAAAATATTTAGTGCACATTTGTGATTCTTAAAAATTAACTTTAGCTTACCTGCACCTTCTTGCGCATACTTATATTCCGGCTCCGCTTTCGGTGGAATAAAGCAACTGAAGGAATCGGGCAGGATGTCGCGAATGCGTTGATGGTACGACAATCTGTAAATAAATTATTAAAGCAATTAGTTTTATTTTTCCCCCAAAAAACATATAATTACCTCATCGCCTTAAACATCGTCTCCCGAATAAACTTGGGCCGCGGATGTTCCATATCCAAAGTCAAACAAGAATCCCAATCCTCCCACGACCACCTGAACTGGAAGTTACTCAAATGGTACGAGAACCACGTAACAAACCGATCGAAACACGACGCATTCATCGAGTCAATTCGCTGAAACAGCATCTCCGTAGCTTGGGCCAGAACTTGCGGCATCGTCGACGGTTGCAACTTGCACAACTCAATTAAAATAGCGCCATACGCAATGTCCAAATATCTCGGCGTCGGCATATGAAACAACTCTGCAAAAACGACTTCAACTATACAATACTCCAGCGGGATTTTAAGCTTGTACGGGAAATTCAAAAGATGCGCGGCGCAATCTTTCCGCTCCATATGATACATTTCAATAATCGAATGCAAATGTTCTTCGATTAGAAAGCGTTCGATCGAATGCGTGCCGGGTAAAATCGGCCCTTCCGGGCAATCCGTGTAATCGAACAAGCGGAAAACCACCCACGGCATTGGATATTGATACGACTCGTGATGGGGCGGTGGAAGAATCGAGGGCAAGCTATGCTGCAGCGCCTCACACAAAATAGAGTCGAACGCTAAATACGGGCGAGGAATATGCTTCTCAGCCCAATTGTCCTGACGGAGTTTCCTAATCTGCGACCAGAGGCAATCCAAATATTCCTCTTGTGGGTGCGGGATGTCGACGGCCCATACGCGCAATGCGTTATGGTGCTTCTTGGTGCGCTTGTTCAAAAACACCTCAATTTGCACCAGCAGGTGTTCTAAGGGTTGCTCTTTTTTCTCGTACAGTTCGCGGCCGACCCACGGCAGCGTGCTTAAAATCGCGAAAACGTACCAATCGCGGCGCACTTGCGGCACGTTGTCTTCATTCGCGGCATCAATCATGTTGTCCAGTAGTTGTAACAGGGACGTGGCGGAAATTACGTGGCAATTCACCAAATCCGCGAGGAATCGGAGCGCGTATCGCGCGGGATCCCATTTGCAGTTTTTCAAAGATTCTTTGAACGTGCGTACCATGTACTCGACGAACTCGCCGCCGAAGTTGAAGTTTTTCGCGTTTAGTAAGCCGACTAGGGTGGTGTAGATTGTGCATTTCTCCGGCATTTTAATAGCACAATCGGTCAAGATTCGTAGGATTTTGATGCGAAATGTTGAAAGATCGGCTTCGAGGACGCTAGCTAAGCCTTCCAAGTTGGATTCGAGGGATGAGGTGCTTTTTTCGCCTACGCGGAGGATGAGGGATTCGAGGCGATCTTCGATTTCTTGGTTTTCGGAGACTCGTCGACGTTTGCGGTAGACTCGATCTGGAATTAGGTTGGTTTTTTTGAATATGTTTGCGGAAAGGTAAATTTAAGCTTACCGTAGCCATCCTCTTCTTCGTGGGGGCGTCGGCGGCTCATTTTGATTTGTAGGAATTAGATTAACACGATTAATAAACGCTGCAACTTGGCTTTATTTTATTTAACCTCACTTTCGACGTAAATAAATATTTTATGCAACGTGAGAGAGAGTCGCATGTTTGGAATGAGTTGGAAAGAGATGGCGTTTAGGAAGATGCGTTCGTTTAATTTTTTAGATAAATAATTTAGCTATAGAAAAAAAAATACTTTGTATATTAACAAATAACTAATTAAATATTATTGTAAGTTTATTGTTTTGCATATTTTAATAAGTCTGATTTAATTAAATTAATCTATTTTGTACTGTAGTAAAAGAACACATTCTTTGGTAAAAAAGGTTAGCCAACAATTCAAAAATAAAATAACTAATTCTTCTGATTGTATATCATAACCTCAAATAACAAAACAAATTGTTTATAAAGTGATTTATAATAATTAAATAAACATAATTACACGAAATGTCGTGCAATTATGCTGATGGTTTATCGCCCTATGAATACAAAGGAATTTTGGGCGTTCCAGAAGTATTATTATCAAATATTATTGGGTTCACATAATTTTCTAAATTGTGATTTGTAGAAGTTTGATGATGCTGAAAAGGTGAATGAAAAATGTATAATTTTGGCCAATTGGATTAAAAATGCCAAGCATGTAGTGGTCCACACTGGTGCTGGAATAAGTACGTCAGCCGGAATACCCGATTTCAGGTAGAAAATGCAAATATTGATTACATTGCCATAACATTCAAATTTTATGAATTTAGGGGGCCAAATGGAGTGTGGACATTAGAGAAAGATGGCAAAAAGCCAAATATAAACATATCGTTTGATGAAGCCATTCCAACCAAAACTCATATGGCTTTGAAGCATTTAATCGATAAGGATCATGTAAAATTTATTGTTAGTCAAAATATTGATGGTTTGCATTTAAAAAGCGGCATTTCACGGAAGAATATATCTGAACTGCATGGGAATATGTTTACTGAACAGTGCAATGTATGCGAAAGGTATAACCCTAATAACAAAAATAGTAGTCTCAAATTACAATTAAATTATTTACATTTTTAGTCAGTTTATTAGAACTTCTGCGACTACGACAGTGGGGAAAAAGAGTTTGGGAGCCGAATGCAGAAGGTCTGCGGCTAAGCGACGTGCATGTAGAGGAAAACTATATGATACAATCTTAGATTGGGAAGATAATTTACCGGACAATGATTTAGAAATATCAGAGTTTCACTCGAGGTTTATATTGATACATTTTTCTCTTCATATTAAACAATATTTTATTTCAGTTTGGCAGATTTGAATATTTGTTTGGGCACAACTTTGCAAATTGTGCCTAGTGGAAATTTACCATTGCGAGGAAAAAAGTTCGGAGGCAAACTTGTGATCATTAATTTGCAACCAACTAAACACGTAATAACTTATTGAATTTATTTGCTCGAATTTAATTTGACTATTGGATTTCAGGATAAAAAAGCTGACTTGATTATTAATGCCTATGTGGATGATGTAATTGAAAAAGTAATGAAATTTATGGAATTAGAAATTCCTGAATATATTAAACCTATCGATCCTGATAAAAATAGTACAAATGAAGCAATAGAATGGGACATTCCAACTAACGAATTAAAGCTGATTAAAAAACGATACGAGTTATGGTGCAAGGAGTTTAAAAAGCGGAAACTAGAAGAGAAATTCGCAATCGACAATGCTAAAAAAATTAAAAAGAAGGAGGAACCAGAGACTGAAAAGGATATTTAATTATTTTATAATTATAGCTATTTATATAATCGAAAAATTAGAAAAATAAGTTTTGTACTAATTAATGAAGCATTTATAATAAATGTATATTTTTTTAAAATTTGCGCCTTTTTTTGACAAACAGCATGACCCCATCTAGGGATTTAATTTTCTCACTAGTCTTTCTGTCGCGAAACTCAATGGCCGTCGCTGCTGTTTTCTGAATTTTTACGACAAATCTAATTAAATAAGGTTCATCCTTAGGTATTTTACCAAAAGTTTTGGGTAATTTCAATTAAACAATCATGGCTGATAAGGTAAATAATTTATTTTTATTCTATCCTTTCATCAAAGTAGAATTTTACATTTGTTGACAACTAGTCAACAGTCGTGTGGAATACTTTGCTATTAATCAGCTAATCATTTGTTTATAATTTTAGGTAGATGATCAAATCAAGAAGAAGAGGACTTTCAAAAAGTTCACCTTCCGAGGTGTTGACTTGGACCAACTTCTTGATATGAAAACGTAAGTTTGCAAACAGTGTTAGGTTAGAATTTATTGACGAAAGTACAACTCGTTTGCATTTAAGTTCAATGTAACACCAATGGAACTGTGATTCAAGTTTAATTTCTGGTTTACTAGAGCACTAGTTGACAAACCGAAATTAAACTTTAGCCATTAGTCTCAACCCGGTACAATTCAATTAACCATCAACGTTCTAAGATTTGTTTCTATTATTTGCAGCGAGCAACTCATGGAATTGATGCAAAGCCGTGCGAGAAGGCGTTTGACCCGTGGTCTTAAGCGTAAGCCAATGGCTCTCGTTAAGAAATTGCGTAAAGCGAAAAAAGAGGCTCCTCCACTAGAAAAGCCAGAAATCGTAAAAACCCATTTGCGTAACATGATCATTGTTCCAGAAATGGTCGGCTCAATTGTCGGTGTATACAACGGCAAAGCCTTCACACAGGTTGAAATTAAACCTGAAATGATTGGACATTACTTGGGAGAATTCTCTCTGACATACAAACCCGTAAAGCACGGTAGACCCGGTATTGGTGCCACACACAGTTCTCGTTTCATCCCCCTCAAGTAGATTTTTATTATGTTGTTATGCTAAAATTTAGATTTAACAATAAATAAAATTATTTGAGCAAAATTTGTTTGTTTTTTTATGATTTTAATTTTTTTTAAACATTAAAATATCAAAAAATGTTGGTTTAAATATAAACCAATAGATCTTCATAATATTAATTATTTTTTAAAAGAAATAAATATAAATAATTCAAAAATAAAAGGGATATTCACAATTGTCACTTTTTTGTTGGCTGCACTGCAATCAAAATCTAAACAAAAGTTTGACAGTCATGGCTACTTCAAACATAATTCTTGGTGTTTGGAAGAATTTTAGTGAGTTAGTGCGAGTTGAAATTGAAAATGTAGACTTCGAATCAACAGTAAAGAAGTTCAAAGTTGAAGCATTAAAAAAATTGGACCCAAGCACTCCCGAAGTTGGTATGTAATACAAATGTCTCCAACTTTTGAGGTTATAAAATTGCTTTGTTATTAGATTTGGCTTATTGTGGAGTAATATTAGAAAATGATAAGACTTTATCATCATACGGCCTTAAGGCGGGTGGAACTATACATGTTTTTGATAAAAAACCCGAACCTATTGTAATTCCGCCGAAGAAATTGAACGAGGCTGACGTGCAGCAGCTTCTAGTGCTGTTTCGCGGATTTACCAGTGCGAATGGCTACAGAACTGTTCTGCAGGTAACTAGTTTTAAATTATTATCACTACATTTATTAACACGGGCGTTTACAGAAATTATCGCGTCCCGATATCATCGAAAAACTGACGAACGTCACACCAGGCTTATCAGAAGACCCTGCAGCTCTCGCAATCTTACAAGACCCAGAACTACTTGTACACATGTCCGACGCAGACACCCTTCGCAAAATGGCTGAAAAGCACCCAACCCTCATCGATGCCGCAAATTACATTTCATCCAACATCCAAGAATTCCAAACGGCTGTGAATCCGAACCAGCCGACTACCAGCACTGGCTATTCGTACTCGCTGGAGGCTCTGTCCGACGACGATGACATGGATTCGAACTCCGATAACAACGCATCGCAGAATCCACTGAGTAGAAACGCGTCTTACAATGCAATCACAGCCGCTCAGTTAGCCGCGGCAATCGCAAACGCTACAAATACGACGTTCAACACAAACAGCGCGGGCATGCCAACAACACCAACAAATTCAAACTCTGTTATTACTAATGAAATGTTTACTAATGCAATTCAACAAGCTTTCGCCACGACGCCCTTTAGTTCTGCTTCAACGCCTAGTACGAGGAATCAGCAGGAATCGCTCGAAGCAATTACAAGAAGATTGCAACCTCAACTGCAACAAATGCATGAGATGGGCCTGCTCAACGATTCGGTTAATGTAAGAGCGCTGCAGGCTACGTCTGGAGATGTGCAGGCTGCCATCGAATTAGTTTTTAATGGCGTCATCGATTAGGTTAGTGCTGCTTGTTTAGTTTTTATAATTTGTGATAATTATGCTGAGACGTCGTCGTCTGTCGACGGAATATATATTGGGGTTTAAGTTTATTGATGCCTTGAATTTTTCCCGATTTTTTAGTTGACTATCAAAATCCTGGCAAATCCTGTTTTTATAAAAAACAAAATTTAAAGAAATGAAAATGGTAATTGACTCGAAATTACAAAATTGAACAGAAACATTTTATATCACAATACGTAGTAGGTAATATGAAAATTTCCAATAAAATTCTACCTTTGCGTTACTAAAATTCTCTTTAAAATTCTATTGGCGAAAAATAGTTTCATATCGAAATTGTTCAATTTTAAATCGTTGCTTTTCATATCGAGCTTTGATTTCATCATTTATTGCGACTCGGTATTCTATTTATTGTACAATTTCATTGTTTGTCTACGAGTGTAGATATTTGTTTAAGGATCCCTTGAAATGTACGAACTTTTTGTATTGACTTGTTTTTAATTCATATACCTCGTACTTTGAATTCGGAATAATATTTTTCCGATGCTTTTATTTTAAATGTATGGCTGTTTAGGCAATTTTGTATACCAAGTTCAAAATTAATTAACATTTCGCAAAATATTGTCTTCGTACGCGGATGACGGAAACAAAAAATGAAAGGGTTTCTTCCATCTACAAAGTAAATTCCTCGAAAGTTAATCGTCGCTTAAAATATTGTTAAAATTTATGGATAGGAATAACAATAGTAAAATGAAGTTGGTTTGAATAAAAAAATGTTAATTTTGTTTTTGTGTGTAATATTGCTTGGCTTCTAATAGGAATTCATTTAAAAAGTTTGTGAAACGATGACAGCGCAAAGATAAACGAATTAAGTTTGTGGCAAAGTTATGCGAATATGGCAAAAGGTACGTAACGCTTATACACACTTCTGAAAAACTATATTATCTTAAATGTTGTAAATCAAAATAATGGGATCGGAGAAATTTGTATGCACATTATATATTTACTCGTTTCATATACTTTCTTCGCAACTTTATATTGCCTTCGACTAGATTCGAGTTTTTATTATTCTTGTCTAATATTGACGCAGATAGTTTGTCGATTGGATCTTGAGCTCTACGTCAAGCTAAAGATCCAAATGTAAAATTGTATTGCATTTTGTAACATTTTATAAAATGTGATAAATAATGAATGAAGTAAAGCGCTTCAAGTGTAAATTGGATGTATGTGTACTCTATAAAGTGGGTATTTATCTAAAGCGAACTTGTCTGCATAAGTACGTGTAATCTAAAGAAGTCTAAAATCACATAAATTTATGCAAATCCAATAAAAAGTTTATATGTAAAATTGGAAGTGTAGAGCGCGCGGAAGTGCAGAGTGTGACAAACTGTTCTTATTCCGAGCGACATTATCAGCGCCCTATACTGGCTCATAAAAATGACCTGGCACCCTCACCCGTCATATGTAATGGCCATATTCATATGTCACCCACTCACCTCCACCATACCGAATATAAGGAACTTGATGACATATTGTAGTACATCCAACTTAGTTCATGACTTTCATATTTCAAATTAAACGAATGTTTTATAAGACTTTCTAGTTGAGTGGTTTTTTTCACATTTCATTTTACACTCGCTCAAACTAGCCCCCAATATATAAACGAATTCATGATTTTCGCCTTTGATTCAGATTAGCTAATTTCGAGTGCACGATTTTCATTATCGTAATAAGTTTGCGCAATTTAAAAACGTGTTAAAAGACAGGAAATTATTAGACACTTTTTCTTTCGAAGACTTATTTATTGCATAGAGAAGTTTAGAGCAAGTTTTTCAGTGAGTTTATAAAAGTTTTCCATACAGCAAGTTGTGGCCAAACTTTTGCGAAACTGACATTGGATGTATCATTTATATTTTATACTCACTATAGTATCATTTTTTTTCTTTGATACTTTTCAAGGGGTTGAATAAATCGCTTTATTGCTTTTGCCTCTATAACCCTACACTCGAAATTTATTAGCATTTCGTTCGTTTTGTTATTAAAAGGATTTTGCTTCGACCATTTTCCTCCTCTCCTTTATCTCTAACTGCGTGTGTGTGTTGAGAGTTTATTTTTCAAATGTCTTTTGGAGTTGATTTTATGCTCTGCGGATTTGGATGTTTATATAACAAATGAAGGAAGACAAGAGAAAACAATAGAGTGTTGAAATAAAGAATGCAAGCCGGGGTCAAAAGCTGAGACTTGTTTCTAGTTGTTTTTCCCTCGAGGTATGTCTAGTTGTGTTGTGTGCCAAGGATTGAATACCAATGTCGGTCTCAACGGTCGTTTATTTCATTTTTTTCCTCTCTTCTTTGACTATTGACATTCCATTATTTCAGGAAGTTTTAAAGTGTTTTGCCCAAATATTTTTAACGCAATTTATCTTATGCACATATTCTATGGGCTTATTTGTACAGCTTGGATGGTACAAATTTGCATTTTTTGAATACAGGATGGAAACAAATTATGAATAAAGGGGTTTGGTATTTCACTCAGCAATGAATAAATACATTTCTAAAATGCTTTAGATCTTCATTCAGTTAATGTTAGAGTTGGAGGAAAAAATCCAAAATAGTTTAATTTTAAATGTTCTAAACTTCTTTGGACATTTTTTGAAGTTTGTTGACGGATGGTGTAAAATTTGCATTTGTTAAATAGATGATAAAAGCATGTGAAGGGTTTTGTGGATTAGAGATTCCACTCAGCGCCGAATAAATACATTCGCAAAATATAGGTGGTTATGATGGTCAAAAAGCATCATCTCCAGCATTTCCGCCAAGCCTAACCGGAATCGTAGCAGCGCAAAGGTCTCTAGAGTCGGGTCTGTATGCGTGAGGCATGACATCATTAACTTTTCTTCCACAAATATATATCTAATTCCCCTGAAAATTATATTTCGTTCTTCTGCTGATAAAGCTGAAAATGATTATTTCCCTGGTCATTTGGGTCCTTTGCTAAATGAGTTTATTGCCTCGTTGTGTTTTTCGCGTTTATTACCCCTTACAACCAACCATTTGATTTAGTGTTTAATTTGCAACTTTGTGATAAATATGAATATATATTACACAATGTAATAAATTACACGTTTTTCCACTCTTTGTTGTGTATACTAGAAGATCTGACTTGACACCTCGTACAGACGTTTTTATTGAATATGTAAATGACGCACATCATCATGAAGGTAAATTTATGCAGAAGGAAGTCAGAATGAAATACTTTGTCACGTTCATGCGCTCATTTTCCTTAACATTAGTTCAATTTTAGTCTCCTCTTCAACCATGTTGCATCTTCCTAACACATCAAACACTAGAAGTAACCGCAAAAATAATGATAGTGTTTTTTCCAAGAATTTAATTCTCCTTCGCACTATTTCAATATTGTTTGTGACATTATTTTTTTCTCTCAAGTATTTTTATAGGTCTTCACTTTACATTCATTTATCAAAGTAATTCGACAGCGGGAAGGAAAAAGACAATTATTTTCAGAGCCAAAATTCGGATTAATGTTAGACATTTCGTTATTTAGTATAGAGAGAAATATAAATGGAAGAATCATTTTTATTCGAAGGTTTTATGCTTTTGTGAAACATCAAACATATTAAAAATCACACGGTTGGTAGGCGGCTAAAGGGGAATTGAGGAAAGCTTGGAATGATAAAAATTACGTAATTTCTTTGGCGTGGGAAATTGTGTTATTTTTACAATAGATTTTATTAACTCGTGTTACATTGTTGTTTTAGAATATTTACTAAACATTCCAGTTGCTCAAATGTAATTTAATGATTATTCAAAGCGCTTTTCCTACTGGCTGCCTCTTACGTATCATTTAACTGAAGATTTCCTTATCTCTCAAAGACTGAAACATCGATTATATTTACAAGTTTGTGTTAGTTCATCAAATAGTCAAATATTTGCAAAGAGACGAGTGGAAAACCATATATAGATGCGAGTACATATTATAGATTTGGAAATCGATCGATGATGTAGTACACGCAAGTTGTATTCGAACTTTGATATGAATCGTTCGTTTTGGTGGAATGGCAAAAACTTCTGCTTCATTTTACTACAAAAGCCGTAAAAGTAAAATTGTATCCAATAAATTCGGAGAAAATTGAAATTTTAGAAGTGCTGAACATCATACTTGAGCTGATATCCTGTCTTTTTAGAATCCATAATTTTGTTCGAATGCCAAACATGTTTTTCACAGTTTTTTCTAACTACCAAAAGATTTAAGTGTTGTGCTCTTTCCAACTCCAACTCGATGTTGTTATTAAAATGTTTTGAGTTATGTCTACTAACGTTACATATCGTTCAGCTTTCAAGTTGCAATATAATCTTGATGAGATTGAAATCTGTTAGTGGATAGATGAAAAGCCATTGCATTATAAAGTTTTCAACATGTTGAATATATCACATTAGATGTAGGTGCATTTTATTTTATTAGATATTTGAAAATTTGGTTCTCGGGAAGTTTTCGAGCAAAATTCGCGGCGGTAAAATTAAATCGTATTTCGTTATTTGCCAACTTTTTAATATATTGTAAAAGTGTCGAAATTTATGGACCGGACTCGAAGTTAAGAACTTTTTCAAGACCTCTAGCTCTTTTATATTTTAAATAGGAAAGGTAATCAGCCAAATGACTCACTTGCTGTATCTATCTTGGTTTAGCTCGTTTAATAAAATTGTCATCTTTATCTATCTTATGCGGTAAATTGCCTGTCATCATTCTAACATTGCGAGGACACTTCATTTTGACGTCAAACTTTGGATTGAGCGACTCGAAACTTTGTGTCTCTTTGCTTGCTTTTTCAACTTTATCATTTTAGCGGCAACTTATTTTATATCTCCAGAAACATAATCATGGTCATAATCCAAAGCCGACGTGAAACTTTGATTTCTTATGCCTACTCGTTGCGATTTGACTGTTTGTCTAATTTGCAAACACAGCTAGAGATAAATCAACATTTTGCTTTCATTAAAATTGCTCATCCATTCATTCATTTCACGAGTTGCGAGTTGTCTGAGATTGTAAAAGAAGATATTTATCAAAAAAGCAATAATTGAAAATGAAATTGTGTAAACACCTTTTAGCTTAGCTTAGTCTTGTTTTCTTTTATAATGGAACGATGCATGTCTTTTACACAATTCAAGTAAAAAGGAGTTATGTATATTGCAACATAAATTCTAACTTAAGAGCTCTGAGCAAAAGACATGACAGAGTGAGAGCGAGAGACTGTATGGTCGATGTTCAAAGCGATCCCGGTTGCAGACAACAATACTCAATTTCCTCTTAGAGCTGAAGAAGGCTTGTTTTGATTTTCTTTTTGCAGACCGCGGTGTCGCACCGATACGTTGTTTGAATTTCCAATGATTTGATCTTTGCGACTCCAAAGACCACTCACTCGCTTTCCATTCCATCCGCAACGTATTTCGACTTCTTTCTAATCTTAGATGTAGCTTTTGCCAATAAACAACCCTTTGCTTATTTTATCATTTATTTTTCAAAAACGGTATATATTTTCGATATCTACACTTAACTTTAGATAAATGCAATATTTATTACACCGCATTGCACTTTTTTTCTTTGTTTGCCAAAATACAGTTTTGTTTAGATCTATTGGAGAGCTAAACTTGAACATTGTCAATGCAAACTTCAATATCATTTAAGGGACCCAGCCAGGAGTAAAATCGTGTCATCGTCCATTGATTCACTAATCGAATATGACTTGCTTTTGCTGCTGTTCAATGCCCAACAATGCCAGTCAAGATTACTGAAATTCCACTAGTTGCGTTGTATAAAGCAAACATCAGAAAGACTCATCCTTTGAAACAAAAATTCTCTTGTAAACGACACAATTTCGATGCATTTTTGATCAACATTCGTTTTTAAATGCAAATGGATATTGGAACGGTTTCAAAGGATATAGTGGAATGTTTTTGCCATACATACAAATTGCACCATCACTGAATTTGGGATTAATTAGATTACATTCAACTTGCAACTGCATAGTTTCAGCTAAATATTTTAGCAATTTTATTTCATATTTGAAATACATATTACAAATAATCGAACCTTGTCTAAGTACCTACATATCTTGCTAGGAAACTGAATCAATTTATCAATATCTGCGAGATTGCGTTTAATATAAAATTGAGAATCTTTTCATTTCATGAGAATTTCATTTTGGCTAGAGATGTATTTTCGTGGAAGAAGAGAGTGAAATATGTGTGAATGGTCGGAAACGAGTAACCATTAGATGCCGGACATAATAGATAAAAAAATGTATAATATAGTTGTAGCTACTAAAAATAAAAGGATGGCTGTTGTAGAGAACAAGCAGATAAATTTCGACAAATATTAACCGTTCCGTAAATGAACCGATAATAATTACCGAGCTAGCAAGGGTCCACATTCTTGTGTTTACCGATCGGAATTTCAATCAAGCAACTATTCCTTATAAGTATTCAAAACTTTCAATAGTGTATGATATTTTTTCGATGTACCCATCATCACTATAAAGTGAAAAGTTCATCTCGAAGGTGGAACCGTAAAATAAACCTCTTCGATGTATAAAATTATCTGTTAAGTTTAGAGCTCAACTTCGCAAGGAAAGTAATGCAATTACCGGAGCCACTTCTTAAGTTCACCTGGTGATGGCCGGACGAGGCGATCGTAAATATAAATCGATCAGTAAAATCGGGAATTTCGAGTAGACGACGACGACAAGCGTCTTGCTTATTCGGTCAAAGATTGTTCACGGAATTGGTCGAATGTCGTCCGCTCAATTGAACTTTTCCCATTTTTAAATTGCCTATCAATTTAGCTGGGCTATTTATAATAAAAAATGCCCCGAATGGAATGAAATTCGCTTTTAGATTTGCTTTTTAATATAAAAATCCAAAAACGTTATGACAGGTTTAATAGGAAATAAAATGAAATTAGATTTGTTCGAACCAGGGTGCTGTCATAATATTAGAGGGATAAATCCGATGAGCTATAATAGATCGATTGAAGGGTGCGCCGAACATACCAGGTGCATTCAATGTGCTTAAGTTTGAATGTAAACACCGGGAGTCTACAAAACTTGCCTCGCAACTATTATTATTATGACTCTTTCGTGACGGTTGAGATTTTAAACAAACACGTTTCTAATTCGATTTTCTATAATGGCTTCTAATGAACTACAAATAACGTACATACATACGTAATTTCGGTTCTTGCGGGTTACGACGTGTTCTCATTTCTAATTTGCCGGAAAACTTCATCTCCATTCCAATATTTCCATCTGTAATTCCGTATCCATTATACTAAAGTTTCTTGTATTGGAAATTCAAAAAAGTAGACATTCATATTCGAGATTGATATGGCTCGGATGTATTGTTGTATATGAAACAGCAGATTATAACTGCGCTTCCAGCTGCTGCATCGAATGCATGGCTGCTATTTACTTCAGTCAAGTGCATTTGTTGATCTAATAATCTCAAATTTACATTGTATAGTTTTCTTACTGTAATAGCGCAATAATACAATCGTACTAGTAGTTTATTATTTAAAGACGGCCGAACGAAAGTTGCTTACGACGAGTTGATATAAAACTATTTGGCGAATGCGAAAGGATACAAGTATAAGGCGGACTAGAAATCACACTAAAGGTATTATTCGTAAAAGGGATTCCTTTAAATAAAAATACACGCCGCATTACGGCATCGAGCGTAATATGTTTGTAAATCTTTTTGATGTGGTTTCGTTCTTTCCAACCGACTTATTCTTTTATTTGCTTATAAAGTCAAAATTAATTTTACAATGTAGCTTCGATTGCTGTTGCTAGAGTGAATTCTCAAAGGGCGAACGACTAAAGTCACGTAAACCACTTCTAAGGAATAAATGTTTCATAAAAAACATAACTGGACTTGAAAAACAAACTTCCAAAGAAGCGCGTGGTGATATGCTATGGTTTTATATATGTCGAGGGGTGGCAGTCCAACCAACCCCAATAAAATTCCTTTTCCAGCATGCCGAATTTACAGTTCGACCTCTTGTTCTGCTTCTTATTCGCTTTCATTTCTCGTTTTGTTTCTCGGAGCTCGCGCGCTTCCAAGAAGTTCTGTCTTATAAAATTCCCTCAAACCATTGTCGTCAAGTTTTACGACACCAAAGTGCGATATTTATTGCTACATATAAAGAAATTTCGATATTAAGATTACATTTTTGCTCCCACAGTCGAATTTGAATCATAAAATGGGGCAATATATTCGAATCGCAAATATATTACCCAGCAATGTTTCTTTCCGTCTGAGCGACTTCTCAAAAATTAATAATCTAATTCTGTTATATGCTCGTTATGTTGGAATGATGGCAATTTAAAGTAGATAAAAGTATTTTTAATTCATGCTGCAACTAATCTGAAAGAAGCCCCGAAATGAATCATGCGAATCTCGTGGCACAGCTGAAATGGTGGTGTAATTAGATGCATGTTTTATTAAAACAAAAAGAATCGTTTTGGAAAAGTCAGCGTTCGTTCGTTCGTTGCTGGTCCGCTTTAGTCTTCCAGCTCCTTATTCCAGCTAATGTCCTTTTCTTTTCTCTCTCGCAGGAATGGCAATAATTAATTAGTGTTACTTTTATATTTATGAAAATTTAAATTTAGTGTATTTGCATTTTGTTCCACGGATTAACTTTACATTTTAAGTTTATTAAACTGAAGAGATGTTTTTAGTATTTATAGCATTTTCATTAAGCTTTCAATGTGCAGCGTGCAGTGCAGGCGATTAAAAGCTCGAGCATTTTTGAGCCGATTTTTTTAAAATAAATTCTAAACTAATATAACATATAAAACGAGAGATCTTTCCAAGCATTAGTAGATTCTTTTTTCTTCTCGTTATTGCGGCGGTAAATGTGAACTACTCCTGGTTTTATGAGTACCTGGAAATAAGGATAACACTGCGATTTATATTATTTTTAAAACACAAGTTTTATATGCAAAAAATTGAACAAAAGGATTTATCCATTTACTTGCATGCATTAATAATTTTTATAAAAGTATGAAAGCAAAGTAAATTTATTTATAAAGCTTGACAAATGAAATATTCGATATAGCTTGCATTGGTTTGTACTTTGTATTTGCCCAAACAGGACACAGCAATCAATTCCCTTAAACTTCAAAAGAGGCAAGCTTCGCAGTCAGTTCTATTCAATTCGTTTTGAATTCAAATAAAAAATAAAGCAAAAGATCTCTTTAAGGGTCCCTTAAAATCAACATTTCTCTATACTTGTATTATAAATGAATGGCAAGTTTATGAAAGACAATAGCGCGACTAATTGCTGGCGTATATATTTTTCTTAACTTTGTTAAGATATAATTGGGGCCCACTCCGCCGCCGATGTCGAAAAGCTAGTTAATTATCACGCAAGACTTGCTTTAAATTTCGCCAATTTTATCGTTCACGTTTTTCGTGTGTTTTAAGATGCGTCGCACGTTTTACAGATTCGACTCCCTTCTCGAAATACATTTCACAAACGAGGTTTGTCGGAAATTGCCCCATCTGCTCCAAGATATCATAAAAGCTTTAACTGGTCCTTTTGGTCATTTAGCGTAATATGAGTGTCTAATTAACATAATTGCGATGAACAACAAATCGGATCGCTTTCTTAAATTTCCACACATATCCGAATTGAGAAAGCCATTATTTTCGAAACCCAATTATAGTGGTTGATGGGGTTGTTAAGTATATTCATAAATATAGATAATCTCATTCTATAGTAACCAAGTCTCTTTGTATAAAAAGCTTTTTTCATGCATGACCTTTCCAATAAACCATCTACTTTATCTTCATATTTCATGATAGTCCTACAAATTTATCATTGAAATCGCGTTCCTCGTCTGCAGTAAACTATACGAAAAAAGCAATTTAGTTATTTATATTTACATGGAGCTTTTAATATTGTGTCAAACGTAAACAGTTCTTATTTTTAATCTTGATCTTTTCTTATATTGTTTAGCAGAATTTGCCTTTTTATATTTCGTCCTTTTATTGATCTTCGTAAGGGAGTTATTGAATAAACAATTTCAACATCATTATGGCAAGTTTTGTGTTTTATTTGTTATTTTAAATAAAGCTATCTGAAGTTTATTGTTGGAAATCGGATATATTAGTGTACAGCAAAAAGTAAAATAAAAATACGTGAAAATGGTTTGTAAACAGCAAAAATGTTTTATTTATTTTCTGTAACTACGATATAATCCTTGGATTCTAACAAAGTAACAAACTATAGTTGACAAAGTAAAGAAATAAAAGATAGATCCCCTTATATATGTGTGTTCTTACAAGAAATAAAATAAAATTTAATCTTGACTACGATTGCAATAAAACAATTTCTCAAATGATCGGAATCTTCACTATTGTTGCAACAAAATTTCACAAAAACTCCATTTGATGTCGACATCGTACGCAAATCATAAAATAATAATAATGATGGCAGCTATGAGGCTGGTGGAGATAATAAAAAATACCATCATGTGTCGCACATTCACAGAAGAATTGCTTTGCTCATATTGCAACAAGGTCTTGATATATGTATATTATATCTAATATGAAAAAGACGAATGATGTCTTGATTTAAACAGACCGTCATCATCAAATTCAAATATGCAAGCGTACTCCCTCACCTAGCATACAAAAGCTGGGTAGGAATGACACTTTTATGATCTCCAGAAAGTAAAACTAGACAACAAAAACACACACACATTGCATTTATAATGAAAACTGAGTGTTTTTTCACAAATTCAAATTTAAGTGCTGTTTCTTGTGCAAGCAAACTTTGATTCATTTACATAATTAGAGTTGAAATTAATTTTTTGAGGAGGTAATATTTCACTCTTATTTTGGATATTAACTTTACTAAGTTAGGTAATATAAAAGTGGTTGGAATGCGTAAATTTGGGTAAATATTTGTATCAAAAGTTAAATAGCTCGATGAAACAAACTGGAATTTATTAAAGGACGAAAATCAATTACAAGTTGGGGCGGTGTAACTTCCCGATAGAAAAGATCTGAAATCGTATAGAACCTCATCTACATAATAATGTCTCACTTAGCCCCATACTAAGAGTTTTCTAAAATTTCGGTTCTAGTTCCAACTCCCATGAAATCTCATGGGCCTACGACGATAAAGTTAATATCCATGTATTGAAATCTAAAGTTTGGGGACCTTTTTATTGGTTTGTTGTTGAGTTGTATGACGAGGTATATTACGAAATATGAAACTTTTCTGATTGATAATTAATTTAGAGATTGGCAGTGCCAGTGCCTCCATGTACAATTTTCAAAGAGCTATATATAAATTTGATTAAAATGGCTATATAGAGCATGAATGAACTCATATATCATTACCTCCTACGGGGTCCGCTACTGCACTTTTCTTTGATCTTCTATACAGCAATATGTGTTTTAATTACTGATTTTACACAGTCATACTTTTTAATGATACCAAGTGTCTGAAAAAACAAAAAATGAAATAAATTTATAAATTAGATTATATTTATAGCGTACAATAAAATTAAATTTTATCAGAGGGTGTATCATCGTATCGTTCGTAGGCTTGCTTTATTCTAATTTAAGGTGAGCTGCTCCTCTTGTAGTATATGCGAACATATTCTTCTGGTAATGCGAAATTTATTGCCCACCATGGTACAATAAACGCGGCTGTTTCAGTAGATATGCAAATTTTCATATATAAATGTATGTGTGAGCAACATTATGCAATCTTTTTCATTCACATTTCATGCCCGATAATCAATATCGAATAGAAATACGATTTTAAATGCATGTGTACAATCTATATGGCTTTAAATGTGAATACTATAAATATGTAACTCCATTCTCTAGGTACATACACATGCAATAAAACTCATGACATATTTGTTTTTGATTTAACTTGATTGTAAAAATAAAAATATTATGTCTTGCACGTAAATGTCAAATGCAAACAATTACATTTCATTTTGTTTGCATTATTAAAATGTTTTAAAAAATTTCACATTTAGAGAATATAAATCTACGCAATTTGTGCGATGCATCCACGAGTTTAACGTTTTATTTTATAAATAAGCGAAGTGCATAATTTTAAATTATACATAATTGATGTGAAAAGCGCCACTTTTTTCCATTACTTTATTTTGGGGAGCGAACAAAAATATTAATTTGAGGGCACAGTAAATTAGAGACCTAATGTTGAACAGATAAGTGCCACTTTCCCCTAAGTTTATAGAGTATGGGGTGAACGAAAAAAAGATGTTGCAGTTGATGCGATAATATGGTGTGAAATTGACCAATTTCTACTATTAGCAAAATTACTATTATCAAAAGGTCAAAGAAACTTTTAATGTCGTCTATAATTAACATCAGCTGAATTAGATTGGAATTGCTATGAGATATTGTCAATTTGCTTGATGCATCCAGCAAAGCAAACTTTATAATGTCGACGACTATTTATTTGGAACAAATTTAGCTTTGGGAGTTCGGAAAACATTATTTGACGTTCAATAGATACAAGAAAATAACGAGCGAAAATCATTAGTTTTATATATAGATTTAGCTTATACCCAATTGGAAAAACAGCAAAGAGAAGTTCGTTAATTACGCGGTTGCCAGGTGCGAGATCATGAGTGCTGATGCCAATCAAGCAAGCTTTCAGTGCACTTACATCTCTTTCGTTCAGGCGGTTCAGGCACCTGTAGCACCATCATCATGCAATCTATAAATTCTACTAGTCCTCCTAAATAAACGCATTCAATTTCTAATTAATTAATTTTTGGGTGTAGTTGTTTAGCTGAATGGAGAGATATAAACATTGCGGGTAAATAGAAACATAACTCGACTAAGCACACATTTATGTGCTTTATTGGAGCGTCGAGTTGATGTACAATTTTCTGTTTACCCGAATCTATATATGAAACATTGAATATTCGTTTCGGGTTTCATCAAATCAAATACCACACATAAATGTGAAACATGAGCAATTTGCCGCGGAGAATCAATATATATGTCCAGCAGGAGCTACCGCAGCAATCTGCTCCAAAGTCCGTGCCTCCACAACCCAATCATTCTGAGAACACGTCACTTCCCTAACTCATAAAACAATAGTGTCGATCCGGGCACGTTTGCGAATACAGTATAGTTTTGTATGAGGACATTGGTGGCGATGGCGGAGGCGACGGGGATACGACAGGCCATCAGCGTGCTTCATTGGGTTTAATGGTCTATCGCATGGCCATCGCAAACTCAAGTTAAGAGGCCGTTGCTGAGGCCTATGAGGAACTATTACGGTTTTCTACTCGCCTTTTGATGTGCGTTTGGCGTTCTAGCTTAAGATTACGGTGCAGCCCGGCATAGTAATCGAATTTTTTTATGATGCTCCAACAAATTATTTACAACAGAGGATAAATGAAAATATTTCATATCTGATTATAGTTGTATTGTTATCTTATTGAATTATTTTCTGATTATTTCATTTTGTCGAGACTTATGTCTAAGGTAATAGACAAAGTATTCCAATAAACTGTATAATTACCTTTTCGGTCTTCTGGCTGACAAACATTCGGGAAGCACTGTGCTAATAATTTTCTCGATGATATATACACAGCTACATCAAAGTACATAATATGTATTAATTAAATATTTGCTTGGGAAATTTATTTATACTTACAAATTGTATGTATCTAGACGTGTTCTTCGGAGTGCTTGTTTCGCAGTAGGAACTTCTGAAGTGAAGTGGCCGAGTAGTTATTCGAGGCGTGCTCAAATTGTGACGTCATTTTATTTGAAATTTGGAATTTCAAGACAAGAAAGTTTTTTATAAAATTAAAAACTTGAGTAGACAACTTCAGTATTTAATGGCAGATACTTAGTTAATTAAAATTAATTTTATAGTTACAAAAATAATTTTATACAAATATTATTAAACTTGAATATAAACTTCGACTTTGCATAAAGTTCAATGTTGTTATAAACAAGGGCTCAAGACTTTGTATAAGATTCAGGTAAATAGTTGCAACAATTTGTATAAGACTTTGGTTGGTTGAAACTTAATACGGAAATGCGATACGATTATTAAAGTATAGAATTAGGAAGGAATAGAACTAGATTATTGTATACAAGGTGAATCTCTAATTACCAAAAAAATAACTAAATGTAGATTCAATCTGACAAAATAAAAACAGTATTTGTTTTTTGTTCAAAACCTAAAGGACCAAACAAAATGTTTGGGAAAACATTTCTAGAGTTGCATTTTTTCTGGACATTAAAGAAACTCCTTGTATATCTGTTAAGTTAATTTTGGAAGTCCTGATGGGAACATGCAGCGCGTCCGTTAAATTTTCAAAACTCCGTTATGAAGAAGTAGCAAACTTGTGAGAAAGTTGTAAGTTAAGATGTACCTACTAAATTAGCATTGTTATAGTAATATTGAATAGATTTATTACAAAAGTTTAAAATAAAGACAACCCCTTCCCAATGGGTTGACAAGCTAAACGTGTTTATATTATTTAGTTATTTAAACTTAATATTGTGTCTAACGTAATAATGCACAATTAAGTTCTTGGGGCTAGTTGAATCCGAATTTTATGTGTGCATGTTAGGTAATAGAATTGCAGCTTAATTTCATTTCCATTCGGTCCATTCTGTGGTGGCTTTTCCATCGTAAAAGGTGTTTTGTGTGATATTTTCTAATGTTAACACATAAAACTGTTGTGCATTTGAAAGAACATTATTGTAAGCTACGTTCGCCAGCCAGGTTCAAGTCCGCATACGGCATATACAGAAAGTTAATGGTACAATACTGCTCTGTAAGTGCTTCGGATAAGGCGATGTAAAAAGGCAAAAAGGTGCAGCTATTATAGACATTTTAAGATAGTTGACGGGGCGTAATATCATTTCAGCTTCTCGTCTTCCCTACCTTACCTTACCTTGTGGTGGTGCTATTTTCTCGTATTACGAAAAATATTTTTATAGCGTCTAAAAAATAAAAATGTTACTTTGCAGTTATGAGGAAAAATAGCTAATTGAACGCAAATTGGATTAAATAATTATGAGAGCAAATTTATTGCTTGTATTAATAAAAGCAAATTTTCTCTAGCTGCGACGAAGTATGCCATATATTCTGACGATATATAATGGTGGTGCAAATTAAATTAGGGAATGGATAAAATTTTATGTGAAAATCTCCAGATACACGTACAAGTCATACTTTACAATAGCATAACGGACTTAATATACTTTGCAAAATTCTTCTTCAATATGCAACACAATAACTTTCCTATTTATGAGTTTTCTTTTCAATAAATTCGAATCGAAATGAAAACAAATAGAAAACATGTGTGGTGCGAATTGAAGAAGAACATCGCCGCCGTAAATTAATTATTTGCTTTCAGACGCAGACTCTGCTAAATGTGTACGTAATTAAATAGTGAGGAACAATAGGGAACAATAATAAGTCCTTGATTTCCAGAGACATGTCGGTTTAATATACTCGTACAATCTCTCCACATTCATATGTAGATGTTTCCTAATTCCAACATATATATTATAGGTAGCATCTAAAATGATTTGTTTACATTCATTCGTCGTTCGATCACGTTGTTTGTTTGCCTTCGAAACTCGTGACGATATAGTATGCGAATATGGAAGAAACTGTTACTGGTTGAAGATGAGATGATATCGTGTTGAACTGATTTCATATTATATTTGTCGCCCATTCAATTACAATAGAGTATACTATCCATCAGACTAGTATTGTTAATGTAAATTTACAAGAACATATCTGGCTAACCATTGATTTACGACGATATGGAACAAAGCAATAGCAAACCAATGCAATTGTTTATACTCGTAGTAGATTCGTTAATAATTAAATATCTTAGTAACTAGTTGTTGGGATTAATTATGCGGCCAGTAAACTACCTGAATTACGTGTGGAATGGTAATAAATCCTAACGTCTGTTCCATTGGAACCGAATCTGGTGACCAATTTTGAGGAAGACCACCAAGAACCGTATGAATTTTCTGGGTTCTTCTACAAAACTTCCGATCTGATGAATTATTTTCAAACCAATGGTAGTAATTTGCTTTGAATTCCAATATTTCATTGGAAGTCTTTGAGTGGTGATATTATCAAAGCTTTGGATAAATCTCAATACGCAATATTAATTGCTTTTGTTTTTGATGTAGGTGCATATGCTTAAAGACCAGTCAATAGCAGATTTCTAAAAAAAATCTACAAGAGCGCAAGATTTGTAATTACAAATTTTCCTTTAACAAAACGATATTGAAGTCTCCTTGAATTAGTATGTGGCTTTGGTTATCCGTAGAATAATCAAACAAATTAATGAACTATAAAATGCATTTGCAAATCACAACTTTGAAAAGTTTACATGTACATGGTTTCAATTAAATATAAAGCGAAATATACTTCTGCTACTAAATCGAATTGGGATAAGTTATTTTCATTGAGTTGAGCAAACATTACGATCGGGGTGCAATCGTTTATATATAAATTTTGCGTGATAGGGATTTTATATTGATATTTACCACACTGAAATTGTGTATATCTCGGAATCGATTTCCTTCGTCCTATGAACGGGAACCATACATATCATAACTTTTATAGACGCACAAAGTTAAAGCAGGAAAATGATTGCTACCGCCTTTTTCATCACTCATTTCCGAATAAACCAACTGATTAATATGCGCCTGAAATGAGTGTCAGCGATTTTGATTTATTTTATTCATTTCATGAACATATCGATGGGAAAATAAAATAATGTACTGCATAAATTCAATCACGTACAAAACGATATGCTTGATAATTAAATTTTATTATAGAAAAAATATGTACATACTACAATAAATCAGTTCAATTCAAAATGATTTATTTGAGTTCCATCATTTGAATGTACGAGCATACAAATATATTGTGTTAAGCTGCATGGAATCTCCCTTCCTCTCTAAATTATATCCGAATTTCTTAAAAGCTGTCATAAAATCTATAAATATTCATTGGGCGCATTCTAGGAAAATCGTCTCAAATTTCAGGAAAGAGGAAAAAAATCGCACACACTCCAAAGTTTCTTATAATATCACGAAGTCTCACTTTTCACAAAAAAATAGATAACGGTTCACAAACAGTATATAAATTTTGTTTGGAAATTTGTTCTCAGTTTGAAATAGTTACGTAAACCCGTATTGTTGGCTTCACTAAACAAAATATGTATGTAGTTGAAATATTTTCGAATATTACACGTTTCAGTTTTATTCTATTTTTGCATTGTGCTTTTTTTTCGTGAAACCTCAAATACCGCGAAGCTTAGAAATTTGTTTACATCATTAAATGAATAATAGTACGAAATGAAATTGAAATTGTGATTAAAAAGCAAATTGTTATGCATTCGGTATTAGGGTTTATTAAAGTTTATCAGCATGCAGTGCGGTATGACAAATAAATTGAAATTAATATTCATCCTCTGTTATGGGTCTAAAATTTTGTGATTGAAATTAATTTCAAAGTAATTGCATCTTGAAATCATTTTCTGAATTTTAATGTTCCATTATTGAAGCTTCTCATTGTCTCTTTGAATAAAGTACATTCAAATTGGCGCACTTCTTATTTTTGCAAGTTAAGATTATTCTACTCGTAGCGTAAGAAAATAATTTAAAAAGTCCTTTGTAGCATTTTCTGGATGAAACTACATCTATTTTTGTTGGACTAATTGGTCGCATAATTGGGTTATATTACTAAATCCATTTTAGGTTTGCATATTTATATAAATTTTGTGATTGGTTGCAAATAGTTGAGTAATGAGATATTACTCAACACCCGTGAGTAATAAATACGCTTATATAATGGAGCTATTATTTAATGGAAGTTGAAGAAATAATTTAATCTGTTAAGCCCTAACATATTTAGTCATTGTTTTTCACCGTCAATTAATCATTCCAAAATGTACATTACATTTTATATCCTAAGTGACACATTTTATCCACAATAGCGATGTATATAAAGGTACATTTTGCAGATCAACGCCAACTTTAACATAATTATCTTTTAATAAGATTTCCTTGGGGTGACAATTTATCATCTTATTTCCACCAATTTTTATATGTATTTATAAACGCGGAGATAATTGGAGAATTTTGACAATATACACTGCAAGAAAAAATCCAGATAATGCGATAGCTGAAAAATTGCGTTGAATTGAAACATAAACTTTTTAAGCATCGCCTTTAATAGACTTACAATTTCCAGTTTATTGATATTGAAGCTCAAATGTATTTTTCTTTTTTACTGAGCCGATTTTTTTCTGCCGACATTGTAGATTCGCTTGAATACCAAAATCTGATTATAGTATTAAACACTCTTTCGCCTATACATAAATTTAAATTAAATCAATTTGGACGAAATTGAATTTGAGAGGAACAAAAGATTCGGTAAGTATTACTAAACCAAATGCGTTAAACTAGTACCTAGTCGTGTATTGTTTCTTACAATCAATTTTGAAATTAAATTATTTAATTGGAAAGCTAAGAACACAATGCAGTTGCTGCGCATAAATTTAATAATCGATTGTTTGTAGGTCTATGATTTCATGACTTATCAAATTCGCAAATTTAATTAGATTCACACGCAACTAAATGAAATTATTAGAAGTGTTTTTTAATCGAATCAAGCCAGAAGTATGAATAAATTGCAGATAAGCGTTTGTATATATATTTGAATAATATCCAGCAAGAATTATTCTCATTTTGAAAGTTTTGAAAAGCAAATCCATAATGATGAAAATTTTCGTTTTCCTGTCGGTACTTTGCGTGATCCATGCAGACTCTGTAAGTAGAAATAAATTACACCAAAATCAAATTTGATTATTATTTTTTAGACGGCCAGCAGAGATGTGTTTTTAGGAATTTTCAAAGAATGTGAGACGATTGTTGAGGCTGGGGCAGCTAGAGTCGAAGAAAATAAAGAAGCAATTACTAGACATTCAAAATGCCTGATTGAGAAACTTGGAATTGACAAGGGCAAGGATGGGATTGTTGCAAAATTGACAGAAGTATTTGGTGATGCCGCTAAGGCTACTAAAATTACTGGTACTTGCATTGATGAGAATGACTTCCAAACTCTTCTATGCATCTTGAAACATGGCAATGACGACATCCACGCATAATATGATTTAATTCGATAAACATTAATGTATACAGAATGCTAAATAAAAATTAAATTGTATTTCTTAATTATATTTGTTTCCTTTTCTGCGAAATTATTTTTTAAATCGTTTGGTAAATGAGAAAAAATGGGAAGAATGATGGCTCTTAGATGTTAGATCTGAGGCCACATTATTGCGTATTGGAGGGTTTGAAAAGCATGCATGAGCGAATTGCAGAAGCGCTTAGATGGAAAGGAAAACTCTCGGACTGGATTTAAATGAACATATAGAAACGACACTTTAGCATAAAATTGTCAACGAATGTAGGTTTAGTGGAGCGAACATTATCACCAAGTGACAACCAACTTTTTCTGCATTATGCAAATACTGAAAGTCCACTTTAAATTTTATACTTAAATGAATTTGGAGACACTGAACAAAAATGTTAAGTAATAATTTTTTCCCTGCGTTGGATTTCAATGGAAAACCCTTACCGAGGCAAATAATATTTAAACATTGTGATATCAATTTTGTCCTCTTTGCAGTCCTCCTGAAACGCTTCAACGATTTTATTAGCGACTGTCATTGGTTCAGTTCAGTTGTAATTTGCCTCGTAAAATGCCTGACATTTAATGAGTACAGCCATTTATTTTACAGAGACCTTCAGAAGCTGCTATAGATGCAACATCACTCTCCCTCTTGTTAGATTTAGATGTTTCGAATGAACTCGATAGGCGCCCAGCAAAGTTTCCCTAATAAATTTAATTTTGCAATTAATTTCAACTTTAAACAATTATTTTCATATTGCGGCAGATAATTGAATTTATTATTTTGCTGTAAAAATTTAATCAAGTTACGATACAATTTTATTCAATTTTGATAAGGTTTGCTTATAAAGTGCTGCAATTGTTTCTAATTTAGCATTTCTTGTCGCCACAAACATGCGGCTGTTTTCGATTTTATTTGTAATCACATTGCTTAAATTGCAATCAGCTACAGCTGTAAGTAATTAATTTAGGAATTTATAAAAGCAGTAACAAAGTTTGCGGATCGTCACCAAACAGTCAAAAGCAGTCTGCCAAACAAATCGTGATCAAATACGCGCACACCCATACTCAGTATTTGTTTTGGTCGACCACTTTTGATGGTTTACTGACGATTTGGGAGCCCAGATTTATTACCAATCTCTTTGAAATTTCAGTTATTTAGTGTGAAAAATTCCTCAATCTTTAAAAAATGTTCGGCTCCAATACCATTGATAACTCAGGAAACTCATGAAGGACCACTCTATGATACTATGCATGTAGTGCAAGAAATACACAAAACCCACGGGGGAAAGTTGAAAATCAATGGTGTGGTCAGAGGAGAGCATACCATGTCGCAAAACATCAGAACAGCTAAAGGAGAACCAATTGATAACTATATCGAATATATCTTACAAGTATTTAAAGTGTACAGAATCTGTAAAGCACAGCCTTCTTGCAAAAATGAAGTGAAATCTTTAGGAACTGCTCTTATGAGAGTATTTGTGGATGAACGCTTTTCGCGAAGAGTTGCAACTGCATGCAAAAATAAAACAACTAAAACTCCGTTATTAAAATGTGTTCAAACTCTTTCGAAGAAACACTTGGAGCCCGAACAGTATCGCAGTATTTTTGATTAGAATTTACTGATTGCAATGAAATTAAATAATTTTGAACAGCATGTATTTTTATTTCTCCTAAAAGCTTTTACATCATAATCATAAGGAAACGAGTTTATGTGTTTGTAAATAATGAAAAATGATAACAATATTAAGTATACCTAGTCCTAGTAGCAACTAATCTAATAAAGTGATGTGGTTGGAAAATAAAAACAAAAATGATGAATACGCGGCGACTCTATTTTCGTTACTTTTATGTCTCTATATTGTTTCAATATAACTACAGTGAAGCATAGAGACAATCACAACATTGTAGACGTAAAAAACAGGGGCTACCATAAACCGAATAGAAAATAGAAAATGTTCTCTTGGGAGTCACACCACTATTAGAACCAGCAAATTTATCTATATCTGCAAAACTCATACTTTATCTTCGTTTATTTTCCTCTGTTTTTCGTCCTCACAAATATTCTGAAAGCGTGCGGTGTATCACCAAATATTTTTATAGATGATGAGAAACGAACGGGGTCATTGGTGGAAACGATGCGTATAACCAACTATATATTTATATACATATATAGCGATGGTATATAATCCTAAGATAAATTCGTTGAATTCGGATTAAGGAAATGTTATATAGAGAGTCGTTTGTTTAACCACGGTTGAAATTAGTGTCATCATTCACGACCAAATTTATTATTATCATTTCAATTGCTTATATTCATCACTTTACTTTATTAGAAAAATACTATCTCTTCCAAATGGTTTAATTACGAATTTATTATCTTATTTCTTAAGAGTGCGACCCAATTCCGAAATGATAAAAAACATTTTTGCGGTTAATACGCTTTACAAATTACTTACCGTTCTATAACTCGTCTTACCGTTTACGACACTCGCTTACGGCGCATGTCCCAAACTTTACGCTCACGAGTAATAGCCATTATTACACGCTCGTCGAAAAATGTTCCATTTTTGTTCTTAATACTTAATCGTATTTGATTTTTTGGTTTTAAACACAATATACCGTCTGCTTTCGACTTGAAATTAGTGTTTAGGTTTATTTTTGAAACGGAAGAAGTACATGTGGAAAGATAAATAATCAAATTAAAAAGTCAAACGGGCAAAAATAAAACGCAAACTTACCTTGCTAATTTAATTGTTTGTTTTAAACATGTTTCAGGGAAATTTTGAACGAGCTTAGCATTTAAGAGTTGAAAGTCTAAAAGTCGAATATACATGGAAAAGGGACGAACTGTTTGTTTTTGTTCCGACAAAACTGAATTAAAACCTTCTCTTTGCCTTTGGCGATCAACATACTTAAATAAGTTAATCCCCTTATATAAATATTTATATGTTGCTGTTTAAAATTGCACCCCTAATGGTTATTGGTTTGGATTTTATTCATTCGGCCAGACACTATCGCATATCGTGCACCTTATCTGTTATATCGCAACCGAAAAAAGTGCTATTATTCTTTGTATTTTTTTTTGGTTGTTGTTGTGCGGTAAAATATAGGTTTAGTTTTAGTTTAAGAAATTCCAGGGCGTCATTAATCTCTGCACAGCTATTACAACAAAACGGGCGGACGTTTTTGTGAATGCCGGCCACATTCGGCAATGTTTCTCAAGGCGGCACAAGCTTCCGCATATAAGATTGCCCGTGAAAGGACGAGATGACAAATGAACAAGAATTATCGGCCAACATTATCAAAATATCGCTAAATTTCTGTATTTATAGACAGGATTGATGCGAGATCTTATCATCTTGTATGTATACCGGCATGGGCTGCTAAGGGAGTTAGAAAAGCACGAGTTAATCTTGACTTGGTCGCGTAGCTCTTTCTGTTTCGCTTCGCCAGATCTGCACTTTTCCCCAGAGATATCTATTCGATGTTCGATATATAAAAACAAGAAACTGTCTTTGGTAAAACGGCTAACTTTGACTGCCAGCCAGCGTTCACGAGAAACCCGAGGGTCCTACTCGTTTCCACTGTCTTTGATTAGACGATAGGCTCCGGCAAAGCTAACGATCGCTCTTATATTTCCTGTAAATGTCTGTAACGAAATTACGAGAATTTTTCACCCAAAAATTGATCCACTGTTCAAGGAGTTAGAAAATGTTTATATGTAGAATTTTTCAGGACATGGCATATCGAAAGTTATGAATGCATTAGAGCCTTAGGGACGTGTTCGACTTTATCCCATTCTGAAGCAATGGGGCGCAACCTTTTCGATCACCCTGCTATACATTACATGTGCTTTACAAATTGTCGAAGGATATTGGCAAGTTGTGTGGTCTCTGCTCGACATTTACGAACGAATATGAGAAGATAATAGGAGGAAGCAATATAAGAAGTAAAGTCCTGAAAATATACAAATAAATTGAAAAATAATTGAACACAAGGCAAGGGTAGATTTTAATTTAGTCGACACAGAAAAAGGCGGATACAACTTATTCGAAATAAAGGCAAAAGTTTATAATTTGATTTGTCACCAGGATTCTTTTTGAGGATAAGTCTAGCAAAAGTAATCGAAAATTTGAAATGGAAATGTTTAGAACGGTTGCAGGGGGCGCAAAAAAGTTTTGGAAAATTATATGGTAATAAAATGTGACGGATCTGTGCGCTCTGTAGATATAAGACGCATCAAAAATGTAAAGCCTGCAGGTGCACGAATATTTTTCCTCGCGGTTTGGCAGTCGCATTTAATGAAGTCAGAACGAACTTGAACCTGGCTGGCAATAGTAAAGAAGCAAAAATCTTCATAGAGATACACACACACACTCAATGCAGAGGGGTAGTATTTTATACTTTGTGCCGTCGCCGACGCCGCTAGTGTTGGCTTTGACTGTTTTACATAAAGACTTTGGATGTTCGACTGCAGTATTATTGCCACTCAACCAAGGGACACGATCCACCCCAATTCTATATCTTTGATTCCTGCTCTGCTTTTTCTATTCGACCCGTAAATGCCCTTTAGCCAACTAAATATTCTCCAATTTGTTTCTATAATGCAAAAAATCGTTTCGAAAACTTGTTTGCCGCAAATCCGGCGGTGACAATTTAAAGTGAATTAAATATTAAAGTGCTATCTTGATGCGCAAATCAATTTCAAAAGTTCTATTTGGAATAATGGAAAGAGTGTGGGTGGTGTGCACTTGACTAAAACAATACACGTATGTCGATGTGAGGCGTGGAATCGTCTGTCAGCAGGAGTGAAAGAAAAACTTGAGCTACCCTACAGTAAAAACCACGCACCGCTGTCACATATAACGAAAGCAGAATGTCGAGCCCGTGAGCTTTTTGTTCTCGGTTATTTTTACTTTATCTGACCAAGATTGAGTTACATGTGAGACAGCGGTTTTTGTCACACACTCAATCTTTACAGCTCCTTGGATTTCATTCTAATAACAGAAATAGAAAAACGGAAAACCAATGAACTTGACAGCTTTAATGGATATATTATCATTTTATACTCTTCTGCAAAAACATCTATTTCAATTAGCTGTATATTATTATTGTATTGCGGTATTTTATTTAATTTATGTGACAATGTCAGCTTTCGACCAGATGGAAGCCCAAAATATTTCGAATAGAGCAAACTAGCGAACATATTTTAAATTGCAAAGTTTTGCTGCCTTAATGGATGGATGTATTATGATTGTATACTTTTGCAAAAAACATCAATTTCAATTAGTTGTAATATTATTCTTTTGCTTTGTGGAGAAGGATATATGCACCATAAATCATAAGAGATAATCGAAGCAGAATTTCATTAATAAAGAATTGAAACCATAAATTTCACTGTTAACAGAAAAGTTTTTAGTTTTAGTATATAGAATATTTGGCTTGCGCCGCGAGAGGATTATTTATAGATATTCGCTAGACATGGTGCTAATAAATGTTAACTGGGTTATTCCGGATTTAGTTTTTTATCCAGTACTATTTTCCTCCCTTTGCTTGAAATTTATTATGAATATCAAGCAGATGGCTGGGCCACTTGGGATCTCTTCTTAAAGATGAAGCTTTCGTTCTTTCATTACCGCTTTACAAAAGCGCTCCGGCGATATTTCTGCGTTGATTAAATCGTTGGCTATTTTTGATTTCAGCAACAAATAGTGGAGAAAAAAGAATTAAAATCTATCTTCCGACTTAACAGCTTAATCGAAAACCAATAAACTAATTGCATTAGCTTAATGTATATTTCGGGTATTTCAGAGTGCAATTGCTTTGTTTACCTATAAATTTACCTTTAGAACACAAATGGTGTTGCAAACTCTTTTATTTTAAGGAACTAGTGGCTGTAAATCTAATAAAACTGTACCCGAAAACTTTTGGCTGCTTATAAACTGTGATTAAGAAGTTTCCTAATAAATAAATACGAGCTTTTATTTGTATATTTAATAGCAAACTTAAATTGAAAGTCGACTCTCATAATTCGAGTAATCTAGTTATATAAGTTGCAAAGCCTCAATTACATCATTAAAAGAGACATTAAGCCCTTATACAAACACGATTATTTCGACTAAACGTTGATTGACAAATTAGTGGATGAAATGGGGAAGTTAGAGGCTTGCACACGCAGCACTAGCTGCCTGTCTTCGGGAGTCTATAGGGATTGTAATCCATTGGGCGACATTATTAAGTGTATAAGTCTTTCACAGCTCTTATTCGGCTGACTTTGAAGAAGCTGTGGATATTTTTCTTCCAAGGTACTCAGCCCTGATTAGGCCAGAACGTCGGCATGGCAACTTCGACTCCGTCTTCTTGGTTCCGCAACGACCGTTAACACCTGCTCCCGCGTGCTTGGAAAATCAAATGGACCATCAGCATTATCATTTTCCGCCAGGATCTATTTTTTTTCTAGTAATCCTCTGCAATATAATTACAAGTAGGAGGAAATCGATTGATGTACTACTACTACAAAGACATCTCCAACTCCTCGTAGATATTCCACTAAAAGCATATGATGTATATCAGTGATTAAAGTAGAATCGAATCGATCGATGCATTTAGGAAAATGAAACCTTTGAGGAAAACAGATATAGAGATACATTTGCACCAAACAAGCACTTCATTTCAGGTGAGTAAATTATGTAACCTTTGGCATGTGCTTTTTGTTTGATCTCAATGGGTTTTTGGTGTGCAAATAAGAAGCAATTAATTTAACTGAAGTGTGTCTACGTAATACTACCAATTCATTATTCATTCAAGCAAGTTTGTTTTTATTATCAAATCAAATTACTATATTGTTAATTATGAAGTTTATTAAAATTAATATTTAATATTATATATAATTTTTGTCTATTCGTTTTTTGTTTTATCATAAATTTAATACAAGAGTCCAATTAGTTTATCAGTAGTAATATGCCCATATATTTGTGTCAAATTAATTCAATTGTTAAATTCCGTGTATGTTTAACAAAAATACAAATAGTATATTGATGTGAAACTAATTAAAGCGACAAAGTTTGTTTTTAAATCAATTTGTTCATGGTATTACGGACAGATATATTTGGACAATTAAAACTGTGAAATGTTTGAAAAGTTTACAATTTCAGTTTATCGTTGATGCAATTTTAGTTTAAATTTATTTTAATGCAGTTCAGGATTGTGCTACTATTTCATGAGCAAATTTATATTTTTAGCTATTTTATTTTCCATCTAAAACCCATATTTTGAAGTTGCACACATTTTAGCACTTTTGTTATAATTGTTTGATTAACAAACAAAGTGTACATTTTTATAAATTAATTAATTTTATAAAGAGTACATAATCAAAAAGAAAAATTTTCTTCCGGAAAGTTGGAATATTGTTGAAGTCAATAACAAATATTACACATTTCTACTTCTAACGTAATGAATAAAATTTTTGTGAAGCTTCCTAGATAAGTTTTTTAAAAAATAAACAACTAGTAATTTAATTACATTAAATTGAACATTTTAATTTATTGCAAAATCAAGCGAATATAAAATTTACAACTAATAAACCATTAATTAATTTTGGTACTGAAATTTCATGTAAAATTTGTTTGTGACAGGTTAAACTATTGTTACAACTTTAATTATAATTTTAATTACATCATTATCTATCATACCTCATATTTTATATTAATTAGCTAGAAATATCATGTCTGGAGGAGCAGTTTGGATTAATAATTCCTTTAAGGCAAATTCCGAATTTAAATTCGGGCTTGGCGCTTTTGTTGCAAAAAGGAAGAAGCGGTTTAAGTATATTTAAACTAAGTGTGAAATTGCAATTACCGTCTAGTTTAGGGCATGCTATAACAGCACCAAGTCTCCTAAGAGACTGATAAGGATACTCTTCTGGCTACTATTAGCGCATATATAGCAAGATCATAAGTATTTATGGAATCAAAAGAGGACCTCTTTGCAGCTGCAGATAATTGCGACTAATTAAATCACAGCGCATTTTGCTAATTACAAAAGACGTTGTAATGTCTCGGTCACTGGTTTCTGATACACCTGGTGCCACCAGAGGTTAAATACATCTTTCGGGGGTTAACTCCTCATCGGAATTTCATTATGATCCAATATTTTGACAATGACTAACTAAAGCAGAATTTTACATGTACGAGGTGTAATGCACGACTTATCTAACAATACTAACACTCACCAGCTGTTGCTGAAACTAACTTCTGAAATCGGAACTAATCAAGTTATAGCCAGATAGATAGCAACTAATATCTGTAACAAGCTTAGTTGTTTAATTGGTGAAATAGATTATTTGTTGTTAAAATTAATGAACGGTTTTCATTTTGCAGTATTTGTCGTTGGTTTTGTGGTGGATTCCTCTTTGTACTGCTCTACATAATATCTGCATAAATTTGAACAATGATTCGTATTTTAATATCTCAATTACGGACACAATTGCAATCGTTTTAGTGTTTGTAATAATGATTGATATATCCAATTAACTTTATATGTGCGTATTCAACATGATTGCTAATGACACCATTGTTCTGGAATCAAGTTTTAATTTCGAATACTGTTACGAGATATTAGAATTTATACCCACTGCAGATTTTCTGATTTTTTCGATATTGCTGTTTTCATTTAGTTCAATCTCCATGGTTATTCGATTCGAAGCGCCATATCGAGGAGCGCGATTTTATGCTGTCGGAGTTTAATGCCTCTTTTACATAAATTTTCATCAATTATTACACAATTGTTATTATTTTTCTTTCCAATTTCATGGCACATTATAAAGTTTTCTGAGCGCGCTTTTATCTTTATTTTAAGTATCCACTGTGTCTTAAGAATGGCTTTTATTTT
Source organism: Cryptophagus acutangulus (assembly GCA_963556235.1). NCBI lineage: Eukaryota > Metazoa > Arthropoda > Insecta > Coleoptera > Cryptophagidae > Cryptophagus > Cryptophagus acutangulus. The sequence goes on along the minus strand of OY744559.1, from coordinate 3,942,103 downwards.
GCAACAAAATATATACTGTTGGCTCAGCATTGTTCCCACTTTAAGATTTATATTTAAGCTTGGCTGCTCCAATAATTTCTGGTTTAGCGTCCTCTTTATTGTACAACGAGATCCTTGTTAAATATTAAACTCCTCATCAGCAAAAGGATTACGTGTGTCTGAACTGACAAAATAGATATTTAATTATCTACTTTGTTAACGTTAATTTACTTTTGTCTAAATTTTTTAAATTCGGTGAAGGCGCCAGGAAACCAACAATTGTCCTGCTCATTTGTTAGGATTTGATTGTTTTATCGGATTTTTCCCAAAAATGTCAAGATAAAAGGAATGATTGAAAGGATATCTACCACATTGGTAGGATTCCAAAAAGGCGTGAAATTGATAGTAGGATCGATTTGTGCATAGACGGATATGTTGTGGGTTTATATATAGCAAGGACTATAATTCGAAGAGTAGGCTGTCATCCGATTTTAGCATAATTCACACACGAAGCCGCAATCGAACGGAAGTACTAATGGCAATATCTCTCTGTGTATATTTGTACAGCAGTAAACAGACGATCATAGAATTGAATGTCTAACATTCGCCCCCACATAATCGCATAAGCTTCCGCATGTTGATATTCGCTTGAATGTTACACGAAACGGTTTGGACATGTTCAATAAGTTTCCTTAAGGATCTGTTAACTCCACTTTGATAACATTAATTATACCTATTTAAGTAACAAAATGTTTATAATGGAAATCGAATATCTTAGTTGAATACTTTCGCCGAAACATAATTAAAGTGATAATGCCGTAAGTTGTGAAAGCTAATACTCTTTGAAGTAAATCCATAAAGTTAGATAACATATTGAAGGCCACTAATGACTGCCACACAGAGACTTTTATCGCAGTTTTTGTTCACCGGTGTAACCGCTAGGCATATATACAGCCTTCTTTATAAAGGCATCTTAGACTTTTCTACTTTCAATCCCGCAAACGAGAATAAAGATTAAGTATCCGACAAAAGCTCCGACATTTTTGGTCGACCCTCAGATAAAACTTCTACATATCTATACGTTTTATGTAACAGACTATAACCGCATTAAGTTGCGTTTTCGATCCAGCCATTTGTCCTCCTTATACAGGGTTTTCTCGAAGTTGAGACCTTGTATATGCAACATACCAAAAATAATTAAGCGAACTTCGTTTGATGCATTTTTATGGTTCTTGACGATTCATCTCGAAATTAACGAATAAGGGTCGACAAGTTGGCTTCCCAACTTTCAGTAAAACATACCTTTACCGAAATCAATATGATTGAAATGTATTAATTTACGGTGGGTTTGTTTTTCCAATTTCAAACGCACACTTTTTTCTTTGTGGCTCATTAATTTATTCGTTGACAATGGGGCGCGCCACAGCACTGATAGTTCTGTTATCGAATGCGACAATGAGAGTCGGCTGCACTGCGCTGACGATGCAAGTATTTGTCATTGTCCCCTCGTTGAACCGGGATAACGATTCGCCTCAGGTATATCTAACTGTTCTAAACATTAATTACTTTAACAAATCTTATCTGGAGAAGCACTGCAAGGGATGTTCTAAGAAGAAGTAAGAAGAGCGACTAAAAAACAATTCGTTTATCTGGGTGCACAAATAACTTTCATGGAGTGTTATTCGTACTCATAGGATACACTTGAATGAAGAAGCTAGCAGAGGAAAAAAATCATAATAAAAAAATAGGAAATTCGTGTTTGGAGCGATAAAATAATTGCGCTTTCAATTCAGCGTAATTGGAATCTAAATCATTAAACTGATGTTATAAATTCTACAAGTTAATATAATAACATCAGCAAATTGCGCTCTCTTGAGTTTTTTTCCCGATGGGTGCTTAATTAAAAACTAAGCAGATTGAAAATGTATTTAGTAGCAATTAGAATCACTAAATCGAAGGCAATTTAATCAATAGGCTCCGCGCTTGATGGAGCACAATTTCAACTACTACCATTGGTAATAATATATTCGACAATTGGATAAAACCAATATGTGGACCACACCTGGACGACAAAAAAGTTGCATCTCAAGAAAATAAAACAAATCGATTTATTTCGCTACCAAATATGACATTTTTGTTCTGGATTCATGGGTGTTCCTAAGGCGCACCCAAAATCGAACGCAAATTCCCTGATATTTTGTAATGGCCCATTGACACGGAACTGTTTAGGCGACTGTTGATAATTAGCAATATATCTTTGTAATGTCTGAGTGGAATACTTGGAACAGTGACGGATCGCTGATGATATCCAGAACAATTGGTTGGGTGAGTAGTTTAATCCTGGAAGACGTGGTTCGGCGCCATTCTCCTGTACCCAATTGATGTAGGCGTCATAAGAAACTTTCATTCCGGCCAAATCTGCCATGTCCTCATCTCTTGTCTTTGAAGAATTCAACTGCAAATTGTATTTTATATAAATCATGGTAGTCGCTTTTTAAGCAGATTATGTAGCGCCAAATAAAATGAAATTGAATTTTCGCGTTTGTTCATTTTTGTAATATTTGTTTCATTGGATTGGCGCACAGAAATTTAATTAAATTAAAGGAGAAAATGCTTTAGTGATATCAACATACATGTTTACCCAACTCGGGAACGACAAACTTCCGATACTGATTGGAGAGGCATTGTAGTTTCTCTTCGTAATTGAGTAGACTTTGGATTGACCACCAACTTCGCAATTCACCAGGCAAGTCCCTATATTCTGCTTCTATGAATATATGCGATATTTCATGAGCAATTATGGAACCCAATACGCCGTAGTTCATGTAGTCTGGTCGATCGCTTTGATAATAGATTCCACGGAATAGACCGACAGGAAATCCTGAAACCGAAAGCGTATGCAAACTCACTACAGAATACATTAAATTTTCATTGCATTTTCATAATACAGACATTTGCATAACAGTATAATTGAAAAAGTACATAAGTTTTCATATTGAATAAAAATCCAATCTCGGTGGATTGTCGTTAATTTAATTTTATAGAAACTTACGCAAAATATTCTCTTTCGGAGAAAAAATAATGTTCAGTCCAGTAACAAAACCCCGTTTCCTTATCCAGTTATCTTGAACTTTTTGCCGAAGTTTACCAAATTTATAATTAATATTGATAACATCTAAATTCAAAGCTGACGCTAAAAATTCATTTTCATTTATCTCTACCTGCAACATTAACATAATGAAACAAAAACACGGCGAAAAAAAATCTTCCAGCAATGGAAATGAGTCCTACGTTATTATATATGCTGCTCTGTTCGAGACTGTCTAAAATGTCATTATAAGAAACAATTTCCTCGACGCTGGAGAGCAATTTTTCGATGGCCATATTTTTGGTGTTGCGATCGAGCCAGTCCAATTTAAGCAGAGTGTATTTAAACTCCTTTTTAACTTGTCGGATAATGCTCAAAACGCGACTTCTGGTGTCTTCGTCGAAATATTGCTCCACATAAGCCGAGGATATAACCGAGTTCATGCTAAAAATAGATTATTTCAAATATTTAACCATCTATATGAGTTGAAAAATGAAATATTTACCGTTCTTCTGTTGCTTTAACGCACATATTCCAGCGAGGTTTTCTCGTAATTTTTCCATTTATGTTTCCCAGAAAGTCATAAGCTCTGTCTAATATTTCGGTCGGTAAATAGTTAATTAGCTGTTGCAGTGTATGCCATACTACAAAGTTCGACAAAGTACTAAAAAAATAATAAGAACTCATTTAGCACTATTACTAAACAAATTTGCTATTTTTGGCTTTAATTAATGCATAGACAAAATAGCTTTAGGCAGCTAGAGAATCAATACCGCCATTCGATTAATTGAAAACTGCATCAATTACCGATTAAAAAAGTATTTGATTATTAATAGCCATTAGTGCGCGAAATATCCGATTTGCCTCGATAGGGAAAGTGCATGTAACGAGGTGTAAAGCTCCCGAGAGTATTTTTCGCACGTGTGGGTACAGAAATTACAGCTAACTGAAAGTTCCTAGAAATAAATTAACTGTATACCGATTTGAAGTGTCCATCAGTAACTGTTCGAGTTTTTTCAAGTAGACAGGACTTGTAACCGATATTACATCATCATAGGTGATTCTTTCCGCTGGATCCAGTATCCCATTGATGTAATGATACCATTGGATGCTCGGAAACTCAAATTGCAATTCAGATAATGAAAATGGATTGTATGACAAGGTTCCATTGCTAGCTTGTGCTTCTTCCGAAATCTGGAAAATAATAAGTTAACTGCTGTATAGGATCAGAATTGGAGCCATCTGTTCCAATAAATTTCCTAATTAGATATAATTAAAAAAGTTGTGGTTTATATTTTATGAAAATGTTTGGATGGGAGGGGAGGAAGAATGCCGGAATTTGAAAGGAAGTCGGGTAGTGAATTTGCAGGAGGATAATAATTCATACCTTTGCTAGTTTGAGAAGTAAACTGAGAACTTCATTGGAGTCATGCCTTGCCCGGTGCTGGTTTGCCCCAAATAGCGTCGCTATATCAACCATATAATCCAAGTACATAGTTTTCACGTCAGCACTTATTTCTGATGGACTGTAAAATGGATCGTCTATCTGCAACATCATCAAGGGATCAAGTTTATAAATGATTTATTAAGTTTTGCAGCCGCGATACGCTCGTTGTCTGCTATGTAATGCATAAAACAGCCCCATGCGCTTTATGAGAAATTTAACACGGAAGTGCTTGCCTGTTTTTTTCTCTTTGCTCCGATTATACTTACAGTTAGAATATATTTATTGCGATCGGATTTATCCACATCCAAAGAAATGCTGAAAAAGATATCGAAACTGATGCCGAGGCTTTTCAGTTTATGTACGGCATTCTTCCAATCGAATTCACTGTACTGCCAATTATTTCCATCGAGAGACGGCCATCCGCCTATTTGCCTAAAAATTTGTTTTATCCTTTTTAATCCCTCTGCCTCTATTGCGCTCTCATTCATGCAAGCTCGATAAAATTTTTTCGCAAAATCGAAAGCTCTTAGATCCCCAGCGTCGATTGGTTGCTCCAACATATTTCTAATTTGGGACTGAATCTCGTCTTCTGTTATATCCTGCACGGAATGCGATCCCTGATTATCTAAGTTTGTATTTTGCAGGAAATTGCCACATGCAAATTGATAGAAATCCGTGCACGGATCTATTTTTGAATCGATGTGATTTAATAGTTCCATCGAGGTTCTTACGCATTTTGGTGTTGTGCACACTTCTGGTTCCACTATAAAAACGACGATAAATGTTTAATGAGACCAGTTATAATTTGATATTCACCCGTAAATAAATAAAATAGTATCGAAAATAATAAAACAACGATAATAAATGAGCAGAGCGCATAAATAAATTTGCGTTGGTTTTTAGATCGCTGCTTCCACCATGTTTCATACCAGTGCACTTTGAAATTCACATCGTTAATTATTCTACAAACACACATTTTATTGAAATCATTTTTTTATCATTAGAAGCGCATTATTTAAAAAAATACGCTAAAAATTGCCTAACCCATTCTTCATGTTGCCGCACCACACTTAACAAGCATTTAATGTTATGTTAATGCATACGTACACTAATGCAGTTTATATTTTATGAATGAGATAATAAAAGATATAATTAGTGACACAAACTAGGAAATAAAACGTTCGAGACACATTACAGTAATGGACATAAAGACTATTCTGTACAAAAGGGAACCACACCGATGCATGTATCATCTGGTTTAGCTCAATGTGTGGGTGCAAGAAGCCAGCAGGTCAACTATATTACTGTCCCTTGTAATTAATGACTAAACGTTTAATTAAAAATAGTAGCTATTTATTCTTCTGGAAATTTCTTTGAACATACAAATCCAATCAATAAGTTTTAATTAGATAAAGTATCGAAAAGACTAACTCGGAGTCAAAAATTTTGACCGTAGAGGTTTTAAGATGATGAGGAATCTGTTTATTGGATCCGATGATTGTCGCTTATTTGATCTAGTATCCAAAAATGTTGCTTTTTGGGAGCTCTATTGATTGAAATGCTCTTAAGTGCACAAATTGAATTAACAATAATATTCTGAAATCCGTTTGTGGTATTGAATTATTTGCATGGTAGAATTAACTGATAAGTGATGTTTGAATTAATTAGTGTTAAAATTTAATTAAGTCGTTACATTTAAATAGCATCTGTTTGAGTGTTTAAATAAATTCGCATTATCTTTCAGAGTGTGTATATATATTTATTTCTCTCGGGTAAAATTTCAAACAATAGTATAAATACATGTTGGGGATCTATGTTTGAGAAGAACAAATTAAATGGAGTTCTGGGTTTTAGTTGAGTTAATTATCAGATCGTTGCTTATCTAACTTCTTACTTTAGTTCAAACACACAGTCCTCGCCAACTTGCCTTATTTATACGAAATCTCTGCACACGCAAACACAAAATTGCTTACATACTAGTCTTTTAACTCCTGCTCGGGAAAAATTAAACGGCCACAAAACGAATAGTTCCCGTATTTTATTCTACATGAATTTTTAAGTGCCATTTTATAAGACGGTTTATATTTCAGCTGCAGCATTTCAGGAGCTTGAAGGACCAGAAAAGCATTGTTTAAATCTGGTAGACGCTCCAACCAAAGTGTGTGTGTGTATAGTATGTGGAACTGAAATGCTAGGGCTTTCAATGAAAGCAGATAAAATCCGGACCCACATACCTTCATTATGTATACTTTGACCTTAAATCTTTGACAAAGAACACTCTCTTCACAATGAGGGTTTACTACTTTATACCACCGTAACTCTAACGCTGATTTATTAACCCTCGAGTGCTATACATTTTTAATTTAGAGATCCGCTTTTTTCTAACTCGCTAATCATGCATTATTAATATTCGATTATTTAGCGAAATTCAGAGTGATTTATTCGATTTGCTGTATAGAATTTATGATGATGATATTGTAAAGTGTTAAATTGTATTTGTTCACTAATTGGTTTTATGAAATTGATTTGGATTGTGAAACAAGTTTGGCCTTTTTTATTATCACAGTTGCAGATCTAGTTTCAATAATGTTTTTGACTATGAAAGCAAACTGTGCAAAAGAGTCAGCCAGTCGACAGAACTAGTTTACTAAAAAGAAGTTAAAAAAGTTCGTGGGGTTCGGCAGACGTAGTAGAATAAAACTTTCGGTCGGTGGAATCAAATCAACCAGAATCGTATTTGTATATGTATGTGTTTAAAGATTACTGCTAATGTATTTTAGTACATTCTCTAGCGTCTAATGCAAGAAGATCATCAAATAAAGTTGTTTAAAAAAGTTTATTGAAGCTTGCCATTGGTGAAGAACAGATAGCGTTCATTGAATTGTATCATTGAACGATGGCAATACACGTAGCAGTCAATTTCCTGTGTTTCTGTTCTTGTTTTATTTCCCTTCGTCGGGCAACTCGACCCTTTTTTATAACATTACGACTTACCTATCTAATCCTATTTGTATTTGCACAAAGGACTCAAAAATCTATCCATAATAAAAAAATATGACAATTAAACTAAATCGACTCGTCTGTAAAATTATATTCATGCCATTCGTTGTAAATTTGCTTTTGTTTGGTTTAAATGGAGCAGCACGCAGGACAAATAAGATTTTAAATAGAAAATTTACAAAAGCTCTCTCTCAGCTTTTACTGCCATCTCTAATTAATATTGTTTGGTTTTTACGCTCCGTTTCTGTGCCTGACAATTTAAAATATTTGTTATAATTCGAAATTAAACAGCCCTGTGGTTTATGGTTGAGGTCTTTGTTCTTACGAGTTAAGAGCAGCCAACACCAAAAAACGGCTCATCTTTTTTTTTCCGGCTAAACTTGGATAGAGCCAACTTTTATATTCGTCTGGAACACATTTTTTCCTAATGTCTAAAAAATTATAAGTGCTAAAATTCAATTTGCGCTTTAGCTCAATTTTAAATCGAATTGGAATCCTTGAAGGAATTGTTAATTTTTTTCTAGTTCTAGTCAGAATTTCAGAGTGTGTAAAAGTCCCCAGTTAATTCTCAACAGTCGACTAGAATCCAGTTGGAAACACTTTTTAGGTCATATCGTTGCATGGATTGGATATAAAGATACAAAGAATAAAAGCATCGACGACGACTTAAACAATCCTGATTGCATCCTACGGGAAGTATTCCCAGAGAGTTGTCCTGCTTATGGTCCTGATCCTGCGCTTCATAGTTAGGAATAAAGAGGGTGGGGGCTAAAACCGGGCGCAGCCGTTAGAGCCAACAGTCTCAAACGTGCTTTTGCGATTTGTACTTCTTTTAGGGGTAGTAAAAAATTGTAAAATCTGCCGACGGCGTGCGTGGGATCATTACGACCAGCCAAAGTGATTATCCAACGGATTTTAATTTTTGTGCAAAAATATGGTCACAACTATTAATTTGGCCAAATATTAATTTAGCTAATTAATTACTAAGTGGATTAAATAATTATTGAAGTGGTTGACAGTACGAACATGTGTCTAATGGATATATTCGATTCATCTATAGATATAATTTAATTTCTTAATATGTAAATATCTTGACAATTACTTTTTATAATTAGTAGGCACCGAGTGGGTTTTATGATTTAAAAAATAGTTGTAGAGCTTTTTAAAAGTTTATTTCAAGTATTCCGAAAAGTGCATGCGGAAGTTGTGAATTACTATTAATACTCGCTGGTATTAACTGCAGCTTTAAAGTTTTAATGGAAAAGATTTATGAAAGAACAAATCCAAAAATTTATTTTTCAAAGATTAATAATAATGTTCGTCTATTTTTGTTTCAAAAATACTTTGTAAAAAGCGATTGATGCCAACTTTCTTTTTATGTGCACTTTATAAATTCTATGCAAGAATTATGTTCTACGTCGGGATAACTAACTTGGCAGCTTAATCCGATTTGCACAATTTTCTATTCAAATTTTTTTTTATTATTATTTTGCGAAACAATAATGGATTAAAACATTGCTTTAATGTTGAATGAAAATATAATTGCATTACAGTAGGGGGCTTTATATCCACAATGAAAAATTTCTTGAAAATTCAGCAGGTTGATGATTTATCATGGAAATGACATTAAAATGTAGTATAGGGACTAACCAATTTTGGACTTCATAGTAGTGGTTGATGTTTAATGTTGTTTTCGAAAGTGTGAAATAAATTGTTGGAATTTAATCGATATATTCGGTTTACTTGTCTGATTCTGTATTAAAACTGAAATATACGCGATTCATAAATCAAGCTGGGTGAAATTTTTACAAAAATCGGGCTTCATGTAAACAATTATGATTAATGCTGTTGCACCAATTTCCGCACACTCTAATATAATAAATTTCATAAGAATGGGAAATGTTATGATTGGAAATATTCAATTTGCGAAAGGATAAATTTAGTTGTATTGAAAATAATAATTATTGTTTGCTATGTTTCTTTTTACAATAGGTACTATATTATTATTATTGTATGTACAACATACTATTTAATCCTATTGTAATTATGCAATATTGTGTACATCTAGTATGTTTGATTGTTTCAATATTAAATTAATTACCGCAACTGAATAAATTTTACATTAAAATTACTAAAATTATATTATTTTGCATGCCGATAATAGAATTAGGGCTCTTTTGCTCTTAACTTAATCGACCGCCACAATCTAATTATTTCGGTTACATATTTTAATAACTTTAATTTAATTTTTAAAAATAAACAGTTTTTGATTTATTTTTTAGTATCCAAAAACATGAGAAATTACTAATTTTAATTACTAATTCTCTGTAACGTAATACTCTTTGTTAATTCTATGCTGATCAGTAGATAAAATTTGACCCTACAGAATTAATGAGCTGATTTTAGTTATAATTGCATTCTAGTTGATCAACAGTCGAATTAGAAATGTTTGAGTATTATAATTGAAAGTTGCATCCTTCAAATACGAATTTATACACAATTAATGTATGTTGTGTTGATATTTCCCTTGACATACTGACAGGAAATTCGGAATTGCGAAAACGGAAATAAAAGTTCCTTTAATTTGGAAAGTAATTTAGGGGTTGCTTTATTGGATCATCAAATCCTCTTAACAAAACGGGAGTCTGTATCTTTGTTGCTTATTAAGTATGTTGTTCAAATGTACTTAATTCATTCTATTTAATAAGATAAGAATTTATAAAATTATATTTTTGTTAAAAATTATTTCAAGTAAATAGGTTTAACATTTGATCGGTCAATTAAATTTTATATTAAAACGTAATGTTCTATCAATTTAATGAGCAGACTATTTAAATCGTACAATTTTAATTGGCAAATTAATATTAACAGTAAGCAACATTGAATGAGTACTAATAGAATTAAATTGTTTTACAAAATAAATTTATTTTGCATTAATGAGCCGATTTATAGCAATAATGTAAAGGGTTCCCAGAAAAATATTGAAAACGCAATATTGGCAATTTTGTTTATTATAATAATTTTGTTTATTTAATTAAATTACAATTTTTCATATTTTGGCCCCAAAGAATTGGTCCGATATTTTATGATTTTAATATTTTTGCGATGCATCCTTTGAAGTCCCTCAACAATTTACCGTCATCCCCTATCGCACAGATATTTCAAATATTTGTTTTCGTGTATTTATTTGGATAAAATATCAGAAATAATTTATTAAATTCTATTTGTTTATCAAATATTAAATTTCATTATTTATGTATAAATGTTTTTGAAGTAAAATCAATGCAAAAAAGCTGAACAATGTAGCTATAATTTGCATTAAGTAATTAGATAGCGAATAGGTGTGTAGAAATGTATATTAAATAGTGATTGTGTAGTAGAAAAAAGTTAGTTGCGTGTCAGAGGTCGAATAAAGACGTGGAACAAAAAAAATGGCCAGCGCATATTTCAAAGCATACATGGCAAGGCTACTTAACTATTTTGCCCCTAAAACACATACATCTTTAAGAAGGAAAAATCGATAAAATCCCCCATTTCACCTTAAATCATAAAATCGTATAATTCATACACATACGCGAAGTTTGTGTAAGACTCGCTTTACAATAATTTCCTGTGATAAAATGGGTGTCAAGCCTGCAAAATGAAATGTGAACTGTTGCCATTTATTCTGATAATGTCTATAACTAAGTATAACGTACGACACCCCCGTCACCCACTTCTTCAATGGAGAGGTGCAAATAAAATGAAAAAGTTGCTCCTTAGTTGCAGTGAACCCTTGCTCTCGCGTATCGCATAAAGACCGTTGAGCCTTTGCTGTAGCGAATTTTTCACAGTTTAGGCTTTTGAATTTCCTATTCAAAAACAACCCCAGGGCTGTCATCAATACTCAATATAGAAAGCTTGCATTTTTTTTGTAGCTCGTCTAATGCACCTTTATTATATTTCCGTGCTACACTGATATAAAGCTGTAAAAATAAAACACAAGCCTTGTGTTATATTGATGTAAATCGATTTTGACAGTCATAGATTTTTATTGTTATTCGTAAAGTTTGTTTTGAATTTCAATAAGTTTGCAAAGCGGCAAAGGCTTCTCCAAACTTCTCTTATTATGTATACTTTACGGACTATTGGACAATTATGGATCTTTTACCGAGAAAAAAACTGATACACATAATGTAGCTGTAATATAAATAAATAAGTCGTAAATAACTTTTGATAAAGTACAGCTTGAGAAATGATGAAAACTTACTTGTATTTGATTTCTTACTTTTAAACGGGATTCAAAGTCAGCTTATGAGAATTTAATTTCGTTAGTAAATATGAAACGATCTTCTCTTTGTAGAAACCTTTGATTTTCATAGCTGCAAGTCTAATTGATTTTACGAAAAATAGGATTTTAGATAAAGAAGAAGAAGCATATGAAACGTTTCTTTTCAATGAGTTGGAAAATTAAATAATGGTGCAGGCGCAAGGATTGAATGCCACTAGTATGTTATGCAAACATTTTATGTATATTGATTAGAAACTAATTGGAAATTCTGATTGAACTGTAAATGGCACATTTGCTAGTTTTATTTCGCATTCACGTTTCATAACTATTCAGAAGAAGAGTGAAAGAGGGATGTAGTATGTATGATGTGTATAGTGTAGAATCTAAATGATTGATGGCATACATAGCTTTTAATATTAAAGCTTTCGAAAAACTTTCCAAAGTTTTTATCAACATCTAAATTCCCGGTTTAGAGAATTTCAATAACCCCTTATAACATATTTATTCGGTTGAAATCATTATTTGCTGTCTCGCGAAATTTTTTATTCGAGATACATCATTTCTCACAGCTACTTTATATTCCCTTTTTCATCAGCTTGTATGAAACTTTATTAAAATATTACATATACGGGATATAAAATATGATTTTGATGTTGTACAACGTTTTGTTTTATTTCCAGGGCTTCATGATAGCAAAGCTCTCTCTAAAAACGAAACAAAAGGGAATTTGAAAAAACTGCAAAAATGTGTGTGTGTTGTTGTTATCATGGCTTATTAAATTAGGAAAATTGCGCAAAGCTCGAGCCATGGCAAAAGCTCGCTACATAAATTATATTTGGATGTGATAAGGCGTGCAAAAACTCGATAAAACCCTGTGAGAAAATATATCGAACACTTTATTTTACATTCCGTATATATGTGTGTGTATAAACTAACAGAATGGAGTGCTGTGTTTTACTTCCGGTCTGCTATGTATACATGTACCATCTCCGGAAGATCAAATGATCTGGAAACGCAGCGCAGCTCAGTCGAGAATTAATACCATGATTATTTAAAAAATACAACATTATTTTGCTCTTTATTTTTGTTAATCTTTTTAGTTCGCATTTCAGGTGTTTTCATATACTTTTCTCATCAACTTGTTGTAATTAAAATGGATATAGTAAAGTTTTGCTAAAGAAGTGAAAATTTACTTGAAATTTTAGAAGCAATTTTAGTTTCCACTTGAAGTAAACTTACTTGGTAATTATTTTAAGATAAATAAAATATACAAACTATAAAAACTCATAACTGGCTTCAATCTTTGTTAAACAAATATTATAATTATGGTAAAGTTTATTGTTGTTAATAATGATAAACTAGTAAATTGTATGCTAATAATTCGATTTAGAGCGGAAGCGAAAGCTGCATATTGTGATGAACACATTTGTAAATTAAAAAATTGTGCAACAACAACTCTATTTAAGTGATTTTTTTCCCACATTTTAAAAACGGAGGAAAAAGCATTGGAACAGGAAATGCACTGACAACTGCAGCTCGACCATTATTTCTGATATGTGCAACTGCATCAAAGTGTAATTTAGTTTAGTTACAGATACATAGATAAACATTTTGTCTGAAAGTCAACTGAGATATTCGCATCATAACTTGCCGCTATTTATGCGAACTGTAATTCAAATATGAATTAGAGGGAACCACAACCGGTAGCTTGCCTCGACTATATAATTATTTGTTAGAGTAGTGAACATAACTGCCAACACTGCCATTTAAATTAAATTACATACACTCAAATGCAGCCCTTTTATTCGCATATAATAACAATAAATTATTCTTTTCAATCATTCAACAATCGATATTAAATATAACGAAGCGATTTGCACCGTATTGAAGCAATTGCTTAAATAAGACTGTCATGTGCGCAAATAACATGGAAAACATTTTAAGAAAATATGCTTCTAGGTATGAGGATAATCATTGAAAGCGATCGATTATCCATTATGGGCCGAGCGCACTTATAAATCGAGCAAGACATAGAAAAACATCTTCACAAATGATTTTTTACCGCACTTATGTAATAAAAGATTAAAAATCAATACGATATGATTTCGAACGCGTTCTAAAACAATTTCTCAAAATATGAACTTTAGAACGAGTGCGCATTAAATGACGCAGGTTCTCCCGAAAATAAACTGCCTCTAAAATCCGTGCGCTATAGCATAGCGTTATTATCGGCAAATTTAAATAAGCCATACTTTTGGAGATCAAAGCAAAAATATACTTTTTGAATACATCATACTAATATGAAATTTCCCTTTGAGCGTCGGATTCATTTGTAGTTGCTCGCATAATTTATGTTACCCTTTAAATATTATGTAGTTATAGTATGTAAAATATACTACTATAATAACATAATGTATCCATTTAATATTTAAAAGTGGTAATTTATGGCGGAATAAATTCTATACGCTGCTTTTTTTGTTACAGAAAAGCTATATTATTAAAGAAGAGAATCCTGCACCATGCACAGCAGGAATAGAGTGTGGGAAATTCTGCTAGTGCTGCTATATTCTTACGTCTCAGAAATTTCCGGTAAGTACTTACGCCCCTTTATTAATTTCATTTCGGTGCAGTCATTATTAAAATGGTGCAAAAGGTAGCTAGCTTGTGCAACATGTTATTAAATATTTTGTTGTTGATATTGCATTGCAGTAACCATTCAAATTACGAGTGTAGATTTAAATTTAATCTCGAACGAAAACAATGCAATTAGAGTTGTTGTTAGTAATTATGTAAGATTTGAATCTTATACTTCTTACGAGACTTGTTGTATATAAACAAGTGGCCGGGTGAAACAGTGTATAGGATAACAAGTCGTTGGTTACACTTCTTGCACTCTGCAAACCCCAAATGCATTGTCTTCAAGTTCTGTGTTACAAACTGGCCTACCAACATAGCAATTAGCAGGATGTAATAAAGTACACTTAGAATAATATATATTTTACGGTGCTTGTATAAACCAGTGCAGAATTAGCGAAACAATGCGAAGGCGTACTACTTGATGGCTCCTAACTCTATAAAGATCTATTTCAAAATTTCTTTGTTCCAATGCAAAGCTGCGATTTTTTTTATCTGTGCTGCAAATTTTATAGGTAGCTTATTTAAATTGGACTGTTCTTATAAAAAGCGGGCCAATACTTTAATTCTTTACACCAGCAAGAATGGGATGTTTAACGTTGCGAGTTACAAATGAGAATGTAGATTTTCCGTATAATAAGCCTATAGTCCGAGGCATCGAGACCGAAATCTAATTTGCTGAATACCCGTAAATGGTACAAGTACAGCATAAATTCCCTTTTGCAGCTTGTGCTGTCTCTCCAGGGACCTTCAAACTGCACCAAAATCTATGAACCCTACGTGTACCTCTAACACAGCAGATTTAAACGACCAAATTGAATAGATTTATTGATAATGCAATTATTGCAATGCAACAGCTCTTATTCAAAAAATAAAATAAAGTGCTAACATTTTTTGGCGCCGCTGGAACTCGAACCCTGGATCTTTCAGTAGCCGGTCGACAATTGGCGGGAACTGAACGGTCCTGGATTCGAATCCTAGTTGCGCTAAAAATTATTTCAATTCAATAATTAACTGTAATTTAAAAAACATCTGATATGATTTTAAAATAAAATACAATGTTACATTTTACAGGCAAACTTCCCCGCAATAAAAGTTTGTAAAGTTATTTTCCAGTTGGGAATATTTTCTGAATAAAATATTTAATGTGCTTGATATACATAACATTACAACAGATACATTTGTGTTTTTCTTAAATAAAACGGAAATTTATTGCTTCAAAATAAGGGAGCAACTTTTTCCTCCGTTTCGTTTTTTTATATAAGCGCAGTGATAAAGTTTAATGTTACTCACTTTTTTATTATTGTTCTTTAAACATCAGAGAGAGGTAGTTTAAAACAATATCTTCAAGTTGTGCTATGAACAGCATTTTCTGTTCAGGTATACATATAAACATCAGAGCTCGGAGATATTAAGTATCACTTGGGAATTTAACTTTTCGTCTTTAAAGTTACAATTATTCCCATTGAAGGCTTGGAAAAAATATTTTTGGCTTGAAAATGGCAGAGATCAAAAACTAAGTAAGTATACAAGGAATTGTTTGTACAAAACACAAATTCCTTTTAATTAAGATTTTGTTTTGTTGTTACCTACAAACAATTTTATCTGGATGGAAGTACTAGTTGTTTCGAGTGCATACAAAATAATAAAGTAAAGTTTTTCCTTTTTATTCAAATTTACTTTATGCTTTATTCAATTATTTAGATTTCTTCGAGTGTTAAATAACTTTATTATTATTGTAGTTCCATTCGAAACTATTTGGTTTTACTTTCGAATTATTTATAGTGTAAAAATAGAAAATTGAGACAAATGACTAAATAATTGATTGATGGTCTGTGTGGGTAAACCTTTTAATAGTTTTCCTCTGTTTTCGTTGATCTGCTTTTTCTCTATAGGTGGAAATTTCGTTGCTTTTATCACTTACCCAAAAAAATGCTCTATAATTAATTCCAAGAGTTGACTGCATTTCACTAATAAAAATCGCATAACAAAGGGTGCTATTTACATTGTTATATAGTTGAATGAAAATAACTATTGTATTCGTTTACTTTGTTTAATTCATATGCAAAAATAACTATTATATCAACAAACACTTGATTGTTGGAGCTGAATGTAAAAGCGGAACTAAAAAAATACGGTGCATTGATAAAGTCGGTAGAAATTACAATTATTAATGCAAATTAATAAATATATGCGACAATATACTCCGAGGAATGAATGTTAGACTTGACGTCACGGCCAAGGTTCATTCCTTGCGCTACACTTATTGAGTTTTAATAAACTATT
This sequence comes from Cryptophagus acutangulus, assembly GCA_963556235.1. Taxonomy (NCBI): domain Eukaryota; kingdom Metazoa; phylum Arthropoda; class Insecta; order Coleoptera; family Cryptophagidae; genus Cryptophagus; species Cryptophagus acutangulus. The sequence goes on along the minus strand of OY744559.1, from coordinate 3,925,399 downwards.
TAATTGAAATTGCTTTAATTTTTGAGTTGGATGGTCGCACCCAGACTAGAAAAGAGTTTCGTTTTTAATTGTATTAAATGAGTAAAGTGCAAAGCTATTAAGACATAGTGTGTGGCAGCACACACGTATAAAACCAATAAATACAGTTATCTAAAAGTTTTAAAAGCAAAGTTTCTCTATACATTTATTTCTTTTTGACACCAAGTTCAAAAAGTTGTATTTATTTTGAAGCGCACAAAAATGGAAACTTGCAATGCAATGTGAAAATGCCAGTAGATGCTATTTGTTATTTCAGCACGGCAATTCATAATCTTAATTTTCGATTTTGCAAGATATAGGGTGGAAAGCGCGCAATCAGATTCTTGTTAAATTCAATATTTAAGCTATTTGCAATGTCCTGGAGGGTTTAATGTCAAGCTGGGCGCCGAATGAACTCTGGCCTCCTGCAGGTAACATATGCGGGAAATGATATCTGCAACATTTATATGTGAAACATCTCGAATGGGATCCAGAGGGAGAGAGAGCGTTTGCCATGTCGTATTTGTAGCACTCTAAGCTAAACAGGATTACCTACAACATTACCACCAAAGCACTAACGAAACACCTTGGCTTTAACATCAGCCTTCTCTATGAAGGACAATAAAATTTGTACAATGTCATACTTTACACTTAAAATATGCACATGCAGGTCTTGACACTTGACTTGACTCCGTAATTTCAGTGTTCTTGAGCCTGCAAAAGTTTGCGGAAGCCGAAATTACTAAAAGGAGTTTATAAAGGGGTGAAATTAATTCATATGTACATACGCTTGTAAAAAGCCTTTTATTAAGGACGATAATAAAGCATTGTGCAGGATTTCGGCAAACTTTTTCTAATTTAATTTCAAACTAGGCAAACACTCGCTTCCTTTAATTCAATCATGTGTATAGTGTTAAAATCATCGGCACAACCAATATGCTTGTTCAAATATTGACTCAGACAAATACTATCCGGGTGTAGTAGTGAAAGCCCCAAAATTTCGCCCCAATTTAGCGCACTATTGTAAAAATGGATGAGTTTCCCATCTAGCGTCGGAGCATAACAAAACAACACCGAGTTTCTTTTCTGGACACTTTCCGATCCTTTTAAAAATAAAAATACTTTGTTAAAAAAATTTATACTATATAATATAAACTGCGAGAAAAAAGTAAATAATGCCCAAGCTTTTGGTAAGAGACACAATGGAAAAGTGACATGAGTTGTGTGTGTCAACAAGATGAAAAACCCATATAGCGTTGAAATGAATTCTGTCTCCCATTTCAATCTTTTATTTCCGCATGGCGCTCAGTATAATATTTTTCCTCTTGTGCGGTAATTCGCATTGTACGCTTTGTTTTTGAGCAAAGTGAGCGAAGGACCTGTATGCGAACGTATGTGCTCTCATTAAAATGACACGAGGAGATAATAATGCACTTTTTGTAGAAGAGGAGAAGGTTAACAAAATTGCGGCGGCGACTTGGTTACTATGTATAAAATTGTTGTAACCAAATTAGATTTAAGTTGAGCGTAATTTTAATTACATTTTATGTTGAGGGAATAAAACATGTGGTGGTAATTCGCTTGTTATGCTATTTAATTATTTTATCAACATAAAGATAGCAAGAAACCACAGTGAATTAATTATATTATAACCGAAATTATTTCGCTAGTGAAAGCTACAAAGTCGTAATTCTCCTTTTATTCAATTAAAATGATGGATTAAGATAGTCTTCCAGTTAAGAAGGCGAGTTTGCTGTGTTATATATCAATATAATTGAAATTTGAAAAATAGTTTTTTTAATTAACTTTACTAATTAATTAGTAGAAATAAAAATAAAATCTTATCTTTTTCTGAAAGTACTTTTAGATATTTTCTATTGTCGTCATTAAAAAAGTTATGTGCTTTGGCGAAAAGGTTTGTTCATTATCCTTTATATCCTCCTAGAACAATACTCCTCAAATAAATCAAATGGCTTAGTTTTTAATGATCCTAGAAAAAATAATAAAGATATTTATAAGTTTTGCAAATTACGCTTAACTCGTATTAATTTTATTTTTATGACCGAAAAATCTACGTTTAAACTTTAAACGCATTATAAAATTTCGTAATTATGAAAAATCTCGTAAAAAGATAAGCGAATGCGAATTTCGCATGCTAAGTTGGTATAAAAGCGATTCGTCCTTATTCAAGTATAATTATGAAAACACAATTTGTACACGTTGCTATTAATTGGAATTATTTGAATTAATTTGCAGCAACATTAAAAGAAATTTGTATATATAGGATATAATTTGAAGGCAAATGTCCTTGCTATGTGAGGGTTGGAGGCTTAAATCTACGGCCCATTACTCCCCATTACAAGGCATCGCTGGCAACGTCTTTAAGAAAAGACATCAATCTCGAAGCGATGCTCGTGTTCTGTTTGGACTTTCAACGTTGGTTCCTCAACTTAACTTCTGTCTCTGATCAAATCCCGATTCGGAATTTATTGTTTCGCGCCAGTATAATTCCATCTTAGTGATTTTTATGCAATCCATCTTGCTTGCGTCTTGCAATGGAGATGCTGCCGCTTCGCTTTCAAACCAATTCTCAATTTCTTAACACATAAATTGCAGCCAGTTTTAGTGTTGAAGCTCACTTTAGCAATTAGTGTTTTTTAATTTTATTTTAATTGTCAACTAAATTTATGCTTGTTAAATTTAATTAGAGGATTTGCTGATGCTGTTTAAAGTATTAAACTGGTGGGTACATTGTATTTGTAAAAGTGGAGTATGTAGTTTTAATTTGTTCACAGGCAGTTATCGCAATATTGCATGCAATTAAACAAATTAAAGCCGTTTTATGTGTAATACAAGTATTTAATTGCAAATGCTTATAAACCTAGACCAATATTGTCATTGCAATTTATTCACAAGCTATGCATATTTTATTTAATTGGCAAAAATAAAAGGACCCTCAGAAATGACTAGACCGTGATCGTCTTCCATTAGTTGGTTTATCTAGTGGAGAACAAAAAACCTGGCCAAATAATGGCAAGCTGCATTTTTTTTCTGTTGTGCTATAAAAAGTGATGGATTTACATTTGGCCCGATGCTTGATGGTACATCTTCGTAAGGAGAAGCGAATAACCGAGCCGCAGAAAGTTAGAGTAATGTAGCGTAAGTGATGGCACAGATTGCAAAGAGCAAGTCATCTATTAATATAAAGCTACCCAGGCTTGGTCCAAAAGAAGAGTGGTACATGTATGTAAAAAAGGCCACAGACTCTGGTATTTGTTGCGGGCGTGTAAGTAGCCCATAATTCAGGATCGACCGGCCTTAATTCGCATTCCGCTGCTATCTATCAGTCCCCAGCCATGCACCACCATCTCTCTATATCTCTTCTACATTCTCTCTAATTCTATGTGCTCTCACATTTTTCTTAACGCAACGTGTGAGAAAGAGAGCACGCGAATGAAAGAAATCGACCACGTTTAGCGACCCTGTTTCCGTCGCCACAAAATGTCCTTTCCTCGATTTTGAATTTATATTAGACGCTTTAGCTCTTTGATGGCTGCAGGCCTATATTTGTTTCTCTAAACTGGTACAATGCTGAGAGCCTTTCAGTGGCTGCTCGATCATGATAATGTTATTGCTTTGCCAGACAAGCAAATCGCAGATGCAACAATTTCAAATTTAAATAACGATATTGTTGATGTGGCGGTTTTGTTATTCAAACTTTGCAAAAGGGAGGCGGATCATTAGGAAGGAGCAAATAATAGATGCCACAGTGGGATCAAATTTCGAATAAAGTGTATTCAAATCAGAGTTGAGATATTGGGCGGCATTTAGCAAAAAATACACTTAGAAGATTGAAAAAAAGGAATTATTTATCAATTCAATTTTAAACCATTTAATATCAATTTATAAAAAATGGTATGCGGTTTGTTTAACTAAAAGTATACAAAAACCAGACGAAATTAGAAATTTATTTTAAAAAATGGCGAAGGCGCCAGTTATCCATAAACTTAAGTTTGTTACTTAAATGTTGCAATGACAAATTCTAGAGAAGTGTTGGTCCAAATTTGGTATTTGTAATTAATTTTGTGGCATTTTGTATTTTGGAGTTGTGGAGTGGCCTTAATTAATCATAAAATGTTGATGCACTTAAAGGTACTTTAGTTAGAATGTAAAGACATTGAAGTGTTTATACCAGCAGCTATACGTATATGATATATCTAAGAACATGCTGGCTGTATTAAATTTAATACTGTCTTTATGTTGGATTTGTGCTGTGTTGGAATTAGCACTAGCTCTCAAGACAAGAGCGAGGTGTAATTAATGTTTCATAATCGAAACTGTACTGTCTCGAGCAGGAGTTCATTATACATAATTTATGAAGCGCAGAAAATATGGTTTTGTTTCCATCGTTGAAAGGTCGACATAGAGATTATCTATACCATGTGTCGCCGGCATTTATATACTTTGCCTTATACTCAGGCAAGGCAGGCAAGGACTAGAGGTCTTGGATGTTTTATGTCTTGACAAGCCATTCGAGATTTGTTGCAAGACTTAGTATAGTGGATGTGCTCAGTGAAATGCAACAACTGCTGCTGTTACAGATTTTATATTACACACAGCAAATGCTATAGTTTATTTGCAACATGTTAACATTCATGTATATTTTTCTATTGCATTTTCTACGTGAAAAACTACCCCAAAATAAACTTTCTTGTTTATAGTTGACAAATTATGTAAATATGTAGCTTGAAATAATTTATTGCTGCCTCTCGCAAATGCATTTGCTATTTGCACAAACATACATCGAATCGACGAACAATCTATATATTTTTCCTATAGCGTAATAAATTTGATTTTATTTATATAAATAAACATTTCGTCCACATTTATGTTTGACATGTGTCGAAAAGTACACACGTAAAATAATAGGGGGGCTTGTTTTATGTAGCGCAAAAGGGTTGCTTCTATGTACACATTCACACCAGATAAGAGCAGCCAAGCTACTTGATATAAAACATGGTTTTGGCTGTAATATAATGTGCGCAAAGATGGTATCTGTATAAATGTTTGGAGCCTCCATATATGCACACACCACCCTAATCAAATAATGGTATAATCTGGCAGTGATCTAGCGACTCTGTGGTTGACGGGACGTTCCAATTCATGTTCGCCCTATAAATCACTCTATTCACTGTTTTATTGATTGCGCAAACTTAATCTTTAAAATTGAAATTTTCGCTCATTTTAACATTTGCGGGCTTTAGTATGTTTCGCACCCCTAGCTTATAATTCCCGGCATTTATTTACTGTTTTTTTTTTCGGCTCTGCAAAGCACATAATAAAAGGCACACGGTTTTAATGCCATGGTCTAATAAATACTATTCAAACAATTTATCAGAATTTTATTTTCATTATGGTCGAACAATACTTTTTCCATTTCGAAAATTAGGTATTTGAAAAATTTAATTTGCATAAGAGGCCATTGGAAATTCAAAGAACGTATTTAATGAATTTGTCTGAAATATTTATGTTGTTTGCCTGGTGCGCGCCGTATTTTTTCCCATCCGCCACCGTGGTGGTAATGTTTTAACCTTTCCAAAGAACATAAATTCTGATTAAAGTTGATTTTGCCCCCAGTCCAACAGTACTATATACTACATAGCTCCACTTGTACGAGAGAAGAATCGTGGCCTGCATTCAATTGTCGAAAACGTGTTACTGTTCCATACAGTTTTATAGCACCTTAATTTTTTTGCCTCTTTCTTCATTGTACATTAAACCTTCGTTTTAACATTTGAGGAAAAATTATGTTGGAAAATGAAATTTCGCTTTTTATTGCATTAGTGATTTGTCAATAAAAGTCAGCACGACTAATATAATTTTTACTATTGTGCGAAGTAATTGAATTGAATCGAATTGAAAGTTTATTGGACCATATAATGATAAATTAGAAGGCAATCATCAAATTTGTAAATTAGGTCTTTGATATAACAATGCTATTTTAGGACATCGCGAGTATTTTTAATTAATTTTTTTTGTCAAATTTATTTTGTTTTTCGGATGGTATTTTTGTATCAATTAATGATGTTTTATAATTGGCAAATGTATGCAACATTTAAGTAAAATAATTGAATAAGTAATCTGACCTGCAATCCCTTCACCGTAATAATTAAAAATGAACGTCAATAGTACTAGTAATTAATCTCAGTTTTCATTCAAATAATCTAATTCAGAATTTGCATTCTAACGTGTTTATTAATAATATATGGCTCTGCACATACAAATCAATTAATTAGATTTTCTGCTAATTAGTTGAGCAATAATTAACTAATAGCACTGAATTAAAATCACCGACTATTAGGCTAATTGAATAGTTCAGTTTTAAAATGCTCGTTGCACTAAGCATTTATTTTCAAATTTAATAAAAATAAAGCTTTGCGTCAGGTGATGTTTTTCACAAAAGTGTATTGTAGAATTTTTTTCAAATTTACGCATTTTATTTTAACGTTTGATGTGCCCAATAATAGACTAGAAAAAACAAACAAATAATACTGAATTTAAAGTTTAGTACAATAAAATGAAACAATTCGTAAATATTTTTAATTTTGTGGAATATTCGCCATAATTGGAACATCAAATATATTTCAAAAATATTCCTATAATTGGAGAATTTGGATAAAAAGTAGCTCGTACACTAATTAATTTAATTGGTATGCTGCTTTGTAAAATCAAACATTATTTTACAAATTTTGATTACATAATAACTGAATGGAAACCTGAATTATGTAGTATATCAAAAAATTTCCATGATTTTCACATTTTCTTTTGGAGTTATAGTGTTTACCAGAACGTGTGACCATCACAGAAGGAAGTGGTCTAGAATTGGGTCAAAAATAAATGGCTGTTTTATAAAGATTCAGAATGCCGTTGAAACGAAAATAATTGTTGTTTAACTTCTGTTAAAAAGAAGAAGGCATCATATAGAAAGTCTGATTAAAGATATGAGTATTGTATGGAAGATTGAGCAAGAAAAGTGGTAATTTGGTCGGGGAAATGAGGCTTATAACTAAATTCATAAATGCGAAATTGTTGAAAATTTTATTGGAAGCTATTTGCGGGACAGAGAATAGTTATTTGAAGTGAATATAAAACTGATTTGAAAAATGTAATTTTCTCTATTTGGAGCAATAATGGGAGATATTTTATCGATTTCCTGTGCACAAGTTGTGTATGGGGCACAAAATGTATAATGTTGGTCGTTTACAACTCATAAAATTTAATGTGCAATATTTTCACATAAATTTATTTTATATTCTGCACCGCGCTAGTTGGCGCTTGGTATGTATGAAACCCGAATTTACTAATGTACATACGATGATCAACTCGGTTTGGGACAAACAATTCACATAACATAAAGTTAAACAATTGCTTTGTTATACTGCGCCCACTATTTTATAAACTATAACATAAATATGTCCATATATATTATAGTGAGGATCTGGTCGTGTGGAGCCCGACTAGACCCTGATGATGTATGAAATATATGTGTAGATAATGGCATGTGTGGTTCTACCAATTCGCGAAAATGCAATATGCATGACCGCTGTGATTTACAAGCTTTCATTCTTTCTCGTTTGATTGCACCCCACATATAACAGGCACAAACCCCGCCGTGCCGTCAGCCCATCAGCTTCATGTTGTTGCTGTCTCTCATTATATGCCCGATGGATTGCATTGCTGACACTTCAAATAGACATATACATGACTACACATCGTACTAATCATTATTAATTATATAAACTCACTATGAATACTAATGTGATCAATTGCATCCATTTACTAATCACATAAATCCGTCTAAACCTCACCATTTTTCCCATTTTCTCTTCTGCCAATTAGATTACGCACGGACCAGATGTTCAACCTTAAAATATTGCCAAAACAAATTCAAATGAACATTTAGAATATTAAAAATCGAGAAATCTTTTTTAATTAATTGCGGTTTGATTAATGACGACATTTTTGAATACTTCCCGCAAAAATTAATCACTTTGCGTACATTTTTTTGACTATAAATAAATAAACGCATTTTTTTTTGTTATTTAAAGGAATTATTAAAAAGGACCGCCATTCGTCACTCGAGTCTTAAGTAATTAAACGCAGCAAGTAGAAAAATTAGGGAAACAACTCAAGTTGGAGATTATTTGCAGCAGTAGTAAGGAGGAAGGACCGTCTAAATTTATTGTTGGGCTCTTTGGGTGGCTTCGCCTAATAATCTCAAAGGATCGAACTTAAAATTTATTAGGATCATGGTGACCAATAATCAGCTTATATGTGAGGCAAGAAAATTCGTCTTGTATGGGACGCATTTCCTTCACATAATGCAGCATTACGTTTTATGTGATGGCTTTGCTTCATTGTCCTAAGCTGGTTTCTATTACATATAATAGGTCTAGTTTAATTGCGAAACATCGTTCGTTATAACACTTGATACCATGATATGGTTTAATATTCTATTAAATTAAATTTGAACAAGTATAAACCTCTTGTTGTCTACCACTGCTGTAATTTACCAACCCCTATGATAATCTAGATTGCCCCTTTTGGATTGATGGCAAAACAATTTTGTTTTTAATATAGGAATTTAATATTTTTGTTTAAAAATGATTTTTTATTGTTTTCAAACACAATAGGAAATTTTATTATAAGTGCAGTTGATGGCTGCATTAAATGTTGAATATATTTTCTTTATACTACTATATGCTAAGTAGATGCGATGTTTTTATGCAAGTTGTCAGGAAACTTTGCTGCTAATAATAATAATATTATATTATTATAATATAAGCATGCTGTTCCTAATGTTATACTAATTCTAAATTTCAGATTTAACATTTGTTTACATGCTTAGAAACTAAGTTGTAAGTAGCAATTTCTATTCGGCAAAGTTTTTATTGCTTCCACCAGAAAGTTGCTAAAGGAACTAACTGTGTACTACTATCTTAAACTCTCTTAAATGTTGCACATTAATTATTTATTTTCTACCACCACCACCAAGCAATTTGTATTATGTCATTGTTAAAAATGTGCGCTAAATTAAATTTGCAAAGCGAAAATGTGTATCCATTATTTTTATTTGAATTGAATAGGTATAAATTTCCTTACTTTATCTCCGTAATTTTAATATCTAAATGTACATTAAATGAATTAACATTGTCAAAGCCATTCCAACTGAAATGTTACGCCTAATGAAAAATACGATTCCTTCCTTGCAAAATTCCTTTTCCAATTTAAAATTAAAACTACAGCCCGGCGTCAAGAGAAGATGAATGCCTCCTTTAATATTATAAAACAAGGTCAGTCTTCTTCGGAATTCAAATTGTTTTTATCTCAACTTATTATAGAAATTCACATGCGCCATATTTTCTTGTTCCGCATAATTAAATTATTTCCTCCTTAATACTAGTATTAAAATTACGTTTACCTTTCTACCTGATTGTAATTTGTAAATATTCCGCATTTCGATTGCTTTTACCCCACTCAATAATAATTTAGCACTTTCCGAAATTTTTAATTGAACACGCGCATAAATATTATAAATTTGCAGCGCGTACATTTCCGCTTAATTTCAATTGGCCAATAAAATATTCAGCTGAGCCAGATTTTCTTTCAGATGAAATTCGACTTTAATTGGCGTTAAATTTTGCCGAAGGTGTAAATTCATCAGTACTCGAACCACGCCGAATTCTTGTCCTCTTCGATTCTTGTGCATTTTGCCTTTTGCGTGATTTATGTAAAGTGTTGGTTAAAGGAAAAATGTTTTATAGTAGCAAAATTTTTGTTTGGATTTCAACTCACGGGTCATAAATTTATCAATAAAAGGTGAAGTTCGAACAGCGGCCCCCGACACTCTACGGGTTAGTTTTATTTCAGGATCAGGGCATCCATAATTTCAGCGACCCCCGCATGTCACAAAATTTTACGAGAACTTTGCAATATTTTTCGGGATTTTCCAATTCGGTTCAAAAATGTTTGAGTAGGGAAGATAGAGTGGTAAATAAAGGTCATTTAATTAAACACAATCCATGATGTACCTTTTAAGGGATTATTTTCAGCAAAACAACATTATTTGACCCGTGATGTCTACAGAACAATCCGGCGGCGCTTTGTGGTTAATTTCATTCTGTTCCACAGAGCATGATTAACTAGATTGCGAGGAAAAATTCTAGATAAATTTGCCGATAAACTAGAGAGGAAATCCGCTCAAAGTAACATCAAATGTGAATGAGCACAATTTTTTCGATAATCAAAAAATATCTTACAAATATGCCACAAATGTTGTTAATTGATTTATAATATTGCTGAAATTATTCATACAATTTCATGTGTGTTTGTTCTCTGTAATAGGGTTAAACTAAATTCTGAACAATTCTCTGAAGGAATTTGAGGAATGGATCAAATTTAGTATGGTATTAATAGTATATGAACAGTTAATGTCAGATGCCGTCAAAATTTAATATCCTGTGAGGATCTGCTGCGAATTCTGTTTCCATAGGATCAATTTAATGCAAATATGTTCAACTGTCCATCAGCTGGAGGCGTTTTTTTGATTAAAATTTAGACCATCAAACCGGAATCTTTGATTTCCCTCAATATATGTTATTCGCTATTATTAGAAGTCCGAATTTGGAATGGATTTTGTAGTTGTGTTGCACTACAGAAAAAAAGTTTCCATTTGGAGGAAGTAGAAAAGTATGATGATCAATTTGCAAAGTTATTTACGATTACGTGAGTGATGCAAGGCATTAATTACTCCTCAAGAGTGTAAAGAGGCCATAAAGACACAGCTGACAATGACAACCAGTAGTCGCATTGTTCGAGAGTGGAAACAGCTTGAACGGTTTCACTTCAACTTTGGACAAAAGAAAAATAGCTGGGTGAAAGAGGAAAATGGTGTGTGGTTGTGCACGTCGCCTATCACTTACATACAACAAATGCAGATTTTGTAATTCGAGCATTGAAAGTCTAACGTGTCATCCATGGGAGGCGGTTTTTGATTTTATAACAATGAACCATGCGATTGTTCAATTCTTTAAAACATGCCATGGAGTTGCAGACAAAAGATTTACTCTGTTGAATTAGCATACATTCGCCAGTATGGTATTACATATCTCGCAACTTCTTTCTGTTGTGAACGCGCCTTAACAATAACGTGTGAACAGGCCATAATTCTCTACATCAACTAACTGCCAAGAATTGACAGACGACACACACACTCTCGCTCTGTAATATTTCGATATACAAGATTGTTATCTTATTGTTGCAAATAGAATATCAGATTGTACTAATAACCTTGCTTGATTAAAGAATGTCGTATAATGTGCACGTTGTGGTCTTACTGCGTAACCTAAAATAACAGGTTATGGGCCCAGGCTGGAATAGTAAATGATTAGATTAATCGTATACTGAAGTGCAATTTAAGCTCTGAGTGAGTATTATAAACATTCTATCTATTTGCAACGTTCTTTGTGAACGATTAACGGAATTGTAACTTTGCTGCATCGCATTATTCTTGACCGCAATGTCTACCAACACTTTTTTATCGTCGATTGAAAAATTGAAAGGTCGACAGAATTTTTCAACTTGGAAATTTGCCATGAAAACGTATTTAGAACACGTAGATCTATGGAAAGCTGTTGAAGGTACCGAAACCGACATTGGAAGATTGTCCAAAGCACGAACGACAATCATTTTGTCCGTTGAACCAGCAATCTACGTTCATGTGCAAGAAGCGACGTCAGCACAAGAAGCTTGGACTAAATTAGAATCAACTTTTGAAGACAAAGGTAGATCGAGACGAATTGCATTGATTAGACAGCTGAGTGGCACTAAATTAGATGAGTGTGAATCAATGGATGCATACATAACCACAATCATGACAGCAGCACAACGTTTAAACGCAATTGGCTTTAAAGTTGAAGATGAATGGCTTGCTTGTTTTCTTCTGTGTGGCTTGACTGATCATTTCGCCCCAATGGTTATGGCTTTGGATAATGTTGAAGTAAAATTAAGCAGCGATGCAATAAAAACGAAGTTATTGCAAGAACGTCCGACAACGAGTGGGGAAACGGCTTTTTTCAACAAAAATCGAAAGTTCAATCAGCATAGAAGTAACATACGTTGTTATTCATGTAAGCAAAAGGGCCACAAATCGCCGGATTGTCCGCAAAAGAAGAAAAATGAAGGTGGTTCGAACAGCAAATCCAAACCAGCATTTAGTGCAGCATTTCTCTCTGGTTCATACAACAAAAATGATTGGTATGTTGATTCAGGTGCTTCACAGCACTTGACGATGAATCGACAATGGATTTTTGATAAAGTTGAACCAAATATCTTGGAAATAGTAGCAGCAAATAATACTAAAATGAATGTGGAATCAGCCGGTATGGTAAGATTACTCGCAAAACTGACAGATCAGACTGTTGAAATTGAAGTAAATAATGTTTTGTGTGTACCAAATTTGATGGCGAACCTTTTGTCCGTGAGTCAAATAACAAAACAAGGCAACAGTGTACAATTTATGGGTGATCGTTGTATGATTTGTGATCAAACAGGAAAACTTTTGGCAACTGCAACAATGGTTAATGGTCTATACAGATTAGACGATGTAAAAGCAGATGTTTTTGTGACAGTGGCTCCTGAAAACAACATAAATACTTGGCATCGTCGCTTGGGACATATTAATTATCAGGATTTAAGAAAAATGAAGGCTGGTTGTGTGGATGGTGTGTCATTTGTTGACAATATTACCAAACAGGTATGTGTTACTTGTTTAGAGGGCAAACATGCTCGTGCGCCTTTCAAAAATTCAGCTAAGCGATCTAATGAGTTGTTGCACATGATACATGGAGATTTGGCGGGTCCAATGGAAAATGTTTCAATTGGTGGCTGCAGATATGTACTTGTCTTAGTGGATGATTTCAGTCGTCGAACTTTCACGTATTTTCTTAAATCAAAAGATGAAGCGTATGAAAAATTCTGTTCGTTTAAGACCTGGAGTGAGAAGCAAACTGGTCGACAAATTAAGAAATTTAGAACAGATAATGGACGCGAGTTTTGTAATGAACGTTTTGATCAACTGTTTGAAAAATATGGTATTGAAAAACAAACATCGACACCATATACGCCCCAACAGAATGGTTTGGCTGAGCGTACCATTCGTACACTGACTGAACGCGCTAAATGTATGCTGTTTGATGCGAAACTTGAGAAGAAATATTGGGCTGAAGCTATGAACACTGCGACACATATCAAAAATCATTCAATTTCCGTGGTTTTGGGAGACAAGTCACCTATGGAAATTTGGACAGGAATAAAACCAAATTTAAGTCATTTCAAAATTTTTGGCTCGCCTGCTATGGTCTACATTCCTGAACAAAGACGTAGAAAATTGGATGTAAAGTCAAAACAATATTTGTTCATGGGCTATTGTAATGGCAGTAAAGGATATCGTTTAATTAATCCACAGACGAACAAGGTAATTGAAAGTAGAGATGTCATTTTTATGGAATCGAATGATGACAGCCAGACTTTGGTCATTACAGACGATGATTTGGAAAGTGTCACTTCTACTAATGACGTTGAAGAGTTTCAACCTGAAGTTAAAAAGGATGATGATACTGAGAATACTGTCATTAACGAAGAGATTCCTGCTTCAGAAGAAGTTTTACCGACTGTACGACGCACTGGACGGAAGTTGAAACCAGTTCAACGACCAGATTTTGTAACATACTTGGTCACCAATGATTCGAATGAACCAGCAACAGTGCAAGAAGCATTATCTGGTTCAAGTAGTGAAAAATGGAAGACTGCAATGGACGACGAGATGAAATCGCTGATTGAGAATCATACATGGGAATTGGTTGAATTGCCGAAAGATCGAAAACCAATTAATAATAAATGGGTGTTTAAACTGAAGTCAAATGAAAATGGAGAATTAGTGCGACACAAAGCGAGATTGGTGGCAAAAGGCTGTAGTCAACGCGAAGGGTTTGATTATGAAGAGACATTTTCACCAGTTGTGCGCTATTCTTCTATTAGATTTTTGATAGCACTAGCTGTAAAGTACGATTTGGATATCGAACAGATGGACGCAGTAACAGCCTTTCTTCAAGGAGATGTAGAAGAAACTATTTACATGAGACAGCCAGATGAATTTGATGATGGAAGTGGTCGCGTTTGCCTGTTGAAAAGGGCAATTTATGGTCTGAAACAAGCAAGCAGACAATGGAACATTAAGCTAAATGAAGTGATGATAAGATCAGGTTTCAAGCGATGTGAGACAGACTCGTGCATTTATTTTCGTCGTGAAAGAAGTCAAATGATATTTGTTGCTGTATATGTGGACGATTTTTTGATCTTTTCAAACAATAATGCATGGAAAAATCAAATAAAGGCAAATTTGATTAAGAATTTTAACATGAAGGATTTGGGAGCAGCGAAAAGTTGCATTGGTATTCGCATTTCACGCGATAGAAATTCTGGTATAATTTCTTTGGATCAACAACTGTATACTGAAGCAATTTTAGAAAAATTTGGTATGGGTGATTGTTTTCCAATAAAATCGCCTTCGGATTTTGGACAAAAATTGACAAAAGAAATGGAAGCTCAAACGCCTGAAGAAAAGGATGCTATGCAAAATATACCGTACCAAGAGGCAGTAGGAAGTATCCTATATTTGGCGCAATGCACACGACCTGACATTGCATATGCTATTAGCAATGTGAGTCGCTTCAATGGGAACCCTGGAAGAGCACATTGGAACGCAGTGAAGCGTATTTTTAGATACCTTAAAGGAACCGCAGATTATAAGTTGACATACTCATCTGATGGTGAATTGACGAATTTGCATGGATATTCTGATGCTGATTGGGCGTCTGATAGTGATGATCGAAAATCACGAACAGGGTATGTTTTCAAGATGCAAAACGGTGCTGTATCTTGGGCCAGCAAGAAACAGTCAACAGTCGCACTTTCCAGTACTGAAGCAGAGTACATGGCATTGTCAATGGCAAGCCAAGAAGCTATATGGCTGAAGCAGTTGACTCAAGAATTGATCGATGATTCGAATGAAGTCATGGAAATTTTTTGCGACAATAAAAGTGCAGTTAATCTTTCGCAAAATTGTGTTTATAGTCCAAGAACAAAACACATAGATATTCGACATCATTTTGTGAGAGAAAGGGTGATGAAGAAAGATATAAAATTGCAATCGATTCCAACAGGACATATGATTGCAGACAATTTGACTAAGCCAGTCACAAATGAAAAACATCTTTTTTGCACATCTAATATGGGATTGTCTAAATAACTTCTTGTTATATTGTAAACTTAATTTTTATTGTATGTCTAATTTTAGTTGATGCATCAATTAAGAGGGGATGTTGTGAACGCGCCTTAACAATAACGTGTGAACAGGCCATAATTCTCTACATCAACTAACTGCCAAGAATTGACAGACGACACACACACTCTCGCTCTGTAATATTTCGATATACAAGATTGTTATCTTATTGTTGCAAATAGAATATCAGATTGTACTAATAACCTTGCTTGATTAAAGAATGTCGTATAATGTGCACGTTGTGGTCTTACTGCGTAACCTAAAATAACACTTTCAAATTCATATTTTATAGCTACATATAGCATCTATGAGCTTTTCTATGTATGACAGTCAGATGTAAATGCATATAACTTTCCTGTTTGGTTTGCCTGAAACTTTCAGAGCAAAAATGTTTATTAAAGTGTGGTAGAAATTCAATTTCATAGATTTCAGCTAGTATCGACTTTTCGATCCGACAAATATTTCCGTTTATGCCTATTGCTTCTTCAAAAATAAATATCGTGACATCCAATTACTTTCCTAAATATATAATAAGTAATTATTTTTCTAATTTATTTTGACTTGGCGAAAATGGATTATGATCCGTATAAAAGGGATTGGTTCCCGGATAAACTCTCAGCCTAGACCGCGCGCTATTGTGCGAAGGACAATGAAAAGTGCCTTTCAATCTTCACCCACCACGCACCCGCACACACACTCACACGTCAATTTCACATTCCACAATTCATATTATCCATCGTTATATTGGCATCTGCATATAAATATGCTAAGTAGCTAGAGGACTCATTTTATCGACTTTTTTCAGCAATCCTTTCAGCGCGAGGTTCAGCCGATGCGGAAAGATTAAACTTTTTAACTATACCAAGTCAATATAAACAAGATATTCCGAAATTTGTAGATTAAAATGGAAATTTTTTAAGCTACAACGATTTCCTGATTTATATTGCCATGTTATTGAATCTGGATATGAGATATGTTCGTTGAGCTTTGAGCAATAGTTGTGCTCCTACTAAACATAACATCTAAGAGCTTTATTATGTACATAGTAGTAATTTTGCGAAGCTAATTAAACGCATGTATGAGCATTTGTATGTCTTCTACGAAAAATAGACTAATATCGGATTTGTAAGAGTTCAAAGCTTAAAATCTAGATGAAAATACAGAGGGATTAAAGTAGAAATAGCTGACAATGTCGAAAATCAATATATAGCTTTTGGCAATTTGTTTTTTATGGTAAGGTTGATGGAACCTTAACGGAAAAATGTTTATTAAACTGTTTAGAACTTCATTTCTTTGTTGTAAGCCAATTTTTCTGGAAGATCTCGATGTCTCTCATTTATATTTATCAATATCTGGCAGAAATTCTGGTAGGTACTTGTGTTTTCCATTAAATATCATTTTGGGTAAGTAGAATAGTGAAAATAAGTAATGAACATGAAGAATGTAATTAAATGCTACAAAATAGTAAACATCCAGTAAGTGTTTTATAAATTGCTCTTGAGACTGAGTGATAACACTTAAAAATACGAGGAGGGGGAATAAATTACTGAAACTCATATGGATGGCTGATCTCCCGTACATAAAGTACTTCGCAAAATTTCAGAATTTTACCTATAATTTCGGATTTTTGGATGTTTATTGAAGATTGCGCCAATAGATAAGCTCAAAATTGCATTAAGCAATCACGATTGAAGTTAAGTAATAATTGTACAGTCTGAATTCGGCAAATAATGCAAGCCACATCTAAGAGTATAGTTATGTACATAGCAATTGAGTTTAAGCCAATTAAACACACGGAATATTCTACTAGATGATTTAAATACAATTCACTATGTTCGTTGTTAGGGTAATAAACTGTTAGTTTAACAGCAACTGAATCGTAAGCACTCAAATGTTTGCAAGATTGGAATTTACAACTTCAACATATACTAATACCAAATAAATTATTAAATCTATTTGTTCTGCATTTTGGCAAAATATGTAAAGTTGGGCCGGATTTGTGGATTAATGGTTAATTAAATTTAAGTTACGTATGATAATAAGCGACCCAAAATAAATACTAGCAATATTAAGGGTTTGCATTTCGAAACAATCTATTTTAGATTTTGCGTCTATGGGGAATTGAAAATGTGCGTGGTTCTAGAGAGTTTACTTTATTTAAACAAAATGACTATTATATTATTTCAAAAGCTATTTTACAATCAATCGCGATTTTTATCTGAGCTGGAAACGAATGGATTTTCTTTGAATGACTTCTAAATTTTGTTTTATTGCGATATTTTATTATGGGCCTATTTTATGAGAATTATCTTGAGAGGAAATATATTGAGCAACAAAATATATTGTTTGAGAAATGTTTTTATTCATGTGAAAGGTAATCATCGATCTATAGATTTTCTAGTCACGCCGCGTCGAAGTTCTCATAAAGAAAATATCCAATCTGAATTAAACATGAAAGATTTTTTCTTGTAACGTTTATATTTATACAGGCACCAATTCTAAGCAAGAGCGCGGGATTTATTCGAAAAGATCACGGAGATTTATAAGTTTACTGAGCCATCCGCCAATGTTCTATGCTGGTGCGCTTCTTAAGACAAGACATATTTATATTTTTATATTTTTATCTGTATAACAAACGGCTTGCAGAGAAGAACTAAAGAAAATATGAGATATCTGTCGAAATGTGGACGTTTCTAAGCCCTTTCGTCTATATGATTTATTTCGTGACTCTTTCGTACAATGATATAATTCTGAATCCCGGCTTTTCTTATCTCTGGGTACAATGCGAAGATATCAGTATTAAGATGCGGCGGCGTTCTCTCTATGGGATGATCGTCATACCAAACCATTACGGTACGATTATTTCACAAAAGACCCAAATTACAAAACACCACTGTGCGTCACTATTTGCGTCTCTGACTTGTGATTATTATTATTTGCACCCTCTTCTTCTCTAAACTAAGATTAATACTTCTTTGTTAATCATCTATCTCACTGTAACGATTTTTTTTTAATTAAATTGTTCCAATATGACAATAATAATTATATTTAAAGTCAATATTAACAGGATAGTAATAAATACTGGATTAAAATGAAAATAGTTTATGTCCTGCTTTTTATTGAAACTTTATATGAGCAATATTGTTTAGGCTTTGTTTGTTCCATAATTGTACTTTGTATGAATACGAGAATCTAAGAGCATTATATTAATGTATTATGCACATCACAATGTAGTCATTTGTGTGAGTTAATTAAATACATGAACATTATCTAGTTTGTTGGACGCTACGTCATAGAAGTTTGACGATCTACTATACCCTGAGTTTAACCATTTTAATAATTTATTCCTCCTTATTGTTTTTACGTTTACGGATTAGAACTTGGTATAGAGATAATGAACCCTTGGTAATTTTTTTGTTGAAACTTGTTTAATTATTAATAATCAAAAACTGCCCCCTTCTCGTACATCAAGCCTCCGGATTAACCGCATTCAAGAGATCACATTTTTATTTTTTCATAGAATATTATATGAGTTAAACACAAACATCAAATAGACTTGATTATATTTAAAATTCAGTCTTTGAGTACCTATGAAATTTAAACAATTGTAATTTGATTGTAGTCGTGTTTTTTGTTGAACCGAAACATCTAGTAAATTTAATGAATTTACAAAAAAAGTTGGAATAATTAAAA
Organism: Cryptophagus acutangulus; assembly: GCA_963556235.1. Lineage (NCBI taxonomy): Eukaryota > Metazoa > Arthropoda > Insecta > Coleoptera > Cryptophagidae > Cryptophagus > Cryptophagus acutangulus. The sequence goes on along the minus strand of OY744559.1, from coordinate 3,906,288 downwards.
ATGAAATTAAGTTTAGAACAATGTTTGCAAAATTCAGTTGTTTTGAATATGCCAACATATGAAGTAAAAAATTCGTATTTCAATTTTTATATTAGCAGTATGAATTTGTTGTTAAGTGTATTACATTTTTCATAATGTTTTGTCAGATTTTTTTGTAGTTTTTCAAACTTAATTAAAAATTATATTTATGATTGCTAAAATAAATTATATAATATAATTAATAATTATAAAATATTATTATTATTAAATTCTGGAAGAATTTCTGTAAAAATTGTCAGTGATTAAGATAACAAAGAAGTATAAATAAAAATCCAAAATGAAGACAATGGAAATAGCTTTTATATATGAGTTGAGACAAAAATATGAGAAGTCAATTTGGAATAGAGAAATAAATGTATCTTGAAGATATTCAATAGTATATTTATTTTATTGAACATCTTTTACAAAAATTGTTATTTATTTATTTTATAAATACAAAACATATTACTCATGTACTTGACAAAATTTAACGGTTTTTTTTTGTCAGGATATTTCCGCTTGCATTTAATTCACATATTTTGCGACATGCACATAATCTTGTTTTATCACTGACAAAGTAGAAAAAGGCAATCTATGAAAGAGGTTTTTTATAGACCAAGTGCATAGACAGTGCATTTGATATTTTGCCTAGAGGTTGCTATTATAAAATCCAAAGAGACCTCTTTATAATATTTAGTTCAATTAACAAACTTAAAAAATTACAATATAAAACCATATTATTCGCATACTTTATAATTCTACTTTTTACCAGTAGATTAAAATTTATTAGCCAACAGATTATCCTTTGGTAAATTTATAAAATTAATTATCGATGTAATCTTCAGGAATTTTCAAAGTCAATAGCTCTGATTAGACTTGATGGTAACCAAGCCGAAATTAAAACTCAGCACTAATCCGATTACAACATTATTTGGGATTCAAGAAAACTTAAAACATTAATGCAAAATTCCAATCAAGTACTAGTAGGAAGTAGTATTAAAACTCACGAAATACTCGTACATTTTTAATGCCTTCCATACCGCGTGCTTAATTATATTAATAATAAACGCAATTTAATCAACCTTTTCCTCAAAAAGCAAATCGAGCGTCATCGTATTTAATTAAAAATGATCCTCGGCGCAATAATTCATATACCTGCGGAGTTGCAGTTGCAGGTGCACACATGCACATATTAGAAAAGTTCCAAATTAGTTGGTGCACTTGGCATAAATTTTGCACTAGAGTTTAACAACTATAACTACGTATTAAATGGTCTAATTTCATTAGTTATAATTGCATTAATTATAACCAGCACCAAACCATCTTGTTTGATTTGCAATGGTAATAACCAGCACATAAAAGACATTTACACAAATCAAGCATACTAATCGAAGTGAATTTAATAATAAGAGACTTTGCACCAACCAAAACTGCCTAATATTGTCGCCATTAGTTCGATGTGTAGTATATGGGACAATGTTGAAGGCAAATTGCCTTGTGATTGTGCAACTAACTTCAATAGAATGCCAATATAAGAAACTCCTGTGATGTGGTGGTTCGTGTTTGAAATTATTATCTATGGCTGAAGATGTGTTTCGAATTGGAAATTTCCTCCTCCATCCGCCCGTCGTGTCCTTTATTTTTGGCCTCGCATGAATTAAATAGAATTTATCATCTGATCTATTCCAAAATGGAACTCGAGCAATATTTAATAAAAGGCTTTATTGTATTTCAAATAAATAATTTTCTATTTCTAGACTTTCTTGAAATTCCTTGAGTCCTTTAGGATTATCAAAATATTGGAGCAATGGATGGTGACCTTTTTTAACCATTTTAATCTATTACCTTTTTGTAAATATTTGCATAGACGGAGGTGTGATAGATTCGATTTTGGGCGCATTGTGAAGGATGGTCAGAACTAGTGTGTAAAAAACCTGAGCAAAGGAAACACATCAATACTGGTTTGAAAAGGTGCGTTTGCAAAAGCCCAGATGGCATTTTTGTATTTCAATTCGGTAAAAGCTTTAAAAATAGAACAATCGGTTTTTCCCATTAGGAACGCATTTCTGTTAAAATAGCATTTTAACCACAATATCGGGGTCAATATTGGAATTTATTTTCCAAACGTCGATTCTCCTCTATTATAAAAACCTTGTGTCAAAAAGCAAATAGGTTTTAACCTCTGGAGTGCATTTCTCTCATCTATATTTTTGAGAGCTTTTTCCAGCAACAAACTACCGGAATCAATCATAAATCCGGATATAAAGAATAAAAGCGAGTTATAGAGTGTAGTTAAAATGTAGTAAAACTGAATCGTTAATCCAAACAATAATAATAATAATACTGGGTAACAATAATTACAGCACGCATCACGTCCAAAACCACTTTGGACTTTTTGTCAATTTGCATGCGTTTGTGAAATTCATCACTCGCTGCTCTGGAGCTCTGGTGACAGTTTTAAAGCTGGAGCACGATTATTATATTATATTTTTCCGGCGAGCAAAAAACAACTACATCCAGTTTTTGAGCGAAAGTAGCAAAGTAATCGAGTCCCATATGTAGGCAGGGAAAATTGGAGGCCTAATATTCGAGTTGGTGTATATTGCAAAAAGGAATCTCTGGAGCGGCGGGCAACCGCGACGCAATTAATTTGGTCTTAGGTCCATTCCAGGACCAGCCACTAGTGCGGTCGTTCATCCAATCTCGCCAGTCGAAAACCACATTTTTATGAGCCGGGATAATTTATGTGAGGAAATTTTATTAATATAGTGATTATTGCGCGTAGTGTTGTAGAATGGCAATAAATCTGTCCGAGTTAAAATATGGCAAGTTTACATCGCTGTAATAAATAAATTATAAATTGAAATATGAAAATGATTTAGTTGGTGTGACATAAATCGCGAAAATCTTTATCATTTGACCAATTATTATCTGGCTTTAGTAAAATCATTACAGTATTACAATATTCATGATTATTATTAATATTGTTATACGTAATTCAAAACCGCATACATGAAATATTTGTTGTTTCAAATCTCATTATTATTGTGTGTACATTAGGGTATATTTGAAAATTAAATTTACTGCATTGATTTTATGTAAAATTTCAAAATTCATCAGAATATACACTAGGTTCGTTTCACGAATACAGATGGTGCAATCAATTATGATAAATTTTATTCATCACTTCTTTTATGAACCGCATATAAACGTTCCGACTTTTTAAAAAACACCAAAAATTAGCTCGTCATAAATTGCACTGATTTTTCTTTCTCTACTCGAACTCGAATAATCGAACAATATCCTAAATTAATAATGTTGGAAACTTCCTAAAACTGATAATACAAAACAATGCGTTCGTGACTAATAACTTTTATTAGTATCTCACACATTAATTAATGTACGCGAATAATCCAATGTATTAGTGAAGGAAACATGTGGTACATAATTATTTTATTGCGTCTCGTGTCGTTCTGTTGAAATTACATCTACCCCTCTCGCATCCACCATAATATCGTATGCTTTTGCAATTCTTATCCTAATTACCATATGTAATTTAATTACTGAAAAATGTTGTATGTAATTAATATAGCTTTCATGCACAAGTTTTGATTTAATATTTATTAAGTTTCAAGTTTATTTTTTTAAAAATTACCGAGCTATCCCTTTTCCCACTATAAATAAATAATATTCATCATGGTGTTTAATTAAAGTTTTTGTTTATCTTTGATTAGACTATGGTAGGAATTTGCATTTTGTTTTAATTTCCATTTAATGTAACAAAACCGTAACGTGTGCTGTAACACTATATACTTAACTTATTGCTTTATTATTAAACAAAAGAAATTAAATTTTCCTCTCTAATAAATCAGGAATCCGTGCATAAAATTGCAGTATTTTATACCTTGAAATGCATTTTAGCGCACTTAGTAAAATGAGACAAAACACTGTTAATGAAAATGAATGCACATCGCATTTTCTCGTGAGAAAATTATAATTCCGCTTTTGGCAGGGATGATGGAATTTTTGGCCAAGGTGGAATATTGAATTTTGGATGGTAGTGTGAATAAGATCGATAGATATATTAGAAGCGCGTTTGGAGTTGCGGTTCTACATCCATTAGGTGACCCAACAATGGGACGTATATGTATCTACAAGTCCAAGAAGGACTTGACTTGGGGTGAGCTTTTAAGCTCCCTCCTATATGTATAAAGCTAAAATCGTGCGACCGCTTCATGACTCTAAATCTGTTTTAATCATTGACGGTCCATTAATTGCAAACCAAACTCTCCATTATGACTGTGTGTGGTGTGGTTGTTCTTCTCGCTTGATGCATGAATAGCTTACTTGGTTTCGTTCTGTTATAAATATACACCACCGGTTTAATTGTACCAGTTAATTCGCAAATTTGTTTTTCACTGGAGCGCAAACGGCATTTGTGCGGAATTCGGAATCAAAATTTTTGCGTTTTGTTACATTGTTTCGATATTAAAGTATGTATCTGCAAGACGGTTTCTAAGATATTCGCAGGCAATTTTCCAATATTCGAAGAAAAGTTGTTGGAAAACTTTATATATTCCTATGACATTCTAGTTTATAAAATTTATTATTCTTCGAAAATTTACGATTCTATTTATTCCAAGATTTATTATACATGCTGTAATTTATTTTACACTTTACCGATAAATAAATCTTTTAACTAACCATCCATTAGAGAAAAAACTAATCTAATACCGGAAGCAGGAATATTTTGCGGCTGAAACACTGGGTGCTACGCAAAGTGTTGCAGGTTTTCAGGATAGGGGCGCAATAATTTATTAAACCCAAATTATTATAGACAAAACAATTTTGTAGATTATTAAAAATAAATGTAGAAGTCAGTTTCAGGTGTCAGAGGTTCGGATTTTCAATTTAGTGAGTTGCTCTTAAAATTAAATATGTATACTTAGTAAACAACAACTGTTGTACACCATTATAGGTAATACAATAATTACCGCATGGTGAAGGCGAGTTGAGGGGGTATAATAAACAAGCCCGGGTATGTTCTTGAGCACAATACACTACCGCTTTACATAAATATCCCGGCGTTCTGGTTTCAGGGTTATTGCGGCGGCTGGAAATCCTGATGTCCCATCCTCCAGCTAGGAGCTTTACATTTTAGGCACATGAGAACTAACAGAATCACGCACTTTACGGAAGAAGTAGTACTTGTAAACCGGATGTTTCCCTCGAGCCATGCGCCTACTCTTTATGTGTACGGATCTATCTGGCCAAGCTGTATTTCAGCCATTTCACTCAACACTTGCTTTAGCTTGTTTATGGGGTCTTTTTCTAATTACACGATGTTTCCGTTCTGTTAACGCAGAAAATAATCGGTTTTCAACACTAAAATTATTTTGTTTATAAAATTTATTTCTATTTGTAAATAAACTTATCATATCGAATTTTTCGTAGCCTTTCACAATAAATTTATGACACTAATGGATTAGGAGCGTATCGCATGAAATAAATGATATGCGAGTCTGACGCAATAAAGACGACGCTTTGCGTCGATTTTATCCATCATTCGTTGCGCCAAAGTCGCTTAAATAACAACATTCACAAAGATATCACTATACATAAATTTGAATATTTTCGTGTGACAAATCCAAAGCAATTTACAAATATAAAATGCCATCATCCCGCTTTGCGTTCGCTGAATCCCCTTGCTTAAGAAAAACTGTATATAAATGAACATAGCGACAACATAATTAAAAGCGCCGGGAAAAATGAGCCGTGTCAGATTTGTGTAACTCAACCATTAGTATTTTTGCAATATTCTTTTTGTTCAAATTGTATAAATACACGAGATGTACTTGATGGTAAGCTTGAAAGAATTAAGTTAACGAGGAGGATATTTTTAACAGTCTTATCATGACAACATTTTCAACTGAATTTAGTAGTATAATACGCTATGGGAGCAATCATGAGTTTGGTATAAGTAGGTGCTGTTATCGCCTCGCTGTGACACCAGAACGAATCCGCCGCCCTCGCCACCGTCGCCGCCCTTTTGGGAAATATAGAATTCCTTCCGTAACATTAAACACTCTTCACATAAAAAGTGTCTGCATTTTTACAATATTTAAATTAGGCCCCCATTATCATTTATTTGAAAAAGCTAAGCAATTACAGTTCATATCAAATTGTGATATACTGTTGAAATATAGTTTTAGGGGCGAATTATTTTTGTAGGGTTCAGTTAAGCGTCGTTTGGTTAACTTGCTGCTCTCGCCTGCAGCGTTAAAAGTAATACCACTAACTTTTCCTCAAAATGAACTAAACTTGTTCGAGTATAAGAAGTTGGTTGGTTGGTGGCACGAGGTGCTATTCATAAAACGACCGCAATGTTATTTTTGCATATATATTTAAAAATTACATAAATTTCGCAAACTTTTTACCATCGATTATCAATCTAATTATCGCAAAAATTCAATGTTTACGAAAGGGGATGAAAAACTAGGCACGTGTGCAAGTAATTTTAGAAAGAAAATATTTTTCAGGCGTTGGCTTCGATATCAATAGGTTTAAATTACATTTTAAAATAAAAACAAATTAAAGTGAAGAGGAAAATGTATCAAGTTGAGAATTTTCAGTTAATTTGAGTATCCAAAAAAGGGATCAAGATACATTCCATTAGTCAATCATTTTTAAATTGAATTTACTAAAGATTTCGCATAGTATGTTTAAAATAAATTTTGCAGCACGTGTAGTTGACAAAGTTATAATTTGATTTAAATTATTCTAACAAAATAAATTAACGCAATTACAAAATAATTGCATGCAAATATTATTAAGCAATTTATTAATTAAATTAAGAATATTCCGCATGTATGTGACTATATTTTAATTAACAAAATTTGCGTATGCACATGTAGCTCTCAATTCAAAAATTTCGCTCATTTTTAATAACGAACGTAAAAAATTGCAATAAAAAAAATCCGATAGTCAAATGGTCGTTTTTTTCGGTACATTAAAAGAGTATAATAGTTAAACTGTCATGTATAGTCGAGATTTGGGCCGAGTGCAGCTATTATTTTTAATTTGTTCATGTCGACGCTTGTCAGGTAGTGTTAACCTAATCATTCACTGACCCCATGTGCGTGTCTGTCTGTAATGTCGTTCTGTCTGTTTGTCTACGTATCTGTTCTCATAGTTTGTTCAACAATGATTGGCAGCCGACCAACAAAGTATAGATCAGTGAACGACTTCAAATGCATTATTTGTGCAAATAGGTTTTGTTTTAAATTTACTAGAGCTTTTGCATTATAATTGACTGGCAAAACCCACTTACTGTTTGTAAGTTGATGCAGGCACTCATCATACAAAAACGAGTATCAACGCTCATTATCTCGAATACTCTTCTTACCTGCAGAAAATACAATTGCAAAACTAACAATATATCAGCGCAATAAGGATAACAGACTGAATGCGGTTTCTTTTCTCAAATATGATACAAACTGCGCTTTCAGAAATGTGTGTAATTACATGCAATGCAACAATTAAGATTCAAGTAGAGCACAAATTGAATTTTGTAGTACTATGTACAATTGAAATTCATCACACTAAACTCTCTGATGCATTTCAGTTTAATTTATAAACGAATAAAATTGCAAATTAGTTAAATAAATTCTATATCGTTCAATTAATTAATGAATAACGAAATTTAATTGCCAGAAAGATCACATTGTGCCAATAAATATTTGCCATTATTGTTATTTCAGGCAATTTTCGGTCGCACCATGCAGATCAAAAGTGCGTGAATGTAGGAGGAAATTAAATTATGCACAGACCGGGAAACGCGAAAAGGGGACCATTTTAATTGTTTTAAATTGCACCAGAAAACCTTATCACCACACACATTTGCAGACCATTTGCACAATAATTATTATTAATTTCACTGACTGTTCCAATTAAAATATTTAAAATTATGGTGGCGGGGCCGGGTATTGAAGCTTCTTAACTTAACTGAAACTTTTGAAAACAATATTGCATATCTAAGCAGATACATACAATCTTATCTTTCATGACGAAAAAGCTATATTTAGTTTGCATGAGAGTAAATAGGGATGTGTACACAAAGCTGCTGTAAATTTTCAACAAAACATTGTCGCAGTTTCCTCATCAACATATACCAACGATATAGAACCAATATAACATTGGGGTTGGAAATAAATTATGTGTAGGGACAAAATTGAAATTTATATTGGCAAAGCTGCTATTAAGCTCAAGCTTTTAAATATATAACAAAAAGCATTGGCTTACAAAAAGTATACGCACACATTAATCTATTAGATAATATATTAATATTGTTTGTGCGGTTTGATGACAAAATGAAATTTGAGGTTGATTAGCATATTTTTTTCTAATATAAGGGATACATATATATCTTGAAGCGAAAAGTTATTGGATATTTGAATTGCAAATTGCAGATGGTCTTCTTGTCTCCTTTAAAATTTGCTTCTAATTACGTAAAAATGATAATCTTTTTACCGCTCGCGTATGTATACTAATGAAGTAAGTCAAATTATATTTTTCTCTTATTCTCATTCTGCATTTTTGGCTAATTAAAATGCATAAACTTTCTGAATACTTCTTAGATTAGGTGAGATCCGCAGAAAGCATATAAAACTTTTCTTAAGAAATATACTAAATTATCTATTTATGCAATTTCGCTGTACAAACTCGGTGCCTACTTGCACTTGAGCTCATGCGAGTTTCAATCCAACTTTATATTTATACAGCATAATGACTATTAATTTTCATATTGTTTATTTATTTTTACGTTGCAATTTGTTGACTTTTCTGGATGTTGCTGAAAGTGCACATATTCTTTCATGTATTTGTAACGTCTGCGTTAATGCATAATTTAAAAAGCTGCTGAGCTTTAACTGAAAATCAAATATTTATAAGTCCTCCTGAAATTCGAATCGAAAGTTCAATATTATTGTAAAACAGGTAATTAAATTTTCAATTAATAAAATGAGTGGGTATCATTTGCTTGTGTATGGCGGAATCGATGTTTTGTTTTAATTAGGCATGTATTTTGTTGTTCTTTGTTGTTGTTCGGATGGAATTAGTAACAAAGCAGTTTATATTACATTTTTCAAGAGAAGAAGAATTAATTCTTCCTCAAGTAGAAACGATATTAGGTTACTGTGTGTAATTAAAAAATTCGTTCTATTAAAATACTCTGCTTTCATAACTGACGAAGAAGAAATATATTCATATAAGCTTACAGTTCTAGCGCAAGTGATTAATGAAGGTCTATCTCGTTTTCAAACTCTGTTATTTTTTTCACATTTGTCTTTTTATCTTGATAGTTCTCTTTGCTTTTTTTCGTCGTTAGCGAGATATCTAAAGTACACTGTCAGAAGCAGGTAGATTTCAACTACATCGCGCGAACCTGCGGAAAAAATTTACATGAGACTTCTTAATGGTGAAATAATTTACAAAAATGCTGTGTGTGTTTCATTAATAAAGAAGATAAATTGGCTGGTTATTCGAGGACGACGAAAAAGTTTGAAATGGGATTTGCTAGCGTGACATTGTTAATCAATATAGCAAATAACGTGAAAATCTTTGTGCATGCTGGACGGTGGACACACTATGTCGTTTTCGTTTAATAAAGTTAGACTGGGTGCAAAGAAGCGATTTATATTCATTAGTATAGCGTTAAGTTCTACTTTGTTTCAACCAACCAACTGACCTTTTCTCCTAATTCTAACATATTTATACAAACAACGCCGCATTTTGCCGAAACGGTGCCACTCTAATCGATCATATTAAATCTCAATAAAAATTCGTAATGAAATTCTTGAGAGCCATTTTTATTACATACATATAGCGACAATAGACTTTGTTAGCTTGATGGCTCTTCTTATATAAGAAAGTCTATCTACAAGAAAAATGTCTAGAAAGTTCATTCTTTGAAGTACAGATAATCTAATATTGCCAACACGTCGCAGCGTACAGTTCGAGACAAACTTCTTTTAATTTAACTTCTATAACAGCTTCTTGAAAAATTCAACGGCGCAATATTATTGAGGTAAAATGTACATTTCGGAAAATCACTGATCTGTACATAAACTTTTCCCTTACACGCCTTTTGATTACAAATTTATTTCAGTCGAAAGATGGATGGTGCTGATTTTCACATCGGCGACAAATTTGATTGGTTTTTAAATTGTGAGAAAACAATTAGTCATGCTTCAAAAAAATGAGTTTGAAATTTAAAAATAATTAAAATCCTGACAAGACCACATCAGCAGTAATCATAATGTTTTGTTACGAATGCAGAAAACTAGTTTATCCGAAAGTTGCTGGCAATATTCCAAATCCTTTTTCTACATTGTAACTGTGAATCACTTTTTGTCGCAAATAAAAAGCATTTTCGATTTGCTGGAGATCTTTCGTTCAAAATCAAGTTTATTGCCACAATAATTAGTATCAGGATAAGGTACAAATTGCATTTGCTTTGAGAAAGTATCTATCCAATATTGGTATCCTCCGACTTCCTATGATATTTCAAATAGCCTTTTGATCCGCATATGCATAAGTAGTTTTTTATTAAATTACTTGTTCCATCAGAGTCTCACATAGAGGTCTTCTTGATTGGGCTAGTAGATTTTCATACTAAGATTATATTCCTATGCAAAAGGATTAGAATATCATCCCACTACGTTGGACCCTTCTCTAAAAGCTGCCTATACCCTTTGATAATATATAAGCGTAAATTACCTAGTAGAATATTATTATCATATATCACATCCACATGTATGGGAAAGTTACAACTTTACAACATTTTCTACATCAAACGGAGAACTAGTGAGTGACGTAGCGTTCAAAAACTATAGGGGATTAGAAACCAATTGGCGCCTTTTTCTTGCTACTCATCTGAGCTTTCTCAGATGGCGCTGGTATAGAAATATTTAATTTGAATCGCCTATAGCTTACTTTTGAAATTAATGGGCATCGCTTATTAACAGTTAACTCAAAATGATAATTCTGTGCTCTGGGATTGGAATTTAGGATTTTTAATTTGGATGGAAAAAATTAATTTGTTTCTAGTTCATGACCGTCTGGTGCATATATTGTATGTCAAGAGGGATTTTCGTAATATTAAATAACCTACGCTTTAGTATAGTAAATGCTGCAAATTCCGAAATTGCGCTCGAAGGTGCTGTACTAATACATTTTACGATGCGGTAGCATCATTCGTAATTATTAAACCGGTATAATTCTAATTTACCACTGTGTTGGTTATTGCAGTTATGAAAGTTTCAGGTTATATGAGGTTCCTAAACATGTTTAATTCACTCGATGACGTTATTACAAATCCTAAACACATTCAAAATCGCATAAAGTAGAAAGATGTGTTTCATTGTTTCGTTTTTGATGGAAAAATTGATAGTAATAAAGTTGGGAAATGTAATGTTCTGATATGTCAGGACCAGATCGACGTCGACTATTGTTTTATAATGGATAAAGTTTGATATTATTGCTTGTCGATGGCATATAAAATGTACCTCTATGTGAAATAAATTAGCTTTCGTAAAAAAAAACTATGATATAAGGGTAGAAATCTATTTTGTTCCTTATAATAGAGTTTGTTTAATGCTTTAGTATCACGAACCTGGCACCCATCATATGCATTATTATTTCTAATTTAATCACATTTTATTATTACGTTCAATTAATAATTTCTCCCGTTTTTTATTAGTCAATTTGATTACAAAAGAACTGTTACTATATATTATTAAATTTTATGATGATTATTGTTCGTGGCAATAATTCATTGTTAGAATATTACGAAATAACAGTGAAATATGGATGTAATTATTATAGTAGAGGAAAAAATACTTGAAGCATTTTGTAATGTGTTGAAACACGGCCTAATAAAATGGAGAAAAAATCCATCTTAAAACTGTTCGCACTTTTCCTCTTGCCTGGTACATTTTCAGTGGTAGGCGGTTTGAAAGATAAATCATCACCGGGCGCAGAGCTGTAGGTGCTAGAGCGTTACGAAATTCCGGACTCTAAAAACTAATGCCTCATCGCAAGAATTTTGCCATCTATCTCGCTTGCCATCAAACCGATATATTTCTAATGGAATATTGCACCTATCTATATTGGGATTGATTGTAAATATATATTTTCAAAATTTATCTTTTTCTAGCCAGAGCAGAAAAAAATGCTATTTTCTAATAAAAATAAATGTCGCTGGAAAAAAATGGATTATAAACGAGCAAGCATTTAAAGCTGAAGTGTTGGGATTCTGGATAAAGTGGCGCGGCAAGTTATTCGGTATATAATAATTGCATGACCATAAAAGAGGGACATAAAATGACAGTCACGAATGAGGGATGTTGTAATTTCTGGATTCCACCATCCAGGCAGATAAAAGTGTGCAACGCCCTGTTATATGAAGCGCTGTTTTGGAGCGTGACCTTATCTCGTCTTTAATGCGTGTTTATTACTCCCGTCTACGATTTACGTTGCCTAATGTCTGTCGGTACTAAATTTTCATTTAAAAAACACCACGACAATAAATTGCAAAGCGCTACGATTTAATTGACTTGTCTTAATCAATTCTATACCACTTTCTATTGGTAAAATTATAAAACTGAAAGAGCGCCCTCTTAAATTGAAACCCCGCTAAACTGATCAGCGAGAACAAATTTCAAAGTACCCAAATTTGATGTTTTAAGCACTCTACAAAAAGTCTAATGGTATTTTTGGAAAGAGGAAACATCCACCTTTATTATGTCAAAAGGATATTTTGCCTTCCCAAAAGTATTATTAGATATCTTCTAAAATAGCTCTAGCTCTCTTAATGCAAATTTAATTAAATTTAAAATGAATTGTTCTGAGCGCTGGAATTAAGTATCGTTTATTGTGAGAAAAACTTTCAATTTGTGTGAAGTGTGAACACATATTTTAGTTTTGTAAATGAAATTTTAATCCCAAGATTATAGTTTATTGCAAGTTTGCAGGGCTCTTTCCAATCACGTTAAGTAACAATTGTGCGCCGGGAGTTTGAAACAGAAGGGTTTGGGATAGGGTCCCTTTGGACAAGTTTTATACTTATGGGCCAAGAATGTTACTCCTAGGGGTGTATTTCAGGACGGCTCGTGAAATCGAAAGCTTGACAAATTGAAATGGGCAAGAATAGCAAAGTATCGAACTTCCTTTTTCATTCTGTTGTACTGGAGATATGTGCACGTTATATACACTGAATTCCACTTCGAGCCTCTTCGAATATACAAGACCATCAAACTGTTTTAACTTTTTTCGAATTGTATAGACAACTTTAATATGTTCGAAATACTTTTGAAAGCTCCGTTGAAATTTAGCAGGCGAAAATGTTTTTGTCTTGTGCGTGGGGATCGGTCTGAATTTGTACCTAATAAAACAGTCACGTAGAGCTCCGGTGGTTTTTTGGGTGGTTGGCGAGCGAGAAAAAAAAGAATCTATAAATTGAACCACTTGATTCGACTTGACATTTTCGACTAAATTTCCGACGAATGTGTATGTCCTTTGGTGAATAAAATATCAACCTACTTGAGTCCATGCAGTTCAATCACTGTCCAGCTATATGTTGTGGAGCATACGTGACTTGATTAGATATCGTAGTTGACACAAAAGGAGGCCGTCTGCCGTTTGGGGAAGATGCCAATTCAATATTCACATGTACTAAAACGAAGCAAATCCCACTAGATGTTGTGATGCGCATGTTATTGTTCCAACTAGCGAATATCATGTGAGGTTGTGAAAGGAAATAACACGACTGGGAATGTGTGAAAACTGTCACTAGACTTGTAGCGGCAACGCTTCTCAAACAGAATTAAATTTTACAATGCGAAAATGCACACATCTGAGCTTCCACTCGTAATTTGAATAAAAACTGGAATACATGTAATTTGAAATTAACAAGGATCTGCCAAAGATACCTACCTACCTTGTTTCCCCTCAAGTCTTTTGTACTTTGTATATCATTTCATATCAAAGCGAAACTTTGTTAATTTGTTAACGTACCAAGTGACAAAAGTGTAAACGTTGTGAAAGTAAATCTCTACTCTAGTAATGTTTATGCAACTCCTGTCTTGCAACTCCAACATTCAGTTAATTTTCTGCTTCAAAGATTCTTGCAAGACTAAGACAAACAGTGCAGCATTTTGCCCCGTTTTTTTGCTCTATTTCTTCTTGTTGGAAATTGTTTTAAAATAGCTTGGCATTTTTACTTTTCTAGTGCAATATGTATGCAATGCTACGCTTTGCGGCTGAATTTTGTAAATTTAATGGGCATATGCAGCATACGCAGATTGCTTCCAATTGAATTGGGAAATCAACCTGCGCTAGTAATATGCAAACTATAGCATGTACTTTGCAAACAATATTTCAAAATCTGCTGCACAGTTAATAAACATTATAACAGGTTAGGCAAATATAATAACATTCCATAAAGGTATAATAGAAAATTGGCCATTCTATCTGGTTGTTTGCAAATTGTGTGGTACTTTGCTTGCTTGTATCTATCCGAAATGCTCTGAAATCTGTCTGGCTAATGTAGACTACATAAACATGCTAGATTTATGCGAACGAGCGAGAATAGATATATATTTTGCCATCTCATATGGCACAGTAGTATACTACGGATCTTTAATTATGCAGACCCACATGTTCAAGTGTTGATTACTTATTTATGGGACTACCGTGCAAAGTACTTGTACTAAAGCCTTTCCTCTTCTATTATAGAATCCGGCAGACTTGCATATTTGTTTCTTATGCAAGAAGCACGACGGCAAACGATCATTCATTTTGAATTAATCTTTCAAACCATTTTATTTTCAACTTACAATTTAATCACGGATTTTATGGTAGAGGTTTAGAAACTATTGTAGAAATGCCGGTGATTTATTTTGAGCCATTGATTCTTTAAACTCTAGAATAAAACATGTCTTACGTATATTTTCAAATTGTTACATTTGGCAACAAGGACACAAGATGCCGCGACAACGAAAGTAAGACAGAGACAGTTGCCACATGTCGCTTTAATATATTTTATTTTAATATAAATCACAAAATACCGATACATATTTCATTGTGTATTTGTTTATAAACAAATTATTTAATATAAATAACTATTAAACTAATGCATATTGCACTATAGGCGCACATTATTCAATACATTCAATAAACTAAATACGGTTAACAATTTATCCATACATACAAGTTAAACAAACAAAATAACAAATAGATTTATCAACAAATTTTGCAACATAAATAAAATCGGAAATGCCGTTCAAAATGAAAACAAATAAACAACTCAAATCTAAAATATTAAAGTTTGTGTTAGTTACCTTGCATTAATTATTTTATGCTGTAATGACTATAATATACTTTCTTTATAAAACTTGTTTAAATTGATTGGTAGAATTTAAATAGAATGTTATACAAGAAGTTAACAAAAACAAATTTGCGTAATTTCCTGCCATTTTTATCAAATCGAAATTTAATTTTTAATATCAAAGTTTGAAATTGAAACAGCATTATAACGTGTTTTTAATTAAAATTCAATTCTCCAGCTACGTAATAAAAATTATATTTAAACTTTTTTTGCGTTGGATAAATGTTGGAATCCGATATTTTTTATTATCAATTAATGGAATTATTTGTTTTAAACACTACTTTTTTGAAAAAGGCAATCTAATAAACAAAGAACTGCAAAAAACATTAGTAAATATCCAAATTGAGGCTGAATTACCAAAACCTATGGACCATAATATAGAAATTCTTAATCGAGTCGATTTTTTTCGAAAAAAAAAATCATCAGTAAAGCTTTATGCAAATATTAGGGTAGACTTTTTTTTAGGGTTGTACATGGGGAGGAGTCTTTTTTTCTATTAAACATGAAGCTCAAACAAGCATCGATAATCTCTCGAAAAACGTTGCGCGGAAATTGTTTTTTTATACGGAATATTTTCGACTACATGAACATTTTATAAAGTACAAATTAAAAATTTGTTGAAAAAGCTGTTTTTGCCTAAGCGCAATAATCTGAAATGCAATTAAAGTCATTTCGCAAAATCAATGCGGACATTTTTCCACAATTTAATATCGTTTCTCCTTTTGCAGGTTTGAATGGTGTTTCATCGTCGGATAGTGGGTCGAAGTCGCGGTTTGTGGAGTCAGTGAAGCCTGGCTTGCAGCGTCCCTTCTTTGACGATGTCGGGCCAAGAAATGTAACGGCCGTTGTAGGCCAGTCAGCCTTACTCAACTGTCGCGTAAAACACCCCGGCGACAGAACGGTGAGTAAGCATATCATATCTTTATTGCTTTGTTGACATGCGGATGACTAGAAGACAATGAAAGTCACTTGACACATTTTCGCAACAATTCCATTTTCTTTCAGACAATTTTCAGAAAGAATAATGCCGCTCTTAGTAGCCAAGTTGAAGCCAACTTATCGTCGGGGGGGATAAGACGCTGATTTCATATTTTTTAACTGAAAACTTGACGTATTTGTGTTTTTTTTTTTTTTCCATGAAAAATCCGAATATTAAAATGTATGCTGTAATATTTTCTGTATATAAATTGTATTGGCATATTTTCTCAAGATATTTCCCAGTGGACCCATTTGGTTTTCCCAATAGTCACACATGGTAAAGTGTAGTAAATATTGAAATTTTTCATTTTCCGGTAGGAATAAGAATGCACCGCAATATGCGTTTAATTTCAGCTCGAATCTTTCGGCACAAAAGGAAGGACTAATTGTGCCCGGGCATACAGGAGCGAATTAGCGAAACATGCATGACATTGCATTGCAATATAGTGAATTATAATTAATATTGTGGCATATGTATACTAAATAGCTTATGGCTGGTGCACATCTTGATTCTATATTATGACCATAATAATTAGACAATATAATCCTCGAATATAGTTCAAACATCAATCCGAACGTCCCTCCGGCTCTAATAAAGGAATCAGATAGTACACGATAAATTAGGATTCAGGTCCACGGAACAGAACTAAATCTCGATAATCCAGCCAAAGTTATATTGACCTTATACACTAATCCCACTTTAGTAGAATTTCTAGCAGCGCCTCTTTCTCTTCTAGGAATACATTTTCAGTAGCACGTTTCTTCCGTTCCTGAAAACTTGAAACAGATCAACTTTCGCAAAAGTGTACATAATCGATTTATAAGGACGAACATAATTTGTAAACAGTCAGTTTTATATTACCTCTGAATGGCGAAGTAACAGAATTAAAAAAGTCTTTTAATTTGTTCAAACTTGTTATTCATTCGTTTCTTTCTATTTCAAATCTCATTGAGTTGTGCAATGCTATGTGAATGTTTTTGATGAGTTTCTTATCATATTATTTACAGCTCTTTGCATTTTAGCTTATACCTACCTACATTATCAGAGAAAGAAATTTTAAATTATTTACAAACAAGATAAGTTTGCAGGACATTTTCTTCTTTAGGGGTGAATTAAATGTACAGCAATAATATTCCCTTTTTTGACCTGCTTTCAGTCTTCAAGTTCTTCCCGGATTTATTAAGTTCAAACCTTTTAAAATAATTGTTACTAATTATTCACTATAAGATTCACTATATGGATCGAAATAGAATTTGTACATTTAATTGACATCTATCTATCTTAATTAATGATATCATTTACTTTGATGTAACATACATTTACAATGCTATACACCAAACTGAGGTCTCTATAGACTCGAATCGGTTTCCTGCTGGGAGAACGCAAGTTTTATGCTCTAAAAGTTTCACGCTCTATCTATTTGTCTTGTAATTATTTTTAACGTGATTAAAACCCTGTCCCCGAAAAACCAGGTAGCTTATTTATTCAAGTTTAGCTAATTAAAGTTGGGCGAAACAAATGGCTTGGAAAAGACATCCAAAAAAGTGTTTTATTTATGAATAAACAAATAAATCAAACCAGACAGTTTCGAAATACCCAAATATGGTGCGTTCCTAGTTGTTTTTATGTTCGTAGCCTTTTAGCATACAAACACAATCAATCTGGGAGCTTCTGGACATGTATGTTTATTTGCATAGTGGGTATTTGCAGGTTGCTTGTTAACGCAAAGAGACCTAGCCTACATGTCTATGTACAAGAAGATTATACAGGATGTTTGCATATCTGGGACAATTCCGAATTGTCTAAGCTCCCCAGAAATATCATGATTGAAGTCCAAAAATTGCAGTATTGAGTTAATTTCCTGGAACACTCTGTAAACACCTGTACATAGTCCCATTTGCATCTTTTCACTTCATAACGTCACAACTTTAGTTTCCAGTTGCAGCTTTTATTTCGATGCTGAGCTTTTGGTCTGTAATGGGAATGCTACCACAGTGTTTGGAGTCGTTTTTTATTTCCTATTTAATTCTACATTCAAATATATACATATACACACAGTGCATGCCATGTTCAGAACTGAAATTACAGTTTGCACTTCTGCAATATTTATTCAACCAAATATATCAGCAAAGGGTTTTTTGGGTCGAATAATAGCAACAGGAGGAAAAAAGTAGCAAATTACTATATGTTTGAATTGTTTGAATTGTTTGCTGCTGTTGTCAAGAATTTAAATTTTTTAAATGTTACACTGAAAATAAATTAGGTAAATATAGTGGTGCCTCGGTTGTGTATTGCATAATTTGTGCGCTTAAATTAAAATATCAAAAAATAGGTAATTTTGACAAATTATTCATGCGGCGATAAACAACAGCAAAGTGAAATAACAGACGAAGAAAAAAAGGGTGCTCATAAAAATTTTAATTTATATTTCAATTTTGTTGTCTAAGAGATGCAGCTCCAGTAAACGTAGTGGAAGCTGCTATAAAACTGTTATCTCATAATTAAATCTACCATTTACATAGCGCAAAGATTAAAAAAAATAATTTAAATATACATTTTCACAAGTAGAAATTTTAAACAAAGGTTCGCATTTATATCATTGTGTTTTTTATTTTTGTTTAACTCTTGCAGCTTCAAAATGTTCATTGTCTAATCTAAATATGGCTCGTTTGGAAATTGTATGTGCATGTATAGAGAATAGCATTTATGTGTGTGCTTTCTAATTTCCGTTCATATATGTACCGAGTTTATTTCATGCTTGCGAAATTATTTTGCATTTAAATTTTTGGATATTTTATTCTCTAGCGGCGAAATAGAAGCGAATTATTATTTAAAAGGATGTTAACTTTATGCGGGTATGTTAAGCACAGTAGCGCATAAAATAAATTTATATCTTATCTTAAATATGAAATAGAGGGGTTGTTCTCGCTGCCAATCAATTTTCGGTAGGGTTGAGAAAGGGTTCGAGTTTCATACACCTAAGGGTCAAAATTTTATTGGTTGCCACTAAATCTCCGAAACTCGAGTACGAATTTCGGATAATTAATTTTGATTATACAGGCACTAATTTTTGCTTCATTTCCTGATAAACGAAATATTTGGAATATATGTGCGTTTAAGCTTCAAAGCTTTCGGTTGCAACAGTATGTTGCAAGCATTCTTTACGAGACAAAATTAAACTAAGCCAGGCGCTTATGCATAAAGTATTTCAAATTAAAAATGACGGGGCATGTAATTCCTTAAAACCATTTTAAATTTAATTTTTTTGCCGCAAAAGTGCAAATCATATTATTTGAGACAAAGCTGTCTAAAACGGTGTCTGAAAGAAGCTAATCGAGGGTAACTGAAACGATTATTTTAAGTTGTCGTGTGGCTCTGGTCGCTTAAACCGCAACATTTCCTGCGGGACAACTTTTTTAAATTTGCACGTCTTAGTGCTACATATCTGAACACACACTGAAAAAAGAACGAGAGGGAGATGGTGAACTGAAACGACGATGGCATTTTATCGAAAGCAATTTGCCGTAAGTACTATGCGCGCAAAGTTAAAATCACTCTGGAGTATAATCCGGATCAAGATCACGCAAAAGTCTTCTTATACAAAAATGTCACCAATGACACACAAATTCCAGGCTCTAATGCGAGTGGCCGAGAAAATAGACGATGTTTCTTCGGATTGGGATTCTGGCTTATTCAAAATTGCAAATTAAATCCGGAGGTCCCATCAGGTGGTGGACGAAGAGAGCTGATTTGAAATGTAAAAACATTGCGCCATTCGGAATTATAATTGATTTCGTTTCGAAACGCATTAAGGAAAATTACATGCATTCACTTGATGTTGGAAGCAAAACAAGCCATCATATTCCGCGTCCGGATTCAAGCTGAAAGGAGCAACCATTTTCTAATATAACAAACTTTTCTGAGTGTAGCGAAAGATTATAACACAAAACACCGAGGAGTAGGGTTCTCTAAAACAAAACATCTCCTGCAAATGTGCTTCATTTTCCTGTTGAAAATATACGATGTATTTCATGTCACCTTGTTCGCCGCAAATGCCTTCTACAATCCTTAAGTATTCTCCTGTGTTGCGTTTTATAGTTCGTGCGGCTTTACTCGGCTATTTTTCTCATTTTCCTATTAAATTATTCATTTTTTTTATAGCGGATGTCGAGTATTATCCATTTAATTTTTATGACGATTATGCACTGTTAAATTTTTTATTAACAACAATCTGAATTTGGCTAATACATAAAGCACTTTATTTAGACTTGGGGACTAATCTCATGTGAAAGTTTGATATACAAAGTCTCACGTAATAAAATGTCAAGTCGTTTTAGATAAACGTTCATATATTATGAGAAGCAAGTAATGTTTTAGAAAGGCTGCTACATGCGCTGGTCGACGAGTGCGCATCCAAAGTTTTTGGTTCTTTAGAAAATGAACCGCTCATCAAACTAGTTAAATCTCGAAGGCATAATGTCTGGTTTAGAGAAAGTATTTTCAGATCGGTTAAGACATAAAACACGGGCCATAAAGATGATTTTAGGATGTAATAAAAAAGGATTTGTAAAATTTAATTATCGAATTGTTTGATTTGCAGGTCTCGTGGATGAGGAAACGAGATTTACACATATTGACGTCGGGAATTCACACGTATACCGGAGATGCAAGATTCAGCGTAAGACATCCAGAGCACAGTGATGACTGGGATCTGCGCATCGAGTACGTGCAGAAAAGGGATGGTGGTGTCTACGAGTGCCAGGTCAACACCGAACCGAAAATTAATTTGGCCATCATGCTCAATGTGGATGGTAAGCCATTATTCTTTACTAAAAAATATATTCTTTACAATTGCGTTCGAAAATCCGTAGAATTGCTTTTTGCGCTTGACGTTAACGGTTCTAATTGATGCAGGAGAGTAAAAGCGAGAGAGAGAGAGAGAGAGGAAAATGGTTAATTGACTTTGTGAAAATAAAAAGCAAAACTAATTAGTTCTGCACTAGTCCAACCGCATTTAAAATTAGCGAAATGTCTGCAAGAAAGCGCAGCTGCAATTTCATAGAGTTGCTAATTTGTCATATACAAGTCGTTGAAAATAAACCCATATAATAGATGACAGTATAAAAGGGCATTTTGTCTTATCGTAATCACTAGCATTGTTTCACTTGAAAGAGCGAGAGAAAGAGGAGGAGGAGGAATGTGTAGCGTTTTTGTGCGAGCGAGTAGTGTGTGTGGATGGATGGTGAAGCTGAAGCCTCTCTTCTCTTGCACACAATTGTCGTGTATATATATATATGCATGCCGCTGTGCTTACTAATATAGCAATCAGTGGGATAGCAGAAGCACTAACAGCCAGCAACGAGGACAAATTAGTGTTTTTGTTCCTTTGTTCCAGACTTGTCCTCTCTTGCCGCCACGCATCCAGGCTCTCACCCTAAAGGTACACCTTTCTCTCTAATTCATCATCCCACTATAATTTACGCACTTTTTTTGTCGTCATACATATCTTTCACACTATTTACATTTCTCTTCTTCATATCGCAAAAACGTTTGATGTTTATTTATAGTTCAAAGTAATACATGGAACACATTTTATTTCGCTTTAACAAATAAAGACTTAATTAATTGAAATCTTAGCGGGCGAAAGTACTAGTTTTAATTAAGTGTTTAAAGCTAAAGTGTGTTTTATTTGATTAATAAATATTATATGGCTGGCTTATTTATTTATTTAATTGTTTTCAAATTTAATTAAGCTTCTTTGTGTACGCGGTGCGTTTTAATAGACGACAACTTTAATTTTAATTTACTACTAGTCGAAAAAAATTATTAAAAATTACTCTGAGTAGATATTTCTATATTTTACTGAAAACCAAATCAAATGCAAAATAATTTTATTTTAAAAAATGGTGAAGGCGCTAGGAAATTATTGGTCAAATTTTAATTGTTATTACAAAATATTTATAATTATATCTTTGTTTGAAGTTAAAATTGCAATTGTTTGCAGACAACTATAATATTAATTTAACAAAAAAACCAAAACCTCATAGAAATGAAGACAATTTAATAACAATTAGTATTGACCATTTATATAACATAGTGAATAGCAAAATAAATTAGGGAAGGTTTAGCAAAAAAAAACGTGGGTTGCAGATAGATTAAAAATTATTATTTTTAATTAATTAATTCTTCTATAAAAACATTTTTAATTATCTTGATTACTGTTGATTTGAGGAAACAAAAAATATCAAACTCTAAATTAAAGTGCTCAAACCACAATACCTGGTCTGTTCAAACAAAACACATGTATAATATTAAATGTTTTTTCCATTAACTACCTTCAGGTTGACAATATTAATTTCTGGAATTTTCTAATTTAAGTAGTTCTCAAGCAGAGTGAAATATTGTAATAAACTCTAGTAAACACGCAACATTTAAAACCTATAATGATTTTGTTTAAAAGTAATAAGCGACATATGATTAAGTTACATAAAATTTTATATTAAAAATGGCGAAGGGGAAAGGAGCACGCGTTCAAATTGCTTGTATTAAAATACTACTAACAATACAAATAAAAGTTTAAACGAGTTTTGCAGTTACTTGTTCTTTTCCAACTACTTTTTCCTCGATATGAAAGTATTCCTTTATTATATACTACTTTCTTTGCAAAACTATAAAATGAAAATATTGGTTGCTGCAATAATGATTGAGTTTCCAACCACTTTTAAAAATCTGTCTGTGTGTCCTATTTGTGTCACGCACTTTATTTTTGTCTAAACACGCTATTAGTTAAGAACAAATTTGACATTGTTATATACTTGAAAACAAAAATACGTAGGTAATCAAAAAACTTATTAACAAAATTTATGTTAGTGACATGAAACTAGATTTCCTTAGTAGTATTTGATCAAGGCATTGCAGTTTTCTTATTATCTTGTTTTTCTCTTACGTAAAGCTTCTTGTATTAATTATACTATAAATAAATATAAATAAGAAAGCATGCCGGCTAAATGAATTTTCATTTGTAAAGTAATACAAAGCAGAAAAAGAAAATTAAATTGCTTTACTTTTACATAAGAACTTGTACCTAAGTGTCTTTATTTATAGTAGTGATATAAAGTTATAATTGACTATTAAATTTTTTAACGAGATTGGCAAGCTTCTACGATGATTAGCTATAAAAAAACACGATAATTTAAACAGTAACATTTGTGTTGGTTTGCAGACTGCATTAACAATCTAACAACTTCAAGTAGCATTGTTTGCTGCTGCTTCATGCCCACACTCCAAACTTATGCCGCAAACATGCCAAACGTCATTCCTACAACATTTCAAGCCATTAGAGATAGTTTGATAATTCTAATTAACACTTAATCTAATAATTCACAGTTAATAGAAATCTTGGCTTAATCGATACAGCAATAAAGCCCATCGAGCTAGACATTGAACTGAAACTTAATAATACCCTCACTTTACGAAACAATTAATTGCTTTTCTTTTCTCGAAAAATAACTAGTCCTATTTTATTTCCAGATGCACAAGCTTCAATATCCGGTCCGCCGGAAGTGTACGTGAAAAAAGGAAGCACAATATCCCTAACATGTACCGTGAATGTACATTCGGCACCACCATCATCCGTATTGTGGTATCATGGCCAATCTGTGGTCGATTTTGATTCGCCCCGTGGTGGAATAAGCCTTGAAACTGAAAAGACGGAGGCTGGCACGACCAGTAAATTACTAGTGACCAAAGCACTGTTATCCGATACCGGAAATTATACCTGCATGCCGTCCAATGCCAGTCCAGCATCTGCAGTCGTCCACGTTCTAAATGGTACCTTTTGAATATTTAATTGATTTTAAATAATTTATCAAGCGGACGAGTTCAAATTGGCAGGGAGGCTAATTTTCTAAAGCACAAAACTATTTTTATAAAAACAATAGAAACAAATTTAAGGTGATTTTAGGAAGATTAGAGATGCATCTAGAGATGTACAGCTGGAAATTTCTTCCGCGTAAAAAAATATTTCTAAAATGCGAAGATTACGTAAAAATTCCATTTGGATCTTATAGGATTATCTCTCATCGTTCCAAATGTACCATTAAATATTTTCTATCATTATATAAAAGTGGGGTGCTTTAAAGCAACTGTTTCCTTAACCATTACGCTATGTTTCACTCAACTAATCTCAAATTTATTAAATATGAGTTTGTTTAGAACTTTGGGGTCGGTTTTTTTTATTTTAATAAGTGCTGATAATAAAGTTTCATGTAGTTAATAAAAATTTACGTTCTTTTATTATTTATTATCGGGGTTAATAAATTGCTTGTAATTTGTTCCAGGGGAGCATCCGGCGGCGATGCAGACGAGCCAGGCGGGTCTCCCGCAGCAGATGGCACTTTTGGCGACACTTTCCCTGCTGGCGATCACCGCAGTCAGATGATTACATTATCCCCAATAAATATCAATCAACGATTCAAGCTCACTTATATTCAAAGTGTTTTTTTCTATACGCAGCAAGCAAGACGTCTTGGAACTTATTTCGTGTAAATATATGATTTTTGTTTAACAAAAAAAAATAAAAGAAAACTTTTGTGGCGTTTTTCTTTGGTGCTAATTTTTGACAAAGTATTAGAATTAAGTTATTGACAAGAAACAGGTTGTGAGTGTGATTCAGTGGAACTTAAATTTAAGTAAATGGACCTTGTGTAAATAGTCATTTGTTTTATATTGGTATAAATAAATATCTTATCTTATAGGACAAACAGCACACTAGAAGAAATAATTAGAAAATAATTATCTACTTGTAATAGACTATTACATGTTGGAATTATGTAGATATGTTGTTAATTAAAGAAAAAAAAAATCTTTTATTATGTTAAATGTATATCTACCACTAAATATATTATTGTGTTATTTAAATTGATTTTGTGCATAAAAACATTATCTGTTGTTTTATTTACATTTCAATCATCCTAATGATGAATTTGTGATTGTACAATCATTTTTGGTGTTAAATGTTTTTATGCAGAATAATCCAAAAAAATCAAAAAAAATTAATCAAAACTGTAATTCCCATAATTAATTTAAATGAAACTTTGGCAATATGCAAAACATTTAAAATTTTCATTACGTAAATATTTTTATAAAAACCCAAACAACTATATTAATTGTTTATGATTATACATTTCAAACTTGTAATTATCATAATGTACATATTATAATAATAAGAAAATAAAAAAAAATAGTTAAACACTTTGGTTTCATTGGCTTTGCTTTGCATTTTCTCAAGTTGGTAAACATAATTTTTCCAGATATTAATTTTATTACATCTTCATAAAAACGAAGCAATTTCTTCAGATATTATACGACTGTATATATCAAAGATCCCTTTGTAAATAACATTTTGCTTTGAGGTTCGACTAAGAAAGTAAAATGTTCGAAATAGCGTTCCGACAATCAAGAAAACGTGACTTCAAAATTTGATTTCCTCTGGCGTATAATGTGAAATTATAATTACAAATTTAAATCCCAAGGAACTTTAATAATCTAAATTACTATACAAGTTGTTATAATAGAAAATGTGCCATTTCGGAATGTATTTGGCCTTTGCAAAGATATATAATTAAAAAACTATATTAACTCGTTTAATTAATTAATTAATTAATTTTCTGAAATTAAAAACATAAAATCCAGCTGCAGGTAGAAAAGCTATTAGTTATTTAAATCTAATCCAGCTTTTATGGATTAACATTTTCAAAAGCACTATAAAAATATCGAGATATTATTATGTCGTGCACCAGGTGATTTCGTGAGTAACATTTTCTAAAAGCACGCAAAGCACAAAACGACACAATACAATTTTGCATAGATTTCCTCTGAAAAATTATTATTCAAATAGGCGATTATTCATTCAATGACTCGATCATTAAATATATTAATTGTGCAATGGAACACAAAATGAACTTTATTGCACCAGGCAAAATACATGCATGCATTTAATGAACTTTTTAACACTCACACATACATTTCGGTGTGATTGGGTCCATTCAACATTTTGGAAAGCTTAAAAATGCATAAGGTAGTTGGTTGGCATCGTGATGGGGGTGAAATGGTGCATGATGAAAAAGCGAAGATAGAAGCGCTTACGTTCAATTATATTTGCTTTCGTGAGCAATTCGAAAAAAACCAATACACACACACATTAATTCGTTCAAATATTCGAATTACATCGATGGAAAAATATGTTTTTAATGTAATTTCAAAATTTTTCAACGATGTGAAAAAAGTAATTTAACTTTTTCATTAAAATGTGCAAAATAACATACAACTGGAGAAGTTCCCAAACAAAATAAATATAGCAACATGTCCAAAAAGTAATTTTTTGACCAGAAAAATAATTGTAGATATTCAGAGTATAGTCGGAGCAATTTAAGACGGACAAATCATGCGGTTGCGCATTGACACATTAGCGTTTAACCCGTATTGGTTTCTATGCCAACGTGCCCATTCAGGAATAAATGTTTTCGTCGTCATTAAAGAGTAGAACGTTATAGTATATGTATTAAACAAAATATAGTATAATCGTAAATGATAATCAAGCTTATATTTCCTGGTGCAGACTCAAGCAGCCAAACTCAAACAATGTGACTAACCAGCAAAAAAAAAATTGTCTGTTCTGAATATTCATCCTTTTTTCTGCTTATTTCATGGTTGGTGTAAATTATTCTGCAATCAAAAAGTTTATTTTAATGCTGCGATGATAAGACTTGACATTTTCATATATTTTCGTGATGTAATGTATATGTATTTTTCGTACAAATCCCGACAGAAATCAAAATCTAATTAAATGTGACCTACTTTAATAATTCATCAGGCGCAATACAAAAGCAACAAACAAAATGATATGCATTGCTTATTTACTTGTTTGTTATCGGTACGGTAATCGACTTCTGAAAAAAACAACAGAAGAGCAGCGCACTAAATAAATTGGTCGCAATTGTTTAAATTTTGACGGTAAAATAATTTGTCGCGAGCTATAGAATATCGAATGTAATAAAAATCCTCGATTGTGTCTTCCTTAATCCAAAGCCTTCCGCTTGGACTAGTGTGATGTGATTAATGGCGCTTGTAGAGCTTAAAATCCAACATCAGCAAATCCATTCCCACTCTTCTACCATTTACCATTTTATGTTCTATTTAAACAGTGGTTGAAGTATTTTTTGCAATCTAAACCGAATCGGGGTATCAATACAACCACAAACTGGAAACTTTGCATCTAGGTGCTATTGTAGAATGTGGATGACAAAGTAGAACCACATAGTGAAACTGGAAACAAGAGGAGACCAGTCCACGGAATGAATGATCTGTTTCCGCTGTGACAGATCCAATCTTCGTAACATTACAAGCAAAACAACGACATACTGATTAGAGGCATGCAGCAAACTGTACTATCCCATTTCAGCATAGTGTTATACAAAGTTAATGCAAGTGCATTTTACTTACGAAATTGCAACTTCTTTGAAATTTGAAATTAGAAAATCCAATGCAGGTGTACAGTGAATATTAAAGATCCTTAGAATTTATGTTGATTTTTAATAGAAAGCCAAAACGTTAGACCCATTTCAATCCGACGTCGTGATATTGACATGAAAACAATTCCATGTGAAACAACAAATCCCGCAACATCATTTACACGACACACAGTTTGCAAATTAATCCTAACAGAGAACAGTCCTGCTGAAGCTGGATGGATCAATTAAAATAACGTTTCCTACATAAATCCTAGCAATATGAAGTTACAAGTTGGGAAAGATACAATTTAGTTTAAAGACGACAATTAAAACTTACGCACATGAAGCAATTAATTATCTCTTGTAGTTGGCTATGCAGGTACATAATATTATATAGTACTACTAGGTCTACTAAATATATGTGTATGCATGCATTGTTGGAAGTAGAAGTAGCTAGCCATGTTTAACGAGCTTCCATAAGATACGGGTTTGCTACTATGTAATTAAATTTAGGATCAGCATCTTGTAACTTCGTGTTATTGCTAATTAAAGTGACGAATGGTAACTAACTGGCTAATGTGCAATTTCGTATCCATTCAATACCCACTCACTTGTCGCAACTTTACATATAATTTCACTTTTAGAGCGAAGAAGTTTACTTGCAATTATGGTGGAGGAGCCGGTGTTGAAAAGTGGCGGTCATCTCAAAGTGAGCTTATTCAAAACTAATTTAATAAAGCGTGGCAGCTGCACTGTGTTTTTATTCTGGAACTTTTATCAAATTTGAGTTTTCTATAATTTAATGTACTCCATTTCCAAATAATAGAAATTGCATTTGATGCTGTCTGCAATGAGTGTAGTGAAGAGGTGCAGCACTAGGACATAGTACAAGCAAATGCCAACATTTCGAAATACGCAGCTGAGTCTAAAAGTTTGGTATGCTTCGCTCACAACTTATTCAATTTAGAATCTAATCATTGTACAGCGAAGCGTAAAGAGAAATAGTTTTCCTTTCATGTATAATTTTACAATCATTATCTTTTTATTTCGTAAAAATACGTAATAGCGACCCATTTCATTTGTACTACTATTCGATCGTTGATCATTTCGGATGGAAGTTTGTATCAATGAAAAAGGTATTCGGTTGTTTTAATAAATATCGCTAACGACCCTGCAAAAGTTAAATTTACTTATCGGTTCCATAAAGCGGATAAAAGGATAAGATCTGTTCTCTCACTAAGTACTTTCCTATAACCGTTTTACGACAGGGGCTCCCCAAATCTATTTCATTCTAACTCATTAACTTTAAGTGCACATAAAGAAAGAAAAGATATAATGCTTTCGTTCTGTATATTACAGTAGTTGATTAAAGAATAGCGTGAAATTTAGATTAAGTGTACTATTTTATGCTGGAAATAAAATAGACGCCCTTTGATTTCTGTTACGAAAAATACGAAAGAAAATAAAACGACATCCTTACTGTTTATATATGATTAGTGTAATGCAGCCTTTTGCAATTATTCTTTCGAAACTTTTAATCAGCTTTTATTGTTCTGCCGCCGAAAATGGCAAAGTAAAACCGCAGGGAAATAAAATATATCACTTCAATTAGACTGAGTAAACTACTGCCAAGAAACAATGCAAGTATTCCGCCAGCTTGCACTAAAATATGAATTATGTTTGTTTTAATTCTACCTTGCCTGCATATAAGTATGTGCATTTTTTAAAAATACCTATCAGATCAATTTTGCTAAAAATTAAATTCCGTTTGTAGCGGATCACTGGAAATGATGGCACGGATACTTGTAAATACGTATCCATAAACCAGGTCTTCACTTCTCGATGGGTTACAGTAAATCTCACATAATTGCACGTTTGCAAACAAATTCCACAACTTGGCTTATTAGTTTCGGTATTAATTAGCGTTATTATTTCATCTAAAAAAAATCGAGTATATAAAATAATTTTCTCGATTGGAAGAGCCTTTACCTTGATGTTGGAACAAACAGAACATTTCAGAAGCGTTGCATGTTTTTTCCCCAGCTGCAAAATTTAAATTTATTTAAACTATAAATAAAATAAAAAGTCTCCTATTAGATCAAAAATTATGTTTGCTCAGCGAGTCTCATGAAGCGTCATAAAATCTCAGAAAGCCTCTTGGGTTCCAATAAAGCCTCTTTATTCTAATAAGCTTTCATAAATAATTGTAACTTACGCAGTTTTCTGTAATAATAAGGAACGCAATTGCAAAATTTCAAACTCAATTGAATGCGACATTCAATTCTACATAAATTGTAACTATAGACAGGACTATGCTTTAGTAGGTCAGCTTCATTAAAATAACGACAATTTCTTTGTGCTGGCCTCAGTTTGCGAAGTTGTTTGGTACCCAGAACACTTTCTGGAGTCACATCTATTTGATGATTTGTCTCTTTGCCAGAAGACCATTTTTCATCTGCTAAATCAATCATTTCGTCTGCAGAGTGGATA
Source organism: Cryptophagus acutangulus (assembly GCA_963556235.1). NCBI lineage: Eukaryota > Metazoa > Arthropoda > Insecta > Coleoptera > Cryptophagidae > Cryptophagus > Cryptophagus acutangulus. The sequence goes on along the minus strand of OY744559.1, from coordinate 3,875,846 downwards.
AAAACCTTCAATCAAATTAAATGACTTCGTTCACAATTATATTGAAATGTGTGTTTACTTCGTAGTTGGTATAAATGTCTCTTGTCATGAAAGAGACGAATATGTCGGTCGATTTGTACCAAATTTCCTTGAAATCGTTATACGGTCGGGAATTGTTAAAATAGCTGCAAAGTAAAATATGGTCCGGGTTTGTTTAAATTAAAAATAATTAATTTACTCTGGTGTATAATAAATTCCCAAATTTGCATTAACAACCGAACACATCCCATTCTCCGTAATTATTCGATAAATAGGTCTTCTCTCCGATAAAGGAAAAGTATTTCTGAACGATTTCTTTCTCGGACTTTCATTTTCTAATGTCAAAACCAGTGCATTTAATACGGGAAGATAATCTTCCGAGTTCAAGTAATCAATTTTATCGCCATTGGTGTAACTTTCAAATTTGTTGTATGTGCCAATATCTCCAAAAGCTATTCCTTGCAAATACTGCTCAATGCTTGCATTATAAGTCATATTAATACCCTTAGCTCTATAAAATTTCATTAAAAAGTTAAATAGCTCCTAAGAGTTTTTCTTTATGCTCTGTTATAATTACATCATCATTTTGTTGAAAATAGTTCCGGCATTTCGAACAAAACCTTTTTGACATATTGTTAAAGATGGAAATGAGCATTGCCAGTTGAAATAATCGCGCTCCAGATTAATTACAACTGGTCGCGTTTCAAAATGTTCCCATATTTGAAGACCTTGAGTTATTCCGATAATTGCGTAACTTGCCACCAATATTATCCATAGAATTCTAAATTTAGTTAATAAATTAATTACACCAAGACAATAATGTATTAAATTCAGATTTATTGCATATTTTCGAACCTTTCATAGATGGTAATATTTTTAGCAACAATTTGGCTGAGACCATGGACTGATGAAACTTTGGAACAAAATTTAATATGATCAGCAAATAACTGACTCCATGGCTTTTTATTATTGATTTCGATTTCGATTTGATTTTGTTTTGCAAGTGAAGTTTTCTTCATTATTATTATGTTGTTTAATGTATTACATAAAACACTAAACTAATTTATATCCAGTATAGTGAAAAAGCAGTTGCAATGAAATTGTTGTAAATATTTTAACAGCTTAATCTGATTTATGAAAACATGGTAAATATCATTTGTTTGAAACACATGAATAATTTATATTTATAGAAATTTCAATGAATTTAAATGCATAATATGTAAAATAAAATTATTCAATTTCAGATAATATGTTTTTTACATTTAATTACAACATTATGGCTATTATTCCGATACCTACCGCTACCAGCATAAATCAAATAAATGCACGACTATTGAGGATTCAAATTTCCGCTTGGCGGCCGTTTTTGGAACTTACTTCTTCCACTCATTATCGAATTTAGCTGTAAAAACTTCCAATTTCGTATTCATGGCACATTGTGGAAAAGTGGTTACGACAATTATCTTCAGTTAACTGTTTCTATCTATTGAATAGTTTGTGACCAGATGATTTACATAAAGTACACACATCTATATCTAAGGCAATTAGGAAAGGACTGCACAGCATATCTGGGCCAAAGCAAATTTGTAATTTGGAAAGTGATAATGTTCGCTGCTGTCAACCCCTCATTCAAATACAAATCTCAACATAGCATGCAAACTTTCCAACTGAACTGGACCTTCCCTCTTCACTTTGCTGTTTAGATGCTCCGATTTGTACGTGATACTGAAAGGGAACACGTCCTTACGACAAAAGGACTCATTAAGTAAATTGAAATTGCCTTTGGAAAGAATTAATAATGCATATGGTTGGAAGACGCATCTTGTAGTAGAAAATATAATTTATTTTTTCAAAATAATATCGAATACAAAGTTAGATAATAATGAGTAAAAGATAAACAGAAGTTTATGTAATTATAACAGAAGTTGCTGGCTTTAGAGGACACGATTGGAAAGTCACGCTGCATTGCCTCCGAATGTTCACCTGTACATAAAAAAATTACAGAGTTTAATTAAATGGCAAAGTTGAGTATAAAAATTTAATTAAAGCTTTAATTATGAATTTAAATCCGCTTTTTTAATAGTAGTTTGAAATTTTCCAAAGCGCTATTACCTTCGACCACCGTTAAGTTAACCGAGTCGGGCTTGGTGGATGGTTGCATGCAAGTATATTGCCCACTATCTCTCCATGTCACCCCCGACAAATAAATCTTGCTGCTAATTCGCAAATCCATGTCTCGATAGTCGGTATCAATCCTTAATCCGACCCGATTTTCCTGCTAAAATAAAATTGCATTATAAATATAAAAAACACGGAAAAGGCCTTTTATGAAGAATAGGTAGGATATCGCATTATATTAAATAATAATAAAAAAAAGTTGCAAAAAGCTCAGACATCAAAGCGTTCAACATTACAATTGAAAATAATAAAGTACAGCGCATGGAGTGTTATATATTTTGTATTTTACCTCAAAGGAGATTTCTTTGCCGTCGTGCAACCAGCGAACTCGCGGTTTACCGGCAAAGAAAAGTCCGTGAACGCCGCTGCCGCTAAGGCTGTCCAAATGCAGTGATGCCACAGATAGGGGCGATATTTCACATGTGAAGGTCACAGGGGACCCATTCTGCACATAAACTTGTCTCGGACCTTTTACTAGCGCTTGACTCACCCATTTCGAGCCGAATCCCACGCCCGGCTCTAAATAAAGTAGCAACATTCTTTTTATTAAATCATTCGAAATTATTCAAATTGCGTTACCGGCGACTGTAAGTTTGATAGCTAAACTGATTTTGGGGTCGGTGTTGACCTGGCATTCATATTGGCCCGTGTCGGATACATGCACGCCTCGTATCCGCAATCCCCAGAAATCTCCCGAGGCGCTTGAGTGCACCGGCTCGAAACGAGTGTCACTGGAAAATGTGTGACGTTCAGATGTAAGGATGTGCAAGTCTTTACTCCTAATCCATGAAACCTGAAATATATTTCAGATTTTATTTTTGCCAGATTTTATTTTTGCCTCACATATACAGGGTGTCCATTTAACTGAATTCCGGAACACCCTGTATGAAGTTGGAGGTGTTTTTCGAATATTGCATTAATATCGAATAAATGAAAATTGGAATATTCATTTATTTATCAACAAATATTTGAATATTTAACGAATGATTGAAATATATAAAATAAATCCACAAAAAACAGTCAAATATTTAAATATTTTATTACAAAATATTTTGATATAACTGTCAATATTCAAATTTAAAAATTGAAAATATTCCCGACCTAGTTTTAAAATAAATTAATATTTCACGACTCATGCCACACATGTAGAAATTATTTGTTCTTATTGTGTTCAAAAATATGTTTAGATGATTATTGAATTTATATGCAATTATAAAAGCTCTTATAATGCAAATAGTAATTAAATTAACTTTCTAGCAGAAATCCAATATAAATGTTCTAACAAAGTGCAAATAATGTATTCACATAACACACACAATGAATTGCTGTTAATATAATTGCTTTGCTATTCGATTTGAATCAAATCTATTTGCTTTGCACCTTTCAAGTTCCATAAATCTAATTTATGACTAGATTTTCCACGTTTAATTGCGAACAGCCATAAAAACAATTAAAATTTAAATAGTGAATAAAACGCGTCAATTGGATCTTGAGCTCTACGTCATTCTGCTCGTTATTAGCAGTTCTTTCACAAAAGCACATTGTTATTGCATTTTATTTTAATGATATTAATTATCCTTCGTATAATAAAAAAAGCTACATTTATGAAAAAATTCTCGGAAAATTCGAATAATGTACACACAACGTAAAATAATTGCATTAGTCTACTAATAACTTTTTTCAGTTGAACGGTCCTTTTCGTTTCGTTCCGTAAATGGATGGCTCAATTTATTTTCCACATAACATTATTGTATGTATATCATTATTATATGAATTTGACTTTGATACAAACTGTGGAGTATATTGAAAGTTGCAAGAAGGTGAAATTACAAATTGAAGCACGTAATAAGTTTGAAAGATAAACTTTAAGGAATTCAGGTAGAGTAAAGTAGAACATCTTTATTTAGAAGTACGAGTTTCCATGCATACAAATTGAATTGTATTTGTGTGGCAGATTTAGGAATATTTTGCTTTATAAATAATTGAGCTTACAACTTTGTCTCGTAGATTCCGGATTGTGCAAGGTAACAGTACGGTTTGTCCGGGTCTGGCGTCAACTTGTCTTATCATAATATCATCGAAAAGTGGTGATGGCGCCAAATTCTGGACCGCATGAATTGTTTTTGCCTTGTCCAAAGAACCGTTCCAATTGGATTCTGTAAAATGCATAAAATATTAATTTTTATTAGCGGATTTAAATCCGCAAAATGTAAAAACGTATCGACTGGCGCTTTTGCTGTTTTATAATTAATTTGGCCTTAAGCCAACTATTATTATGCATTTCCAATTCAAATTATAGTATTAAAACTGTTGATTTTATTCCTAGAGATATGTTGTGTGGAAAAACTGCGTTTTTGTGTGTGTTGTTGCTCGATGCCCAGTTATTTTGATAATTGATCTGCATGTTTTTGTTGGTTAATTATTCAGAATACTAAGTATGTATTTAGTTAGTGCTGCTTCAACTATTTTCGTTATTAGTAGACCCTTGAATCTCCGCAACCACAAAATGTAATTGTAGTATGTACCTAAACAAGCCCCCAAAACGTATGTTACCAAACATGTTTCTTGTAACCGAATACACTGAATTAAAATAATACGTTTTTATTTTGATTATATCTCTAAAGTTAATCTAATAACAAACAAAATGCTTAAGGCGTTAAATACTAATCCCATATTGCATGTGCACTTTATATGCATATAAAGTTTCAAGACCCTCATTCATAATATTATTGCATTTCGAACATTTTATGGAGCTTACCTAGACAAGGTGATAATTAGGTCATACTTGTAGGAGCAATTGCATTTTCAATAATCCCCAAATAGATTACCAAAAGGCTGGTTAACCACAATTGAATCACGTCTGCATTGCAGTAAACAAAGAACGATTAGCAATAATTGTTTATATTTAATTGCTTTATACATAATTAATAATTATTCATATTGATGGAATTATGAAGTGTGTCGAAGTATTAATTTCAATTTTTCAAAAATATACAGGGTGATTCAGAACAGGCGCTCTCAAAAAATTAAGCAATAGAAGACCTTTCTCATGCGCAATTTTGAAAAACCCATTTTTTATAACCCGAGAAAAAATTATTTAAAATTATTTAGTAAAAATTCTCCAAAATTCGGGATCACCCTGTATATTAAACGCATATTATATTTACTAATTATTATCCATTTGTTTTACAATTAACGAGACAACTGGTATTAATATTTTAAAAGTACATTCAAATAATTTATTCATTGATTGGAATTCGCATATAAACATTTACCCAATCAAACCACCAAAATTGAAAATATTCAGTTGGTCTGCATGCACTCTGCACTTGATTATTTACTAATTATCCTTTATGTTAGCTTATCAAATAGTAAACAATGTAAATTGTATATTACATTCTCATCGAATAAAGCCATCAAAAGTGAATTAAATCGCGTCACCAAAGATCTTATATAATTCCCTTTGAAGTGCATTATTCGTTGTGAATTTTCTATTAAATCCGAACTTATAGTCTAAAATCAAGCTTCTCAAACAGACCCCTGCATATTCAAAGAAAACTCGTATTTATCTATTTTCTTGGCATACTTGTAGGACAAAGATTATATTAGAAAAGCGTAAAAAGTAACATGTGGTGCACTACTTTACATCCTAATACCAGACATAAAATACCGCATATTTATGGTAATACTTTATGGAGATTTTCGACATACAAGTAAATGCTTAATATATTTCGATATTAAATTTCTGTTCTCTTTCTAACAACAATAGAAGTAAACACTGCGCGCCCTTAATGTAAAAAAAGTCGCTACTAATAAATTTTAAATGGGAAAGAAAGTTCCACAACAACAATTTTATTATTTTATTTTACGCACAACTAAATGAAAATCGCATGTTTACAACGTAGTTACCAGGCGGTAACTGCTACAGCGGGCAGTAAAGTCAATTTTACAGGCCTAGGACGGTAAAATAAAAAAGGCCGCGTGAGAATCAAACCCGACAAATCTTCTTCATATTTTTTTTCTTCGTTTAAAAAGAATTATTTATTTTTTTCTGGCCTGATTCTGTTGATTAAAGCGTTGATTAACTAAAGCATTGCGCAATCTACTGTTATTATTAATTGAGACAATAATAGAATTTGTAACGTACATTATTAGGAATGTATGTTACGAAATGCTGCGACCTATAACACTTTACAAATAGTTGGTGAGCTGCCAAAAGGGCCTAAAACAAGGCAAAGCCAATGTATTTATCAAAATGTTACTACACTGGCTTTAATGAGCCACGCTACTTTTTAGTCAAGTAAGGCAAAATAGTTGGTTGTTGATCTTCAAAAAAGGAAAAACATTTTATGGTCAGAAGGAAATAGTTCCTCCTTCGTCTCGTATATTGTTAAAAATTTTATGTAGCTTTTTCAGTTTTATGAGGCTACGCGAGTGCAAATTATAGAAAGCACTCATTATAAGTCAAGTTCAGTCGCAGATATGCTTCATCATAAATTCCACATAACAATGTGTATGTATTATCTAAGGGATGTATGGGGAGAATAATTAGTTGCAAGGGTTTACGTACTATATCGATATTTTATTATTCTCTTGTACTTCACCGGCGACAAAGGGATTTAATTAATGTCGCTCATCATCTCCAACGACTATCTATATATTACATAAAATTAATTAGCAAAAAATTTGTCAACGCTTAAATTCGTGTTTGATGCATTTTGCGAACAAATGACTCAAATTAAAAAGTTAATGGATTACTTGGTGGGTTTCGAATAGAATTTTCAAAATTACGTGATACGCGAATTTAACTTCTTTAAAAACTACTTGGTAGTAAAATGTGTTCTACACATAATAAATCATACAAATTGTAAAACAGCACAATTATTTACAAACTTTATTTTTAGCAGCAGCTGTCAGTCAGTCTTGTTGAGTTAATTATAAACAGACCAAACAGAATAATTTCAGGCATTTATACTTAAGATTGATCGATATTAAATTTCTTTGCAATTGAAATTATTTAAACATTTACCTACATGTTGAAACTGTAGTATTGTAGAATTAAATACAAATATTCATGTGGCTATTAACTAAAAGTTTACTATGTTAATGTAGCAAAAAAGTTTTGTAGTAGGGTTCAACTAGGTTTAGTATATGTTCGAGTATGCTTGTATGCTCAGCAAACTTTTCCTCCGCCAGTGCGAAATTAAATATTAAATTCTAGTCCGGTCTAAATTAAAACAAAAAAAACCGTGTAATTAATTCAATATCATTAAATTGGAATTAAACAGCGGCTTAGATGTTTATTTTTTTAGAGGGTGCAATATAGCGCGGTTTGCTTATTTTAAAAATAAATATGTAGTCATTGTTTTGTTTCTATAAATAAGCAAAAGTCTTTGTATAGATCTGTATACATACAGACGGACAAGAATTTCAAAAATGATCTCATTACTATTGTGGCGCTATGTTATAATTATTTACACGTTTATAACGGCTTCTAATTTAACGCTTAAAAGACGTTACAAACATAATGGTTTTGATTTATTTAAAAATCATTTTTTACAAAAAAATTGCAATCCATTTTTGTAACTGAAAGCTCTATGTCTATGGCTTTGATTGTACACATAGAGAACAAATACGAACATTTGCGGCCGTATTAGTGTCATCACGTAAATTAAATGTTCACAAACCTAGAACGAGATGTTCAAACAAATCTGGCAGCAGCCAAAATGTTTGTCTAATTTATAATATTAATAATAATACCGGCTGAAATATACCATCACTCATAAACTACGTAGTACTATGCAAAGAAATATCATTTTAAATATTTTTCTTGCAAATCTAAAGTAGCATTTTATTGATATTGATGGCGCTAATTTGTATGAAATAAATGGTGTTACCTTACGCTGTAGCTGACAGCTGAAATGGTAAAAAAGAAACATTTCAAGGCGACAAAACCGAGACTGAGACGTAACAATTAGCTCCGAAAGTTCTGTCGTTAAATAAGACTTCTCAATTGCATGATCTGCAATGTAGATTTTAACATATAATTATGTGCGTTTTGCTAATAAGAAATGATCGAGATGGTGAAACGTTTCGTGATCGACAAGTTTCACCGAATTTTATGGCTTCGAGGAATTTAATATATTTCTTGAGTGTTGAATGAAGTCGAATTTAAAACCTTTAGGAATTTTATATTATTTTTGGAAAATATCTCAAAATCTTCAGATAACTTCCTGTATTTATAAAAATTATCTCAATATTTTGTGAGGCTTTCGAAGTTTTCTTAACAGAAATTATTCCAAGAAATAATTATGGAAATGAGATTTTTACGAGTTTTTTTGAATTTTGGTTAGACAAAGACTTTCGAAAATAATAAACATAAAAACTATTTCGAAAGTAATAGAGACATGTTTACTACGCTTTTATAGTTAAATACCTATTAGATCTGGATGTTGAATTTTATATTTAGAAGTGTTTTGTATTGTTCTAAAATTGAAAGCTATTAAATTGTTATTCATATGAATTTCGAACAGCCATATAATAAAAAGCTTAATGGTTAAGTCCACTCATTGTGAGTGCAATGGATAAATGCATTTTTGAGTATCATTTCCAATGTTTCAGGATTTCCACCAATGACAGACCGCACGCCGCTATTAAATCAATCAATTTCCACCACTAAAGTGTTACTATTTTACAAAAAAACTATTAACCAAACACAATTTGTCAAAATTAATAGTTTCTGATACCGATCTTGACTTTTTAATTTGGAATGATTCACTAAAGCTGCTGTCCATGATTAAAATAGAGCGAAATCCACAAACACAAAAAAACGTCTGCTTTGTTTGAACTTCAGTTAATTAAAAGCATTGAACATGTATATGATCCAGATTTTAATTAAACTAATGACGTTTAGTCTTTTTTGTACTTTATGTAATACATTCTATAACAAAAATAACACAAACCTGAAGTTGTTTGACTAAAGGCCAACAGCACAATTGTCGACACTTGTAAAAGTTTCAACAAGCTAAAAGGCACTTCACTTTGAATTTGAACTGCACTCATATTTAAATTATTGGCAGCACGTAATTTATTATTTTATATTTTATTAACTAGCACACATCACAATGAACCGTACAAGTGAACAACATTTTTCGATTATTTGAAGATGGAGCTCTAATTGTGGGATAAATGTTTGTCTAAAGCTCCTCTTCACTCTTTCCAATCGTCTGTAAACAAAAATGAAAACGCAATTAACTCGATTAAATATTGTTAAAGTTAATATTATTATATTATATTGATTGAACGGTTTGTAAATAATAGACAAACTATTTGTTCATTAAAATTAAAAAAATATAAAAAAGTAAATTTAGCTCTTTAATGCGGGTCGCTATTCGAATAAAGTATATTTTCATGTGAAACAGCTTCCACATTAGTTTTAATATGCGGATGTGGGATTAGCTTTCTTGAATTAAGTCTACTTATTATGTGGTATTTTCGACATCATAATCATAAAACCAATAATAATATTACACAAAATATTACCCCGTAACAGGAACGGAAATAAATTCGGTAGGTCTTGAGTGGGCAAATTGAATTCTAGGATTTTCGTTATTTAAATTGCATTTTGAGCTTTTAACGAATCCATACATGCATCAAGCTGTTTATAGAGCTACCTTGAAAATTCTGAAATACTGAAATAATTCAGATAATTCACTCTTGTATATTTAAGCATTTTTCATAAAGCTCCATTTAGAGCTGCATTAACTTTCCTTTGATCCACGGCAGTCGGATACAACAATAACATTTACAATATCTTCAAAGACAGACCCAAGTTTAAGGCCGTAATAATTTGTTGCAAATAAACAAATTTTGATATTTAATTATTTATCCTAAATTACGGTAAATTATTGGTGGGTAAATTATTTAAGCAAATATTTGGCAAACTTTGCGGGTCGTGTGCGCGTCTTGTATATCAAATTCTTAACCATTAATTAGTTACCTCCTCAAAATTTTAACTAATCCACAAAATGCCAAATAAATTGATTTTCGTAAAATCTGAATTAAAAATTTCGTTGTGCAAAATTCCCCCAATTTATGCGCACTAATTAATATCGAATTTCAACTTACTAATTAAATGGTCCTAGGATATCAATACTCAATAGATATCATTAGACTGGCTGCCATCATTAGGGGAAACACAGCTTAGATTAATTTGACAGAATGTTTCAATTATTTGAAAATGAATAGAGCGGGATTTCCGTTTTAAAAGATATGCGGGAAGCACATGTTTTTAACGCGGCTTTTAAAACACCACTGCTTGATGTGAGCTTTGTGTGGCTCCTCATCAACGAAACTCCCCTTTGGAAGGTAGATCAGGATATAGAAATAGAACATACACAATTTTCAGATACCATTCATTCATTCGACAGATAATTTATTGCTGTACTTGGTTGTTGCATATTTTTGTAAAATTCCCGCTTAATAGCGCATATAATGAGCGCAATGAATTTATTGGCATTTGATCTTCGCAGGACAAAATAATAATCCCAAACCACATAGTTGAACCTTAGCTATAAAATAAACTTTTAATCATAAAATTATATGGCTGCAAACTGACAGGAGAGGTGAAATAAATTACGAATGATTAAATTAGAACCTGTAGGTGCTTTAAATATAGGGTTGATGGTACTATACGCTCATCGTTATTCAATTATAAATTAATATTAAACGGCAGACACTTTATTCACATGATTAACGATTTTTTTAAATCTAAAGTGTTCGATCTTTTGGCATCAAGACAAGCGAGCAGTTAACAATAGAATATCAAATCGGACAATCTAAAAATACGGATCGCCTTTACTAAACAAAAATGATAATAATAACAGAAGAAGCTTGTGGATTTCATCTCTATAAATCGATAAGGGAAAGTTAAACAACATCTGGGAAATTTATGAGGTGTGTGTGTGTGTTTATGGACTAAAAATAAAGTTTTATTACAAAGGCAAAAGCGGGCTAGTAATTGTGGTCGGTGTACCCTATAGATAAGTTTCAAAGAAACACCAAATGAAAAATTCGAAGTATTAATTGATTTCATTTAATTAAGGGTAAAATATGGATTTTATGTGCTACTGCAAATTACAATTCAAAATTGTTCTTTTAATTAACTTTAACTTAGAAAAGTTACAATCACTGCTCGAATTCACGGCTTGGGAAATATAATTTTCCGGGAAAACTTATTTTTAAACCAGCTTTCATTCATTTATTTAGTATGTTTATATCGGATGGAATTGTATTAACCAATCAGCTTGACGTATTTTGAATTAAGTGATTCTGATTGGTTAGGAATTCACTTTGTTACATAAATAAACAAGCCATTATTGTTGTAGCTACCAACCACTACCCAAATTGTTTATTCATCATTATAATCAAATAATATAAACAATACCAAAAAAAGACTTCTAATTCAAGTCACGAGGCAATTAAATTTAATACAGGCAGAGTGACAGTAAAAAAAATTAAAAAAATGTTCCGGCACTGACGACGACGAGGACTCAGAGGCGCAGTCAAAACATATTAAATTAAATTAAAAAAAAAGAACCAACTTAAATATGCATCCAACTATTTTATCGTAGATACGTGTATAACGAAAAATAAAAGTTTGTTGAGTAGTAAAGAAATTTATGGGCAAATTATACAGGCACAATCGAGAATGTATAAAAGCATACACGAGATATAATTTAAATTCAAGTCATTGTTGTATTGGGTCGGACAAGTGTGATGTTGGTGAGGGCACGAGATACAAAAGTCGTGTTAACAGGTATTAATCGAAAACCTTAAAAATCACGACGAGGACGACCTTTATTGGTTTTGGTTTTTGGTGTGCGGTGCGGGATGGATGGAATGTTTTTTGATGTTTTGTCGGGTTGGTGTGACGACAGGTTGTAATGGGACTTTTACAATAAGCCCTTCGAATGATGTGTTGACGTCCTGCTGAGCCCTCAATCTCAATAAATTCAGGATTATTCCCGATATCAATCGAGGACTACAATTGGAATAATAATATTATGGCTGCATGCATTATTTGTTTGTTTGCTTCGAAATCAGCTATAAATATAGCTATTTGTGAAAGAGCAATATTTATGTGCAGCTATAAAGGTGGAAGGATGATTTTTTCCCATTTAAGGCGCGATAGGATCAAAAACAATGACGTTGATTGACAGTTAGAAATAGAATTATTAGAATACACTTTGTGTATAGCGTGTTGTATTTACATTTAAATATTATACCTCTCATTTATCATTCACCAAATCTGAACCAATATATCTATCAAAATGTTTCGACTTTTATTGATTTATAACTTTTTTTGTAGGTGGATTTTTATTTTTATTCTTGAAACGCTTTTGGCATATTAATAAAAATGTGTTGTAACTTCGATTTCTTTTGTATAACGGTTTAACTTTATGCAAAACGAAATGAAAATGTGTGTGATTTACTACCAAATGAGGGTGGAGTTCAAAACTTGGTTGCTTCTATAAAAAAATAATTGAATGTAAAAAATATCGTTTTATTACCTTATTAAATTATTTATGTTTCCTTATTGGGTTTTTTTTAATTTTATTTGAGTTTCGGATGTTTCAAGAAATAAATAAATTTTAGAAATTGGATTTAGGAAAAAGAAAAATTAATTCGTTAATGCAATGGAAAAAAAAATGTTTTCGAAGGCTAATTAACGAAATTACAACTGCAAATATGAACTTTTGTCACACAAAAAAAAAATGCTAATTATATCTGAAAGCGTAATCCATAATAGATGCACACCAATTGTATTTTGTAAAAAAAATATTACAAAGCAGGACTTTTAATACAATTTTTTTTGAAAAGTTATTTATTATTATTATAAATATTAAAACAAATTAATGTCTAAATATAATTTCGCAGCTTATTTATTTATAATTACATAATAAAATATAATCGCACACACGAATTAAAAACTCTTTAATTCCCAAAATTGAGTTGACTTAACCAAATTATCGCACAATATGCGAAAATATCGTGTACAAAACTTTTTCAAATTCCGTGCTGTTTAATTTGTTAATAATTACTTTCGCCAACATTCAGAAAATTAATTCCGAAAATATGCACGTTAAATATTCATCTGAAACGCGGGTCGTTAACTATTGGCAAGTAAATTAAGTTTGATCAACAAAATAAAATCATCGTAGAGGTAAATTGTTTTCGTCGTTTAAACACATCAAAGGTCTGCTAGTTTCGCGTCCGATAATTACAGCTTGCTTAATCGTATCGGGTAATTTCGTATTTAATGTTTCTGGAAATAGAAGAGCTAAAGCACCCGATGAAACTGATAACACACCAAATAATAATAAAGGTAGTGTTTTGGCGATTCGTGCCTGGAAACAACATTTCATAACAAGTTATCGGCTGGTAAAATGAAATTGTGTAGCTTACCAGGAGCGGAACTTGCGGTGCTATCATTGACCCGAAGCGTCCAAACATGGAACAGATTGAAAACATTGTGTGTCTGGAACATGTCGGGAACATTTCTGTTGTATACACATACAATACGGTGTAAGCGATTGTCATACAACATTTCCCGGCCAGGAATGTTATTAGTCTAGCCCAGAAATAATCTGAAAACATTTTCCAGTAAAGTCGATCCTTAGTTTTGGTTTTATTTTTGATGAACCTTCTGCTGGTGTGAGTCCAGCTGCGATGCAAAAAATCCCGGCAAGGAGCAGCGTGATGAACATGATTTTTCTACGGCCAATTCGTTCGTTTACAAAGTAATAAATTACGTAAGCCGGTATTTCAATCGCAACCGTAAAAATGAACGATAAATAAATATTGTCCGAAATAGCCACAGATTGGATCGTCAAACCATAATAAACAAAAGTGCAACAGATCCACGTATACGAACAATGAATTGTGCGGCAAAACAAAACGCGCGATTTAATAGCGTCTCGAAAAGTTTCCGTATAAATATTTTTTGCCGTCTCGTTGTCCTCGAATGTTAAGTTTGCGTCTAATAATTCAGACGGTAATTCTTTCCTATTGATTTTCGCAATGTTTGCCAGAATTCTTTTTGCATCCTCATTTCGCCGGACGGAGATCAACCATCTAATCGATTCCGGCACTGTCCAATAGAAACTAATTGAAATCAAACCGGAAATGTACAACATTCTTAACATAATTCGCCACGATGGCGACAACATTGCCGCTATTCCTAAAATTATTTGTCCCAACGCGTAGACGCAACTTATGACGGTGTTGCCTTTATTGCGTTCCATGGGAGCCATCAGCTCCATTGCTAAACATTTTTTTTTCTCCAATTAAATTAATTACTCACATTTATTTTTTTTATTCACCCAAAATAAATGCAGCGCCATACATGCCACCACTTAAAGCCGTATCCAGGAATTCTAGTACCAAATACATAAAATAATTGGTAGAGAAGGATCTTAAAATTCCAGCACACATGCTCAGCAATACGCTTGTTATCATTAAATTCTTTCTGCCAAACCTTCGTTTTATTCTTGTTAAAAATTGGAAAATAAAAAATATACGACCCAATCTTACTTATCGGAAATAAATCCGGCATAGGATAAACAAACCAATTCGCCAACTACGTTGATTGTTCCAACGATTGTCAATTTCCAGAGGTTCTCAGCGCAATGTATATTAAACTGAAATAACAAACTTAACAATCAAGAAATTGATATTTCTAAGTAGAAAAGTTGATGTCAAATAAAAATTTAACCAAAAAAAATTAAAATCGTCATATTTTTGACAAAAAACAAAATTGCTTTTTTTAAAAAAAGTTCAAAAATTTGTAACAATGTCTTATTACATCATGAACAATAGTCGTTTCTTCCCTTTCATAGACAAAACGCTCGCAAATATTCGAAACGTTTTTGTTCACTTTTTGAAAAGCGCATGTTGAATTCAAGCTTTCCAAAAGCTCATACTGCTGACATCTACTGGGAAAGCCGTCTTTGTATGGTACAAATTTCTGCAACCATTGTGGCCTGTATTCTATTGAATTTTCATAATCGCAATTTTCTATAAAGCACTTATTGAAAATTGCTCACTATATTTTTGGCTCGTTTAAATGCTAATGTATTCTTACCGGTATCGGATGTCTCTCGATGTGAAGATGTAGCTCATTGAAAATACTGAATAGGCTACTACAAAACCCAAACAAGCATAATAATAAAATTGAAACTTGCCCCAACTACCAATTTTTTGTAAAATTTCATCCAAGGGTGAGTCTGGCTCCATTATATTTAAAAATGTTTCCTTTATGTGAAGCGTGCTGAAATAACCTTATAAAGCTAACGACTACAAGTTCATTCTACTGGCAAGTAATGCAAAAGAAAGTCTAATAAATTAATACGAACAAAAACAGATAACTACCCACGTAAAATAAAATGATTATTTATAAAATATTGCGGGAACATTCGGGTGCTGACATCCACTAGTGAGTAGTACCTAACTTTTAGTAGTTCTACAGATAGGTACTAATAATTTTGCTGAAATTTCAGACATACTAAAAGATGGCACTACTGAAATTAAAGTTTACATAATAATGTCTTTCAGGAGCAAAATTTAAGTATTTCCACAGATAAGGTTTCTTGACGGTAGGCAACCACCAAAACAGTTTTTTGATTTTGTGGTTGCCTATATCAGGCGTAATTTTTTTATTTAAATCACTCTTATTTGCAATAAATAGCCAATAGCTAATAGCCAATTGTTTTTGTAACAATAAAAATATAATATATTAAGTATTAAATTAATTTTGTAATTAAATTAACATACAAAAGTTATTAATTAAAAGCAACAAAAATTTATTATTTTTTTTGCTGATATTTTTTATTTGGGTAATTAAATGAAAATAAATAAAAGTCTCAACTTAATAAACATTTTCTTATTCAAACCTATAATCTTACATAATATACATAGTACAAAAAAACTATCGTCTCCAAAAAAACATCGAGACTGAAAAAAAATTAATCGTATAATCTGTACAAAAGTCTATATACTTATTACTACTGTACAATGAATTTTTTACCGTAATAAAGCAAATAAATTATATATTTATTTATATCATAATACATCGTTGAAACAATATACATATATATATGACAGTTTATTTTTGTAACAATAATTATTTTTAAAAATATTATACATATTTTGTATCCCAGTAAAAAAGTTTTCATTTCATGTCTATTTTCCAAGTAGCAAGAGATAAGAATTAGATTAATAAATCGTTGTCCCATAGAAAACACAAAGAAAATTCGAGATCATTTTGTTCCAGTTTTTATTCCTCTGCCCCTCCAAATAATGACAAATTAATTGAAAAAATCATTCTTCCATTTTTTAATTGGCACTTTGAATGAAATAGCACTTTTTTGATAATATTACAAGTTTTTTCAAAATGCTGTTGTTTTGTTCTTTGTCAACAAGAAATCATTTCAAATATCCACAAATATTATTTTACAAATAGCGAGTGTTTTTATTTAATTAAATTTATTATATCAACAGGCACAGTATTACAAGTGACAAAGTTACCACTGAACTAGCATAGTCAAGCAATCAAAGTTCAATTAATTGTTTGACTACAAAACACTGGGCGAGCAAGACCGACGACCACCAACCCTCATTGATGGCTCTGTCTCTGTCTCTCACCCTGTATAATATGAATATATTTTTATAAAACATTGATATATATTTCCAGATGTGCGGCTCAAGTATTTGGTACTCTTTCCAACAAAACGAAAACCTTTATTGAGGAACGAAAAGAGAAAAATCAAAACTTAATCACTTGATCGATATAACATGCGAAAGAGTTACAAAACAGCCGTACAACTAGACGACGACGTTGTATTTCAATTGAAAAATAATACAAAAAAAAAATTGTTTTCCAACAAGTGTGTTGTGTAATATAGTAGGCTAATTACAAAAAAAAACTGGTGACTAAAATTTTAGCCACTAGTCACTACTAACAGGAAGATAAACCGTGCATACTCAGCAGCATCCAAATATTCAAAAAACAATAATTATTAATAATAAACAAAAAATTATAATGTACATCCTTAAGAGTTTATACACATTTTTTTCTCTCAAAAAATTCTCATTTTATTTTCTCTTTTTTTCTCTATATATATCACACAAGAAGTAGTAGTTTTGCATCCATTTTTTCTTTGTTTTGCTTTGTACAAAATATATAACATTAAAAAAAATTGCTTGCTATCACAAATAAAAAACGAAATCAACAGTTGTCTGTTTTAAGCAGTCTCTGAATCTTCTTCTTTTTTAATGTCCATTAAAGTACCACCGGCAGCGGCGGCCGCATTGCTGCTGCCATTCCGCTCACTATCACTCTTCACATGCTTGTTCACTATTGCACTCAAACTGGCCAGCGAGTCCTTCACCGCATGATAGATGATATTCTTTATTTGCAACTTGTCCTCGTGGTTCGTATGCGTATCGGATAAATCGCGGAATTCCTGCGTCAAATGGAAACAGTGCGAAACATTCTCAGGCGATACGAAATCCTCCGCCACTTTGATGCAATTATGCAGATTGCGCACTTGATGCGGTGCACCGGCCGGAATAAACACGGCATCGCCCAAACACTGAACAATCGCATATCCCTCAACTCCGTACTCTTTATACAGACGTTCCCGTAACGGTCCATCCAAATAGCAACTTTGATCGTGAATGGGATCGTTGTGCGGCTCGAGTCGCCCACCCTTCTCCACCACCACTTTGTTCAACAAATCGCGAATTTTATCGGCATCGCGGGCATTGTAAATGTGCCACAGAGCGCCCGGCAATTCGCCCTTATCGCGCACGCGACGTCGCGTCAGTATATCACAGCCGGCCTCGTCAATCGCACGGAAAGCCTCCTTAATATGCTCATCGCTATCGCCATCCTTCGGAATACCGACGTACACCATCACATTCACCGCATCCGAAATGTCCAAATGCAAATTTGTCGTGCCTTTCGACGGATGCAGTGCCGATCCGTAAGCGTTGTACATTTTCGGGCCCAAATCCGGGCGCACAAAGCAATCCGGCAAGCGGCTAGCCAAATTCAATTTACCAGTGCGATGTGTGTACTGCGCCAGCGGCAACACCTTCATCAGGTCATTGAATCGCGTCGGCAACATTTCGGCAAAGTCTTCACCCGGCGGCCAGTCTTTTAATTTCAACAACATCGGATTACCGCGATCGTCCTTCAAGCGTTTCGAGAAGTGATCGAATCCCTCCCAGAATTTACGCATTGGTTGATTCGGCACCAAATTACCGGTCATACAGTTGACTAGGTCATTCTTTTCATCGCCAAAGTCACGAGCGAATGCGTCCGGATTCCACAGATCTTTGCTCAGCGCTTTTGTCACGTCGGAAACTATCACAGGTTGACCTCGCTTCCATTGATCCTAAACAAACAAAATAAAAATAGTCAAATAAACCTTCGAAGTACGACTCCGGCTGCGAGGTGGCAGCAACTACCGCTCAGCCACCCGAGCCGGCTACTACTACAAAATTGATTTATTATTACCTGGAATATTTTGAAGTTCTCCTTGTTGCAAGGATCACTCAATCGCAGCAATTTCCCATCACACAGCCAAGTGTGCGGCACTTCAGGGTACAACATCTTGCTCTCAGTGAGCGTCATGATTCGAATCGGCACGGGTGCACGACCTTTCGTCAGCCAATTATATCGCCGTACAAAATGCTTCAACTCCGACTTGTTCTCATTCTTCGTATCGTCAGCTTTCGGTTGCGAATCCTCAATCACACTCGTCATAACATCGTCGAGCAAATCGCCTTTCGTATTCACTTTCGTACTTTTGCCATTGTTCTTCGGCTGATTATTCGCGACTGGAGATGCGGCCCGACTGCCGTTCTGTTTATGCGACGGTCGAATTAGCAATTCGCGTAATGTGGAGAAATTGCCATCCTCCGACTCGCTGCTGCTATCGTCGTTCTTTTTATCCTCATTCGAGATTGCCACATCAGCGAACCAGCTCAGTTTCGACGATGTTTTCTCCTCGCCCGTTAATCCATTACACGTCTTGCCATCCTCCTCTTTGATCTCCTTCTTTATACCGTTCACCTTTTCCATTAGGATGCTTTTGATGATTTCCTTGCAGCCGACATTGTTCGATTTCTGGCAGACTTCTTTGCTGATCGCACAGCCGCAGTATTGTTCGATGTTGTAAAGTTCACGCATCTCATGCACCAATCGTCCCAGTTTCGTCAACGATTCACCGGCAATGATTTGCGTCAACATTAACTTTTCCTGTTCGTGTGCTTGACGATTCGTGCACAGCAACCAGGAAAAGTCGTCACGATCTTTTCCCGCTTCGCTCCAAACCTTTGTCGAACCGTTCTTGCGTCCCTAGAAATGAATGAAAAAATTAGACGTGTTGCATTTGAAATGGCAGGAATGATCGTCGTACCTTGTAGCAATCCAAACAAACAACAAAGCCGCATTTCGCACAAGCCCAGTGATAATTGAATATCGTCGTTTCGCACACATCGCACATTTCTCGAACTCCTTGCACAACACGTTTCCATGCGATCGTTTTATCTGTAATCATAAATCGCACAATAAATTCCTGCTGGTCCAAACATGGACATAAATTTTACCTTCGGACATGTGCTCGGCTTGAGCCTCTTTTTCCTGGACTAGCAGATCGCAGAAATGATCGCCGACTTGTTTCAGTAGAAACCGGGAGGTTTCCAGATCGAGATCGGATGGAGGACTGTCGGAATTTGGTAGCCATAATTTTATGTCATTCTGCAAAAGCGATAAAAATTTTAGTGCTACTCAGAATCTAAACGAATTGACTATTCTATTAGGATTAGGTCGTAAATGGTAGACGAGTACTTTGTTGCAGTTTGTGATTATCTGTTCATTGTGTAAATAATTGAAAAACAAACTTAGGTTTAGGACGACAACAATAAACAGTGGCTTTGACGTATTACTGGATTATCTGCTAAGATGATTAGTTTTATTTCAGTGGGAACATTTCGGGACAATGGGGGTTACCTGAAGGTGTACCAAAAAATACTATGGGTCAAAATAAATTAAAGAAGGTTGAACCGCTATTTAAAAATAAAGTTACAGTTGCATAAAAAATTTAAAAAGTTCAAACATGAAAGCATTATTTAATTAAAATATGAGAACTTCTAAAAGTAAATTAATTAAGTTATGGAACTGTTATTTATAAAATAAAAATAAACAACTTTTTATGAGTTTTATTATTAGATTGCTAGACTCTAATAATAGGATTAATATTTTTTGTTCAACCAATAATGAATATTTATCTATTTTAATTTATATAAAATATTTGAAAAGTTTTATTTATTTTTATTATCAGCGTGAAGCTTGAATTTCAATAAATCATAGTCAGCACATCATATTATTTTTGCTGCAATGCAATTTGAATATTAAATTACAATCAACATGCAGATAATAAAAATATTTTCTTAAAAAATATTGAATTGAATAAAAATAATAAAAGAGGCGTATGACTCATACAGTATATTGATGAATCGCTGTAACCGATCTGGTAATATCAATATTTCAATTCTTTCTTCAATACATTTCTTGTAAAAATTCAAATCAAATTTTCAAACAGCTGAAACTTTTTCTAAGGGTGCATTTTTGTATAGTGCGTCACTAGGGTGGAATGCGGTCCCTTTTCTCAACCCATAAACTTCCCAGTTCATTATTTGGCGCACCTTTCAAGGACACCCTCTTTAATAAAATCCATCTAACTTAAATAGAAGTATTGATTGAAATATTTTATGATTCTATTGTAGCAAAAATTCTACTACTTGCCAGTCAATAACCCGAAAATAAATGATGATTGAAAAGTTGTAAATAAATTCTCCAATATATCGGAATAGCAAATAAATATCAAAAAAATTGCAATGACCAAATTCCTCGTAAAACTCACAAATGAAATAAATAAACCAACAAATAAATCCCTAGAATCAATAATCCTTGTTAATTCATTGATATTTGAAACTGCATTAGTCTGGATGATTAAAGATTTAACTTAATCAATACCCAAGCTCTTAATCCATCTACAACCACTGCATTAACCATTATAGGTCCATCCGAATGTAAATGATCCAATTAATACGAACTCAAGCTCAATGTTAAACATATTGCATGTTGTAAAATTTAAATTAACAATTACATGATAATAATAGATAGACCTTCACACAATCTAAATTAAACAATCTATGAATCACTCGATTGTCGTCTAAAAATAAACTGCAAATACTCCTTATCCGAATAATATGCTGATGAAACAAAATGATAACAAAAACAACATTTCTCACCTCTAAAGCGTCCTTGTGCGGATCCGAGAATCCCGCAATCGCCAGCTGTCCATTCTTGGTATACCTCAATCGACGAAACGCATAGAACCGACAGAATATATTCGGCATGTTCTTGTTACGCTGATTCGGCGTCATCCGACACTCTCTACACTTGGTCAGCTTCGGTGCCACATCCGAACATGCACCATCCTGCAGAAAACTCTCGCCGGTCTTCTTCAATTGCCCCACGGGGGGTTTGCGAAAGGGGTCGCGCTGGGGCTCATCATCCTTGGATTTCTTTGGGCGCGGCTCCTCGCCTTTATCGTTTTTTGACGACTTAGGTCTTCGTCCCCGTTTGCGAGGTTCTTTACCAGCCACCGTTGTGGTGGTCGTGGTGGTACTCGTCGTGGTATTCGTGCTATTGTTCGCCGGTTTCGCTTTTGTGACGACAGTCGTACTGGCACCGGAATCGGAATCCTTCTCACTACCACTCTCCTTATCACTATCACTACCACTTTCACTGGGTATCGTCGACTGGCCACCACTCGCCTTGCGCTTCTTCTCCTCGGCCGTCTTCTTGGCAGCGGCCGCAGCCGCCGCAATGCCTCCACCCTTTTTCCGCTTCACTTTCGGCGGTTTCCTCTTCGGCGGCGACTTCCGGCCACCACGTTCTGGATCCGAACTCGACGAGTCGTCCGCTTTCGCATTGCTCTCAGCCACAACACCATTCACTGTCGTCGCTTCCTTCGCACTCGAATTACTCTTCCGGTTCGCCGTTGCATTCTTATTGGCGAAATGCTTTGACTTGTTAATACTATTCACAGCCATTGACCCAATCGAATGTATCGAATTCACCGGATTCTCCTTGTTCATGTTGCTACCACTCGTGTTATTATTCGCACTGGCGGCACTGTTCGTTTTAATGTTCATCGGCAACGTCACACAACTACCTGAGCCCACAATGCCAGTCGTGTCCTCCAAATCCTCGCCGGTGTGTCGTTGCAGCCACGCTTTCTTCAAATGTCGCACCGTGTGACTGCTGGTCGTTTTGACCATAGGTCCCGGACTGTTCGACTTCTCCGAATCGACACTACTTGGCGGCGCTATTTTCACGGGCGACTCTTCCACAACTGCAATCACTGGCGGACTATCACTACTATTATTAACAACAACAATCGGTTGACTAGACGATTCATTACTAGCCGGCCGTATTACATCCAGATGAACAGCCGTTACACTAACGTCCGGTAGATTGTCCGTTAAAATGGTAGGGCTGCGCACGTGTACTGGCGGCGTGCGGTAAGCAGCTGTATTCACAACCGTCGTTATTGTAGTGGCAGCACTGGCTATTAAAGGACTAGGTTCACTTACACGCGCTAGTTGAGGGGAACTACTGCTCGTATAAACTGGGGCACTAGTATTGTTAGTAGGTGGGGCGACGACCGACTCTAAGCGGCGTTTCTTCACTTCCAAACATACCGGACTGGCTGCACTGATAGGTGGCGCTTTCCGCTTCGGCGACAATGCCGAATCGTACTTGCCCAAATCGAGTGGCTGCATTTGCATCGAGGGCGCATTGCACTGTTGCGAGTACTGAGCGCGGGAAATGGGCATGGGCGCGGATGCGGCAGTTGGCGGCGACGTTGCATGCTTTAGTACCGGACCCGGCGTATAGATGCGCTCGTATCGGTCTCGGTCTATACTTGAGGTGGTACGACTGCTATGTGCAGGGGGCGGACACGGCATCATGGCAGGCTGCTGCGGATGTTGCTGTGGATGGGGCGGGTGATATGGTGACACTTGATATGGCGATGGTGACACTGACGAGTTAAGCGGCGGTTTGGCAGTCAATTGAATGGGATTGCTCACACTTTCGTGCGGTTGTCGATTGGGCACCGGTACCACGGAGACGACACCCGCGGAAGGTTTGCCGTAAATGTGGTGCGGCGCGGGACTGCTCACTTTCGGCTTGGAATTTGCCACAGTGGCGGCAGCCAACGTGTAAGCCGCAGTCGTGCTGGACAGGAACGGATACACACTGCCTTTGCTCGAGCTACCCGTAGGAAAAATCATAGCACCTTGCGATTCGGACGTGCTGCGATATCGCATCTCCGGTTGCTGTTGCTGCTGACTATGATGAGAGTGCGGCGATTGACGCTGTTGCAGATGAGGACTAGGCAATTGGCCGCTGGACCGATGATGGCTACTCTTGCCCAAATTTTGGGGCTCCATATGCATGTGAGGGCTGGGCGTGTGCGTTAAATGGTGCGGACTTTGCGTCGGACTGCGATACTCAAACACTTTCTGCTGTTGGCCGGGTTGTTGCTGGATGTAATGATGTCCCATCATTTCGTTTCGCAACTTGGGCGAATGCGCCATCACATTACCGCCACGCGAATCCATATGATGCGGATTCTTACCGTCGTGCTTCACGATCACCGAGTTCTTCATCTCGGTCACCAATGGTGGCGGATTTGGTAAATCTCTGTTATCTCTCTCGTTAGCACCGGATTTCGTCACTAAAAGTCCAGACGATGATTGGGATTTGTGATGTGCTTCGACCTTATTCTTTGGTTCAAAAAATGTGTTTTGAATATGCATGGCCGGGTAAGCATAAAGGTTCGCCTCGCCTTTCGACAAGGACGGATGCATCATTTTATCCGCTGAACCTTTGCCCGCGTTTAATCGACTATGCGCTGGCGGTGGCGGGTATTCCGTTTTACCAGGCACACTTGGAGGTCTTGACACCTGTGAACAAACACGATTGCGATAAAGATCTGAAATTTGATTAGAACTTGGAACGCACGCTATCATGGTATTGATTCATGCACACAATAATCTATTTTGAGGGAATGTACTTACATGATAGTAGGACCTATGATCCCGGGCATCGGGTCGCACTAGATGCCTTTGTTGCTGTTCTCTTTGGTGCATCTCTTGTTCGACCCGCTTCCTATCATCCTCGGAAATGCTAGGTTGTCTAGGTTGCGGTTGTCGTCCAGCAATGGGATTCCATTGATCGCGTTGCTTCGGATGATGCACTGCACGCAGCGACTTCTCGAAATGGTTTTGCAACGCTTGCTCTTGACGCTCTTTCTCCTCGCGTTCGCGATCTTGCTTTTCCCGCTCGCGATCCATCTTCTCCCGTTCCATGCGCTCCTTCTCCTTTTGCTGCTGCTTTTCCATCTCATGCGTTTGTCGTTCTCGTATCATGCGATCGTGTCGATCGCGGTCCTGCATAAGGGCCCGATCGCGTTCGAATTCCTCATGCGGCTGACTGAGCAGATGAGCGGTGGAAACGGGTAGATGGCCATAGCGCTGTTGCTTCCAGAGAATGTCGGTGATATGGGGATGCTGGTAGATGCCCGGCGCAAGGTGGGGATGATGTGGCATATGATGCGTCGTCATGAGCGAAGGCGGTGGCGGCGGATATAAACTAGCTGGATGCGACGAGGCCGAGGTGGGTGGCGGGCCCGAAGCGGCCGGTGTCGACGGGTGCGACATGAGCAGCGTCTGATGCTGCACACTATGTATGTGGCGAACGTGCGGTTCCGACTCCAATAGCAGATTGGGGTCCCTCCACACGCGCACCGGCTCGTTGGAGTTGCTTGGCGGTGCAGTTGTGGCAACTGCTGGTATGAACAACGGCGATCGGTTGCTCGCTGATTGCGTACTACTTTGTGTGTGAATATCGTCAGATGAACTCAGGGCACTGGATCGCGAACCCGAGCGTTCATCTCCACTGCCTGACCGCAGGGAACTTACGCCCGAGTCGGAACGGTCATCTGGGAAGCGTAACAATGACGAGGCATTCGGGTCAGAGAGTTCCATCCTGCTGAACGGCGAGGACGAAGACAGAGGTACGTCATCGTCGCCTCGGCTCGAGCACTCACGCTCTTCTGATGATTTCGGAATGGTTGTTGTTCGAGTGGTCGTCACTATCACACAATCGTCTTCCTCACTAACTATTTCACTTGTTACCGTTTCAGATGTCGCAGGCATGGGTTCGCGCACTTGCAAATCATGATCGCCCGGCACTTCCACTGGCACTAACTGTACACTACTGCCGTTACTCGTATCATCTAAAGCGCTATCGTTTTCACACTTGTAAATCGAATTATTCAAATCATCGCCAGTCGATTCAGCTGCTTCCTCTTCAGTCGCTTTGCTCGTCGGCTTCTTGCAAATCGACGCGAGTGTGTTCTGCAGGCAATCTTCAACGCGTACCTCGATTTCTCTCAATTTACTATTGTTTGCCTCTTCCAACACTTTCTTCTTGCTTAAAGTTCGATTGCACAAATTCTTTCGACGACTACTCTGCTTATTCTCCAAATCCTCCTTTATGTTACTGAAATTGTTCCGGGGCTTTGTCGATGCGCTATCGTTTTCACTCGTTTTCCGTTTACGTGATTTTGTAGTCGAACCTGCAAATTGCAAAAGTGCACAGTCAATATTTAGCCACAACACAGCGACGAAAAAAAATACCATCTTATCTTATTTATTTAATCATCTAATTGCAATTTTTTTGCCCTACGTGACTGCGATATTTGCTCGTCAGCTCGCAATAAAATCCACGTCAGCGTGTCGGGTTCGGTTCAATCTAATCTAAGTTCAAGTTTCAATGCCATTTGTCCTTTTAATCAAATTATTATTGAGCTACGATCGATTCGATTTATTGTTGGTGTAGGCAGCTCGAAAATACAAAACATAAATGCAGTAGGCGAAGCTGTATGATCACAATAAATTAAAATGCGACGGGCAAAAATCGCAACTGCGCTATTGTTGCGACCCACGCAAATTAATCGTTGTTATACATAAGAACGTGATGTGAAACAAAACACAATCGAATTCCATCAGCGAACAAAAGAAAAGAATGTCGCACACATCTGCTTTGTGTGACGAAAATAATTACACATCGAGTGACCACCATTTTTGCGATGAGCGAACTATTCGAATCTTGAACCGAAATCGTTAACCTTGACTTTTGACTTCGAGTTCCGTGACGAAATATGCCGCTTACAAATTGGAAGCCGTAAGGAAATTATAATTAAATCGTTACCAAACAAGTGCCGGGATTAGTTATTTATTTTTTTATGGGCGATAGAAAGTATAGACATTTAGCAGCTTGACGACTTTCACTCGTTTTGTACAACATACTGTGTTGCATTTCGTATTGCATCATTTGCTCCCAATTTATCCGCGCTGTGATTGCTTGCTTTCAAGAACAATTAATATTCATTATTTATTTATATGCATCGCATGATTCATCTGGCCTAGAAAATGCATGGATGGCTTGCCTTGAGTTTAAACTGTACACGCTGCCTTTTTTTGCAACAACAAATAATAATTATTTTATTACATTTCTCGCGCGGATAATTTAATTTGAATTTTTACCAAGTATTATGCGCGATTATAACGGTGCGCAAACAACAAACAATCTACTTTCGAAATCATCGTGATGGCTATTGAAAAATCCACTCTAAGCTCAAGAAGTCATTTCCTTTCATTGCAAACCCGTTACATTGTACTTTTCCATCTTCATTATTATTTATTATGAGTAGCAGGCAACAGACGGTGTTGAAATAGTAATTTCGTTGTTGATGATGTTGATGATAATAAAAATAGGTAGCATCTAACTGTAGATTTCATTTCGAATTTAATCGGCGGTCGCTTGCACAATTGACCTTTCCCCCACTCCACTCCCCCCAATTTGATAACATCGATATTTATTAAATTCGCTGGGCGTGGTAGGCGAATTAATAACAGAAAAAGCGAGCCGTGATGTTACAAAATCGTGATGCTTTTTATTATTTAAACATTCGTTTCCTTGTGCATATATCGATGAGATCGCACAGTTAAGGGTCAAATCATGGCACGCTTGTTGGTCGCTATATAATTACGTTGTTACTCATCAAAAAAACTGGTTGAACATAATTAAAATTACAAAGAACTTGGCGCTTTGATAATAACACACCAACATGATAACGTTTTATTGAATTTTATTTTCCTTTCTTTCATTATTATCAATCACCAAAATATCGATTGAGTAAATAAAATATTTCCGTACTTCCGATACGAAAGAAAAACAAAGGACAATTTGAATGCATTATAATTTATTATAATGACGTGTGTTGTGTTGGTAAGTGTGATTATTTCTAGCGGATGTAATTATAGATGCGACATACGAGTCCCACCGGTCGAATGGGTTCAAAACCGGTCCGACTTGCTCAAAAGACCTCCCTCATGTTTTATTCAGGCAAAGGTCTCAGACCTGGTATTTCTCGTTTTTCCATTCCAATACGGTTTCTTCTCATCTCTTCTTGCTTGCCCATTATTTAAATGTGCATTACGCACACACATTTTCTAAAATATTGGCTACTAGTAAAAATCTTGGCACGGAACCCGTTTCGAAAATTCCACGTTTATTAATATTCAAAATAGTAACGCGTTTAACATCAAAAATCAATGAACTTTGTCGCGTTTTTTATCTTCGCACACAAAATAAATTAGATGTTGTGGTTAATAATTTAAAAACCTATTTTTAAATTAACATATTTTGAACGTTCAGAGTGCGAGCGTATTTCTCGAAATTAATTACTTCCTGAGTTTCAAAATAGCTTAACCATTAAATATGTAAAATGTGGCTCGTCAACCACGCTGTCTCAAGGAATCGATGTAATATGGAACAAGGAAGTTTTAGGAATTTTTAGAAATTAATCAGCCAATTAGGCGAATTAATGTGATAACGTAATCGCTCTATTTTTGATTCCTAATTAGTTATTCGAGTATTCGATCGTATGGAGTCCAGATTATCTCAAGGGTCTTATCGAGGATCTCATAATACCTCATGGAGTTTTGGTCTAATCGACTAATGAAGTCTTGTCTATACAGCAAAAGTGAGATCAAATTAAAATCACCTATAAATTTAAAAACCAACATAAAAAGAACCTTGAAGCCTCGCTTCGAGCAAGATTGTTTTTCTATAAAGAAAAAAGTTAAATGGAATTATAATAATCTGCCACATTTTATTTTAATATGCAACCAGGTCAAATATAAATGAAAAAAATTCCAAATAGCGATTATGTTGTTTACTAGTTTAAGAGCAGGTAGAATAATAATAATAATAAAAGTGGTCGTTCCGCAACGAGGACACGAACACAGAGAGTCGTGATTAAAATCAAGCCGAGTGGAGGCAAATGGAAATGAACGACGACGAGGAGAAGAAGAAATAGAATAATATATTTATTCTCTCATCCCAGGCTATTTGCTTAGTTTATAATAATAGACCGGAAACGGCACTATGCGATATACCGACCAACCGACACAAACAATACTCGTTTTCTCACTGCTGTGGTATTCAAGTGGTAATGTATCGTACTGTTTCAAGGTTAAGGAAACACGCACTCATATTATAATTTCCCATTATAATATAAAAATGCAGACAGAAATTATATTATTCATAATAGTACAAATTTCGAGATGATGATGATGGAAATAAATTATAAAATAACTTGTACAAGGTCGACTTGATTAATTTCCAAGTCGAGTTACGCAAGCCTTGTTGTCTTGAGAAATGGCCGGAGGTGCAACTGGAAAAAATATTCCGGCTGCCGTTTGCTATAATGAATTTTATTCTCGCTCATTCGAAAAAAAGCGAGTGCAGATGTTTATTGTAAAAACACGACAGGCATCTGGTTTTCTAAATATGCAGGAATTAACCAGAAAAACTGTTTTCGTCTCAAAGACGACGATGACTTTTATTCGACCTTCAGTCCAGCTACAAAATTTCTCATTTACATACGTAGCACATTTTATCGCAAACGATAAATCGTTTTTTGCTAGCCATCGACGACAAGGAAAAAATTGCTGCATCAACTCCGAACGTAATGTAATAATAATAGAAGGAAAGAATTGCTAGTGTTTCAGAAACATGCTGACCGACTGTGAAAATGTGAAATAGGAAGAAAGAGAGAATCTGCAAGCATGGCAAAAAAGCATTTCTTATATTGCACATCCGAGGAGTTTTCGTCCGATCCGCTTACTGCATGCCCAATTCTCAAGCCAGCCTCCAAAACTAAGCGACTCAGCTATTACAAAGTTAAGTGTTTAGTCATCAGAAAAGAATCGCAGCAGGAGAGACATTGTCGAGACAATTACCATAATAAATTCCTCTCTTGAACTGAAATGATGATCGAAAATGAGCACGAATAACTAAAAATAAATTCGTTTCCAAACAAACGAACGATTTGCTAACAAAAACTGGTAGCAATCGGAGAATACTGGAAGATCATTTGTAAACAATTCTGCGAAATGATAAAATCGATAGAGCTGTACAAAATTAACTGCATAAAGGAATTTTAATATCCTTAATCTAATTCTTTGTTATATGTTGTGTAACTTGTCACATATTATCTCACTACTAGAGGGGGAATTTCTAATCGCTTTCTCCGCTTAATTACTTTTTATTATTAATATCTAACACACTTATTAGAATAACTGTAGGTATAATTTGCACGTTGTGCAATCAATTTAATTACAGCTTTTTAATAAAATATGTTAATTAGAAATTTGATTAAATCGCAAAAAATAAACGCACGTAATTTTTGCTGAAAAAGAATTCCAACTATTTAACATAAAGAAAACCGAACGCAAGCCTTGACATTTTTTTTGTTTGTTACTAATTCATGTCATGCTTTTTTTGTTTACCCAAGGAATACTAGAATGCGAAGTTATAAATAACTAAATTGAATAAAAACGTATAATTCAACCTAATGACCTCCAGATGATGACGATCGTTCGGAAAAAAGAGTCACCGTACGAAATTAGAATTAAAACATCATTAATTAAAGAGTAAATAAGTAGACATAGACACCACACACAAATAAATAAAAGAAATTGTCATCAATTGAATTCGTAAATGAAAAGAAAACATAAATTATGATGGTTTGAATAAAGCGAGTCAAGGAGAGAGGACGACGAAGACAGAGAGGAGGGCAAAAGAAAGACAAATACAAAACAACTGACTGCAGTCTGATTCAGCTTGGCGTCATGCTCAAGGGAGCGCAGCAAGCCGAGAGGCAACACAAAACGATGGTGCGGTGACGGCGGGCAA
The DNA here is from genome assembly GCA_963556235.1 of Cryptophagus acutangulus. Classification (NCBI taxonomy): domain Eukaryota; kingdom Metazoa; phylum Arthropoda; class Insecta; order Coleoptera; family Cryptophagidae; genus Cryptophagus; species Cryptophagus acutangulus. The sequence goes on along the minus strand of OY744559.1, from coordinate 3,845,176 downwards.
CAGGAGGGATAGGACGCGAAGCATGAGGGGGGCCAAACGCACGGAACAACTGCAGTCACTGACCTCCATTATTGCTTGAGCCACATTGCGTGATGCTTCTCCTCCTTTTCTAATTCTACAACATCATAAATTGGAAAACGATCGAATGGCGCTACTGCAATTTGCTACGGCAGGGACCCACACAACACCTCAAAGTGACATAAATTGATTAAATATCAATATAAGATCAAAGTCTTCCCACACACAATGATCTTTGTGCATAATAGCGCTTTTGTCCTATTCAAATAGTTAATATCTGGAGCAGAATGCTTAGAATTGCTGCATAGACGCAAAGTGGGGGTAAAGGGTCGAGCCTTGCGGGACCCCAAAAAGGCGCAAGTTCAAATGTCGTTCAGTGTATCATCGATACCGAAAAAATGCTGCAAGCAATCAATTGTTTACATTCAAGCGAGTTATCGTTCGTACAAAGTTGGAGGCGAATTGCGCTTATCTCCATAAATGAAAATGGATTTTATTATCGCAAGCGCGTTTGTAATTTGCTACGCTGTACACATAAATTTCACTTAAATAAAATCGTAGCTTACCAAGTTAACAATATAAGTAAAATAAAAGCTGCAAGCTTTTTCCTCGAATCAAAAAAAAGCACTGTAATCCCAACAAATGAATGAAAATCAAAAAAGTTGTTCGCACTTAATAGTTTTTGTGGTATAAAACAAGTAAATCCTGGTCGAAAAAATGTCCTTGAACTGAGTGGGGGTCGCGGCAATTCGAGCTTCCACAACGTGCTCACCCGACAAATTCTCACAGACAACTGCGGCGGTGGCCAAAGAAAAGAGCGAACCTGGTTTACGAACCTCGACGAAATGCTACGACACAAATAAAAACCAGCAACAAGTGTGGAATATCATATTAAATTGGACGTACTATAGATGAGGGAATCTATCTGTACAAATACAATTCACAAGAGGACGACGACAATCAAAGGCCCGAAATTTCTTTGCATTTCGAGTGCGCAAATAAATAAAAAAACTAAACTGGTTCTCGCAATAAACATTTGACACCAAATCGATTTGTACCGTTTCATTTTCTATCAAAAAGCTCCGGTGTGAAATGGAATACGAAATGCTAATTGAATGATTTGGTTTTACTATTAGCGCTAATTAAATTTTATTTTCATAAAGTGTCCATTAATTAAATCGGAGTTACTATGAGTTCTATGTATGACCTTCATTCGACTTTGTTGGCGTAGACCAAAACTCGACGCCTTTTTCACAGGAAACCCACCACAATATCATAAAATTCTCCACAGTGTGAGCATGCACAAAACCAACAAAAGTTTGTTTTCTTTGCATTTTTCTGGTTTCAGTGCTGATGCAAGAACCAACGATTTTATATCCGTAAATATATCCCATTAGGGGATTAGTGCAAGCCCCCAAAAACCCAGCACTAAGTCGAATGTCCTTCCGACATCTGGGATAATTAGCTTATCAGCTCATCAATGCATTAATTACGAGCGTCAGTTAACGATTTATTGAAATATGATTACGTTTTATATGCAAATTTAAAATGGGCATTTATTGGGTCGAAGTGCTTTTACAAATCACTAAGCAATAAAGTGGAATCCTTCCATACATTGTATTTTATTTTAGCATTTAGATGTAAAAACTTCCTGGCACTACCACCACTCAGAACCCGACATAGTATGCTAATTTTTTTCGCTATATTCCACTTGATTCCATACAACAGTGTTGCATTTGATCAATGACGAATTGTTTTAATTCACATGATATTTGCATTTAAATGCAAAAAGTTTCGGATTTAATAAAGCAAGCAAGCAAGGGTGGCTTCGAGTGATAATACAACGAGGACTGACTTTCAGCTAACCTTTAAATTTAATAGCCTGATTTATGTTGGAAAAATATTTCGCCAACCTTTTTTGCTTGGCGCATCTGGTAGAAGAAAATCGTTTTCTATTTTTTGTTTCTCGCGTTTCATAAATATACAGTTTAATAATTACGTTCGGTTTATAAATACACTGACAAGTTACAGGAATAACCAGTTAGTGTGTGTGTGTGTGTATCTTTTAAAGTCTGGCAAAATTCCCACAACGGTTGTTAGCGCCTAATAAACAATTTCAAACATGAACAATTTATGCACATCACCAAATAAACAAGTTTGCTGTTAAATAAATAAATAAATATTGTTTGTTCCATTTTTCGTTTCGAGTCTTAGCCTTGGAACGCATATCGTTCAAACAGATTCAATTTGCCATAAAAAATATTAATATTGCACGCTCCATCGATTTTTCATGTCACTACAGAAATATTACGAGTCGCGCGGACGAAGAAAAAAAACTGTAATATTTTTCTATATCATTTGCTATGCTGTTACAAGACACGACAAGTCTAACTGTCAAAAGATAATTATGGTATGTGCTAAAAAGTATTTTCTCTTTTTTCAGTTCCTCTCTGTTATTCTTGAAACCAGATGGTCGTCACTCGACCGTAAATTATTACTCATAGAACATTTGCACAAAATAAATAATTGAATCGTTTCAGCAGCGCACATGGAAACAAAACAATAACACACACATAGTGCGATTGTTCTCATTAAAGTTCTCGTTTCCATTGTTCGGAAACTTTGATTTGGATTTTCGTCATTCGAAATAATTAAATAAGACACGACGAATGTGACATTGAGTTGCTATATTAAAATGCATTCAACATACCTACAGCAATATAGTATATATTCCGTATACATAACAACAACATAACGTTAAACCGGTGTGTTGTATGTATTATAGTATATGGCATGGAATATGGACCCACGCATGTGTGGGGGCCGATATACATACTACATAAATGCAGCCGGTATATGGCGCACCTAAATCAGACCCGCACCTTTGTTTCAACAACAAATCAAAGAGGGTTATCAGATGCAGAACGCTCTCAGTTATTCATCATTTCATGATAACAATATTAATATTGTTCGAGGAGGAAAGCCGCAGCAGCATGTCCAAAGCAGAATCACAATTTTACGGCGGACAAAGATGCACCGAAAACTTGTTTGGGTGCTAGAGGCGGAACGAGTCAACAATGGTGATGGACTAGGAGCCTTTTTTTTGGCAGTTAAAAGAGAATGACTTTCATTCGACCTTCTCGTTAAATGTGTTTGCTAGAAATAAAGTTGTAAAGTGCAAGAAATTAGAAACCGAATAGAAATTATAAAACGAACAAATTGCATGTTGCTTAAATAACGCTTGGCAATATGAAATCCTGGCGACTAATGAGCGGAAAAAAAATGAGCATAATAAAAAACGCAGCACACCGTTGCAAATAGAAATAAATTCACGAAGGAGAAACATTATTTATTTTGCCTTTTTTTAGCATGTCTATTACCACGAGAGCGAATACCTACTACTGGACCAGTTCCAAATGAGCCGAGCCGATCGGCCGGAACGGTTGGTCGGGTCGGTTCTTGGAATATGAACCCATTATAGTCCGGAGGGTGGGTGTGTTTGTGTGTGAGTGTGTGTCAAGAGGGGAAAAGAGGAAAAACGAGCCGGAATGTAGCAGACCTGTCGTTCTATGTAGCCCAGAATTCGTCCCCTCGAAATACCGCTCGTCTCGGGGAAAAATCACAAAAAACATTTAACTGCTGCAAGCAAATTAATTTGGTCGTTGACCCTCTACTTCGATCTCGAATATTTTATTTTATGCACTTTTAATTGTCTGCGTCTATATATTATGCTATTTTTATTCAGCATTCAGCAAATGAATTAATAGAAAGTTGGCCTTGGAGTTTAGCCAAAGTGTTAGTTGGTTACTTTGTCCAATTTAATTCGTCTTATATTAAAAATAATTGCGATTGTCGTTCGTTATGATGATTAGAACTACTATTTTTCGTCAATTTCGCACAAACATTACTTTCTATTTTATTATGCAATCAGAGTATCAAAGAATGCCTTGAATAATTTATGTTCATTGCAACCTTGATTCATAAAAATTAGCCTTCATGCGTGTAGTAATCGATTATTTATTGAGAATCTGTTTTTGTTCGAATGACTAATAATGAAATTCCCCAGTGACCGCAACGTCTAATAAAAAGCCACCCCACAATCATTTATTTTACTGATCAATAAAAAATTTGAAAAAGCATCTTATTCAATGATTTGCCACTGAAGTGGTTCTGTTTCTACGAAGGAATAATTTAAGGGCTCCGTTTTTCAACTTCAACTTTAATCTGCCCTGACAGATGGATTTGTTTTTTCGCCATCGCGAGATAAAATACAAATAAATCTCAATATTGAACTTTTCCATAATTAAAGTAGGTGCTTTTTTCAGTGGTGTCAAATGAAAAACAATTGATCTGAATACAATCAAACGTAATCCATAAATTAGGGAGCTATAGATAATTAAGTACATTATAGTAGTACTTACGAAGGATAATTGATAGTATTCGAATGCGAACTCACAACAAGACAATAGCAACAATACATTTAAACTATACATAGTCGATTAAAATTAATCGTGCGATTGTTGTGAAATATTCCTCCTATAATTGAAAACAATACACGGGACAAAGTTTCCGCAATTAAAACTCGTTATCACCATTGTTCCTCCAGTTTAACCTCAAATTAAATCGCGTCCATCTATTTTAATTTCGTACATTTTTCTAATTAGAAAATATAATTTATTCATTATAAGGACGGAGGGAGGGGGACGCAGAAAATGCCAAAGCATATAGTAAGCCGAGAATGGCCGATACGCAAAATGGGGTTGCCAGGGCAACCGTTATATAGAGAAGGGCGGAGACGGCGGCAGCGGCGGCGGTGGCGGCAGTAGGAACTTTGTCGGCTATGTTGCACGTGGATGTGTGGGTCGCTATATATATATATATATATATCTAGTGACATTGATAGAGTTGCTATGGGAACCATTCGAAATGGGACGCTAGATTGTGTGTGTGCCAGACACACGAGAGAAATATCTCCTCTTTTATAAACACATATTAGATCCATTCATTTTATGTACAACACATATAGAGTAGTAGACCCCTCTCAAATCCAATGCGCTCTTTGATGCTGCAGCTATAAAGATATAGTAGTACAGGGAGAAATGGTCATTATATCATTAACTAGGGTGGAATTTGAGTTTTCCCCGGAGCAAAGCAACCCTTTTAATGAATTCCACACTACTACTATATGGGAAAATATTATTACATTCCAATTATAAATGTGGAAACTTCTTGTTGGGCGTTTTTGAGTAAAAAAAATGTAAAAAATGAGACAGACTTGGGTCGGGGCACCTGTCTGGCTGGGAAGTGACCCCTAAGAGATAGAGAGAGAGTTGGTTGGGACTCATGTGGCATTCCACATGGCCACATGTCGTCGTTCGTTGTTATAATATTCAACAGCCCCCTTAAACCGGATCCATTCGAGAAACCCATCACCTGCTTCATTCTCAAGCTGCCTGCCTGTTTTTAACCTTTGCGTATATTACAAAAATGTTGTTTTTTTGTCGTCTTCGATATACCTTTACACACACATTACGTTTAGGCAGCTGTTTCCGTGTGTGCACCCTGATACTTTTATTTACTCATTTTATGATTGCACATGTAAATTCGGATAAATGGCTTTTTTCGCTTCAATCAATTTATCATGTGACCTTCGCCGCTTTTTTTACTGATTATGGAGAAAATCATGCCAAAAAGCACTTAGCAATTTAAATTCCTTTGTTCGGGAATTTTCTTCACTAATAGTTTTAGCAAACAATAAAATGTTTAAGCTGTGCTCTAAAATAATCCATGCACATGCATGGACCCCAATATCGTTATTTATTATGATAGAACAGGAACTAGCACATACTACACATGCATGCTGCAACTTTCAATATTATGGAAAGCATTGAGTAAACAATTTTTTCCCTATAAATTTATGCGTGTTTATTCCGGGTATAAAGCTAATAATACCCAACGTAGATTGGAAATATTCTCAATAGTTGCTTGTGTAGCTATTACAATATTTATCTGCATTACTATGACATTTACATTTGCATATGATTACTCATAATGTGCAGCGCTTATGTAATTTTCATTTTACTCAAACCACAATGCAACCAACCATCGAGTGGGCGGTTTATTTTTAAACATTATTGACATTGTTGTTTTCCTTATCCTTTTATATTACTATCGACTTTTTTCCACACCACAATTCGTTCGTTCTTTCTATGACCATCAAACAATACACGCCATGCACACATCACATTTCAAATTGATATCTACTCCCCGGAATTACTGTTTGCTTTGTCATCATCAGCCAGCGATGTACAAATTTGTTTATTTACTCACTCGGAGAATTTCATTCGCTCGACTATACGAAACGATAAGCAATAAAATTCCAAACTTAAATCTGATATTTAATCTCATTTTTATTTTGTGCTGATGTTTACATTCAAAGTAATAAAATACTCGCATGTTGCGTCTAGTCATTCTAAATAAATATTTTCCTTCGAAATTATTGATCACTAATTGTAATTGTAAACGTGTGTTAAATGATCACGTTTTATTTTGAATTTGCCGCCAGTTTTAGTGGATTTTGTTTTTGTAACTGTGTGGCCACGAGTAGCTACTCCCTCTCTTTCTTTCTCCCGGCCTGGAAAAAGCCAGCCATTACTCTCACTTTAGCATTCGAAGCAACAACAACAAATTGTATTACAGCTTTAATGTGCTACAAATAAAGTAGAAATTCTGTTCTCTTCTTCAAAAAAGTGTTTTTTACATTCCACTTAACAACATCAAAACATGGTCCTTCGAGCCGGATTGCAGAAGCAGTAAATGCAATCCAATTGATGTGCTTCAACACGTGCAAGCACCGCACAACCAAATAACTTGGTTGTCTACTGATGAAATTCGTCTTCGACATCGATGCCTAATCTTCGCCACGACGTGCTGGTAAAAATTAACGCATTCCATTGAATTGAAACTTGTTGCATCATCGCTCAACGCGGCACACCGATCAACAAACAATTACTTCAGTGAATTTGATAAGCTATTTCGAGCTTAATCCTCAAAGGCAACCACAACTAATACAGGTCGTACTTTTCCTTTTTAATTAGAATTTATAGCTCGATTTGCATGCTAAATATTTCATTATAAAACCGCTTAAGCTGGCATTCATTGCGTTTCCTTTGTCACGATTTTTCAAGTATATTGAACTCTAGTTTTCTCGCAAGTAAACAAAGTCTGATCAGCGTTCACTTTGAGTTTAGTGCATTTATTCCGCTTTAGTAACGTGACGTGCAAATAAATAAAATGAATCTTGTAAAAAAAAGAGGAGCAATTAAAGCCAAATTGACCAGATTGGAAGATTTTGTTCGCGAATTCACTGTCAAAGTCAATGGGTCAGATCTCGTTGAACATGCCGATGTTTTGCAGTTGCGCAGGCGCCTTGAGGATAATAATTCTCTTTTGGCTCAGTTTGAAGAAATTCAAACTGAGATTGAATTGACTAGTGAAAATCTAGATGCGGAATATGCTATTACAAGCGAATTTGAAAATAAATATTATAAAGTCATTGCCTCTGGAGACGAATTGTTGCAAAAAACAGACCCTAAAAAAGATACGAATATTGCGCTTGAAAATTTCAACCAAAGGAGCGGGACAGGTTCACCGACCCCGAGTACAGTAAGTTCTGCGTCCACAGATAGACCGCGAACCTTCGTAAAGTTGCCAACTATTAATCTCCCTACTTTCGGCGGCAAACCAGAAGAATGGTTAAACTTTAGAGATTTGTTTTCAAGCTTAATCGATATGAATAATGAATTAACAGATGTACATAAGCTGCATTATCTCCGCGCCTCATTAGTTGGAAAAGCAGCAGAAGCAATAAAAGGCTTAACCATGTCATCCGATAATTATAAGATTGCTTGGGACGGGTTGAATGATAGATTTAACAATTCACGATCTCTAATTTACTATCACATAAAAGAATTGTTCAATCTCGAAAATGTTTCCAAAGAGTCGTCTAGCAAATTGCGAGGCTTGATCGACTCTTTAAAAAGAAATTTGCGATCATTAAATTCTCTGGTAAATCAAGAGCAGCAACGCGAAGCGTTTCTCGTCCATTTATTACAATCAAAACTTGATAGCATTACAAACCGTGAATTCGAAACTCAATTAGAATCAAGTACGGAATCTTCCATAGATGATTTGATCGCGTTTGTAGAAAAGAAGGCTTCATTGATGGAAACAGTAGAACAAAAATACCAAAAACCGATTCACAATTCGACAAGTACTAGAACCTTGTTTACTAAAAATCAACCAACTTGCAATTTTTGTAAAGAATCGCATCTAATTTACAGCTGCGACAAATTCAAAAAGCTTAGTGTGACTCAGCGCATGAACAAAGTAAAAGAAATTGGCCTTTGTATCAATTGTTTAGCAAAGGGGCATGTTTTGAAGGATTGCAATTCAATTTATAAGTGCAAAACGTGCAATTTAAAGCACAACACTATGTTGCACGCTGCCCAAGTTAGCAATACTTTAGAACCAACCACCTTGGTTAAATCAGCTGATGATGTATCTCTTTCGTCATTTATACCGAACCACACTAATGTACTCTTATCAACTGCAGTTGTAAACGTTCCTGATTCGCGCGGTAAAATTCATCGAGCTAGAATTCTTCTGGACTCTGGAAGCCAGAGTAATTTTGTAACCGAAAAATTTGTTGAAAAATTAAAATTGAACAAAAGGGAAATAAACATAAACGTTATGGGATTAGCTAAATCGATTAATAATGTAAATTCTCAATGCTTTATTAATTTAATAGCTGATAATTCAGCATTCAATGTTGAGGTGTCCTGTTTAATAATTCCTATTATCACTGGTCTTATGCCAAATTCGTACGTGAATATTTCGCATTTAAGCATACCGCCAAATATACATTTAGCAGATCCTAAATTTGAAAAACCTGGAAATATAGATATCCTTCTCGGCGCTTCTTGTTTTTTCAATTTACTCTGCATTGGCCAAATATCCTTAGGCAAGAATCAACCATGCTTACAGAAAACTCGATTCGGCTGGGTCGTAAGCGGCCCTGTTAGCTTCAATAGCGCTCCTGCCAAAGAGACAATTTGTAATTTTTCGTCGTCGTATCCGGACGTGCAAGATCAACTAGCTCGATTCTGGGAAATTGAAGAGATAACTTCAATCCCACCGTTATCTATTGAAGAAGCTGAATGCGAAACTCATTTTAAAGCCAATACCACTCGCGATGTAAATGGTAGATTTGTTGTAAAAATTCCGTTGAAAGAGTCACCGACAAAATTAGGAGATTCTTATGAAAGAGCAAAAAGTTGCTTGATATCCTTGGAAAGGCGATTTGCAAACAATAAGAATTTACATGAACGTTACGTAGCGTTCATGCGTGAATACATTCAATTGGGACATATGACTCCCACGAAAGGCGATTCAAAATCATCCTTTTTTCTCCCTCATCATGGCGTTCTACGAGAGGACAAAACAACTACTAAATTGCGGGTTGTATTCAACGGTTCAGCTGCAACCAGTACAGGTTACTCACTAAATGACTTACAAATGGTGGGACCAGTATTACAACGCGATTTATTTTCTATTTTGTTAGATTTTAGATGTTACCGATTTGTATTTTCAGCCGATATACAAATGATGTATAGACAAGTGATGATTTGCCCTAGCCAACGTCATCTTCAAAGAATTCTTTGGCGCGATAATCCTTCGCAAGAAATTCAAATGTATGATCTTACCACTGTGACCTACGGCACCGCATCTGCGTCATTTTTAGCAATTCGCAGTTTGCATCAATTAGGCCTACAGTGTGCAGATTCACATCCTGAATTGTCCAAGATTATTTTAAACAACTTTTATGTTGATGACGTACTTGCAGGTAGTAATTCTATCATTGAAGCGCAAACTCTTTGCGCTACGTTGTCTAATTTGTTAGAGTCAGGTGGTTTTCCTTTGAAAAAGTGGATATCAAATGAGCCCAGTGTGCTAAAAAACATAAGTTCCGCTGATATACATCCACATTTTTTAAATCTTGGTCCAAACGAATTCACTAAAACGCTTGGAATTGCGTGGGATTTTAATTCTGATAACTTTGTTTATTCAATTTTCAAATCTGATATCAAAAAGGTAACTAAGAGAACTATACTTTCAGAAGCTGCCCAAATATTCGACCCTCTTGGTCTACTGGCTCCCACCACGGTGGTCGCCAAAATGCTATTGCAACAATTGTGGTTAAAGCAAATAAGTTGGGACGAGAGTGTTCCCCTTGATCTTTATACCAAGTGGATAGAATTTCGCACAGAACTTACAGAATTAAATGATCTAAAAATACCAAGACATGTAGTAAGTATTGAACCAAAATTTATTGAGCTTCATGGCTTTTGCGACGCGAGCGTTTTAGCATATGGGAGCTGTATATATGTACGTTCTATTTCCAATGATGGCAACATTTCTTGCCAACTTTTATGCGCTAAGACCAAAGTCGCTCCTTTAAAGACGATAACTGTTCCGCGATTGGAGCTTTCAGGAGCGTTAACATTAAGCCGTTTAACACAAAATGTTGTGAAATCGTTAAACATTCAATTTGATCGCATATATTTATGGACTGATTCCACAATAGTTCTGGGTTGGATCAGGACCGCCCCTAATTTATTAAAAACTTTTGTGTCACATCGCGTTGCGGAAATACAAACATTGACAAAACATTGCACTTGGCGCCATATTCCAACGAAAGTAAATCCTGCAGATTTGCTCTCGAGAGGAATCCCACCTTCGCAGATTACTGGTAGCACGTTATGGTGGACCGGTCCCGATTTTTTGAAATCACATGAAGATGAATGGCCTAATTCACCCGAAATCGTTTGTGAATTACCAGAGTTTAAAGTAAATCCAAGTTCACTTGCATCAACAAATATAGAAGTTTTTCCTTTTGAAAACTATTCAAGCATAAGTCGACTCCAGAGAATCATTGCATTAGTTTTCAGATTTAAAAATAACTGTTTGAATCCTGCATGTAAAATTACCGGCTCGTTAAAAAGAAACGAAATTGACGAGGCATTGATACGTTTGACAAAAATTGCTCAAATTGAATCATTTCCAAACGAGTACAGGCTTTTAAAAAAAGGCAAACCGGTGCTTTCGTCAAGTTCGATATTAAAATTATCTCCATTTGTTGACCAAAATGATTTGATACGTGTAGGAGGCAGAATAGCCAATTCTGATTTTAATTTTGATAAAAAACATCCGTTTTTAATTGATGGCCATCACGCATTCGCGCGATTGTTGTTTGAACGCGAACATCAACGCTTGCTGCATGCTGGCCCTCAGCTTACTTTGTTTAGTTTAAGAGAATCATTTTGGCCGACAAATGGTCAAAGTCTGGCGAAAAAGGTTGTACACTCTTGTATAAAGTGTTTTCGTTGCTCTCCCAAGAGTATACATCCAAAAATGGGTGACTTGCCAACTGCTAGAATTTCTCAAAGTTTTCCATTCTCCAATGTTGGTACAGATTATGCCGGTCCTCTTCTAATTAAGGACAAAAAAGGTAGAGGATGCAAAACCTCTAAGTGTTATGTGTGTATATTTGTGTGCTTCGTTACTAAAGCGGTGCACCTTGAGCTTGTTTCCGATTTAACTAGCGATTGTTTCATTCTGGCATTAAAACGATTTATGTCTCGCAGAGGTAAGCCCTCAAATATTTACTCCGATAACGGCACTAATTTCGTGGGTGCAAATTCTAAACTCATTGATCTTTATAAATTTATCAAGAAAAATCAAGGAAGTTTAATTGATTCAGCTCTGGATCTAGGTATTCAGTGGCATTTCATACCACCCCACTCCCCACATTTCGGTGGATTGTGGGAGTCGGGTGTCAAAAGTATAAAACATCATTTAAGAAGAGTGGCAGGAAACGCAATGTTAACTTTTGAAGAGTTATATACTCTCTTGTCGCAAATCGAGTCTATTTTGAATTCTAGGCCCCTCTCTCCACTATCCTCCGACGCCAATGACTTGTCTCCGTTGACGCCTGCACACTTTCTGGTTGGGCGACCCCTAACGGCAATCCCCGAGCTTGATGTTACGATGACGGCCGAAAATCGACTTCGGCATTTTGAACGAGTTCAAAATATCTTCCAGCATTTTTGGAAGCGATGGCACGTTGAGTACGTCAGCGAGTTGCAAAAGCGTACAAAGTGGAAAACCAGCCATGGTAGTCTCGAATTGAATCAACTCGTACTCATCAAAGAAGATGGACTTCCTCCTTTGCGATGGCTTCTCGGTCGTGTCACGCAATTGCATCCAGGCCAGGACGGTCTTAATCGAGTGGTTACAGTGCTCACTCAAAAGGGAATTGTGCGACGGGCATTTTCCAAGCTATGCCCTCTACCTTTGTGATGATGACTTACGTTGTGTTATTTGTGACATTTATTTTATTGCTTCATGCTCTATAATGGCATTTGTTTATTTGTTTGCTGCTTTAATTGTTGATTCTGTTAAAATTTACTGTGACAATTACTATGCTTAGACTTGTATAGTTTGTTATTAAAACGTTTAATCGTTTTAAGGTGGTCGCTATGTTAAATGATCACGTTTTATTTTGAATTTGCCGCCAGTTTTAGTGGATTTTGTTTTTGTAACTGTGTGGCCACGAGTAGCTACTCCCTCTCTTTCTTTCTCCCGGCCTGGAAAAAGCCAGCCATTACTCTCACTTTAGCATTCGAAGCAACAACAACAAATTGTATTACAGCTTTAATGTGCTACAAATAAAGTAGAAATTCTGTTCTCTTCTTCAAAAAAGTGTTTTTTACATTCCACTTAACAACATCAAAACAACGTGAGTTGTGTTGTTATGAAAACAAAACACAATGTGAACTCTAATTAATCAATCCGGGAATATCGAGAAAGAAAATTTGATTACGAAACTGAATCGCTGGCATTGTAAACAAAACTAGGAAACTAGAACATCTGTAGCAAATCGGTATTTGACTTTACATTTCCTATTAATTCTGCACATACACAAATTAAAGTAGATATTTAATTTAAGTAAAAGTGATTCAATTTGCGTCCTTGGAAAATTCAATCAAAATTCCGCTAGTAATAAATTCGAATTGTCTTTGTAGCCTCAAGAAAGGCAAATAAGTATGTTAATTATTATGCATATGTAAAATTTCTTTTCGACTAATTTACAATGTTGAGTAACTTGAATTTTTGAAACTGGTTAAACATCTGCAGGGCAGACAGACACACAGTGCTGAAAGACCGTCACTTGTTTTCTGACTTAATCAATAATGAAATTAATTGCTGGCGACCTCGAGGTGTTGTGCATTTATTTTTTATTATTGCCATACTATATACTGATTACAGACAAATATGTACATACTGCATCGTTCCTACATTAATTATACTAAAGCGTGTTGTGTTAAACAACAAACACGTGGTTTTCGAACACAATGGTGTCATTTCTACTACAGTCTTACAAGGTCATTTTATGGAAATTTTATTTTCATTGTTGAATCGCTGATGCTAATGTTGTCGGGCGGAGGCGCCAGAAGAATGTCAAAACAGTTCAACAGCACTTTGAAAATCGAATCAACTCGGTGCAATACACACAATTATTTTTATAAACAAGTTTTTAAAGAAATCGAAACAACAAAAAATGAAGTCGATTCTTCCATATAAATAACATAAAACAAGAAGAATATCGGTTCGGTTTCTTGCTCTATTATAAATGGTAAAAACAAGTCGAGATACGGCGGGTATGTTAATGCAACTCTTCCTCTTCCAATGCGGCTCCTTCGTCGTCGTCGTCGTCTATTTTATACATACAGGCAAGCAAGAAAAGTAATTTCAAGTTGAATGGTTATTATCCACAAAACGATCACGCAATCCAACTTGCTCCGCTCTCTCGCTCTATATCGCTCTTGTTGTTGCTGCTGCTGCTCCTATACAACTTTCTGTTGTTTAATGGCTTCTAATCTAGTTTTCCAGTTGCAAAACTTTCAGTTAACTGTGTTTACTCGCGCCAACTCGACACCGGATCGCAAACTCGAACAAGCTTAATACATTTTAAGTACATTACATTCGTATTATGTTACCAAATAAAATCGAAACTCCTCTCTACCACCCTGTAGTATTTTTGCCTTTTGCCGCACTCCACTCAAAGTCAAACCAAAGTCACGGGTCGGGCTCTATGCGTCACAAATCCTATCATAAATAAAATGCACTTGCAGCACCAATAATAATAATAATAAAATAATTAAGAAGCAAGCAAGCAGTGGCAGCCTTGAATTTTGTACATGTATTATAAATAACTAACGATGTGCTGATTGAACACGAGATTCTTTTGTTGAACAATTTATAGGTCAACATAAATAATGTGCCTATAGGTAACGAAAAAAATTAATTGTATGAGTGATGGATAATTAGATTGCGGTTCGCTGAACACGACCAAGTATATTTTATTTCACGGAAAAGTGAACAGACGGAAAATAATATATGTTGTTCATAATCTGTGTGACCTTTAAACAGTCTCGAATGTATGGAATTTAATTTGTACTCCGAAATTCCTTTGATATGGTAAAGAAGAATGCGGTTAATTAAAACCCGAGCGCTAATTACATCAGAATTCTGAATGAATCCCATGGAATTTTCAAATATACTTTATAAATAAATGGATGTTGAGCGCTACGTCACAGCGACATCGCATTATGAAAGTATGAAACAACAACTTAAATATTTAATAAACAAATGGAGGACAAAACAGTTAAATTATTATTATTGTTCAAGTTTAAAATATTTACGGTTCGTCAATAAGATCGTATGTAATTTATTGGTACCTATAGATAGAGAAATGTAAAAATAACTCAAGCGCAATCGATCGACAGTGCGCTCGCTGAGAATAAATAAATAATGAGTGGAAAACTAGTCGAAAACATGTTATTTCTGATAATCACACAGATAGATAGAAAATTGGAATAATAATTTTTCTAATGATTGCAAAACTTCCTTGTTGAATGGTAATTAAGGTTCGCATTGAAAAAACAACAAGCGATAAAATCATGGCGCGACCAAGCAACACCATCGTCGTCGTCGTCGTCTTGATTCCTACCAAGAGTCTCTCCAATCAGCATAAATTAACGAGTGGCAATCAAAAGCTAACGGAACAGCGTTGGCGTCAATTTAAATTGCTAAAAAGAGAATTCATCGACAACGAGACAACTTTTTCCATATGTGTATGTAGGTGTAAGTGTATAATACGAAACAAATGCCCAGCTGCATATACAAACTTATAATGATAGCGCCAGAATTAGCAGATGGCACTTTTTTTAATCGATCGATGAATAAAAGTTCCCCCCCTTCCGTTTTTCACGCGCTGAAACTGAAACCCCTCGAAGGTCACCTTCAATTTTATCAACAATGAAATTGAATTTAAGCCACTTTCTTTATTGTCGCCTTCGATAAATATTATAGAGTCTACTTTAAATATGTTTAAATACATAAATAGATTGTGGTGCATTTTTTCAAGTCTGCAAATGACGTTGGCGTTGCGAAATAATTCCACTCGAACTGGAATTTGCTCCAACAACAACAAATAATTATATTATACAAACTTGATGTGAAGTTTATTATTATTATTGTATTGTGCTTAATTAAATGTTTATGCAAAAATGTTTTAATTATCGTTATGAGAATATGAAATGAAAAAGCGAAGGCCATTATCATAATCTTCAGCAGTCTTGAGCGGTTTACACTAACCCATTTCAATTTCCTGCGAGCTTTTAACAAAGCTCAAATAAATCATACTTTCAAAAGTCAAGTAGGCGTTAAAATGACTGATTTTACCTGCACTGACTGTCGACTGAGTCATAACGATTGTTACTATTATTGTATCGTCTAATATTTCAATTCTAGATAAGTAATATTAAAATGAGTCATTCGAAAGAATAATACATGTTGGTAATGAAGTGCAATTAGAGAATTAATTAATTTCCTTCATATCGCGTATATGTTGAAGTGCAACTTTCATTATTATACTATATAACAGCACATAATTTGTATTGTACAATTTCTTCACGGTCCAGTAATTGCATAGTTACATTTTTAATCCGCTATAATAGCACCTCTATTCCGTTACAACAAATACTATGTTTTCGAAAAAAATATTAAAACTAATGCTGCGTTAATTTATTATGATTAGAAACAAAATGATTACCTTGAAGCTTTTTTTTTCATGCAAACTAATTTGGTTGGACGCGAGTGAAATTAGCTGTTTTGTAAATTCTTACCAATTAAAATTGATTGGTTGTCTTTTAGAAAGTGTAATTTGACGACGACGACGACTCTTACCTGAAACAGAAAAAATCAAATCAAATTAAATACGATTAAAAAAGCGTTTGCTTTCAGTGAATGCCAATAATAATAAAATAAAAATGCAATCGATTTTTACTATAAATATTTTATAGACAGCATATCTCCATTGTTCGAAATAGATTAATAGTTTTTATCGTAATAAAACACAATTGGATCATAAAAAATTCAAGATATATATTATTTTATTTTTTTTTTTTTCGTACATTTCATTTTTATAGTCAAACATTAATTAATTTAACGAAACATTGTTTTTTCAGCATAAATATTTAATTTACTTTAACATTGTTAGTCGACTTAAAGATAACGTTACATCCGCAACTTGTGGTTTATTATTTAAATTGCCTAGTTTGATACAAAAATCAATGTTTGCATAAACTTTATTATGACTTAATTTGATCTCTATCGTTTGCTGATGCCACAATAATTATCATCAAACTCAAACGTGAGACGATATAGGCAAAGAAAGTAAACGAGACGAAGTAACGTAGATAAGCAAAGTAAGAACATCAAAACCAAGTTAATTATGGAAAATTGACGAAGAAGCTCATCAATTCCAAAGTCGAATTTACAAAGCAAAATAATTAAATTTTCGGCTTTGTTACGACGATGCGATGTGACCCAATTACGTTACAATCGTTTTTCGAGATATCTAAAAAATTGAGCATCAATTTCATAAAATTTTGAAGCGCTAAAGCTGTAAAAATTCTTTAGCGGTCACACCTTTTTGCATTGTGCTATTATGCCACCAAAAATGCGCATAAAAGGAAACTCTCGAATTTACCTGGTGAAGGTGAAAATAATCGGTTCAGGTATAAGTTTTGGTTCTCGGTAAACGGATCGGTTGCTCCGAATTTGATTATAAATAATAACAAACCAAATTACTTAGTTAATAATTAATTTAAATATAAAATTGATTTTCCAGTTGAATAAAAGTAATGATAATTACTATTGTAATAAGCCCATTAAATTGTAGTTAAGTTATATTTACCATTAAGTTAATACATTATTATTTAGATAGTTCAAAGAGTAGCTAGGATTAAAGCTGCACAAAAGCTCGAGTTTCTTTAAAGGATGTCTGATTTTCCTGCAAAGACGACAGGATGTAATTTATATACTTTTTAATATCGTTGTGAAATTAATTACATGTGTATATATTGCACTGACTCAGGATGTTATTAAGTTACAATTAAAAAGCAATACTAATGAGCTTCTGCACAAAAATCCTTCTATTATCGCATAGGAAGGATAGTTTATTACATCAGCCATTGTAACCGCTTTGACAAAAGCTCCATTGTATCCAACTTTTTTTTTCAGTCGACTCTATAATAAACTAACTTTGTAAACAATTTGCAGAATATAAATGTGTCCTTGATATGCTCAAACACCCTCTATATAACCCACATGTTTCGAGTTTGACTCGATGGAAAGTTGTAAAAGAAAACTTGCAACTTGTAACTACCTTAGAGTAAACAATTTATTTTGACTGGAACTTTTTCATCCCGAGAAAAAGTTTTCCCCTTCAAATGTGAGCGCGCAGTTTTCGAAACAAAAGCGAAAATAAATCACGACAAACTAATTCATTTTTCTTGAAACGATAATTTTTGTAAATTGCGAAATGCCTTTGTGCTATTTAGCGCACAACCGTGCTTATAATCTGTCAACGGGCATTTATATTCGAAAGGCTATTAATAGACTAGTACACGGAATTTGGCAGCGGTCCCATCGAAAAACCGTCTAATCTATCTAACACATAAAATGTGAAGTGTACACACAATGTGGAAAATGGATGCTGGTGGTGCTCCTGGTTTTCGAGAATTTTAAAGGCGAACTACTCAAGGCAGGCAGACAGACAGATACATGCACAGATACACAGAACACAGCTGTGTCAGTAACCCGGGCGACCTGGCCGCCTCGCCTCTACCGCCCACACTCCACTGGGCGTGTCCATTGCATCGTTAATACCTGGTTGTAATATCGGGTCCAGGGCCTTCGGTGACGACGTCGATGCAATGCACCATCACCATGCCAAAAATTTGGGCCAAAGCTCATCACACATTCGGATTAGGAGGCTCAAACTTTGTTTTGGGGTTCCGGGTTTAAAAAATAGAGCTCGGAACAATTTAATGTCTGCATCTATAGCAGATAACAGTAATAGAACAGTTATGCGCTACTTTACATTTGATTAGAAATTGTCGGTATTGTATGGCATTTTGAATCAAATTCACAATCAAATTAAACTTATCTGATGAGAAAAGTTACTTATAGTTCGAATGCGATTTAATTGAGGTACATTTTGATGAATTGTAAACATGTCAATTTAAGTAAAGTGAACTTATCAAATTATAAGTAGTACGCGCGGTGTGATAAAGTTATAAGTAATTTTCGAAAAGATAAAACTTTGCTTTTTACCGGGCAAAAAACATCCAATTATAAGTTGAAAACAAAAAACTTGAGCAAGCCAAGCAATCAAGTGTTTTGTAACGAACGGAAGAGATTCGGAGCCTAAAAGGCAGATCTTGCACAATATCAACATTACTAGAAGAAAATTATATGGAAAAGGTTTCTTCCAATGAATTATATAAGTTAAATTACGTAAAGCGTAGTATTTGCATAATGTGCCGTAGATAATGGCAAACAACCAATAAAATGCTCAAATATTTAATTAACGTCAAGGGACGACATTTTTATGAAACTTTTATCGATTGCGATTACTCATCAAAAGAATTCGGAGCTTCAAGAAAATGTAGGGAAAAAGCGATTATAATTTGCTCATTAATAAAGGAGAAAGACGCTCGCTAACCAGCCATGTATGAAGTTTGATCTGATCTACAACAACAAGGCTCATGAAGTGTGTTGAACACAAAATAGACATTTACCGCATAATATTAGCATGAAGAGAAGTAAATTTAAATTATGTAAATTTAATTAAAATCGTTGACAAAATAATGTTTATAAATAGACCAATTCGATAGAAGTTTTATGGCCAAGTGTCGTCGTTGTTCGCACTATAATGCAGACAATTTCCCTTATTGATTTTCGAAATGCTGTTGTGGTTTGCAATTCGCGTGCGATGTGAGTGAAAATAAAAATACTGCTGGAAATCAAAGTCAATAAACTAGCCACGTGAAAAATGTTAAATTAGCATGACAATGACGTGTCTTTTTCCAATTTGAAAACTTTCAACAGTCACCTTGACTTTTTTATTATTTGTTTCTGGTAATATGAATACGTAAAATGCTCACACTGGGATTATTCACACAGCACATATTTAGATTAATATGCATAAAATACATACGACAAGAATGTGTTGTTAGATAATCGAATTCACATACACATTTATTCATAGATGAATTAATTACGAATGCAATGAAGAAAAAACGGTTGCATTTGCATTTTTCTCTACAATAATGGAAATTCCACTTTGCTGCATATTTGTGTGTAAAATCTGGTTACGGAATTGTAATTAAATTAATGAATTATTAATGAGGCACAATTAATTAGAAAAACAATTTTTTTATTGTAATTTGTAATCATTCAATTCAGAGTTACTTTCAGTTTCGTTTCAAACAATATATATTATTATAATTAAATTAAGGCGACGATAATTATTATTAATAATAAACAAAAAGTCGTATCGGTAATATGGGTGATTAGTATTCAAATTACCGACGTAGAAACTACAAAATTAATTCATTTGGCGTTTAACTGTATAATATACCCGACGAATATTTATTCAGCCAACGTAGAAATTCTTTATTCCATGAAATATGCCATAAATATTTATAAAGCAACAAATCTTGCTTCAATAATAAAAAAATCTGTTTAATTGTAGATTAAGACGGAAATCGATCGATAAAGCGATGAATGGAATTTGCTATAATTGAATTGAATAGACGGAGGGCATCAAAAGCCATCCATGTAAATAGAAGTTTGGAAAAAGGGAGGAGGGATGTCTGCGCTTCGTTTCGTTTCCATATATAAGTTTCCATGACTACACACCCTGCTTAGAATTGCGAATTAAAAGAATGCCATTCATTCAAGTTTCCAAAATTAATTATACAGTCAACTATTTCAAACCGTTTTAGTTTTGGCACTTCTTAAAAATGTTTTCCTTTTGCTCGAATAATTTTAACTTTTGTCATATTATTTGATAAGAAATTTAATTATTATTCAAATTATTCGCAGTAAGTACGATTTTTTTAAATTATGTAGTAATATGTAATAAGGAGACTTTCATATTTTGCAAGTATTATAGCGTGCATTTATATGGGTATATGTAGAGGTCGATGTACTTAGTCACTTTACGTATACATAGTCAATCGATTGTTTTGTAGAAAAATGATAAGATATTATACAATGTAATTATATTTAAATCGATTGCACGATAAAATTAACATTCCCATTTTGTATTTAATTAGCTCGACTACTTAAAAGTTAATTTACATAATTATAATGGAAATTTATTAGAAATGCATTGAAGTAGGTCAAATTTATGACTCAAACCAGCAATTATTATGCGATTTAATAACTAATTCAAATCGATAAATTTTTTAATATGCACAATGGTGTATTGATGGTCATTACCAATTCATAAGCCCTAGTTTCCTGTTTTCTACTCGAATTGTTCAGCTGCAAATGATTAAGAAATTAAAAATTCATTCAATCATACATCCTTTCGAAAAATCATAATTCGATAACGAAATTCAATAGAAATAAATTACAATTACATTCTAAAATTGCTGGTTTGTATACTAAACAACACGTAATGTCGTCAAACAAAATGAATTCATAAACGCATCAGTCATATCATAAATAAAAAAAGAAAACAAACGCGATAACAATAAATATGATAAACGAAAAATCTTGTTTGCTAAACAATCAATCTCACATGTTTAATAACATCATAATATCGTAATCAGCAGTCAGCAAGGTCATTAAGTTGAAATTGAAACATCAAAAATGAAGAAAAAATGTGGTGCAGCAACACAAATATTTATAGAAAAATTAATCAAAATATTCCATTTACTTTTACAATCTCGTTGCGATTACTATTTATACTACACACACACATGACGAAGGACTCCATCTATCAATAATTGCAGATCTGGATTACGTAAAGCCATAAGGCGTTGATAGGCTTTAATTAATGTCTATTAAATAAACCGCCTGAAGCTCTTTAAGTGCAAACCTATTTATAACCTTGTTTCGATTATAAAATGAAAATGCAGAAATCGTGACAAAATCTCTCGAAGCGTACCTACTACCTTGAAAGAATTTAATATCAATTCAATTGTGTTGTGAATCAATTTACTCAGCACTGCGCTGAACAAACAAAAACTGAGCTTATCTTATTGGATACTCGGAAAAATTCTGTTTACTTCTCATTTCGACTCGAATTTCGCTCGTAGTATTTAGAAATGGATTTTTTGCGGATCGATTTACTATACATATTATGTAGTGCAGTTTCTAATTAGAACAGCAATTTAAAGCGAAACAATATAAATGCAAGCTAATTAATATTAAAGCGTTCCATATTATTGAGACTGAATATAAAAAAAGAGAGAATAATAATAATAATGGGCTCAATTAAGAGAAAGTGAAATTTTATATAATTTATGAACAGGATTTCTGAGAGTTACATTCTGTTTGTGTGACCTCGAATATGTATAACGGATTCTTTCATCTCACTCTGAAATTAATTTATATAATAAATTACTAATCCCCAGATGCAGATATGGTAAAAAAAACGAACATATAAATGTGGTTTCTTTATACTATAGTGAAATGGTAAAGGTCATTTGAAGATCAAACCAATACCTGCTTCCTAAAAGAACCACACATAATTAATAACCATAAAAAGTTGATTCTAATCTCCAAGACAGGACGACGACTAATCGTCTAACGTAAAAAAGAAGAACCCGATATCATTATGACACGATAGAAATTAATCGAATTTTTTCCGTCCATTATTAGAAGGTTTTTGGTGTAAAAGGTTGGCGACCTTGAGCAACATCATGGACTGGTTGCTGCAGCCCTGAGGGAGCTTGGGGTCCCTCTTTTTACCTGATCCCTAACTCTCGATCGAGTGGTTTAACCTGAATATAATAACAGATGTAGCTTCAGGATATTACAAAAGGTCGAGGCGCTCTCCATCCAACCAACCTGTGCTCTGTGTGCTAAAACGAAAATAAACAATTTCCAACTTCATATATGCTCGCCTTTGAATTATTTACCCAAAATTATAAAGTAAAATCAATGCTCACTCAAAACCATCACGGAAAATTCCGAGCGACTGCCTTTTTTTCCACCCAATTAACATCAAAAAGTAAAACTCATCGCATATCATCATATAACAAGGAGATCATTTATTTTTGTACTATATGTATATTAATTAATTGGCAAAAAAAGAATCGCTTTAGGGCGTAATACAAAAGATTTGGGCAAAGTTTAGCGTGAGCTCCTTGAGCATTTTAGACGTGTTTCGCGTATATATATAGCACTAAAAGGAAAAATCGTTTGAGGATTTTTCTCACCTAGTTTTTCTCAGACAATAGAAAAATTCCCGACTGTTAGATAATAATGGTTGTTAAAGCTGTTTATCATTTTTATTTGAGGTACTTAAAAGTAACAATCTGAAATGACATGCATTTATAGTGATAGTATATATAACATACATAAAACAAATGCACATAGCATAGATAAATATAGTCAGATAATAGCAGCAGCAGGCAGCGACTATATAAAATCACAGGTGCCTTGGCATGACTTTCAAATGACCTTTTAAACAAATGAATTAACGGTAAGCTGGAGTATAATGTATAGTAAATAAATACATAAAATAGTGCGTCAATAACGAATGCCATGAGCGAGAGATAATGAAACATAAAAGTGTATAAATAGAGATAAAAATAAAACAATAACGAAGCCTCATTAGGAATTAACATACAATGCATTTTTTTCTTCAACATTTATTTACACCGCTAAATAAATTAACAATGAAGAAGATTTCGCTTTAGACAGTTTTGAAATAATTAACAATCCGGAATAAATTTGAATCAATCAGTTAATTGGCCAATCCGCTTGTCAGTTTTTATAATTAAGCGATCTTTTTGCAATCGAGGAAGTCGGAATAATAATTGAATATAGTGGGATTTAAATTTTCCATAATGCATGCACTACTATATTATTAAACTAGGCCACAAACCCAGTCCGGTTCAGTCGTCGCCAAATTGCATCACTTTAATTAATTTCGAGTAAGATAGAATTAAATTAACTTTTTAAAGGTCGCCCGAGGTCACACAACTTTTGATATTATATTGTTTATGTAAATAGCGAGATGATAATAAATTGTGTTATTTATTTGGAGTGGTCGTCATTATCGACTCTCCTAGATAACAGTCGAAAAAATCCGTACTTTTTTTGTCTGTTTATGTAGCAAACATAAATCCCGTGGTACTGATTATCATTAGTAAATAATTTGGTGCTAAAAATATAATGTTTACTATGAAAAAATTCATGTACATTCAATTAGGTCATGACGGATTATGTTTTTTCCAAATCTAATTCTAGTTTAATGTTTGATAAGCGTTATCGCATTTTTGTAATTTTTTCCAAATTGTGTGCTTAGAGTGGAATTTTGAACTCATAGATTTCCGCAACTATGTTTAAACATATCGATCTTATCTCCGCGATTTATTTACATGTATGAATTAAAATGAGCTATATTGATTAATGTTTCCTCCCCGGAAAAAGGCACAAAAGGAAACCTTGCGACTAGACGCAGCATGCAACAAAGGAGAGAAAAAAGAACCGTTCGATGTGTGCCCCTGTGCTAGAGGTAAAATGTTGTGTGATGTGAACATTTTGCACATCCAGAGAGTCGCAGCCTGCAAAACTGCATCAAGATTATACCTCCATAGTACTATATAGGTCTATTGATTTACTACACTACACTCTGGCTCAGTTTCCATTTGAGATAAAATCTGGATCGCAGTAAATAACGACTTTTACCTTTATTCCTTCTCTGGCTCTTTCGCTACCATAAATCTTACTTTATGGCGTATAATAGATGGATTATATTCATATAGTATTGGATGAAGAAGGAGTAAATAAATATGTAAAGCAATTTTGCGTGGGATTTGATAAAAAAATTAGAGAAAAAAAATGCGCAGCAATTAAAAAACGTTGAACAACAACGAACATTTTACAACATCGTAAATTTCAATAAGTGCCTGCGTGCAGTGGAACAGGTTTTTCTCAACTCTCCTGATGTGGAATTCAATTGAGTATATATGGGCAAGTTATACTTTTATTATTGTCGTCTTGGTTTTATTTTTAAACGTGTGCTGAGTGTGTTATACTATGTTTGAACATTCCGGTATAATATATAAACCGCGCAATTTGATGTTATCTGTGTGAGAGATGCAAAGAAGAGGAGAACCTTGAGTTGAGATGACTAAACGTGAACCGATGGGATAATAGGGTTAGCCCGCAGGCTGTTCTTAAACTTAGGGTCTCTCTCACTCAGTCGCTTTGTTGCTTTAGTAGTAGACTTTCGAGATTGCACAGTCACGGTCTGTGCGTCTTGCCATTGTGTATGACGCCTCTTTTCCTCGTGCATAATAGAAAAGGACATGATGCACTTGTGCTCCACCCTCATCCAGAGAATGATTAACTTAATTGCTTTGCACACCACCTTGTTCGTGGAACATCATTGCTTCACGAACGAAACTTTCCAAAACTGAATTTTCAATCATTAATAACTACAATGTTATGCAAAAGAAAATTTAATTGCTTCTTTTACAAAGCCACTATTCCTCGTATTAATCTCTATGCAATTCGAAATTAGTTTTAAATTCAATGCCTTTGATGAAATATTAATTAGAAAGTTAAATGCAGAATGTACACCCCATTAACTAATTTTGTTTACCTTCAATGTTCTTAATCTCAATCCTATTTATTTATCTCAGACGAGATTTATATTTTCGAGTCTATTTTGACCGGATTAGGATACTTCCTAATCGCCATCCAATTTCTAGACGATTTTTAAAAGAAATCATTAGGAAACCCTCAACCAAAAGGACCACAAAAAATGTGGAGCAAAAAGATTTAGTTTTGGAGCTGCTTTTATCTGGTGCAATTTTGTTTCAAATGAATTTTATCTTCTGCCCACTGATTTCAAGTTATCAAGTGATTTACATTTGTATGTTATTTATATAATAGCAAAGCTCGAGTCATCAGAAATTCCGGTATAGTCAGAAGTTAAATTGGTGATTTGGCCGGAAGCCAAAAACTGTTGTTTCTCTCCTTGCTCTTTATCTCTCTTCTTATTATACGCTGCGATGACACGGCATTCTACAATGTTGAAAGTGTATTTATGTATACTTACACTAGATCGACATTCTATTGTCACGCACACATGTTTTCGGTGTTTGTCTTTATTTTATTGTATGCACAATTAACGCATTTATTTACATAACAATAATAATCGATGATGAGCATTTGGGAAAAGTTACATTACAGCAATCCGAGGCATTTCTATAAATAAGCTGGAAATCTAATTTAAAGTAAACGATCCGTACGGAAATGCGCTTAGAAGTAAAACGAAAATGCAACATAAGCTTGAGCACCGTCTTATTATACAATCGACGACTATTTTGCAATCGAATTGCCCGGGATCAATTCTCCTTCGCTCCTCCATTCCACCAAGACATTTTCGCAGCAATTTTAATTTCATTATAAAATTACATGCAGCTAACTTTAGAGATAATTCATTTTAAATTTGACTATACGTGAGAAATCGTAATATAACTGTCAGCAGGCAAGAATAAATAATTGCCTGCAAAATTCGCGTTACAAGCTTTACAGTATTATATGGCTTTAACCCTCTCTTCGGCCAGCAGACGTAGATGGAATAAATGTTAAGTTGCTTTAAAACAACGTGTACACACGCAGAGGTCAATAAATATTTCATTTTCAACACGAAACACGGTCATTGCATATACATACTACAAGCCACGTCAAGGTCTTTTTTGTTGTGTGCGCACAACTGTACATATTTACTACAAAAGTGGTTGGTTGTTGGCTGCAACCGCCGACCCACCCCTCTATGTAAATTTCCAAATTCACAACAACATGCAAACTATCGAACAAATATTGACGATGACGAATTGTTTCGTATATTACACTCGACAAGGTATGAAATGAAACAAGATTTACATAGAAAAACAATAGTTAGTTCACCTTTCAACCTTGCAAACGCGCTTTTTTGGCAAAATTAATTTCGTTGACGGAATATAAATTAATCTATTATTAGAATAATTGCATCTTTCAAGAATTTGGTTTGGAAATAGAGATTGAATTAAATTAAGCACCAATTGAAACTCGAGACTAAAATAAACAAGTGTGTCTAATCAGTGAGATTTGCTTTTCATCCTTCTGTGTACTTGTTATCCGGCAGCGCGATATTATTGCGAACTAATTCACTATTAGGAAAATAAAATAACATTATTCCAATTAGTTGGAAACAACAACATTGCGCTCTAGATTTTTCGAACTTAATAAAAAAAATAGCTGAAAGGATTTTTAATAAAATTTAGCGAAACAAACGCCACACAGTGTCGTCGTGCTTTTGTACTTTCCAAAGTGAAAAAATGGGGAGAATGAAAGATAAGCTCTAGAAATGTAATAAAAGAAGGTCATATATATATATATGGCTCGTTCCTATCTCTGGAACACAATTTTCTTTCTCTCATTCTCCCTCGTCGTGCAATCTCCGCTCCCGCTGAGCCACATCTGGCTCCTTAAACCAAATAATATTTTATTAAAAAGCGTTTTTATCAACAACCAATTCGCTATTAATAATTTGTATGCATGAGGAGAGACGTTCCGTGTAGACGTTGACCTGTTGGGTCATATCGTGGTGCAGGTCAAAAGAATCAAGAAAGCCCCACAACAATAATTGTAACGCTGTGGCGAGGAAGTTATCAATCATGAGTCGAGAGCCTTTGAAACAACTTGTTTATAAAATTGTATATAAATCGACGAGCCATTTTATAAGCCAAGAACTAAACAAGGTCAAACTGCAGCAATGCGCACGAATAAATTACATTTGCGATTATATGATGATGGAAAAAACGCGAACCGATAAAATGCAGCTTTTAAATTACTAAATACTAATTACATTTAATTGAAAAAAACATGAGAGGAATCTTACCTTTGTCTGCTTCAGGCAAAGTTCCGGACAAAACAGCGTCCGCAGTGTTGGCAAGTTTTCCTGTTCTTAATTTCCTGCTATTTACACTAGAAGTGGTTGACGTTACACTTGATAAACCACGAAAGACACGGCTCTGCAACAAACAGATAAACATAAAAAAATTAGATTAAATTCGACGACCTGAATTCTGCTAATTATTATATCACCACCACAAGCAGGAATTAATTATCTCTTTCATTTCGAATGGGGAATATCTATCGAGAGGAAAAAAGATGTCATGCCATAAAACAATTGGAACGTTGCCGTATAAAGGCAACGAAACATTTTTCATTCTAAATACAGCAGTTAACTTTACATAATAAACGTCGGTCGGAACGTTGAATGTGGCCTTCAGACTTGGCAACGTGCTCTGAAATCCAATACACATATTCACACCACTTTAGCTTCTAAGTCACTTGACAAACATTTCCATTTTCATGCGACTCTTCTTCTTCTCTCAGCGCAGCCAAAACAAAAACGAAAAAACAACCAAAAAGATCGAAATTAAAAGCTCATGACTGCCATGCCCATTTGTGATTCAACTTTAATTGCGCTACAAGCATATCAGTCTATTTACCGAAAGGATCATAAATCTTGCGAGAAATAAGCACATAGTGCAGAGTAATGTTTATGCATACAAATTTGATGCGAACCGGTTTCGAAACGGCCGATTAAATTGATGGAACGTTGCAGAAATGTCCATAAAGGATATACGCAACAGCCAGTAGCACAAAACAGCATAACTTGATTCAATTTAAATTGCAAATTTGAGCATAGTAGATCGAAATCATGGCAATTTTCAATTTTATTTTATATCAAATCAAATGCAAAATTGATGGCCAATATTGGACTACTGAAAATCGATTCGCAGGATATTTAATAGAGCTATAAAGGAACTCGGTGCTTAATTAAGACGCTGTTGCTCTTATGGCGGATTTATGCAACAAATTTAGTTGAAATTCATTTGTTAGATGTCGCGCTTGATTATCAATGAATTTTATTGGTCAAGATCTCTAGTGTTTTATTTTTTGTTAGTATTTTTTTTTCAGTCCTTATAAATTGGCGAGAGCGCCTGTGAAATGTTGCAGAAGTCATTAAAATCAAAAACAAATAACTCCATAAACATACCACTTAGAGGTGAAAACCGGTTCAAAAACATTATATAAACACGTACAAAGCAAACTTGTTTCATTACAAAAATGGAAACCAGATGCTACG